>JAWPHD010000054.1:0-734633 GCA_037043455.1 Cyrtodaria siliqua
CTCTGTAAAAAAAGTTTTGGACCATGGCAGTGTTCGAACCCGTACAAGGATCGCTCAACCATGACATTCGACCATAACCCTTATTATCTCAAATGATAATTCACAATAGATCAACAATCAACAATAATTATCGTTAACAATGAAAGTTTGCAAAAAAATAATAATCTTTTTATTGGTTACTCGAATGTCTGTAACTGTTATTGTTTTTATGGACTTTGCAACATTTTTTACAGACCCTTTGTGTGTTCGCGATCTTTTTTAAAATCTAATCTTGTTTGGAATTTAATGTTTCTGGTATCAAATTAACCGAGTAGGGTCGACCTTGGTTACTAAAAAAAGATAAATAAATTATGTCCACTAGTTTTATTTCTATATGACTTTATATACCCTGGTCCAACATTTTTTTACCGAGTATACATGATAATGAACTACCAAATGACACGTTTTTATGGCTACAGTCAGTTTAAATGTAACATGTGTTAGCTGTGTTTGTTGGTGACTGATTGCGTGCATTTCTCTTGTCAGAAACCATGTTTGCTGAAGTCAGAAAGTGTTCATGCTAGTTATTGCTACTTGAAGAAATGATAACAATAAAGCTCGCTATTCCTTCTCTGTGTTAGCACTCAATATTGACACTGACGCACTGGAGTGGGAAGAACTATCGAATCTGATTGCAATTGCAATTTCAATGCTTTAATTACATCGTATCTGCAAACGATTTTGATTGTGCGTGTGTGTGTCAAATCATTTGAATGAGTTGTGTATTCCATTTAGATGTAATTAGCTCCTTGGTCATGATTTTTCTTTGTTTCTATAATTTGTTTTGAGCATGCTAAAACATTTGCAATTAAGAACAATACAAATAACATTGCCAGTGTTATAAACATGCATTTTATTTCCTTGCTAAGTATTGGTAGGTTCAAGCTCATTCAAATGCATAAGTAAAGTAAATACAGTTACTATGCTAGTGCATAATATCATTTTTTTATTTTTTTGAAAACTTGTCCGATACTATGCCAACTACACAACCTGATTGCTGATTTCTTAGATAGTATGTACATGTATCATAGACTGATGATGTAGTTTGTTAAAATAGCACTGCGTTATTTGATCGTATACTTCACGACTTTACAAAAATGCTAAGATGGGCATATATCTATGTCTGCAAAACCAATTCCCCAAATTTCAAACAAACATACTATTGACTCTTTATTTTTGATATTTATAGAAAACATGAAATTGCTAAATAAACTAACCCTCCGAATAAGGACAAAAGTGCAGTACAACACACATTTATCAAAACTCCAGCCCCAGGTGTTCAGGTCATATAATACTATATTATGCCGATTAAAAGTATAGTTTTATTCAACGAGTTTTAAGATACCCATGATTGAGTATGCGTAAAATGAATTAGGAGTTGATAACTCTTAATTCGGCTGTCCATTTTAAGGCGTTGGCCTGACTGATTTAAGATCTTTATATTGTGTGTCTAGAGTCTAGATTCTCAAAATAGGTAAATCATATATATATATCACGTGTTCAGCAGGTTAATAAACGGTGTACATATCCTATACAATTGTGTAGTTGTTGGCAGGATAGCTACTTTAAGCGAATACGTGTATAACCGAGCAGTATCTGGATAGTTAGCCATTTTATTAATACACGTACTCCTAGATTGTCGTTTCATGTACAATGATGTATGTACAAACACATTTCTGATTGTATATTGGTAGGCATGAGCAACACAGAAAATGACAGTTAGTGTTACGTAACATTTATGTTTAATAGAACAGTTTATCATATCAATTCAGGCTTATTCCGGATACTTTGATTATTGAAAGTTGTTTAATATCACCCAAGTCGCAACAAGCTTATATCGCAATGAAGCACACATGTAATGGATGAATGAACGTATTGACTTGTATAGTGCTGGTATAGACATATGACATGAAACCATACACATATTCACATTATACTGAATGTAGATATAATAGACGAACAGGCAAAAAAGCTATAATAGACGAACAGGAAAAGCAGCTATAATAGACGAACAGGAAAAGTAGATATAATCGACAAACAGGAAAAGTAGATATAATAGACGAACATGAAAAGTAGCTATAATAGACGAACAGGAAAATAGTAGATATAATAGACGAACAGGAAAAGTATATATAATGGACGAACATGAAAAGTAGATATAATAGACGAACAGGCAAAGTATAGATAATGTACAAACATGAAAAGTAGATATAATAGACGAACAGGAAAAGTAGATATAATAGACGAACATGAAAAGTAGATATAATAGACGAACAGGAGAAGTAGATATAATAGACGAACATGAAATTTAAAGTAGATATAATCGACGAACATGAAAAGTAGCTATAATGGACGAACATGAAAAGTAGATATAATAGACGAACAGGAAAAGTAGATATAATAGACGAACATGAAAAGTAGATATAATAGACGAACGGGAGAAGTATATATAATAGACGAACAGGAAAATTAGATATAATAGACGAACAGGAAAAGTAGCAATACTAGATTAACAGGAAAAGTAGATATAATAGAAGAACAGGAAAAGTAGCTATAATAGAAGAACAGGAAAAGTAGATATAATAGACGAACGGGAAAAGTTGCGAGGATTATAGTCAGCCAAACAAACGCATCGAAATAAACAACACGTGTAAGATAAATACACAGGAAGGTACGCGACATCAAAATCTTCGTTGACTTAGTAATACTGGCTTTAATTTTTTTACAGTCCAAGTAGTTTTTTCTCTTGTTGAATGCATTACGCGGTTAGAATATTAACTTTCATACCCCATCCAATCCCTTCTCCAAGAAGCGAAAACGGAGTTGGCTGGGGAATGGAATGAAACCTTAATTTCGGCTTAACAAGTTTGCATATTGTAAAATTAAAACATTTATTATGTAATATTAAACAGGTTATTAAATATTTTCAGTAAAAAATGTTTTAAACGTGTTTTATTGTCGAAATATCCGTTATATAATCATGCTAATATAAGCTTTCCCGTCGCTTAATGGAATTAAGGCGGGACCACGTAATGGAGAGCAATAAGCCTGACTTTGATAAGGTTATGCATTATGGTTGAAAAAGTGTGGAAACACATGAAGCTTGACAGTATAGTGCGGACCTACGATGTCATTGCGTTCGGACGCTGTGGTTTCTATGGGACCCTATATCTCATTTTTGACGCTTAGTTCAAATGTTATCAAGAATGTCTCCTGAATTATGTAAATGACCAAAATAAAATTATCCTAGAATATTCATAATTGTTAGCACATACTTGTTTAACGTGAAATCGGAGTTCTTTAGTGTTCGACTTTCATATCTTCCTTTGTGTGTGATAAGATAGTGTAGATAGTGTGAACAATTCAGAAGTAATTATAAACGAAACTTGAATATTATTTCATGAAAATTTGCTGAATGTTTTATTGACTAAAATTAATTAATAGAAGAAATATATTCGTTACAAGTAAACATCTCCTGCCACTACGTAGATCTTTTCAAAGTTCTATGGACGCAACAACGAAATCCTACTGGGGAGGTACAAAACCATCCTGAAAAATATCTGCGTCTAGGAATATAACAACCTTTATTTTATGGAGAAGTGACCTGTATGTGATTTAGGGCCCTTTTAAGTAAATATACTTCGAGCCCCTACAACCAACATTGAATTACAGATAGTAGCTTTTGGTTTTAAGTGCCATTGCTTGTTTTGCGTGTCAAATAAATGACGTGTGCTGGTTCGTGATTGTGACGCTGAGAGCTTTCTATGATCTTTTTTTTTATGCTGAGAATGATTGATTGCGGATTACTTGAAACAAAATTGAACGAAATTAGTACGAAACATTGTAGACATAAGTATAAGTATCCGATTAGAGTGTGGATGTGGGTTGTTAGAGGTTAAGTGCTCCTGCAAACAACATTGGATGACAATATATAATACTCTCATTATAGAACTGACTGTCTCTGCTGCAAGCGAAACCAATTACTACGACTCCAAATTTCAATGAAAAAAAGGAACATTTGGATCGAAATGGTATGACTATGTCGTATGGCCAATGCAAACGTAGATAATTACCCATGTGACCTTCAAGTCAATATCTGGTTCAACATGACATGGACGTCGAATGCTTCACCAGTTCCGCTTATCATTATCGACTGGTAGGAGGAGTTTATGAATGTTATGAGGCTACTTACAGCAGTAATATGGGACGCCCTTTATCCTCTAGTACGCTATTATCTAGTCGGATAAGGTTATAAGGGACATTTTGGAGAGACTGTTGGACAGCCAATGAAAAGGCTCCGTTTCACGCGTGCGCAGGTCGTGCTCAACCGCAGCCGCCATGTTGAACTAACAAAATGCGTGTAATTCGATCAAGAAAGTCAGCTCGGACATACATTATACATAATGTACAAGGGAGGCAGAAAACAAACTATAAAGGAATCGTTTATTACAGGGGGGTGGGGTGGGGGGGGGGGATGGGGCTGAGATAAATAATATTTAAAGAAAACCATATCTTGGCACAAACTTCCACGTCGGAAAACAACGACACTGTCATTGACATTTGGCGTAGCTGGCCTGAAATGCATATATAAGCCCGACAAACTAAATAGGGTGGGGTTCCGGGGGACCCCGTTTTTTTTAGTTTTTTTTAAACGTGACTAGTATGTAATGGTTCGTATTGGCGTATATCTGATAGACCACTTGTGTGTTATTTGAAGAGTTTTTTTTGACAAATTTGATAATTAACATTTCAAGACCACCCCACCCCACCCCACCCCACCCCACACACCGCAACCACCCCTTCCCCACAGCCTTTAGTTTCTATTGCATGTTTGTTTTTTAAATTGATGTATAGGTCCGGGCCTATATCGCCTAATAGTCATCGTCTTCTTGATCTTTTTTAATCCTACAGGCACAATGGACACAATCAGTTTAGTTCTGATCATAAATTCAGAGGTATAGATCGTCTGAGTTTTTGAGTATTTTATACTCGTGCAATTCATAAAATAGAATAGGCCTACTCAGTTTGTTATAAAATTGTGAGTAGGGGCAATTTGGGTAATCCCGGACAGAAGGATAAATTCGGACAACCTTAGATCATGTAGATTTTCATAAACAAAAATGATTAAATCTCTCACAAGTCTCTCTTCCATCACCTTAACATTGTAGGCAAAACATTTATATATATTCGTGATATATGAGAACAAGTTATTAAATTGGCAGATTGGCAGAATTTACGTTATTTCTTAATTTTATAGACGGTGTAAAATCAGACACTTGTGTGTTGTTGTTTTTTGGTAAAAAAAAAAATTTAGTGCTCTACATATATGATACATGTATATAAACATAAACTATGTAGATGTATGTTTAACCTATTTAAAGAATTGTTTACTCTGAGAAGGTTCCTTTTTACACATTCATCTTGAATCTGATGAGTATAGTGGTGTTGATGATCGATTATAGTCGACAATTGGTCCCCATTGAATTGGCGACCAATTCTCTACCATAAACATCTGTAGTCGATTATTAAAAAAAGCGGATTAGAATGTACTATACAATAGCGGATTAGAATGTACTATACAATAGCGGATTAGAATGTACTATACAATAGCGGATTAGACTGTACTATACAATAGCGGATTATACTGTACTATACAATAGCGGATTAGAATGTACTATACAATAGCGGATTAGAATGTACTATACAATAGCGGATTAGAATGTACTATACAATAGCTTATTAAGCAGAATAGCCGAGATGCTCGTCTTGTAAATATTAGTAATAAACCATTTTCCATATATTAAACAAGAATAAATAAAGCAAAAGACATATTATTAGCATAACTTGGTTTCAATATAAAATATAACTACTGCAAAAAGATGATCGCGGCATCCTGTTAGTTTTCTACATAAATTGCATTTATTCAATCATTAATATTAATTATAAGAATGGTTTAAAACAAATTGTTCTTGCACATTACTAACTTTTGATTATAGTTCACCAATAATATATTCAAACCTATCGTAGAATAATGAAGGAAAGTTGAAATTTGAAAATTGTATTTAAATATTATTATGCAAGTAGGTTTAAAGTTGAAGTGATACTGGATTAGTTAATCGAGAGTCTAAGTTTAATGCTTGATACACATTTCACGATTGTAATAAACACACTCTTGAATGAACAATATAGAAAGCCCTATTAGTCGACTACTATTCGATAATCGGTCGTGAACATCAATGTGAGGGTGGTATTTCACGCCCTCCTTTCTCATGGGACCGATGGCTATACATCCCCTCTGATAGATGACATATTGTGGAAGTGCGTTTGATATCTGGGATGTGACACCCACTAGGAATCGAACCTGGGTCAAGAGCCAAGTATGATAACCACTCAGCCCACAGTTTTCTAACGATTTCTTTGAAACTTTACAGGATGCTTACCTATGATGTCAAGATGTTCAAATCGTTTCGGCGTCAAAATCGACCCAGTATTATCGGAGTTATGGCCACTTTTTAGTCAAATGTTACGTCAACATATCTTGCCTTTACCTTTCACACTTTTCAACCGATTGCTTCCAGTGACCCAACCACCGAATGGTGAGGGCATATAGCGTTGGCCATGTCCGTACATCCTTCCGTCCCGAAAAGTTTCTCTGACTATCTCCTCCCACAGTTTTCAACCGATGTTTTCGAAACTTTACAGGATGCTTACCTATGATGTCAAGATGTTTATTTCGTTTCGGTGTCTAAATCGACAGAGTATTACCTGAATTATGGCCCATTTTCCGTCAAATTATACGTCAAAATATCTCGTGTGTCTATCTCCTCCCACACTTTTCATCCAATTACCTCCAATTTGTACAGGATGTTTGCCTATGATGGCAAGATGTGCATATCGTTTCGGCGCCAACATCGACCCAGTATTACTAGAGTTCCGGCCCATTTTTCGTCAAATTTTACGTTTTAACCGATTGTTTTCAGTGGGAGGACCCGTGTCACACGGTCACATTTCTAGTTTTTAAACTTATATGTATATTATCCCAAAACATTACATTCTCTTTAGAGCAATAACACAAATAATTAAATTAATAAAACAAGCAAGGTTTTACGCAAGCGTAAAATAGCTGCCGAGAGACAAAAAGTTAACATAATAATATATTAAGTCACGGGTGTTAAAACAATATTGAAAAAAATAAATGTTGTCACGGAGACATAAACTCGCCACGACCGTTTTTTCTTACATTCTTCCCGATTTTTACCATCAGTTCTTCCTACCAGCATTTTAAATCAATGTGGGCGACCTCGCTTTTTTCTGTTCAAGTACCTTGACATGCCTTACATATTGATTACAATTACCTTGTAACATCAGCCCAGAAATACAATTGTTCACATGTAAGGGATACGTGTGCGTTAGAGTGTGCATTACAACACATATAAACTGTTCACTGTTACCATGTATAATTATAAGATTGCGTTAAAAATGTAAAGTAACTGTTATTACCTTACCATCAGCAATAATGAAACCAATACAAATTAAAAAAAAGAAAGAAGGGAAATCAGCAGGCTTGAACCCTACCTTCCTGGGCAGTAACACAGCGCCTCGACCAACTGCGCTATTGAGGCTTGTGAATGTTTCGTCGCTAATATACATATAATGGTAATGATTACATGCTACATTTCAGTAGACTGGTTTACGAAAACGTCATTTCAGCAAGTGAAATGAATGGTAACCTTTCAACGTTACAAAATATGTGTTTATACCATTCAAGTTTTTCAGACGAGTTCTCTAGGAATTCAAGTTGTAAAGTATGATTATTGCCACTTACATGAGTCACAGTCTGTTAACCATAGACAGAAATAAAAGCAATATAAGAGTCAGCTGCATTCGGCAGCTGAATAAAGAACTCGATCTCATGTTCGTAGGCGTAATAGTAACGTCAAACGTAAATCGCGTATAATTATTTTAGTCGCTGTTTTACGTACTATTTTTAAAAAGTCTGGAAAGCACTCTAAGCTTTCACGGCTTACCTCTCTTATATTTCTTCACATAAGTTGATCGACGAGGAATCAGACAAAATTCATTCGTACATATCCCTTGCATAACACTGCTTCTATAATTCAAAGCTACTCACAACATGTTCTCCGAACCCATATTGACAAGGAGTCTATAAAGCTATTGATTTCATTGACTCGCCTAGTATTTTTCGAGATAATCATGTAGTTCATTCTATCCCTAAATATTTCAAAAACAAAATAGTTTCTGACCGTGAGAGAGAAAATAACACTCCTAAGGAATGTGAATGTAACACATCAAAAGTGTGCTATGCACCAGCAGGTCATGTCATATGTGGTAATTTTGATATTGTTGATACACGTATTTGGAATCTGTTTTCGGAAGGTCTTAAGTATAGATTACCCCCAACTATCGATTTTAATGCCTGTCGTGTTCAGATCGCTCAATACATTGAGGATTTTATTATAAAATGGTGTCGTAAAGAACATGCGTACCAAAACTGTCTTTCTACTTGGAAAAAGTCAATTATAGATACACGTTAATTTTCATAATGCTAACACCAGTCTTTACTTCCTCCGAGACCTAGGTTTTCCTTTCGTAATTTGAAATCGGGAATTCAAGAATTTCATTTGTAAATTTGTTTTAGTTCCTGCTAATAAAGCAGCTAATAATGTAAATATTGTTTATTAAGCTTGTGACTGTATAATAGAACACGTAGTTCAGTTTCTACTTCAAAGTTATAGAGTAAACATGTTCTCTGCTGAACGTCTGAACTTCTTACAGCGGCCATTCTCTATTGCTAATCTATGCACACTTATTCTCATTTTTACAAAATGAATACTGCTACTTCTATCTATATTAATAGTGAGGAGGTAGCTTTCAAGCTTATAATTAGCTTTACTTCCTCTGAGACCTAGGTTTTCCTTTCGTAATTTAAAATCGGGAATTCAAAAATATCATAATAATGTTTTTTAGTTTCTGCTGATAAAGCAGCTAATTATGTTATTCTTGTTTGACGCCTACATTACGTCAATGTTTTATCTCTGAAAATCGGTAGCACTCATTCGTATACTCCAGTTCAATCTACTGAGAAGGATGTTGTTTCCACACATATCACTCGGTGCACTACTTTCAAGGCTGGGGTAGACGAATAGCAGAACAAACTGCCAACTATGTAATGGATTCTCAAATAACATAAACATCCGTATAAGGCCCGCTTTATTCGAATTATAGTGCCTGCGCCACAACAAACATCTCCAAACTTTTAATTCATTGTCTTACTGCCGTAACAGATTGTGATAAAACTTATGAAAACTTTGGGATTAATTTGTTTTGGTCTATTAAAAATCTGGAGACGTTCTCGATAACATATGCAATAAACATCAAGTTTCATCTATTAGCACTTAATAATTCTCTACACTATATACAACCTTACCACATCACCTTATCAAAGACACACAGGGCAAATTGTAATTTAATAGCAATTTAACCGTACATTGGTAATAAGTCACCTTTCGTAAAGTTAAACCATATGAAACAATATAGCATATACACAATAAACATGTGTTATACAAAGTTCATACTTTCCAAAACTAGTTTATTTCTCTTCCATTTCTATAACTATTCCGTCCCAGCCAGTCCGTAGGTCGTGTGTTATAGCCACATTACTTATGGGAGAACCCGCAAATTCGTAAATTATTTTCATGTAATAGTATAAACTTACGATTTCTCTTCTCAAATAAGACATATTTCAAATTAATAGAAAAACGCACCTTTTTACGTGACTACGAGACGACTGTCAGATCAGACATGTTGATAGTCGGAGTCTTGTATCAAATAATGTTTGCACGCATTATTGCGATTACTAGTTATGAAATGAGGGTCATTATACACAGTCTTATGTACATACAACTCTTTTTTTTAAATAAATGAATGACAATTTATCCATCGAATGTGTCCTACCTTGAACAAACATAATTTTAACTCCTGTACAACATGGTAAAATGTTCATTACAAGTTGCTTATTTAGTAATGACATTTTTAATTTAAAAGTTTTACCGAAGTGTATTGCACTCAAGCTTTTGATACATCAATATGTACCGTCACTTGATTCTGTCTGCTGAACAAGTAGCGTCTAATATCTAAACAACATCACTTTTCAAGGCTACTGAGCTTGCAACCAATGTTTTTCTTAATAGAAATGTGTTTTTCACTGTCTGAAATACACAGATGTTTTTGTTGTCTCATGTACGTTGTATCAATACAATCAATGCACGTTATTGTTGGCATTATAGCGACGGGAAAATGTTTCGGCATTTATGCTGTATTAAACGCCGACAACTGCAAATATGTCTTACATTTAAGTTGCCACCATAAATGCAAATAACTATTATATTTACATCATTTTACCACCACAAATCTGTCACCAGAATAATGAACACATCTTAACACACAAACAAACATACCTAAAACTGCATGTAAACTACATGTATTAGGCAAATTGTAGACGGTGTCATAACAAAGTGCTCAAATAGTAAGTTTCACCACAAATTCGTACTAAACTGTATATAACACATATTACAAACTACAATCTCATTGTTTCCTACGATTCGGCATGTCAGCGTTCTCGTAGTTACGTATGTTTCTAAAACAGTAGCTATGGCATTCACATAATACAGCAGAATAATATAAACAGTCGCTATTACATTCAAATAATACGGTGGAATAATATAAACAGTCGCTATTACATTCAAATAATACGGTGGAATAATATAAACAGTCGCTATTACATTCAAATAATACGGTGGAATAAAATGGTGTTGATTTATTTAGCCCGACTTTGAAGATCACGATAAACAATATTGTGCTAAAACTCTGGGATTAATTTGTTTTGGTCTATTAAAAATTCAGGAGATGTTCTTGATAAAATTTGAAATAAACGTCAAGTTTCATGTATAAGCACTTATAACTTCTCTACACTATATACAACTTTACCACATCACCTTATCAAAGACAAGCTTATTGCTCTTATTCAAAAAACATTCGCTAGGGAAAATACTACATTTTTGTCCTGTAATAATATTAAAGCGTTTTGTACTAACGGCAGTTTAGACAATTACACTATGTGGACTTGCCAAGAAGTTTGTGAATCACTCATCTTCCTATTAGATAATATTTTCATCAGGTATTGAACGACCGTTTACAGACAAATTGTTGGTATCCCTATTGGGTACGAACTGTGCACCTTTGTCGCAGAATTGTTTTTATATTGCTATGAAAGAGATTTCATGTTGAGTCGTTCACCAGGAAGATGTTATTGAGGCCTTTACTGACCTTCTCGGTATCTGGATGACATATTAAACATTGTCAACCCTTTCTTTTCTGCTTTGGTTAATAACATATACCCTAAAGAACTTCAACTAAACAAAGCTACTAGTTCTGATACTAACGCTTCTTTTCTTGATTTACATCTCTCCATTAAAAGTGGTGAAAAAATAACCTAATTCGTTTTTTTAGAGCTTGTATTCGAGTCGAGGACTTTAATATTCGCAATCTTTGTATAACTAACAAGAAAAGCCATAGTATACAATATATACTATGACGACGAGCGGCAATGAGAGTGTATATTGTAATAATATTTCGGGACTGTTTTGGTGGTTGAACGTTGTAGACTTTTGAAGCTAGAGTAAATGCGGGAACGAAGTAATGGAATGATGTGTGTATATATATATATAAATAATCTTTATTTCCTCCAATAAGGACATTATTACATAGTAATTCTATTAAACACAGGAATACTCAACAACAACAACAAAGGAAGAAGAAGCGCATAAACATTTACATATATATATATAATAGTACATGTATTAAGGACAGCGTAATACTGAAATGAAATGCAAGACATTGCTTTATCACCAATATATGTGTCAGGTTCTTGAGAATGAATATATCCGATTACACATAACATTTGAGAAACAAAGAAAACATGTTTAGGAAATGTGTTTTCTTCACATCCAATGAAGATATGTATAAACAGTTCCTACGGTATTCATGTACTTCAATGGTTTTATGCTATTTTCAGAACCTGCATTATGCGTTCCCAATGAAACATTTACCAACTCACTTTTGTGTAGACTATTGAGGTATAAAAGCACTCTTTCGCCACCTTTCGTAAGAATAACTGTTTGTCTGAAGGCACATGAACACAATAACATAGGTCGTGGTCAGACGAGTGTAAAATGTGTGTTCACACCTTTTACAAAACTCGTTAAAACAACGAGTTAAATTTGGCAATAATTGCGCAATGCTTCTGTGGTATACCAAATGATTGGACGTAGCCATGTGGTGTTTTCAAAATGTAGACATTAACAAAGTGGTTCTAACATTTTATTTAGATTGATATATAGAGGATCTTAAACCAGTTCTCAGTTCATATATGTTTTATAAAGCGAGATATGGATTGGTTTAATGTTAACGAGGCTAAATGTAATGTTAACGAGCCTTTGTGTGAGTTAACATTGAAGAGAGTTGGAAATGAATTTTATAAATGTTATGGCGAGTTTAAGATCCTTTTTATCACGGAACTTTGTAATCAAATTAGTAAAAACATTTCAAATGGAATTACAACCGCCACGATGCCAGACACACTTTAGTGCCAAATTGACATGCAATATGCGACGTCAAAGTGTGGCATCTCACACATAACGTGGAGTATAAAAATGCTCGTGCTTTACCTCTTTACGAAATAGCAGTTAAGGCCAACTTTTTAAAGAAAAAACAACACTGTTTTGTATAACGTGCATTGTTTGATAAGCTGTCACGAATAATAAGTTGATGACACAGGTCTGGATGAATTTATAGTAAATAAAACAATGTCAGTTAATGAACTTCTGAGACTCAACCAAGGGAAATCGTTTCAAGTTATATTTTATGTGTGTCATAATAGTAGTGTCGTAACACGGAATATAACGTGGGTGTTTGACACTACTAACAAGGGACGTTATGTGATAAGTGTTTTAACGTCTTTGTGCAGAAACCGTGATGTACCTGCATCTACTACTCTTAAGATATTTAGTGAAACGCATGGCCCGGCATCTCCAAGCACATGTTGTGAAGTCATTAAAGACATGTCTTGATATCGCAAAGCGTAAGGCATACACTATCTAAAATACCACCAGAATGCAATCACAAGACATAAGCCATAAAATGACACCTCCTGACATAGTAAACATACGAAATGTTATGAAACATCGCATCTTCACAAGTTTAATGATGCACAGAAAATATAAACATAAAGGTGTTCGATTAGTTTTATTGGTATATTCTAATGTCTGTTCTTGTTGAATAAGTTGGTATGTTATGTAAACAAAATTGTTTTCATTGTGAAAATGTGGAAGTTTTTTTGTTTGAGGTGATTGCCGCAATGTGTTCGAGTGTTGAATTTGAAAGTATGCAATTAGAAGGTTGTTAGAATGATAGCACCATACATGGTGTTAGACTTTCACACCAAAATATTGCCTTCCTGATGTCACGAATGTTTTATACGCGAAAGACTCAGTGCGTAGACCTGAAGAGAAATCTAATAAGTTGAAACGAAATTAGTTATTTGAAATGTTGATTATTATTATATTTGATTGATCAAATGCAATTTATGTATGGAAACTAAAAAGACGTTATGTATTTTTCAGCAGGGTGTTGTGTATTTTACAACACTGTTGAGTGCCTGGTGTGCTTTTGAAATAGTTTGCAAAGCACGTCATCATACGTTGTGAGGTTACGCAGTGCTAGTCATGAGATTGCAAAATTCATGGCGGAAGATTCTGAAATCGAGTTGTTGCATTAGTACCGGTATAAGGTAATTTGCGGAGTAGAAGAAATTGACTCTGACCATGTCCTGTAGTAGCTTGGACTTGTTTCTGTAATTGTCAGCAGTAGAAGGCGTTTTCGGTCTACGCTGACTGAAATGTATATGATGTGGTTCACTGCGTGTAGTCGCCAGCTTTTCAGCATGGATGGCTTGACATGTCATTATTTATTTGGGATTCAGAGCTGTAATGTGCAAACCATGAGATGTTTGCAGGCGACTTAAGGCTACGTATGTCATTCCGAAAGCAAATATCTTGTCTCCAAGGTCAACAACAGCAGATTGAAGGGTACAACCTTGTATTTTGAGGACAGTTGTAGCCCATGAAAGTGTTAATGGCAATTGACAGCGTATTATGGTAGTGTGACCAGAGAAAAACTGGACGTGAACCGGCTTAATTGAGACCTTCCCTTCAGTGGATATGTCTGTAATTTGGCCATTGGTAGGGTTGTCAAACTGGATGTCTACTGCAAAGGGCAATTCGCCCACTTTCATGGGAAAGCCACTATGCCACTCAAAGCCAGTGACTGTGCCCTGGGCACCATTAACAAGACCAGCCGCAGTGTTGATGTTACGCAACAGCATGATACGTGCACCAACAGCAAGGCATAGTTGGTGATGAAGCCCTCCACATTTGGATTCATCGGTAGTGATTTTGATGTTGGGATTGTCGTGTGCATGGATGACATGGACTGTTTGTCCTTTGTTTTTGAGGACTAGGCGTTGGGCGGCATTGTGGTTTTTGCATTGTGCTTTTGTCGGAAATATATGTAGCTTAGATTGAATGTCAGCGGAGTTGTTTTTTACAATTCTAGTTTTTAGAAGCTGTCTTTTGTCTGTGTTCCAATTCGTACCCGATTGAGTAACGATGCAAATACAACGTCACCTTCTTGCCTTTTGTTTTGTTCTAGTTCCGTCATTTTGAAGAGCTGTGTCCACAAATTGAATGGCTGTTGTGTTGTGTAAATCATGCTTCCGAAAGCTGTGCGAAGCGGTAGAGGTTACCAAAAACTATGATGTTCACATTTCCAAAGAAACATTCTGGAGTGTTCGCGGTGTCCTTTATTTCAGTGAGTCTACGATGAATGTGTTCGAGAGTATTTGAACTGATCATGCTGACCTCATCTACAATGAGGAATGTAACATTTTCGAAAGTATTTCTCAATTTCTGCAAGTTATAATCACTGAGTGGAAGGTATGTAGCATTTGCCATATGTTGTACTGGAAGACACAGCAATTTGTGAAGTGTAAGTCATTGTATGTTATGTGCTGCAACTCCTGTAGGCGCAGACACAAGAACATTTGCAAGTGCAGATTTGTTTGACCTAAGTATTTGTTCGCGGAGTAGCCTAAGGAGAAATTACTTTCCAGTGCCTGCGCCTTCTGTGTATTGGTGGTAGTTCTGGGTTGTGAATATGTCTGTCTGTAACCTCAACGACTGTGAGTTGACCCTCTGTAAGTAGCGATAGTGAAGTTTTGTATCGAGTGTCTGTCATTGTATATCATGTAAGTGTTTTGATGAAGTCTGATGAGAAATCTTCAGATGCAGATGTTTTGGTATCGTTACTTGAAGCGGCAGCATTCAAGGTATCGTACAGTAAAGCATTGTCCACATTTTGTTGGGGCGTTTCCATTTGCTGTACTTGCTGTAGGTGCATTGTGTTAGGTGCGATGGAACATTGTACTTGTTCGAGATCGTCATGTTCAGTTGCACGTAGTTGACGTATAGCTTTCGTGATGTTTTTGGCCATGTTCATGTATTGTGCAGTGTCCATGTCCATGTTGTTGTATTGGCAGTGAAATGCTGCTTGTGGGGTTGCCCATGGGATTGAAAGTTCGCATTCATTTCTCCATGGTAGAAAGAGATAAAGTAACCCGAAGTGGTATTCGATTGCGTCTTTCATCATTGAGAGATGGTTAGTTCTCAAGCATGCAGGTTTTGCGCGTTGGCGGATCCATTTGGTAGAATTGTTTAATGTATTGAATGGAAGTGCTTTGGCACTGTCAAGTTTGCCTGTTGCCTTTGGTTGAAATACAATGTATTTGCATGCGAATGACGCTAGAGACATCTTTGAGAAAAGGGCACAGTTTGGGAGATTCATGTAATGTGTGGTTGTGTTTTCCTCAAAGATATTAGTGCACTAATCATGCATAGTGGACAGGGTTTTAGCACTTTTTAATATGCGGTATCGCTTGTCTGGATGGCGGCAGTTGACATAGACTGTATCTAGGCTGCTGTACACAAGTTGTAATCCTCACAGTCTGAATGTGACTTCTTGTAAACTAAGAATCCTGTGTGTTAAGATGACGTTTCCAAGTTTGGATAACTTCTTGCGAGCTGTTGCATTTGGTGGTATTTGAGACAGACACACGGAAATGGCATTGCGCAAGGCTTTTGGTTCTTGTTTGCAAATATATGTGCAGACGTACATGGCAGCAGCATATTTGTTCCCAACGACTTGAATGTCCATGTTGGCCTTCCATGTTTGGAGTAATGAGGGTTGTAAGGGTTAACCCATATGTCCTGTACGTTTCTGAATAGCACATAAATCCTTGCAGGACTGCCAGTGTCTAGGTAGATTTTTTGTCTTGTAACATCTGAGACTGGTTGCGGAACGTCAAACCGGCATGTGTGTGAACGCCCGTGCAAACATGTATGTGTATGCTTGTGCACTTGTAAGGAAGAAACAAGTTGATGAAGGTCCGTGTCATGTTCGGCAGATGGTAGTTTAGCACAGTTGTATCTGTCGATGAAGCCTGGTGCTGCATCCCGGCCACATTGTGTCTCAATATTTGGAGCATCGGCCACCCACAGGAACAGATGTACATGTGGGCTGCCACGGTTGTGGAATTCCACTCTTGCAAAATGGTCTGTAATGTGTCCTAAAGGTTGATCTACACCTAAGAGAATATGCTTCAGGAATGCTTTCCAGCGAATATCGAAGTGTATTGCTGCTAGAACAGGATGTTTTCGCAAGAGTTTGCATTTATCGGAGGATGAAAGCTTTTCTGCGTCCTGGTAAGACAAATATGTGTCAATGCACATGTAAACCTCTGGCCAATGCATGTCATTTGCAGAAAGAGAGAGGCAAAATGTGGGACGTCCGATAGTACGAATGTTTGCCAAGAGATTGCTTAGTTGATTTCTCCAGTAACCAGTGGTGCCGCGAATGTTTTTTATGAAAGCATACTTTTCTGTAAGAGCATGTGGCAGGCATGTTTGGGTTATGTCTGACTGTGCCTTTAACAGTTGAGACTTTGAGACGCAATGCAATAAAAATTTAAACTTGGAGGCTGTGCTGTTCATACATGTTTGTTACACAGAAAAGGTATTGCATGTTATTTCTCCATCTGGTGTCTTTGTTCAGTATGCGGGTTTGGAAGTATTTCAAAATGGATGGAATACTTTTCAATGCTCTGAGGCCTTTGCAACCGTATGGGTAAAGTGTTGGGAATGCCAATTCTTCTAATGTGGGATGCTGAAAGACATTGATTGGTTCGGATTTAATCACAGGCAGTTGTGTTGTAGGGTAATTCAGACGCTGTTTCTTTGAAGGGACCACAAAGTCTTCAGGATGTAAAGCAGAAGTAGGATATGTTTCTTCGGGAGAGTTCATTTCGTGGCGTTGTGTGGTGGCTTCCTGGAAGCTATTGTCGACAGTTACAGATTTGTAGAGGATGTTGTTTGCAAAAAGCCATTGCAAAGCAGAGTAGTCGTTCATGAAATGAACTATATGCGGGGTTGCTGGCTTTGTGGAGACTTTATTAATACAATATCTACCTCAGAAAAAAGGCCTGGGCAAAGATAAACATATCTCCTGCATTGGAACTGGCATGCATATTACTTGTCCCTCCTCGACAAACTGTCCACCTGAAGGAAGACGCGTTATTTTCATGTATGTATGCATTTGACTTATGAGCTTTTGCTCAGTGTCAGTGAGTTTTAGTAACACAGTAGGTATATCACCGGGGTCCATATTAGAGGTCCAAGCCATGGGGTTGTCTGTGGTTTTGTAGATGATGCTCGTGCATGTTGAACACATCTAAGTTGGAGGGTTTGTGGCATTGCCAGGAGACTGTCTAGGTACAGCAAGTATAAGCTTGTGACACCGACTGCAGTACACATATGGGGCAGCCCTTATGCACGTTTCAAATGGTGTTAATGGGTTTTCATGTGGTGTGACATTTTTTTGTGTTAGTGGTTTTGTTTTTTGAATTTGCGATTTTGCAGGAGTTGTTTTGTGCACTGGCAGTGCAGCAGAATGAACTATGCCACTTGACTGCATTCTGAGTTTTGAGACTAATGGCACAAAGTGGTTTGTGGCAAGCCATGTTTGTGTTTTCATGTTACCAGACCACATGATTGGTAGGACTGGCGAATGTGCGTCTGTATGCGAAAACGGTTTGACAATATTGTTGAATAATGGTCGTATAACGTGGTTAAAATTTGGATAAATTGACTGAATTGGCATTTCAAGTGCAGTAGCAAGTGCCATGATTTGCCACATACTAGACCACGTGTTGTCTTTAACTGTAGCTAAAGTGTCTTGCTCAAACAATGTTACTAACAGGTCATGCGATTGCGTCACAGGATGTGTATGCGTTGGAGGCACTGACTGATTTCCATATGCTGAATATAAACGAATTTGTTCTTCCATCAACTGTTTGTGAGCTGGATGATCTGTCGAAGTGAAAACTGATGAAAACAGTATCATTGAAGCGACAGTTCTTATGCGCAGTTCAAGCGCCATCGCTTCAGTTCCAATTAGAAGGAGGCTGACAAAGTTGTACAGGCAACTTCCATTTGGTGTTGTTTTGAGGGGAACCAGTCCATTTGGGGCATCTGGAAGGTATAGAACAGAAGCATGTTGGTCAATATGCTCTGCAGACACGCAGGATGTTGTAGGTGCGACGATTTGATACGTTTTCAGTATTTTTGTATGTTTGGAAATTGCGCTTGCAAGGTGCTTGAAACCATTGGTTGAAGCCTGTATTAAATGCCTGTGGAGTTCTTGAAAGGCGTGAGCTCTGGATTCCATCTGCAATGAGAAAATATGGAGTTGAAAATATGTGTATGTTCAATAAATGGGTTGTATATATGATGGTGTGGTTATGTGTTTTGACAGTTGGGATCAATAGCTCCATTTTTTTGTAAGCAAATGCTCAAAGGATACGACGAACATGTGTTGTTGGATGATTGCCTTTACTCGTTTTATTTATTGCGAAATGGATAGAAACATACGAAGATGAATTCTGTTAGTGTGCAATGGCTGAACCCACACGTAGTTGGTATGAGCGGAATAGTGGCAAGATTGCAAATCTGGCAGACTTTTGTTTGCATGTGGCAAAAAAAAAGGAAGAGGTTGCGGATAGGTTTAAAAATCATGCAAATCTGTATGCATATATAGTTTCAGAGTAGTCGCTACATGATAGTCACAATATGACTGTATGTAAACAAAGGTGGCTCCAGGCAGCACTGTTTAACAGTGAATCAAAAGAAATGGCATATTACATTATACCATGCCAGCAACAGCATGAACAGTTGAAGCGGAGGATAAACACTTCGCAATCGACATAATTCGACCTTTGAGCAATGCAGGTGTGAAACTTTTAGTGCCATATAAAGCCATGAAGGCCTTTGTCTATCAGCGCAAACCCACCGCAGTAAACATACGAACGAAGGTGCAAATTGAAATACCAACCTGCTGAAGTCTTCTATTAACTGCTTAACAAATTAACACACTTCTGCGAAATGAAGAAACCTGGAACACTGCATCAAGTCGAGCTATCGTAATACTGAAATAGAAGGCATTCAAACTGTGAAGATATTTTAACAGTGAGGCGTATGTATACATGTCAAACATATTGTTGTTTATTTGTCAACCTACATCTACTATAAGAACAGGAGGTGAAAGGGAGTCTGTGTATGCTCTACTGGCAAAAAGTGCAGGGGACAATAACATATTTATTTTCAACATTCATTCAACCGGCACATGACAATGATATAGGCCAGTAGTTGTTGAATTCCAGTTAGGGTACCAGGAGAGCTAGTCTGCACAATGTTAATGGAATACCGGGTTCCTACAGCTTCCGCAGAACAAAAATGAAGGTATTTTCCAGGTTTGTTTACAATTTTACGCACTGCTTTCAAGGTCAATTATCCCGGTGTTTGTGCGACACCGTTCTTGGAATTTTGTAACTTTGTGAAAGACAAATACGTTGAATCGTGCGCAGTAGCAATATTTGACACCACACAAGATGTAGTTTATTGGTTTTGGCAAGTATCAAATTTAACCCACTGTTTCTGGCCGTTCTCAGTGTTGACATCTGACGTGTTTTCAGACGACATGCTTTATCGATTCGAATTAGGAGACGCTTGCAAATACGACAGGATATTGCGAGTTTTAATCGTAATTAGTCGGCTAAAATCGTGAACATATTGGAGTCAACCGGTGAGGTAATGAATACGTACGACAACGATCGGAAATGATAGTACAATCTGGGGTTCACATTTCATTGATCAGAGCATTAACACATGTTTACAATTGATCACTAATAGCAATGGTATCGCCTTACGTAAAGGACCGAATATCCATTGACGTACACGTTTGTTTTTATACATCACGGGCATTCTAAGCATTGAGAGGTTACACAACACTATTTTTCCCCCGAATAAATCACGCTTGTTACTGATTTGGGTAAAAATCGAGGGTTTTTCACGGCTGGCATGGTTTTCATGGCAGCCATGGTATAATGTCCTTTACTGGGGCATAACACCGCCGAAAGTCATTCAAGTGGAACACAACAATGACATGCGCAACTACACATGGCACTGTCATTGTATCAAGAGAATAGGAATGTGACAAAGTTTGTGTATTGAAACTCATCATTAACCAGTACACGACAATCGCAGTGCAACTGCGCTGGGTATAGTTCTATGACATAAAACGTCACAGAACAGGGCTACAGGTATTTGATAAATTCCCAATTGCAACTCCCGAAATACACAATGAAGTTCAGAAGGGTGCGTACCAACCAATGAAGTAATTAAATCGCAAAATACGCTGTTAACCGTTTTGGGCAGCGTATCATATTTTATCCGTTACCGTATACACAGCCAATAGCAAACGGAATGCATCGACGTGTCCCGTAAATTCTGAACTGAGTGAGCCTTTGAGATTGGTTAGGTGAGACTGGTTAGCAAAGAAGAAAATGTTCGCTCAAAAGTAAATCCTTCCGGATAAAAGATACTGTATTCATTCCATTTGTAATTATACGGCATCACTGAAGCGCTGAACTTTCTCTAAACGTAAACATGACAAAAAGAGGCACCGCTGTTTGAACAAAAGAAGGAGAAAATTGGTTAGGATATTTGTCTAAACCAACGTCTAACGCTGTTGTTACACATCGAACATTGTCAAATCAATTCTGAATGATGTTGTATCGACTGTTGATAAGATCGACGGTAAAAAACAACCGAAACATTCTGGTGATCGCTCGACACAATAAACAATACGAGAATGGAGGTCAGTGTTCATGGCTGATAATAGTAGGAAATGGTTTACCCAATTAAAATCCTAAAATACCCAGTTAAATAAAAATGAGTGGGTACATACCCAGTTGATCAAAAAGCTTATCTGTAGCTTGGACAGAAAATTTGCATCTGGCATGGATACATGTAATTGCTATCAATATTGATTTTTTTTATCTTTTTCTTCTTTTTTAATTTTTCAGTATCTGTGATGTTTAATGGCTTTAAGTTAAAATTCCTATTAGCAAATTCAGAAATGTAATCCAGAGGTATTGCATGGTTTTCGTTGTTGCTAAATGATAAAATAAACATTAAAGTGGCATCCACCTTCAGGTCTTTTTTCCATCATATTTGGAAGAGGCACAGGTCTGTCCATTTTGGGAAAAAAATAATGCGATTTTGCTCATTTTTGAAAGAAATGTAAGATTTCATAAATTATGTAAATAGTGCAATACTATGCTTTATTTATATTTTATTCCATTATTTATTGTAGTTACTAACTCCTTAATTCAGAAATGCCTAAACAGACAAAAAACATTGCATTATTCATGATTTTCCTCAAATTCTGAGAGATTTCTGCCAGACTTGGGGAAAAAATTTCACAAATATTTGTGTGTGTGTGTAATTCTAAGGTTTATAGTCCGTCCGCCAACGAACACGTCAGGGTATACCTGACGCGATGGGCACAATAGAGTCTGGACTTTTCACAAATATTTAATTGTGAATAGGCCTTTTATAGGCCTCTGTTATATATGGTACAAAAGTCCTGAACCTTTATCTTGTGTGCGATATTCACAAAATAAGCATCACTGTCGTTCAAAATACAAATCGCCTTAACAAAGACATTGATTCTGCATTTATGTTGTTGTGGGTTTGTAACAAAAGTAGAAATATTACGTACACGAAACACATTTTAATGATTATTTTCTAGTACGAAAACACGTCAGAAAATTATTTATTTAGTTCGCTTTTCATTCCGTACATTCATAAAAGCCGTTAGGCCGCCTGTTTAAATGTACAGTACATTGTCATTGTATGAGGGGACACGTTTAAATACAGTTTTAAAGCATTAATTGAGTTATTTTAATCACAAGTAGGTAACCTTTCAGTGTCTCTTATGGTGATCTTTCATTATATATACATCATTAGCAAATAAATCAAAGGCAAACTACGTAATTAATGATTTTGGTTTCGACCAAAAATCAGGGCAAAATTTGCTAACAAGAAATTTAGCTTTGTCATTTAACGTCGGCATAAAGTGCAAATAAAAAAAGTAAACAAGAAATTTAGCTTAGTCATTTAACGTCGGCATAAAGTGCAAATAAAATAATTAAAAGAACAGCATAAAAAACGTTGCAAATTGATGGTTATCATCCCGACGGAAAATATTATTGAACTAAGCTTGGTACTTATCATTCCCACCAATGTTCCTTCAAATCCGGCAAGAACTACATTAGCACTTATGCATTATTTTTTAACCTCATCACATGAGTACAGTTTGCAAGAATGGTTTTATAGTGAAATTTGGCGCTTGCGTTACTTTAACAGTGCTTAAAATCATTCAACCAGTATACAGTTAGCATGATACTGATA
Source organism: Cyrtodaria siliqua (assembly GCA_037043455.1). NCBI lineage: Eukaryota > Metazoa > Mollusca > Bivalvia > Adapedonta > Hiatellidae > Cyrtodaria > Cyrtodaria siliqua. The sequence goes on from JAWPHD010000054.1 coordinate 23,040, forward strand.
ATCAAGTTTCCCACAAAAACAACAGCAGTACTCCAAAGCTATAGCCTTACATTGATTAGAAGCAGAAACCAGACAGAATGTATGTTTAAATCTGGAATCTATGTAACTTTTTATGTAATTTCAGTCGAACTTGTCTGCCATTTACACTTTCAGGAGGCCACATCCATTGTTTCTCTAAATAAAAACCTTCCATACCATTCTAATACCAACATGGCGTGACACCATCAGCTGATATAAAAACATACAAATACAGTCCTGCATCTAGTTTCATCGCATAGGCACATAAACTAGACTTTAAACCTTATTAAAATGATAAAGTTTCGGATATAACTTAAATACATCCGTTGTACGAAGACACACTGCGTTGAATTGCTGGGGAAAAACAAGTACTGCGCAACACAAATATGGCGGGAAAATTACACCTTACAAGTTTTACTTTACCTACTACAGCTCAACAAATACAAACAACGCAAAACAGAAACGTCACTGTCATGTTTGTAAACATACTGCCGTCTCATTTGCAACCATGCAGATTGTACAACAAATCAGTTTTGTCAACACGCATAGTAAACTTCTTGTTAGTAGGTCACGCTCTGCAATCACAAACTTATCAACTCAACTGCAAATGTCTGCTAGCCTATCTTCAACTTGACGCGTCCGGCAAAAGACACTGTACATTTGCTGCAAATTAAAACACATGTTCTACTTACGATTACTTGTATATATGCGACAACCCAAACTGCACAAACTGCACACAGTCTTTGAACATGTCAATCAAAATGGCCGCACGCATCAGAATCAACAAAATAAATAACGCTATGACGCCACGCTCTTCCAGCAATACATTACTTTCATGAAACACCTCCCGATTTTTCGCGTTTTTCCTAGTGAGGTCTAAATGACCTTTACGCACATTAAAACAAACTGACCCACGTATTAAAATCTTTCTTGGAATTTTATTAGATTCCAAAGCGTATACAGAAAATGGAATTCACAAATGACTATGTCCATACACGAGGGGTATAGCAAATGTACGCTTCAATGGTCACTATATACGCTATATGGAATTGGCAATTGGGTCAACCTATTCTCAGTAATAGAGCGTTCTAATGGTTTCCATACACAGTAATACTTAACTGAATTTACATATCCATGAATAATAATGCTCTATGAAAAGCTACTCCATCAGGGCTACCGTTACCATAAACTTCGTCAAACCTTTGTAAAATTTTATTATCGTAAGAAAGATAAAAATATCGGACAGGGAAAGCAGCATTCAAGGACGACAGTCAACTACAAAACACAAAAACAAACATGCAAGCAGACAAACGATAAGGCAAAGGTAATAAAATATGCAAACGACATCACAAACACAAACGGGTTGACAATAGGGCTACCGCCTGGAACGGTCAGTGGCAACAAAGGCTACTGGGGGTTTAAACCGGTTCTAGGGTGCACCAAACCTCACACTTACCCTACTGTCAATCCCATTAAAACAGGACAGTGTAAATAAAGAAATCCCCGCCATGATCTAATCTCTAACCAACAAGGTAACCCTGATCTTCTTTCCATATATAAAAGTAATTTAAGAACTATTTTGCGACAAGGACTATCACAGCCTGACTTCTATGGTGAAGTGATTTACAAACTTCGTAAGATCCTTGGTCATGATCACTGTCATCATATATTTGTTAAACTTGTTAAAAAGTTTATCAAACGAGGTTATGACCCTATCATTTTGCATCGCACTGCATGCTTGGTGCTGGACCCATTTACAGTTCGCCACTATGCCTTCCTCTTTAAATGTGCGATGACCGGACAGTCTGTGAACCCTATGATGACGTCTACCTAAAGCCCAAAAGGACGGTGACGTTTGATGTTTGTCTGTAGTCTTGTCTTGTTTTGCCTTTTATTGATCTTTTGCTCTTTGTTTCTGTATGTATTTGTGGTTCACTGTCGCCCTTGAATGCTACTTTTCCTGTTCGATTTTTATATCTATATTGATTATTTTGACACGTTATTCTCAAAATTTAACAGTTTCGACTAGCCAGCAATTGGGTCTAAAAATTATGGTTTCTGATTGTTTCGTAAGATTTCTCTTTTGACTCACTAACATCTGTATTACTTTTATCTTCTACCGGTCATTTTCTGCCGTGTTTTGCTACTTCGAAATATCGAAGAAGGATCATTGTATGTTACAAATTATACCTGAAACGACCTTCAGTTCATAATCATTTAGATTTACATCGCAGTATGGATTCGTAATAAATATTGCTCCTTCGTCCCCAACCTAGTTCAAAACCGAAGAATAAAATCAAAAAAATCAGACTTTTCTGAAACTGAATCATTTCCAGCGATGTATAAACACAACAAATGGACGACAGACTAAAGTCACGTGTTAATTAGTTCACATGCAGAAACTCTAGAACATTCATTTGGCAGCCTGTCTTTAAATCCCAAACTGAGCCAAAGTCATTGAAAGCTCGAACGAGTTTGAGGACCACCAGTATCATATTTACATCAAAGTCATTGCCCTTGATTTGATGAAACACTTTAAAACCATCATTTTGCATCTGATTTTTATCACACTTTATTAACCAGTCTTAATGCTGATAAAAACTTAGACTAGTTCGAAAATTACATTTATTTGAAACTTAACTTTATTGGAAAATAAAACAGAGTGTTTTTGCCCATGATTTATTGAAACATTATATATTTTGCTTTGTTAATCTATGACTAGTTTTCTTTTCATCTGATCTTTACCAAAATTATTTAGAATGTTACATTTTATATCAATAAAACCTTGGAAAATTCTGAAGACCAGCCATATCTGATGCTTACTCATCCCTAGTGCATAACATACACGTCAACGAACGGCAAGACAATTTTTGATATGCACTGCCATCCGACGTACATACGCGATTGACTTTTTTTATTTGTGGACTTAGCGCCGAGTTTCTCTGCACCATACAAAGTTTCTCTGCGCTAGACATCAAGTCAGTCTAAACTGTTACACTCTGAATTGTATAAATGTCCAACTTACCTCAGGTGAATAATGTTCATTTGATGTCCATTTCAAACTAACAGTTTAATTTTAAGCAACATTTTGATAAGAAATGCATTAGTTAGTTAGGTACTGTGCATTGTTTGAACGGCGCAACATAGGAGTCTTGCACAGTGATGTCATACAAGAAACTTTTACACCTGGCCAGGTATACATACGAAAATATTGTGAAATATATATGTTTATTAATGTAAATATATCTAAATTGTTCATACATGTGGTATTTAATTGAAGAATTATTTATTGATTAGGAAAGAGAGTTTATTTAGAGTTTTGTAGTGGTTTATTTGAGATATTAATTTTTAAACGAGTATGGTGTGCGATCTGAAAATGTCCTCACGGCTTTCGGTGAGACTCATTGAGACGTCACGGGGTGCATATATAAATATCCATACTAAGTAAAACACAACAACAACCAGACGTCAAATAAAGGCGACTAATCCCTAACTACCTCAAATACCTTAATTGCTTTCTAAAAGTTTGGCTAGACAATTTCTTATAAATACGAAACAAATCTTTTTTATTTTATTGTAATATGTTTTCCAGACCAAACTATTTCACGAACAGTACCGTAATTATATTGGACAGAACATGTAATGCAAATTGTACTTTAGCTACAACAGCAAAAAAATATTTTAAAAAATAGGCACATTTCTTTTTTCAATAATTGTTAAATTATGTTATTGCTACTGGCTGTTTCCAGCACTGGTGTTCCATTCTCAATGAAACACAAGCTAATAAACTTTAATGCAGTAGTTGACCCTTAGAAGAGAATTGAATTGAATTGAATGTTGTTTAACGGCTCATCAACACAGTATAGGTTATTTAGAGCCGCCCCAGAGAGAGGGGAAGTATACATAGGAATCCGGGAACCTGCCCTACTCTTATTATCGAATAGATTCATATGGTTCTTTAACGTGCTCGGAGGATAGACCGATACACGGGACCGCCCGGTTTACGTCCCCATCCAACGGACGAGGCTAAGGTAAAGTGTCTTGCCCAAGAACACACCGACGGAACTCAGTGGCACCACGGAGGATTGAACCCGGGGCCTCCGGTTACCAATCCGCCGCGCTACCGACTGCGCCACGCCTTCCCTTAGAAGAGAAAGATCTTGTAAAACGAAATGCTTTATTTTTTGAATTGGCACAGAAGTCAACACTCAGTAATAGAACTTCTTTCCATCTATGGTTAATAATATTTATCCTAAAGAACTTCAGCTTAACAAAAATAACATATCTGATAATAACTCTTCTTTTCTTGATTTAGATCTCTCGATAGAAAATGGTGAAATAATTAGCAAAATCTATGACAAGAGAGATGATTTTAATTTTGACATTGTTAATTATCCCCACTAGGAAGGGGATGTTCCCCGAGCAACTTCTTATGAGGTGTATGTGTCTTAACTTATTCGTATTTCAAGAGCTTGTACTCGAGTTGAGGACTTTAATATTCGTAATCTTTGTATAACTAAAAAGCTACTCAATCAGGGTTACCGTAACCATAAACTTCATAAAACCTTTGCAAAATGTTATTATCGTAACCCTGATCTTCTTTCCAAATATAAAAGTAATTTAAGGACTCTTCTGCGACAAGGATTATCACAACCTGACTTCTATGGTGATGTGATTTATAAACTTCGTAAGATTCTTGGTCATATCACTTTCATACTATCTTTGTTAAACTTGTTAAAAAGTTTATCAAAAGAGGTTATGACCCTATCATTTTGCAACGTACTGCATGCTTGGTGCTGGACCCTTTTACAGTTCGCCACTATGCTTTCCTCTTTAATTGTACGATGACCGAAAAAGGCTGTGGAACCTATGATGACGCCTACCTAAAGCCCATTGGGACGGTGGCGTTTGATGTTTATCCATGATATTTCTTGTCGTGCCTTTAATGGTTTATTCTCTTGTTGCTCTGGCTTATGCCAAGTCATTGAGTACCTTCACTTTGGCTTTCTAGGCTATTGTTTTTTGGTATTATATTTACACGAGCATATTTGTGTTTTACTTATATTGCCTATTGATGCTGCCTTGTTGGTTAGAGATTAGATCATGGAGGGGATTTCTTTATTTACACTGTCCTGTTTTAATGGGATGACAGTAGGGTAAGTGTGAGGTGTGGTTCACCCTAGAACTGGTTTAAACCCCCAGTGGACTACTTTGCCACTGACCGTTTCAAGGCGGTAGCCCTATTGTCAACCCGTTTGTGTGTGTGATGTCGTTTGCATTTATTATTACCTTTGCCTTCTTGTTTGTCTGTTTGCGTATTTGTTTTTGTGTTTTGTGGTTGACTGTCCTCCTTTTTTATATTTCTTGAGTGCGTCACAGAAGATCTTGCTTTTAAGGCTATCCTTTTGCGCCAAGGAGTTATAAGCAAAAACTGTTTTCATCTTCCAATTCGTAGTGGCATAGTATTGAAGAAGAAGTACATGCAATGTTGGAGACGTATGAGACAAGTAATTCCTTAGAAAATGAAGAGGAGAAAGATAGAAAAGTGGAAGACTATTTAAATTATACAATGGATTAGGCAACATTTTCTATCAAACTGCAAAGGCGTAACTGCTTTTAGGCATTGCAGATCCGGGCTTCCAACTTTTCACAGATATTGTCTGTTTATTCTCATGTATATTTTAATGGAATAGCTCTGAATTTAATTTTGAATTTTTAACTTATTTGTGTATTTTTAATGGGAAACATTTTGAACTTAATAACTTGAAATTCCGAAATACTCAAAGTGACTGGAAGCAAAAAGGGAGAGTGATTAGTTTACTCCAATACAAAAGAAAACACTATTAATGTGCTTCAGTTCAATATGAAATGTGCATATGCATTCGATAAAGCTGCATTTTACGTTCGGTTTAATCTTTTGATGAACACTTTTTGGTTTGGAAAACCAAACGAATCACTAAACTGATAAATATTAATTTAAAACTAAGACTTGTCCATGTAATTCATATAAAGTGTACTTGATCACACAATATAATAAGTTATAGGGATATTTAAGCATGATCTGCGATAATTTTAATATTTATACAACAAAACCAAGCGGAGTCGTCTAGTTGATCAGACCAAACAATTTCATTAAGAAATAAACCGTATTCAACATGGGGCCTGCTGTTAATTATTGCATATGAATGTTGAATATGAAACAAACGCAGTAGGTTGTTTTTGCTCAGATTTGGACTGACTCCCATAAAACCTCCCGATTGCCTCCAGTCCCGTTAAAAAAGAAGTTGTGGGTATTTAACAGATGTGGTAAAGGTATATGTCCCCAATATACATTTCGTAAGTATGTATGTATGATGTTTCCAAACATTAGTCCTCACATTGTATGCCCCCAAACTGAGGCACATAGTGATCGCACTGTCCGTCCGTCACAAATCATGTCTCAGTCATCACTTGGAAATTACAAAAGGGAATTACATTAAACTTCACATAAATATTAATCACAAAGAGAAGATACGTTTACTCGGGTACAAGTATCGGGTCAAAGGTCAAGGTCACACTTGAAGGTCAAAGATCAACGTCCGTCACAAATTGTATCTAGGCCATTCATCGGAATTGCTGAACGGAACTAACGTCAACTTCACACACATATAAATCACAACGGGAAGAATCAAGTCTGTACCTCAGATATCAAGGTCACACTTTGGGGCCAAAGGGAAAAAAACGTAAATGGTGTCTCAAACATTAAAGGGACACATGGCAATCTTTATTTTTTTTAACAACTCACGGCGTCCTTCTAGTTTTTCTGCATCACTTGCATGCGTTCAATCATTAATATTAATTATAAGAATAGTATAAAGCAATGTGTTTTTGCATATTATTAATTGTTAATAGTATTGCAACACTAATATATTAAAGCTTATAGTATAATAAGGCGAAATAGTGAATACTTAACCAGGGTAAAAACAAACATGATACTGGATATATACATCGAGACACCAATTTCAAACACTTCAGGATTGCCGAGTGTCCCTTTAATCTAAATTTACAGACGGGAATTATGTCAAATCACAGTTCTAAAATTACTGAATGGACTGAAGGGAATTATGTCAATAAATGTTAATCACAGTGAGGTGTGTCGCGCAAACACAACTTGGAGGTCAAAAACCTTTTCGGAAGCATTTGTCATTTACAGTGACATGTTTTGTTTATATGTACTTGGCCTGCATCTGTATGGAGACTAAACCTTTCCTTTGTTCGATTTTGATATCTAAGGGCGGTTGGCCACAGACTCTGGAAAACGGGAAACGGCAAAAACAAAATCCCTGCAGGGACAAATCAGTGTTTTTGAAAAATTGCAAAATCAGAGACTTCTATTTCTGTACTTCCCTGTACATGTTGAACATGTAATTGACACCCTAGGCAAAAACAAAATAAATACTTTTTTTATGAAAATGTTTTCCATATTTTGTAAAAACATTTTAGATGGTATTAATTTTTCTTAAAATGTTTGTAAACATAAAACAAAGATGACCAACACAGGTTATATCTTGAAAGCAAATGAAATTATTTTAGAACAGTGATGTTTTTTGTAAGATGTGCTGCTATTTTAGTTCCCCAATCTGTGACATTTTTATTGCAGTTACCAGAATGGTATTATGATACAGGTAGTGCCAAATTATCTTTTCGATTTTCTCCTTTTGGTGGTGGACCGTGGCCAATTATCAATTATCTTATGCTTTGTGTGGTTCCCCGAGCAAAGAATAGGGCCACTGCAGATCCCATTAAAGGGTAGAACACTCCCCTACCAATCCACACAAATTCATGTTTGTTTTATCATATTTCGTTCATGCTCATTAAAGGTCTTCATCTTGAAATCTGCATTGTTTCTGGTGCCATCTCGCTCAAATCACTACAGCAGTGGCAGAAAAACAATAAACGTGGCTCCAGCGTAAATAGAATGTCTGCAATATAATGTGCAGCAACTCTGTAGTTCTGCAGGAGAGAAGGTTCTAGACCCATTCTTCAAACTTTATCTCGTTTTAAATGGAGGATGAGCCTGGCATGTTCATCCCTGTTAGGCGCCATATAAACTTTCATGTGTTGGTGAGCCTTAAAACCAAATTCAATTCAATTATCTTTTTCGCTCGGGTATTGAAATTCATTCTTAGAAATTTATTAAAAGTTGCATCTTTAAGTTCAATGTGAAATGTCATATATAGCCTAAAATGTGCTAAAAATGTCGTAAAACACTATTTATACAAATAAATCAAGATAGTTATGCATTCAACATGTTCATGCAGTGCATAACTAATAGCATTGGACAAATGTTACCTTCATTTTTGAACACAGGAAGTTGATGTTATGTACTGCTTTTAATCAGCAGAAATTAAGATTTTGAAATACAATAAATTCATTCTTGAATATATAAATATTTAAGATTTTGAAATACAATAAATTCATTTTTGAAGACAGGAAGTTGATGTTATGTACTGCTTTTAATCAGCAGAAACTCACCGTCAGTTGTCACATATTGGGATCACTCACCGTCAGTTGTCACATATTGGGATCACTCACCGTCAGTTGTCACATATTGGGATCACTCACCGTCAGTTGTCACATATTGGGATCACTCACCGTCAGTTGTCATATATTAGGATCACTCACCGTCAGTTGTCACATCACTCACCGTCAGTTGTCACATTTAGTTTTAAAACACTTAAATGAATTTCTTCCTCTTACTGAAATATTTTTGAGAAATTTCACTTGTACATTCTTACAATGACCTCGTCAGGTGAGAGTTTGATTCCCTTTTTCCTCTTGCTAGCTTATCTGTTTTTAAAAGAGAATACTTAGATACAATGTAATAAGAGATTATTGCTTCACTGGTCGAATTAATGGACTTTCTTTCTACGATACTATGACACCATGTATTCCCAAACTTTGTACATCGAAGCATATCGACGGAATTACACATCAATACCAAAGTGGTCACCTTATCTCAATTGGACATTGGCTTACATTTGTGTTTCGATACAGTAATGGTAACGTCTACATACGCTACGTAAAATACTATTCTGTTCCAATGTGACGTTCCCATTGTAACATAACTTGGTTTGCAAGACCACTAGCAACTAATGGTGTGTAGGAAGCAAGGGAAATCTGTTAAAAAAAAAGTTATTGCTCTTTATTATATCTAGTCAGGTATATATGTCAGGGTTTGAACGTTATTTATTTACTAATTTTGATAAAGCGTCATCAAAGTAAACTGACTTATCAGTGACCAGAAATTTGACACACCTCTTAAGTTCTGGTAGGTGATATAATCGGTCATTATATTTGATGTTAAACCAAGTTTATTTTCAAAATGAAGTTATTTACAGTGTGATTTTTTTAAAACACTGCATATTTTATGCACATTCATGAAAATGATTCTGTATCATTATCTTTCGAATATTGAAAATTATCATCTTTTTACTCTGCAAAAGATTTTTATTTAACTATAGAACCTAAGAATAAAACCCGAGAAAACAAATTTATCACCTAGCGTAAATAAAGTAAAATCTCAACATTTTGGCAATGGAACATTATGAAGGGTGTGTGTGTGTGTGTGGGTGTGTGTGTGTGTGTGTGTGTGCGTGCGTGCGTGCGCGTGTGTGTATGTGTGTGTGTGTGTGTGTGGTCCAACGCTTGGAGCTAACCTTATCAAACTGTGCAAGATCACTACCATGCAATCAATAATTGTAGGAAACAAGGGCAGGCATATCTGTTAATAATTACAAGAGTTCGTGCCCTGAATATATCAACGAACGTTCCTTATTATTAATATTGCGAACTGAAGGCAATATATTGACTTATGGTCACGAAACTTCGTTATCAATAATTCAATCCTGTTCTCATAAAAGTAACATTTTAAAAAATACGTCTGCTCCATAATGCAAATTTAATAGTGCCCTTGTGAAATAAGCACACGGCTGACGACACACGTGTTTCGTGGAATACCATTCTAGAGACACAGAAATCAACTGCGACACTCGCTGATATACTGCATCTCTACATCATAGCACACACGCCTGGAGGCACATTAACATATACACGCATACATACATACAATTATAGCCTATATGAGTGGGATCACATTAAGGATTCAACCACAAATGCATATATAATGAAATATACCATGCTATCACACAGCTACAAACCTACGCATTCACTGCAATGATTTGCTCCATAGAGTATGGGAAATTTGATCACTTCGAAGGTGGATGTGCCTAAACTGGCTTCTGGGAAATCAAAATATATATTAAGAGGACAAAAAAAACTGTAGTCATATAAAACGAATATGGCATAAAAGGTACTAACCCGTTTACATAATGAAATAAGCATATGGCATCTGAGAATGTAATACGGCCACAACAGAAATAAATGACATTCGCGATGCAACTAATTGAAGATAAATGGAAACGAAATATTCGACATTAGCTTTAAAGGGACACACGGCAATCTTGAGTTTTATTCAAACATTAAAATATTCTCCTCAATTTACTTATCCTGCGTCATTTTGACTTTAAAACTGCTTGCATATAATTAAATAAAAAAATTGAGATTTCAACTTTCTTCACTATTTTACCAAATTTTTAGATATATTACTGGTGCAATATTATAAAAAGTTAGTAATATGCAAAAAATAATTTGCTTTGAACTATTCTAACAATTAATATTAATGATTGAACAAATGCAAGTTAAGAGGAAAACTAACGGGACGCCGTGAGTTTTTAAAAAATCAAGATTGTCGTGTGTCCCTTTAAGGTTGTCTATGAAGTCTTATTGTTAGTATGTACTTAGTAGAATATGTTAAGTGTTCAAGGACGTAGCCGAGTAGAGGCGTGGGCTTTTTTTCTCATTGTTTAATAATAATAAGAATTAGTTGTTTATTAATCAATAACATTACACTTACCATAGAGCTTTGACGCGGCCTATAGAAAATAAAGACGTGTATGACGAATACGAATCTGGCTGGTTGAAGAACTCGTCCGAGATAATATAGATATTTAACTACTGCATACGTTTCTTAAAGATTGTATATCTACGCAAAATACTTGAGTGTCCTCTATTTAAAACAATGGTACGGCATATTCTTCTGTTTTACAAGTACCAGCATCTTCATCCTCACGTCTGTTATGAAATGAACTGCATCACTACCAGAACCAATCTCATCGCAGCTGTGTCCATAGTTCATGTTATATGAGTGCTAATTTGTACCGTTCTTGAAGGAATGTCTAGTTCTCAGGACTCTGCATGTAATCGGTTGCGATTCCTACTAGTATAATTGTTTTTATGCATGATGTTTACCAAACTTGGTCTGAGTCTTTATATTAATGGCAGATTGGAAAAGTTTCAAAACCACCCATATCGGATGATAAACGCAAAAGTTATTGCCCTTGATTTAATGGAAAATCCTATTTTTTTGCATTGTGAACACTAGCCCCTGCATTTTGCCTCCTATCCTTACCGAACTTGGCCAGAGTTTTGATATCAATGAAGGCTCAAACAAGTTTGAAAACAACCCATATCGGTTAATAAAATTCAGAGTTATTGCCCTAGATTTAATGGAAAATCCTATATTTTGCCATGTGAACTCTTAATATAGCCCAATCATTGTGCATTCGGTCTTTACCAATCTTGGTCGCAGTCTTTATATTAAAGAAAGCGTGTACCATACTGAACACTACATATATCGTATAATAAACGATAGTTATTGCCCTTGATTTAATGACAATGTCCTATATTTGCTTCGTGAAATTTAGTCAATATAATTATATTAATAAAAGCGTGGACAAGTTCAAAACCAGTTTGCATCAAACAAGACGCATCAGAGTTTTAGCCTTTGATTTTTAAAAAAAATGTTTTCCAGTAGGCCTTAGACTATTCATGCCAGTAGTGTGATTCAGGCCCTCTTGTGCATATTGTTCCCGGAAGACTACTTCATACACGCCACTCTGTAAATGACCAGTGAAGTACTTCACTGAAATGACATACCTTTAGCCATGGAGGTCATCTTGAGTGACAGTTTGGCCATAAAACACATATCTGTATATCCATCAGCAATTTCGTAAAATAATATTCTAGTCTAGATTTCAAACAGTTTAATGACAATTGATTGCAACATATTTGGAATGGATCAATCCTCTAAGATTTTTGTAGGTCGCCCAAGATCGCCAAGTTGGCTAAAACTACGTGAAATTTTAAATGTCCAGCAATCGGGCAAATATTCATATATTCTTTCCTATCAAACTTTGCATTCTCGGTACTTTCAGAACTTTGATTATATATAGTGTCCAATTCAGCGCCTGTCGTAGAACATGATGCTTTATAAAAAGCGGACTGTTAGCGCCTGTGGCAGAACGTGACCTCCTCATACTAGTATACAGCGTCCAATGTGGCGCCTGTTGTAAAACCCGACCAACTGACTTCCAGTGTCACAGTGCCAAAGTTCTCCTTTTGTGTGGCTCGACATACTTTGAGACAAGCATTAATGGATATAAAACCATTTAATTCATCTTTAGATAATAATCTTGTTAAACCCATGCTCACATTTGATGGTGTTCAGAAAAAAAAAACGTAAGAGATATATCAACAGCTTACATGGAAATTTCTGAAGTAGGACAACATGATTTCTTCCGCTTCTTATTCTTCAAAAAGTCAATCCTCTAAAACCAGATTTATAATATAGTAACGAAACTCTGGCTTTTAAAAAAAATCAAAAAGAAATGTATTAGCATCCTACCAGTTTATTGTACACTATATCAACCCAAGACAAGCAAGGTTTTACGCAAGCGTAAAATAGCTGCCGAGAAACAAGAAGTTAACATAATAATATATCAAGTCACGGGTGTTAAAACAATATTGAAAAAAATAAATGTTGTCACGGACGACCGTTTCTTCTTACATTCTTCCCGATTTTTACCATCAGTTCTTCCTACCAAGCATTTTGAATCAATGTGGGCGACCTCGCTTCTTTCTGTTCAAAAACCTTGACATGCCTTACATATTGATTACAATTACCTTGTAATACGACGTGCTAGAAGTACACATCACCACGGAAATACAATTGTTCACGTGTGCGTTAGAGTGTACATTGCAACACATATGTGGTGCAATTATTGAACTAAACTGACACTATTTATCGCAATATATATAATATTTATGAATGAACCCTTTGTAACTTTAATTGTATTGTAAATTGTACATTGTGAGCTCATAACAGTATTTTCTATTATGTTTAACCATGTTGACTACTTGGAAACTATAATTATAAGGTGACTTATAGGTCCGTTGGGCCGGGTGTTTCTCTATGCATTTGTATTAAATGTTTGTTATTTCCGTATACACATGTCACTATAATAAAATATTTACTTACTTACTTACTTACTTACTTATAAACTGTTCACTGTTACCATAAGATTGCGTTATCAAAGTTAAAAATGTAAAGGAATAATATAAACCAATGAAAAAAAAAAAAAGAAAAAAAAAAGGAAATCAGCAGGCTTGAATCCTACATTCGTGGCACTAACACAACGCCTCGACCAACCGCACCATTCAGACTTCTGAATATTCCGTCGCTAATATATATATAGAATAGTAATGATTACATGCCAATCGTGAACGCTCGGCCAATCCCGTCATTCTTCGGGATACCGCAAAGCTGTGTACGAGATGTTGCAAATGGATCAGTAGACTGGTTTACGAAAATGTCATTTAAATATGTGCATAAGATTGCGTTATCAAAGTGAAAAATGTAAAGGAATAATGCAAAAAAAACAAAGGGAAATCAGCAGGCTTGAACCCTACCTTCATGGGCACTAACACGACGCCTCGACCAACCGCACTATTCAGACTTCTGAATGTTTAGTCGCTAATCTAATAGTAATGATTACATGCCAATCGTGAACGCTCGGCCAATCCCGTCATTCTTCGGGATCCCGCAAAGCAGTGTGCGAGATGTTGCAAATGGATTACATGCTACATTCAGTAGACTGGTTTACGAAAATATCATTTCAGCAAGTGAAATGGTAACCTTTCAACATTACAAAATATGTGTTTATACCATTCAAGTTTTTCAGACGAGTTCTCTAGGAATTCAAGTTGTAAAGCATGTTCAATAGCTGAAAAACTCAAAGAAACTATTCATTACTACCTTACCATGTGCAATTACTAAAGTCATATAAGAGTCTGCTGCCTTCGGCAGCAGAATAACAATAAAAAATAGAAACATCAATGTTACTTGTTATCAATACAGAAACATCCATGTTACATGTGAACAATACAGAAACATCAATGTTACATGTGAACAATACAGAAACATCAATGTTACATCCCATGTCGGGTATACAGAAACATCAATGTTACATCTCATGTCGGTAACACAGAAACATCAATGCTACGTCTCATGTCGATAACACAGAAGCATGTCAGCTATACAGAAACATCATGTCAATTATACAGAAACATCATGTCAACAATAAAGACACATCATGTCAGCTATACAGAAACATCATGTCAACAATAAAGACACATCATGTCAGCTATACAGAAACATCATGTCAACAATAAGAAACATCATGTCAACTCTACAGAAACATCATTTCAACGATACAGAAACATCATGTCAGCTATACAGAAACATCATGTCAACAACTACAAATATGTCAACTATACAGAAACAAACATCATGTAACCTGTACATAAACACCATTATTCGGAAGCATCATGCCAAAATACAGAAACATCATGTCAACACTACAGAAACGTCATGTCATCTATACAGAAACATCATGTCAACGATACTAAAACATCATGTCAACAACAACAAATATGTCAACTATACAGAAACTTCAAGTCACCTATACAGAAACACCATTATTCGGAAACATCATGCCAACTATACAGAAACATTATGTCACCTATACAGAAACACCAGTATTCGGAAACATCAAGCCAACTATACAGAAACATCATGTCAACTATGCAAAAACACTATTATTTGGAAACATTATGCCAACTATACAGAAACATCATGTCAACTATACAGAAACATTATGTCAACAATAAGAAAAATCATGTCAACAATAAATAAACATCATGTCAACAATACAGAAACATCATATCAGCCATACAGAAACATCAAGTCAATTATATCAACTATACAGAAACATCATGTCAACTATACAGAAACATCAAGTCAACTATATCAACTACACAGAAACATCATGTGAACCATACAGACACATCATATCAGCTATACAGAAACATCAAGTCAACTATATCAACTATATAGAAACATCATGTCAACTATATCAACTATACAGAAACATCATGTCAACAATAAAGAAACATCATGTCAACTATACAGAAACATCATGTCACCTACACAGAAATGTTAATCTGTACAGAAAATCAAGTCTTTATGATTATGGAACATTTAAAGACTGTAAGGTAAACAGTATTCATTAATGCATGAGGTTTGCATGCTGTCGTGTGTATATTGCATGCTGTCGTGTGTATATTGCATGCTGTCGTGTGTATATTGCCTGCTGTCGTGTGTATATTGCCTGCTGTCGTGTGTATATTGCATGCTGTCGTGTGTATATTGCATGCTGTCGTGTGTATATTGCATGCTGTCGAGTGTATATTGCATGCTGTCGTGTGTATATTGTTGCATGCTGTCGTGTGTATATTGTTGCATGCTGTCGTGTGTATATTGTTGCATGCTGTCGTGTGTATATTGCATGCTGTCGTGTGTATATTGTTGCATGCTGTCGTGTGTATATTGTTGCATGCTGTCGTGTGTATATTGTTGCATGCTGTCGTGTGTATATTGCATGCTGTCGTGTGTATATTGCATGCTGTCGTGTGTATATTGTTGCATGCTGTCGTGTGTATATTGTTGCATGCTGTCGTGTGTATATTGCATGCTGTCGTGTGTATATTGTTGCATGATGTCGTGTGTATATTGTTGCATGCTGTCGTGTGTATATTGTTGCATGCTGTCGTGTGTATATTGCATGCTGTCGTGTGTATATTGTTGCATGCTGTCGTGTGTATATTGTTAGAAACTATGAGAAGGATATTCGTAACATTTCATACAGTACAAAAAGGTCAATGTCAATAATGGTTACTCATTTGACAGAAGTGGACAGTGGTCATCAATATTAATCTATGTATGCACATTGAACCTGTAACATGTAGTGTGACAAACGGAAACGTCAACATTTTCGAAAGGTTTAAAGGCATTTCCATCAATGGTTTATGCATATCTTTTTCGCGCATACCTAATAGTGAATATGTACACTAATAGCATACGTTTCAAACTTTTGTATATTTTGCACTAGATTTCATTATTTATTGGTTTAACCGCTGTAGCTTTAGTGCATAAAAGCCAGCTTGATGATACTATTTTTACACATGTCAAATCCATTTAAATACAATGGGGGTATGACATTTAAAGGAACAAATCAATGTGTTTTTTTTAACCAAAACCTATACAGTTTCGGAAATTCTGTGGTTAATACTGCCATTTTCTCAAAAACAAGTCTGGTGACATGCCTTTTTATTTCATTAGCTTTAAGAACACAATATTTGTTAACAATACATGAGTTTTGAAAAAAAAAATCATATGAAATTGTTTTTTCCTCTCGAAATGTCTCTTTTTTCGACACAAATCTGCCATTTTTCTTTCTTCCGCATATAAATATTGCACGCCTGAATTGAACTGAATTGGGTTTTAAGGCGCACCAATACATTAAAGGTTATATGGCGCCTAACAAGAATGAACGTGCCAGGCTCATTCTCCAGTTACATTAATATAAATATGGAGAATGGTACTATAATCTGCATATCTGCAGAACTGGGAACAAATTATACAGTATACTCCATCGTTTCCACGCTTGCATACGCAGTGTCACGATGAAGTCCTTGAATAAGCATGACAAAAACTTACAAAATGAACATAAATGGTGGTGAGGGGTGGGGTTGGGAGGGGGGTTCTACCCCTGTGCATGTGACATTGTTTTTGTGGTATTGCAGTGGCTGTATTCTACTCCGGCAACCAAAAGGGGCTGCACTCCTGAAGTCGCTCAATATTATTACGTAGAAGAACTCACATTTAT
Organism: Cyrtodaria siliqua; assembly: GCA_037043455.1. Classification (NCBI taxonomy): domain Eukaryota; kingdom Metazoa; phylum Mollusca; class Bivalvia; order Adapedonta; family Hiatellidae; genus Cyrtodaria; species Cyrtodaria siliqua. Next base: position 40,223 of record JAWPHD010000054.1, read on the forward strand.
CCGAATAAACCTAATAACCCCGGAAAAAGTCATCCTATAAATGAGTCACACTGATACAACCGACATATAATTGCTGTCTCTTTGGTAACTTAATATCTTCACTGTGGAATCAAAGAGTATAATTAATACAAACACATTAATTTATTCTGATTATTTCGCTACAAATGTATACAGCAATTCAAAATGTTGAAAGGGACACAGCAATCTTGATTTATAAAAAACAAACTGATGCTTTATAACATGCATTTAATAATCATTAATGTTAATTACGTTAGTCAAAAGCCAAATGATTACCCATAATGTACTTAAACTTATGGTAGAATAACAAAAAAAATGACCTCTTAGTTTTTAAATTTTATGCAGTCAGGTTTTAAGTCTAAAAGATACTTCAATAATAAATTAGGCTGCACATTTTAATGCTTGATATACATTTTAGATTGCTTAGTGTCCATTTCAAGGAATAAAGTCTGGGAATTTTATGTAGTAAAAATATAATTTGAAAGTAGAGATTTTGTTTGACAGTATTTTTTTTAAAGTATCAATAGTAAATTTGCAGAAGCCATATATCATACCAGAACGATTGTTGAATAGTTATCATGATTATAATATCATTCATACTATGTTATTATTGCGTTTTGGCAGATCACCGATCTCTGGTCTCACGTCATCTTCTTATGGGCTAATACCCGCGGTAATCTGTCATCATGTTGCAGTCAGCTATTTACATATGCTGCATGAAACAAAAGGAATACATTTGCATTATAGGTTATAAATACTGCTGGAAATCTGTACTCATTTCACAATCGGATACAAATAGATAAAAGGGAAAGGCAAGGGAAAGGCAAGCCTAGTCCATTTTAACGTACAAATACATCACCTTATATTGTACAATTCCGTTGTATTTTCATGTATTACTCTGCACCGATTGGGATCAATATATAACGTCACCAGAAACCACTCTTTGACTAAAATTAGATAAAACATTTACCCTTTATCATTGTTTATTGAGCCTAGGGTTGTTTTTTCTCTCTTGCGCTATTTTGGTTTGGATTCTGCGAAAAAAAAATCTAAATAAATGAAATACATTAAAATGGGAGTGCTCTTGACATTAGAACTTCCATTTAAGTACACGTCGTTAACCAACATTACATATATAAATGACAAACGCGTGAGGCTAATGTTTCGAAAATAACATAAAGTGTGGTAAATGTGAGTTAAATGGTAATGTAGGAAAGCGCGACACAAGGTTTTCAGCCCCTATTTTGACTACGTCAAGGGCCATAAGTCTGTGGGTTTTGGTACGAAAACCCAGGTGCACATCTTCACTTACTGATCAACATTCCTGTAAAGTTTAGCGACCATGGGTTAATTGTCTATGGAGGATTGCGCGACACAAGTTTTTCAGTCCCTATTTTGACTAAGTCAGGGGCCATAACTCTGTGGTTCTTGGTCCAAAATACAAATAAAAACCCAGGTGTAGATTTTCACTTGCTGGTCAACATTCTTGTAAAGTTTGGCGACCGTAGGTTAAATAGTTATGGAGGATCGCGCGACAGAAGCTTTTTTTGGGATGTATGGACGGACAGACAAGTGTAAATCTATATGCACCCCGTATGTGTCCATTTATTAATACCAATGGCGCTTTTCATTTTACCTTCATATGCTTCATTGACATCAGTTTGTTGATCTCCGTTCTATGAGAACTACTCATCTACTGTAAAGGTTATATCCTCGCAACAATTCACAATTATGTTCTACTTACTACGTGTTCCATTGTTCTTCTTAATAAGATCTATACTGAGTAGTCTATAGTCTAAGAATTGACTGCTTGAGAAGCAAATTACAATTTCTGAGAATCCTGTTACGTCACGAAATGGGTACCTCGCATGTTCGAACCATGGATGATTCGAACCAGATAAGCGGTGCATACACGTTTCATTTACGTCAAAAGCATCACACATTTATTTCACGCAGAGTTTCTAACATTTCCGTGGCGTACCTATCTATAACTAAGCACTGTAGGCCCAAATTTTGGCAAACATTAACGTCAACACCAATGATCTTCATTCTGTTTTAGGGGGAAAAAAAAAAAAAGGAAAGAAGAAATACTGTAGCATACTCACGGCCTAATCTAGCGGTCACTAAATCCAGTGCCCACACATCATTTGAGACACAGCTACGTCCCTGCATTTGATGCTATTTTCCTTAATTTAACGTTTCAAGCAAAAAAAAAAGAAGAAACAAAAGAGTTTTACGGAAACTAAGTTTCCCATGTCATTAACTTGAAAGCCGATATGATATTTAAAAAGATTATTATATGCCCGTTCTTACTTTAAAAATAAAGACATAATATTCACATTTTATTATTCCTCAAATTCAATACATGTTTGAACGAGGAGTCAGAAGGTTCTTGTGGCTACTTAATTGTTCAGATAAAAAAATCATATCTGTTTATTATATCCCAGACAAGTTAGACACATAGAGACACATCTCATGATCTGAATAAAATCAAATCAAGAATAATGCACATTCAAATTTAATACCTACCTCTTACCATTATCACAAACAGCTAGAAACCTCGATAATATTATAAACCTCATTATCAGTGACACATGACAAAAAGCAAATTGAAACTGTGTGTCTGGGACTGGCCAGCCTATACAGTCGCCTGTGAACTACCATTTCATCAGTTTGAAAGAACTAACGGTTATTTTTTTTATTAAAATTATATGGAGTTATAAATTGTAATTATAATACAAATAGATCTAACTCTCCTGTGATTTAACTGTTTAATCTAGCATTTATCTTAATCAGGCATTTAAACGGACATAATATAAAAACATTCCAGTCTGATCCGAATCGACCGTTGATCTTTTCCTAAACTTCCTCTGAACTCACAATTTAAAACTAAGACCGAATGATTAGATCCGAATCGGAAATGTGACGAAGGAGCCGACATGTTTATATACGCGCGCTTTTGGAGAAGCAAATGCGATCGTATTGACTCGTTACTTTCCGAAACTATCGAAGCGCTGTACGAGTTTTCTTTCCTTTTGAACTATCCATTATTACATTTTCCGATTAGATTATAGCATACCTCAGGGGATAAAGGGCGTCCCATATTACTGCTGTAAGCAGCCTCATAACTTTTATAAATTCCTACTACCAGTAGATAATAATAACCGGAGCTGGTGAATGCTTTATATGGACAATGAGTCATGTCAGTAATAAAACATGGTGGATTACCTATTATATAATTGAAAAAAAGCGTTAGTACAAAACCATATCCGCTAATTGCTTAAGAAACAGCTATTCTGTATTTATTCAATAACGCCGTTTGTATACAATTTACAGTCTCATATTTCACTCTTATTACACAAGAGTAGTATCACTGTGTGTGACGTCACAGCAGTAATTTGAACAAAACATGTTGATATTTAAACTGTGCAAATTGCAGCAGACTTATTAAAGGTATAAGGACAAGGCTGGTAGTACGTTTTCTCATTTCTTAAAAGTTCTTGCGTCTCCAGATACAATTGCTATAATAGGAGATATGCATAACATCGCCTTGAAGTGATAATAGTAATTCTAAAACGTAAATGCATGCAATGATGTAAAGCAGGAATAACATGCGTGTCCTGAACATTAATTAATTTACCACTATCGTTCTGATATTGTTGTATTCCGAACACTTTTACAGAGTTTGACATACATTTTCAAACTGTTAAATGCAGTTTGACAATAATGTTACTGGTATTCTCCTACACACAAAACTGCTATAAGATCCTATTTTACTTTTGTATAATTACCTCAAAAAAAAACACAATCCGATCTTGATAAGTTTACTGTTCTTAGTTGTTGTTTAAACTGTTTTATTTTATTATTATTATTTCAATTGTGTGAGTTTAAATTTATATAAAAGATACTACCAATACGTTGTGATAGAACGATAAATATCTTATTTAGATAAAACAAATATGATGTTTAAGAGTTAAATTTGTTAATTGATAATACTACAAAAAGGGTGGCCATTCATCTTTAAAAAATATAGCTCATTTTCTTAGTTAGACCTTTTACATAAAATGATATATATTAAACAATTATTTTCTAAACAAATAGAAAACAAACATTTGTGATATTGAAAATGAAAAGTAGTCCCGACAGTGAAAAATAAAACTATATATTTCACACGTATGAAATACCACTTTTATTTCATTTAAAAAATCTACTATTTCACTGTTAAGCATAGCATAAATTACAATACTTGCACGTATTCTAAACTAGATCCAAGGTCACTAAACTTCAAATGTATCATTTCATTATTCATCGGCCGAAGCCGACGAATATACTCGTACGTACGTTTGGTAAGTGCCACTGGAAGGAGAAGTAATTTATGGAGAACAATTGTTATTTTCCTTCTTTACTAAATAGAGCAAATGAACATATATGATAATAACATAGCGCTTGGAATATACATGCTGATTTAACACTATAAGAGGAGTGTAACAAATTATGTACGCTTTCGGGAAAACAGCTTTGTTTGTATCGAGTGATAACCAAAACTACGATTCTCCCTAATTCGTGTGTAAAACGCGGCGCTTTATTCATCTATTGGTAATTCATTACTCGGGACCAGCCTGCAGTGATAATGTCTATTACTGATGCCTCAGAAGTTGCGAACCAGCCGATTAGCAGCTTAATATAGAGAGCTATTTTTAGAACAAGGCCTATATTTATGCAGGAACGTTGGCATACTACAACTTCGATAATCTCCGTACCCGACACCTGCTATTTCCGACAGTTGTAGTTATAAATACGACCGACGAATTGATGCTTTGCATCAAATTTCTCTTGTGGTGTACATAGCATACGTAATAAACATGTGTAATGAAGTATTTATGTATATTCTCAAACTATCGCTAACTTACATACTTCATTATGAATTCAATATTTGATCTGACAATATTAAAGATCCATATACCCGCTCAGCTAGTTAACGATTCCAACCTAGGTCATAAACATTGGTTGAAACAGGCACAATTTCATAAGATTGTATTCTCTCTGTCGCTATACTTTGTATTAACAACACTTCATTTTGGGCCATGTGATATATTTTTACCGAGAAAAGGAGATATATTCAATGCTAGACCAATTACTAGCAAATTCCTTAATATGTTCTAAACACGTTCTTATATCCCATTTTACACTGTAGAAATCCTCTTCTCCAAGTGATTCACGTGTCACAAATATAACCAGTGCACATTTGTGATATAAAGCAATGAGCTAGACGGCTGGAATTCAATAGTCGCGTCTATTAAAATGCATATTTAGTACGTGAAATTCATTATGCAATAACGTGGCTTGGAGCACTATTTACAAAGCCAAATCTCCCTCAAAGAGACGGATTTAAATACGACATATTACAAGCAGAGCTGTATCATGGTAGAGAGTCCGACTCGTATCCCGACCGGGTTACACCAGAGTTATAAACATAGTGCTAATATCTCCTTTACTTGACGAGTAGATCAATGGTTAAATGGATGGTTGATCAGGTCCGGTGTCAGTATATTGTGACTAGGTGGTGTGACAAAGTTCAGCAGCACTAAACAGTTGAGCATTGACTACATGATATGACTGGACAGCTGGAGTGTATATCCAGCAAACTTCATAATCTCATCCAAAGACGGATTACATTTCAAACGTTCATCTGAATAGTTGAATTGCGTTGCTGAAATGTAGATATGATCATATATTACCGACAGCTTAGGCGACCGTTTTATATAGGTTTAACTGGATGCACAAAACATTTTGCGGTGGCTATTTGTATGGTCAGACATTGTTTATCGTCTGTCAGGTTTTTGGTTTAGGAGAATGTGGTGCTTCATTCCGGGGAAATAAAACGGAATTCTTCATTTTTTCTCTGAGCATGTATTGGCGACCCTGTTTTCAGAAAATTGCAACTGCTAACTTACGTCTGTTTATATTATTTCAACGTTCATTACGACAACAAATAAGCTTCCATGTTGTGACATTAAACGCACGTCTTTGATTTCAAATGTATTTTTTAAATTGGTTACAGTGTCGCCGAAGATTGATAACAAAACAATATATATTTAAAGCATTCAAATGTACAATCGAATAGTTAAAATGATAAGACGTTCCTTAACAAAGTCAATAGTATGTAATAATTCTTTGCAAAACATGACAAATTATTACTTTCAATTTCATATTTTGCAATCACCTAAAGAACTAATGCACGTTTCCTCTGTGTCCTATAAATAACTGGCTTACGCTAGCCAGTGATAGGTAACGGGGGTCACGGGTCATTTATACAGTCAACATAATTATGATTTAAAGTTTATTCGAACGCTAATCTAGGAATCCATATGGTTGACGCTGACGTTAATCGTCAAAAATGTGACGTCATTTAGATTTATTTCAAAACGTCTGTCAGTAAAACTGTCAGAAACACTAAACTGCGTTAGAAATGGTTTTGAATAGATGACTATTGCGACAGTATATATGTCACTTAACGGTCGAAAATCGTATTTGACGGCTCCATGAGCGAGTCGCCATTAAACAAAATGTACGATCATTAAATGACTGATATAGCGTCACAAAATTCAAAATTTCAATACAGTTATCTCAATATATCATACTCAGACAAGAAGAATGATTTCAAAATCTGTCGAATTAACTGGGATATCACGTGAACTAAGGCAGTAAATGTTTATACCTTCACACGACACACACTCAGGATCATCTCTGAAAGAAGCATAGGCTGGCTTAAATGATTTCAAAGTTGCTTCAACATCACTAAACTCAATGATATTGGTAAAAGAGGATGTATACGGTTAATCGATATACATTATGAAAAGCTAAACCTGTAAATTCAATTACCATGTGCTGTTTGTTATGCGTCTGTAGCAAACGAGTGGTTAATGTTCTTCGATCACACGTTCATACCTTTACCTATTTGTTTCGCATGACAATAATCATTTAAGCTCGCAGATTCCGTCAATGCATTGTAATCGTGTTATTATTTATTGAATTTTGATGTACAGACAATAGTGTGGGCAGTAGATGAAGCCAATGCGTGTAACAACGCTTGATACATTTCAAAGTAAAACATGCAAACACATGTTCAGTGGGTACGACCGTCAACCACCACACACGCAACAATGATAGAATACATTAATTTTAGGTTATGACTCGAGACATATAGTTTAACAAAGGAACAGTGAAAGCTATGACGTAAATGCATGGTCTATATGTATTTATATCACGCAGGCATACCTATCACCTATAATGGTGTCTTTATACAATTTGAATAGGAGTTTGTGGGGTATGCTGCACAAACCACATTCCATATGGAACTTAAATCGTCTACAATACAGACATAATTGTTTCAACATACATGTATACACTTGGCATTATTTTTAAGATTTTTTGTTTTAAGTCCAACAGGAAGAGTAGCTTTAACAGAATACATTTACTCCATCAAGTATTAGAACGCAAAGGTGGTTCAAAAATTCCATCCCAAACACATTCATTCATACACATATAAGGGTTGTCAACACAACAGGGGTACCGCCTTGGAACGGTCAGTGGCAAAAGGGACAACTGGGTAGGTAATTTAAACCGGTTCAAAGGGTGCACCAAACGTCACTCTTACTCTGTCATTATCCCTAAACAACAGGACAGTGTAAATAAAAATAATCCCCGCAGAGTTAACTCCTTCCATTGGAGAAAGCGTATATAAATGTAATAAGAAAAAACACCGGAATGATGATCATGCATATAATATATAAAAAATTAAGTGAAAGGCATACATCAAACGGTTCCCGACTTAAAGGATTTTGGAACACGTTGTCATAATTATATATATAAAAATATAACAGGAAAAGTAGCATTCAAGGACGACAGTCAACCACAAACACACACAGAAACAAAGAGCAACTTTAAAGATGATTAAAATACTAAATAAGACATCACAAACACAAAAGGGTTGAGAATAGGGGTATCGCCTTGGAACGGTCAGTGGAAGAAAGGCCGCTGGGGGTTTAAACCAGATTCTAGGGTGCACCAGACCTCACACGTACCCTACTGTCATCCCAATAAAACGGAACAGTGTAAATAAAGAAATCCCCGCCATGAACTATTCTCTAAACAACAAGGCAGCATTAGTAGGCAATATAAGTAAAATATAAAGATGGTCGTGTATATATCAATGAAAAAAAACACAATAGCATAGAAAGCCACAAAAAAGGTACTTAATGACTTTGCAGAAGCCAGAGCAACAACAAACCATTGAGGGCACGACAAGACACGATTGCAGACAAGAATCAAACGTCACCGTCCTGTTGGGCTTTAGGTAGACATCTTCATAGGTCCACAGCCCTTTCGGGCTTTGCACAATTAAAGAGGAAAACATAGTGGCTAACTGTAAATGGGTCCACCACCAATCATGCAGTGCGTTGCAAAATGATAGAGTCATAACCTCTTTTGATAAACCTTTTAACAAGTTTAACAAAGATAGTATGAAAGTGATTATGACCAAGGATCTTACGAAATTTGTAAATCACGTCCCCATAGAAGTCAGGTTGTGATAGTCCTTGTCGCAAAATATTTCTTAAATTACTTTTATTTTTGGAAAGAAGATCAGGGTTACGATAATATAACGCTGCAAAGGTTTTACGAATTTTATGGTCACGGTAGCCTTGAAGAGGTAGCCTTATAGTTATACAAAGATTTCGAATATTAAAGTCCTCAACTCGAGTACAAGCTCTAGAAAATCGAATAAGTTCACACTCCCTAAGAACTCCCAATCTAAACGGGGATAATTAACAATATCAATATAAAATCATCTCTCTTGCCATATATATTTTGCTAATTATTTCACCACTTTCAATGGGTAAATGTTAACCGAGAAAATAACCGTTAGTATCAGAAATATTAGCTTTGTTAAACGAGTATGAGAATGGACCTTTGGAAATGGTCGAACACGACACATACGAAATATTGCAGTCTCGGTTAAGTTGAAGTTCTTCAGGGTATACATGTTATATATTATTAACCATAGTAGAAAAGAAAGGGTTGTCAATGATAAATATGTCCTCGAGATACCGATAGGTGCCATTAAAGGCTTCAATAACATCTGCCTGGGTTTCGGGGGAAAGACTCAACATGAAATCTCTTTCATTGCAATAAAAAAACAAATCTGCGACAAGATGTTCACATTTAGTACCCATAGGGATACCAACGATTTGTCTTTTATCGGTCGTTCCATTCCCGACGAAAATATTAACTAGTATATAATAGGAAGATGAATGCTTCACAATCTTCTTTCCAAATATAAAAGTAATTTAAGAACTCTTTTGCGACAAGGACTATCACAACCTGACTTCTATGGTGATGTGATTTATAAACTTCGTAAGATTCTTGGTCATGATCACTTTCATACTATCTTTGTTAAACTTGTTAAAAAGTTTATCAAAAGAGGTTATGACCCTATCATTTTGCAACGTACTGCATGCTTGGTGGTGGACCCTTTTACAGTTTGCCACTATGCTTTCCTCTTTAATTGTACGATGACCGGACAGGCTGTGGAACCTATGATGACGCCTACCTAAAGCCCATTGGGACGGTGGCGTTTGATGTTTGTCTATGATCTTTCTTGTCGAGCCCTTAATGATTTATTCTCTTGTTGCTCTGGCTTCTGCCAGACGTCGACGTCGGATGACGTAATTAAAAACATCAAGCGATTTTCTAGTTTGTTTACCATTCGATAACGTTAAAAACAGTGGGTGAGTGACCATTTCAATTATTTTATCAATTTTTGCCATAAAAGGTTAAAAAAAACACGTATATTTTTGTTGACACTATAGGAAGGATTCCGTTATTTTATTTAAAAGTAGTTCCTTATTTCTATTTCGCGGCCCTTAGCAAGCACGAGCAAAAGGTCCGGTGCAATATCAATGTGTGCAATATCGTAGAATATTGCACACTTAGCTCAATGCAAACTAAACGGGACAATATGAAAGTATACAATATTTTGCTATACAACTTTCAGAGTGTCTTAACTTACATTTATCCAACACATTAAAAGCATGTTTGGATAAAAATTCTGAAAGAAATAATATTGTTTTTCGTGTGATATGTTTTTATTTCTCAACCAATTTTGAAAAGTAAGGTATTTTTATTTACCACTAAAAATGTCCGTTTCACTGATATGTATCTTATATATAGGTACCATTTGAATTTGTCTTAAAGGTCCAAAAAACACTTTGGCCGAAACAAGCGCCCCGAACAATTGCAATAGTACCGTAACGTTAGCCAAAAAAGGCAGGCAGATGGTAGATGGTAGCACGTATTCATATAGCATTTACTTTGAGAGCTAGATTATTAAGATATCTGTTAGTAGTCAATAATACTTTTTATTTTAGATGCACTAGTTCTTTGATCAATTTTACATTTATTGTCACCAGATGATATATCAATACTGCTATTTAATCAATCGTAGATCTCAATACCGACCAAGGCAGTTGTCCGTTGTAGACCTTTTTTGTGTCTGGTGTCAAATATTTTCCTTATACCTTTTCCTTGTTATTGTTGTTGGTTTAGAAAACATGTTTTTGATGGACTGCGTTCTGTGAAAGCTACATTTTTTGTGGGACTTTTGTATCTACTTATATTTTTCGAATATTTGGTTCAATATATATCTAGTTATGAAATTTAGATTTGCCTTGATCATTTCGTTGTCCGAGTTGATCTTTCATACCCCATCCAACCCCTTCTCCAAAGAAGCGAAAACGGGGTTAGCTGGGGTATGAAATAAAACAATAATTTGACATAACAAGTTTGCATAATTAAGGCATTTAAAAGTAATTTTTAACAAGTTATTGCAGTTGTTCATTAAAAATGTTTTTAAACGTGTTCTAATGTCGAAATATCCGTTATAAATTCCTGCTAATATAACCTTTCCCATCACTTAATTGAATTAAGGCGGGACAACGTAATGCCAAATTACCGATTTAAAAAGCAATGCCATTAAGGTATCTGTTTTGTATACTAATCATTATATTACAACCTATTGCTTTTTTTTATACCGTCATTACAGAGAGCGTATGCTAGCGCGGTTGACACGCAAATGAATAGAAACATATATAAAAGTCGAACAGGCAATGTAGAATGAAAGGACGTACAAGGACATTCAAGGTCATTCAAAGTTGGTTAGTTATTAACATTTCTTGGAAGGATTTATCGAGATTTTTTAGGGAGAAAATGTGATAACGCCTACTGTAAATTAATTCCCTACAGAAATATGTACCCCTAGGCTGATGCTTTGGAACTTTATTTTATTTTGCTTTCCGAGGATTTAAGCTTCCCGCATAAAAGTAGTATTTCATATTTCACAATGACTGTGAACGAGTTGGGATTGGTTATAAATCATCAATACGTGGTCCCGCATTAATTTCATTAAGTGATGGGAAATCTTATATAAGCAGAATTTTATGACGGATATTCCGACAATTAAACATATTTGATAACATTTTTCACTGAGTAAATGCAATAACCTGTTTAAAATTACCTATTAATTATTTCAATTTTACAATATACAAACTTTTTAAGCTGAAATTAATGTTTTTTTTCATACCCCAGCCAACCCCGTTTTCGCTTCTTAGAGAAGGGGTTTGATGGGGTATGAATGGTAATACTCGGACCACGTAATGTCAAGGAAGTTAATATTACAACATTCTGGAGATTTCGATTATTTAGTCTCCAATTTGTATAACTTCAATTCACCAATTGTCATTCTCCATAGTCCATAGTCTCCAGCGACATACATTAACACCTAAAGACTGTTCATGATGCGCGATGCACAAGTTGCTCAATAAGGATGTAACATTTATTTTACACATATGTAATATAGTATTAAAGTACCATGCGTTTTGCGATACATGAAATCAATATGATTCTAAAATATCACAAGATGAAAATGAATTTGGTGTTATCGAGTTTATTTATAATACATTCCACATTTATTCATATAAAGGGTAAAAAACATATTATTTTGGTTTCGTCATTTGGACGTTTTACTGAATACTTTACGTCATTTCCGATATGCGTGGATTTTAAATTAACAGCCGCTAGAAATTAGGAATTTTTATTTTGCTCTATGTATCTATTTGAGACTGTTCGAGATTTCGATGGGATTTTGATTTTCCTTTTGATGGGATGTAGTTTTGTTCACACTGTCTTGTCTATTTGGGCGCTGAAGACAGGATAATAGCGAGGATTGTGCGCATATAAAATCGATTCAAGCTAACCAGTAGGCCTTATTGCCTACCGACCGTTCCAAGTCGGTTCACCTGTCTTCACCACCCTTTCTGTTGTTTTTCGTCTCTTTCATTGTATTTTCAAGTCCTTGTTTGCAGTACAGTGCGGACCTACGATGCCATTGCGTTCGGACGCTGTGGTTTCTATATGACCCTATATCTCACTTTTGAAAAAATATTGTCGAGATGCAGATGCTTCGCCCTTACTTCATTTCATATCTTAAACCATTGACCTATTTTCAAATTTTGAATAAAATTCTTTACACCGTATACTAGAGAACCGTCTTTGTATTAAATAGTTCATCTTTCTTCATTATATTAGCGTTTCAGACTTAATTTAGATTTTACAAATACCTGTAGTAGCGTTACCGTGTGTACAGTTCAATAGCGATTGGTATATTTGATCATCAATGTTTCGTCTGGTATTCCTTGGTTTATTATTGCAACGAGATAAACAATTACTGAGAATAGAATCAAATCTTTGGCCCTTATTTCGCTTTCCACAGAATGGTATTACTCTCCAAAAAACAATTATGAGTCTACTTTTGCCTTCTTATTTGTTTGTTTGCGTGTTTGTTTCTGTGTTTTGTGGTTGACTGTCCTCCTTGAATGCTACTTACCCTGTCCGATCTTTTTATATTTCTTCTTTGCGTACAAAATAAACGATTTCAGGTGATACGACCATGAGCCAAGAGATGGCGACTATCTACAAATTCACCATTATGTGTGTTCAAATGTTTATTGTTTATATTTTAAGTTTATCAATCCAAAATTAAATAATGGATCAATTGATACCACTCAGTTCTCTTTTTTACAATTTGATCCAACGTTTTAGTTGGATTCACCCACCTTTTTCAAGGTTACAGAATAATTAATAAAATTTAAGTAATATCCATCTTGCTGTATTGACAATCCTAACTCACGTGTTTCACGACGTCATTTATTTTCAACTCTGAAGTCCCATTGCTAGCGCCAAAACTCAATTATGAAAGTTAAGATACTGAAAAGTTTAAAGGTGTTGTTTGTTTGTATGGTGCTACCCTACGTTCGTTTACTTAAACAAAATATATATTTATCTATAGTACTCTGCAATCTTGTCTTGTCGTGCCCTCAATGGTTTGTTCTCTTGTTGCTCTGGCTTCTGCAAAGTCTTTGAGTACCTTCTTTGTGGCTTTATAGGCTATTGTTTTTTTTTGTATTTATATATACACCAGCATCTCGTGTTTTACTTATATTGCCTTGTAATGCTGCCTTGGTTGTTAGCGAATAGTTCATGGCGGGAGTTCTTTTTTTACACTCTCCCGTTTTATTGGGATGACAGTAGGGTAAGTATGAGATTTGGTGCACCCTAGAACCTGGTTGAAACCCCCAGCATCCTTTTTTGCCATTGACCGTTCCAAGGCGGTAGCCCTATTGTCAACCCTTGTATGTTTGTGATGTCGTATTTTGCCTTTCGTTCGTTTTATATATAGTTGTCCTTTGTTCCTGCGTGTGTTTGTTGTTGACTGTCGTCCTTGAATGCTACATTTTCTGTTCGACCTTTATCTACTTGTGTAGATACCGATTAGCACAAATAAGAATATAAACTTCTTCTATGATTACTTTTATTTACGCTAAAATATCCAGGTGGTACACAATCATGCATTTCATTTCACAATTAATGCATATATTTAGGTACAGGTACAGATGCATCGAAGGCTAGGAGAGACAAAGCCAGAGTCACCATGACCTACAAGATATTCCATAACCTTGTGGAAATAAACCCTCTCCAGTACCCGACACCAAATCTCTGTAACACCCGTGTCATCACCACAAATACAGACAGGCCCATGCCGGGAATGAATACCATTTACTAGCAAAGTCTCTTTCCCTACTCAATCATCATTTGGATAACCTACTGTTTACCACTGTAGGATAGACCACTGAGGAGTCCTTTCTAGACACCAAGACGTTCTAGAGGATGAAAAACTTTCTTTATTTTAATCCCTTGTACAAAACGATGTTTAAACTTGGACATCATACTTTTAACTATTATGCTGCTCATGCTTAGTCCAAGTCATATTGCGAATATAATCTCCAGCGAATGATGACAAAGAAAGTGATATCATACAACGTCCCAGATAAACATTTCATAGCTTGCGTCAGCATGGTTCAATTGACCATATGGTCTTGTTTTACATAGGATTTTCTTCATTCATAGAGTATTCGTATTCAGTTGTGATGCGATGATTTTAATTTTGAAAATCAAGAATACAGCTTTTTGGCGAAAACGATTACCAATTTCTGCCATATGTTTGCCCCCTATTTTCCGTTTACAGTTCAATGTACATCTTCTTTCATACAGTAAGTCGAACATCAGGAAACTGTTCCAAATGTCGGACGGCGTTTAATAATTAGGACCTAATTTTCAACGCTACCTGGTCATTGAAACAGAATGGAAAGGTTTCTTGTTTAGTACTCACAAATGACCGATTAGCTCAGGTATATCCATTTAGGACCGATTAGTAGGACTTTCCTTCGATTGGCATTTTTATACTGAAAAGTATCTAAGGGTAATAAAGATGAATAAAAGGTCAAATAAGACATCATTAACACAAAAGGGTTGGTTGACAGTAGTGCTACGGTCTTGGAACGGTCAGTGGCAAAAAAGGCCGCTGGGGTTTAAACCAGGTTCTAGGGTGCTCACACTTACCCTACTATACTGCCTATTAATGCTGCCGTGTTGGCTAGAAAATAGTTCAAGGCTGGGATGTCTTTATTTACACTGTCCCGTTTTATTGTGATGACAGTAGGGTAAGTGTGAGGTTGGGTGCACCCTAGAACCTGGTTTAAACCCCCAGCGGCCATTTTTGCGGCCACTGACCGCTCAAAGGCGGTAGCCCTATTGCCAACCCTTTTGTGCAAGGAGGCTTGATAGGTGTTACACTTTACATTACCTCTCATTAACATACTCAATAAAACCGAGTCTACTTCTTTTGTTTGTGTGTGTTGCTTGCAAAGGATCCCTTTTTTATTATGTATTACTATTGTAACTGAGGTTTACAGAATGTTTTTCACACCTTACATATTCTTTTATAAGCTTACACTATACAAGTTTTCAATACCTCTTTGTTAGTAGTTCAATGATTGGTTTATGGTTTACTAATTGCCTAACAATGTGTAAATGTCAGTAATAGTTAATTAACATGCTATTGTATAAGTTAATCAGATTTTCCCGATTTTAAAAGTTTGTGGTCACATGATTTCGCAACTTTAACTGTGTTGTCAATACACATTAAGGGAATTCTATTATTAATGTTATAAGTAACTGTTTCTGTAACGGTAACCAAGGGATTCGTATTTCCTGTATAAAATCAGAGGATCAGTGAGAAGAACATTCTATATACAGTCAGTCATGAATGAGTCCAATTAGATATAGATATTAAAATCGAACAGTAACAACAGCATTCAAGGACGACAGTCAACCACAAACACACACAGAAACAAAGAACACATTTAAAGATGAATAAAAGGCCAAATAAGACATTACAAACACAAAAGGGTTGACAATAGGGCTACCGCCTTGGAACGGTCAGTTATGCTGTGAAGAGATTCCCATCGGACGTGCTGTCCGTCGGCCGTCTGATATCATTACTTTGGAATACTGATATTCAAAAACGTTGTAAGTTTTAATTTAAATTTACTTCTTACTTGGATGAATACTGTAATAAAACAATATTAAATTTGGAAAACGTTATTATTATTTAATTGAACTACAATTATGGACTACCCAGGACTTTAATTAATATCAAAAAGAATGTACAACAACAAATGCACTGTCGATATACAGAACAAATATATGTTGATACACGGAACACAAAAACTTGTTACATCTATAACAACAATACCTTGCTTACGCTATACACGCACAATCATCGACACGTGCGTGTCTACTCGGATATTCTGCAGTAACCAGAGCTGTATTATCAGTTGTCTCATAGTTACTTCAACGCAGTATTACCCATAGACATTGACATTAAGAGCTTGGAAACTTACCGAGATTTCTGTGGAAAAAAATGTGATAATTTCTACTGCGAGTTCTCTTGTGGCTATGACTTTCTAGACTTTGTTTTGCATATTCGTTTATACGTAATAAATTATGGGTAATAATTATATTGCCTGTTAATGTTGCAATATTCGTTAGAGAATATAGTGTGACTGGGCTTTATTCAGTTACACTGTCCCATTTTGTTGGGATGACTATATGTTAAGATTGAGGTTTGGTGCACCCTAGAACGTGGTTTAAATCCCAAGTGGGCTTTTTGCCACAGACCGCTCTAAGGCGGTAGCTCGGATGTCAGCCTCTTTGTATTTATGATGGCACGTGAGTTGCTTCTTATTGCCATTATAATCATGGTTGTTTGTTGTAATGCATGACTTTGATTAACTGTGTTCTGTGACATCATCACATATGTTTCCTGTTCGACTTTTATGCCTACTCTTGTTAACAAGTTTATAAAAAGAGGATATATATATGTATTATAGGGGTTCTGTTGTAATTTTCGTCTCACTTCGTTTCGCCTCAAATTACAACAGAAAACCCCTATAATACATATATAATAAATCACCATGAAATGGTGATTTTACTTGATTTATTAAAACTTTTTTAAAATAGGGGTAGTGAAGATTGCAAGTTTAATATTTTTTATAAGTTATCAAAATTACATTCAAATTAACAATTTTTCGACCTTGAATACAAAGGTGGTGGATCATACTCAAACACACTACTAAAACAATAAATCACACACTTTTTAGACTTTTTTGTAAGGTTGCCATTGCTTCCTTTCTTCCCTGCTCTACTAGTTCTTTTTTTTGAACTTCACTTATTTCAGCCTTTTTTTGTTTTGTGTCCTGTTTTAAACTATAATATTTATCCAACTCATCTAAAATCATCTTAAACTCTTGATCAGATATTTGTGCATCACTCAACGCTTTTGATATTAACTGTTTTATACTATTTAACTTAGACTCTGCCAAAGTTTTTATTTCATGATGTTTTTGAGCTTTTGCATTAAGCTTGCGTCTGATAAAATTAATACAAACACCTGTAGCTCCACATACTATTGCTGCTATTTCTAAAGGTAACAAAACTGGAACAACAAATCCAATCCCAGCCATAATAACACCTGCAGATATTAAGGTAGTGTCAATTCCATCTGTAATATTAATACCACGTTTATATTTTTTATAAAGAGACTGACGTATATCTCGCTCTGTAATTAACTTTTTTTCAATTTCTGAAATCTTTTGTAATCTATAATTTTGTCCGTCTTCCACTAGCAACTCAGGATATATACTTGGTGCTGTCGGTTGCTTCATTTTTTTATTAATAAATAAAAAATTAAATTAATTCAATTAATAATGATGCCACAGTATTTACAGCGGTAGCAACCGGACAGGATTTTAAGCAACGTGATTTGGTTAAGTTTTCAATCTTTGTAACTTTCAAGACTCCTCATGGTAATATTAACCAGGCGGATGGGGTAAGAGTTCCAAACAAATCTATAATTGTTGTTACGAGCACTGCGGTATAAATAGTAATATAATAACAGATAATGTTGACCACTTGTAGTCTTCAAAAATATCCCATTTCCTAACACACTTGTAAACATAATCCCATACTTCCTCTAGCACTACAGGTTCATACTCTACTGGTATTGGTAAATATTCTTCTGGCTCCGATTCCATGTCTGGTTCTTGTTCTTCCATTTTTTTTTCATCATATAATTATAACATTATATTTTTAAAAAAAAAAAAAAGTTCAAAGACTAAATTTTTAATATTAAATTATGAAACACATCTTTTAAGGCAAGCTCTCAATACCCAGTACACTAATTATCATACTGTTATACAATTTTGTATATAATATGTTTTTTGTTGATACAAAAATCAAGCCAGCTCGTAGAATTAAATTAAATTAATTAAATTAATAATGATGCCACCGTATTTACAGCGGTAGCGTTGGCAATCTTGCATACAAAGTTAACAACAGAACCAGCACCAATCTCTAAAGGTTTATCAAAGTTATCATGATTGCGTGGGATGATGTGAAGCG
Organism: Cyrtodaria siliqua; assembly: GCA_037043455.1. Taxonomy (NCBI): domain Eukaryota; kingdom Metazoa; phylum Mollusca; class Bivalvia; order Adapedonta; family Hiatellidae; genus Cyrtodaria; species Cyrtodaria siliqua. The sequence continues at coordinate 58,655 of JAWPHD010000054.1, forward strand.
TTATACCATAATTTGGTTGTTCAACACCATTGACAGAAACTATTACAGATACGTCACCAAGTAATCGTTCACATGCTAAACCTATTCCCATAATCCGTCCACGGCGTGTCATTACATGCCCCACATTTGATTCTGCCCCACCATTACCAAATGAGAGTATTCTATTCAACACAAGTGGGCCCTTAGCCTCTGCAAATATTGTTATAATCCCATATTTAAGATTATCAACTTTATTTTTTAAATGATTAAACTGGTCAACAAAAGGCACAATTCGCCTATATAAATTTTGAACATCATTTATTAAAGCCTCTAAGTCTTCTGTTTTTTTAGGTCTTGTTGGTCCAGATATACTCATTGTTCGTTTTTTAAAAATATATTTTTTAAATAATTTCTAAAACACAACTCATAGGCAAACCGTGATAATTTATTTTGTTGCCATGCTCATCTCTGACTTCTATTTTCAATTCAGTAATTGCACCATTCATAAGACAGTGATATTCAGGATAAAAACTTGTATATACTATATCTCCAAACTGCTTATTTACTACAGGCACAACACCTATAATAGTGCTTGGTGCACCATTGAAATAATTACTACTCGTATTAACTTGTTCCAGATGAACATATAGCTGTTTATAAGGAGCTAAATCAATTGGGTAATCTCCTATATTAGTACCTGTCAACCATTTTCTGTCCTTGAATCCCAGCATTTTTGAAAGACCGCTTGACATTCGTGTCTCTATTGGCGTATGTACAATGCTGAAACCAATTTGCTCAATATTGTCCAGGATAATCTTATAATTTAGCACTTTAAACTGTTTTACCAAGTCTTGAAAGTTATAAAGTCCACTTGGAAAATGTTCTATTTTATCTGGGTTTCTTGTCTTTAGGATTTCACCATTAATATTATGCCAACCGATAGTGTATGTAAAACTTTTTAATCCGACGCGCTTAGTTCCATCTCTATTATCGATATACTGTTGTAAATTAATAGAGTTGTCTATGTTTGAAATTGTATGAAACATTTTTTTTAATATATATAAAAACACAAATAAAAATGATTTCTAAAGAATTCAAATATAACCTGGATGCTCACTATTCAAATACTTTTAGCAAGAAAGTGATAGATATAATAAATCAAAACATAGTCATTACATCAGACGGTAAAGACTTTAAAACATCATTTCCAAATGTCTTTGAAAATTACAAAATCCCATACGTCAAATCAGATGCTATAGTTCAAAGCTGGGAAACAGATTGGATGTTATTTTGGCAGAATCAGTTGAATTTTGCTATTTGGTGTGCGACAACTAGATGTGGTATTGATTTCAACAACCATCTAAAGGCTGATGCCCTTGTTGGTTCGTTATTTCGATTTCATGTCTACTACCAAGTCAGAAGAATATTATTTGAAATGAGTGTAGCAATGCCGCAAGACTCAAATTGGAATGCGTTTAATAACACATATAACCGAAACGCATACGAAAGAATATGCAAGGAGTTTAACGTTGACTTAAATTCAGACTGGAGACAGAAACAAAGCTATAATGATGGTCTAGGAACAATTTATAATTACTGGACACATATTGGTTATCATCCTTTGATAAATACTGTATACGACAACAAAACGATGAGTTTCACAGTCTATGAGAGTGATAAAACATACCACATTGATTACATTGCACAAGAATCTGAGGCTGACAACAGCTGGTCTACTTTTATACTAGATTGTTCATTTGGATTTACAAGAGCTGGAGTAGAAAGAATCAATAACAGCATAAGAACATACTGCTGGGCAATCCTTGGCTCACAATCACAAACAAGAACAGATATACTTGGAAATGGAACAGAATTTGATGCACAGAAACTATTTTTAGCAAATGTAGAGGACGCAATAAATAGTCCCATTGACTTGCCCAGTCAAATTTCAAGATATGAAAACACTCTAAAATATGCAAGAAGTAAAGTAAATTTTGTCTATGGAAGTGGATTGTACATGTCTCCAAGTGACATGGAATTAAGAATCGGAATAATACAAGACTACAATAATGAAATTGTAATAGCAACCGATGCACAAGCATTAGGATTGAATAATGATGTAAATGTAAAACCAGTGCCACCAAAAAATATTCAACCTTTTCAAGGCACCACAACAAAGAAATTTTTACCGGAACATTCTGACTTTGATAAATCAATACATAAAACTGTGGAACATAACCCACCAGAAATACAAAAAATAGCGATTGAACACGAAGATAACAAAACAACTATAATTGTTGGTACTATAGTAATAGGTCTTGCTGCATTACTTATTTAGGAGATTTACTAAACCACTCTTTGGCTGCCACATACAACAACCCGGAAACAAACACAAGCAAAGCCCATAGATTGTTACCAAGCCAATTAATAACATTACCTGTTGCAGAAAAAAGCCATGATACTATTGCACCAATAACTCCTGGAAGTGCTGCAGCAGCTTTACCAGCTAGGTTGGCAAGAAGTTTACCAAGATTAAGCAGTTTTTTTTTATCCAGTCTTTTACACTTGATGGATCAGGTTTTGGAGTTGGAGTTGGAGCAGCACTTGATGTGGGAATAATAGAATTAATTATCACCCCAAGAATCATACCAAATGCAGTTAGGATACTAACAATAGTAATACCTTGCTCCCTAAACAAGGTTTTGATCCTCTCACCAAGTGTTGTATCCTCGTTTAACATTTTGTTTATTGTCTCTTTTATCCTGCTTACCTGGTTACGAAAAGCTTCTCTGTTTTCATTAATGACATCCATTCTTGCACCTCTCTCATCTTCAAGGTCTTTGATGCGATCGCTAATTCTTTTTATCTGGAATTTATCATTATCAGTCTTAGCTTGTTCTAACTTTTGTTTTTCTCTTGTTATGTCTTTATCAAGTTATGTGAGTTTTGCCACGTTATTGGTGAGTTCTTCCTTGACAGTTGTCATTGCTTTTACTATTCCATCCATTTCACGCTTGTCTATATTTGTTTGTATTGAAACATCAGGACGCTTGTCTATATTTGTTTGTGTTTCAGCATCAGGACGCTCAATCACATCCCAGTCATGGAGAGCACTTTCTATTGACCGTGCCGTGTCATTCGCAACACTTGATAAATATTGTAATAGAATAGCATCCACATTATTTGGTAAATCGTTTATTGTGCTCTCCAATACTTGTCGATATTCTTGTGATACTTTTGTTCTACTGTCATACTCCGGTAAATTTAAAAATTGTCTTATCGCCCTTGTTCCCCCAGAGCCAATAATCCTGTTATATTCATTTGCCAAAGAACCAAGAGCAAGAACTGTAAAAGAGCCTTGCCTGGCAGTTATTCTTATTCCTTTATCACCAACAATCCAGTATATTGTTTTACCATCATTTGATACTTTAAACTGGTCATAATCCATTTTGTCTGGTATCATCTTATATCGTTTTTCTATTTCATTATAAAAGGATTTTACAAAAATGTTCTTGTATGTTTCAAGCGTGATTTCTGACAGCTCTCCCCTGAGTTCAGCAAGATGGTCGCTTTGATTAAGAAGATTTCTTTGAATAGGTTCATTAGGTACCATCGGTGCATCATCATCATCAAAATCATAATATTCATCACAATCATCTGGATCGAACGCAGGATTGTCAAAATCAAATCCTCCTTCAGCCATTGTTTATTTTATTTAATTTTAAAAAATATATTTAAAAAATAAAAACAATGTCGGCTTACGGAAACAAACTTAACCCTCATAGAAAACTAAGAGAACCTCATGGTGCCAAAGGCATCCGCACAAGTGTAGTAATAACTAATAATCCATCAACAATAGACCAAAACCAGCAACTGCTTGTGAGATTTCCAAATATAAGTACTAATGATGTAATAGTTCCACGTACTGCTCGTCTTGCCTTTGAAATAGAACTTAAAAGCAGAACAGACGCCAACGCTACTCTATTTCAAAATCTGGGTAGAACAATTTTGAAAAAAATGACAATAAGAATAAGTGGCAATGAAGTCATGTCAATAGATGACAGTGATATATATCATTGTTATGTAGATTTATGGAAAAGTCCTACCGAACGAGTAAACATAGCTTACCAAGGTATTGGTAAATCAAACATGCTAAAACATAGAGTTGGTGCGGGAGATGCTTCCGCAGACACCGGAGATGAAGCTGTAGCAGCAGCTTTTGGAAATAGATTTTGTATTCCACTGGACTTTGAAATGTTAGAAAGTCATATGCCATTTTATCAAGCGGGGCTTGGTGATAGGTTAGAATATGAATTAACGTTTAACGATTATAACAAAGTTATCAAAAGCAGTGATGCTGATGCATCTTATGTAATAACAAATATCTGCTTGGAATTTGATACGGTTAGTGATGTTGAATTATCCAGACAAATAAGACAGCAAATCAATGGTAAGATAGTATTTTTGTATGATCGTATGTTGCGACATAGAAAAATAATAGCAAACAAATCTGAAACCCTTTGGAACATCAACATTAATGTACCAGCACGGAGCATGAAAGATATTTTAATGCTGTTTGAAGACCCAGAAAGAACAAGCACAGAAACCTATTACAACCCAATGATTGAAAAAGTTGAAATGACAATAGAGGGAGTACCAAATAAGTTGTATAGTCAGGGTATGAAGGCATATCAACATTGGGATGAAATCAACAAATATTTTGCCTTGACATCAAAAAGAAACAAAGAGACAGAAATAATAGCGAGAGACTTAAACTTTACCAATGTTTCTCTTGAGACTTATCTGACAAAATCATATGCTTTGTGGCTTGACCTTCGAACATGTGATGACAATTTATTATACGGCAGTGGAAGAAGAATAGAAAACGGCAGTGAAGGCATAACGATATTAATAAATAAAAAAGCAAATGCAGATCAACCTTTAAATATTTATATATATATAATACAAGATGCGCAAATCAATTTCGAAGATGGAAGATTCAAAGAATCACTATACTAAATATCCTAAATATTCACACAGTGCCATTATCTGTGGTCAGACAGGCTGCGGCAAAACAGAGTTTGTTCTTGACATACTTGAACAAGAGTATGTTGGAGTTTTTGAACATATAATTATATTGTGTCCACCAATAGAGTGGAACGAGGCTTATACAAATAGATCCTGGATAGGTGATGTAAAAAACCCGAGAGATAAACAAATACTTATTGTCAATCCTGTGAGCAACGGTAAAGAAATGTTACAAGAACTGTTGCGTTTCTTTTTCAAAAGATATGCTGGCCAGCCCACATTATACATTATTGACGATTGCTCAGCCACAAAAGAATTAACAAAGAAAAAAGATATGTTATCAGAGTTGGCATTCTCTGGCCGCCACGCCAAACAATCAGTATGGGTTATTTCACAGAGATATAATTCTGTATTGAAAGATTTGAGAGAGCAAGCAAAATGGTTGTGTATGTTTTATACCAAAGACAGAGATAGTTATGAAAATTGTTTGAGAGAAAATGATGTTATTCCAACGCTGGAGGAGAGAACCAGAATAAGAAAAGCTTTAGCTAAGACTAAATATTCCAAGTTAATTTTGAGGACTGACCAACCAACTGGTTATTGGGTTGAATAATTTCTACCAGCAATTATTTTTTTCTAACAGCATTGCTTTGTTGCTAATAGTAATACTAACAGCAAAGTTGCAATGTTAATAGCAATACTGACATGAAAATATAATGAAAATATCAGAAAATATAGTAATGCTTATAACATTGCTCATAGTAAAGTAGCAATGTTAATAGCAATGCTTGCAGCAAATTAACAATGCTAATAAAAAAATAGCAATATTAATAACAATGCTATTAACAATACTAACAATTACTACTTGCATGAATATCGCAGCTGGTTGTTTTATGTTTTATGTTTATTTCAAGTTAAAAAATAAAATTATTAATATAAAAATGAATGCGAAAGAACTATTACAAGACATATCGGAAGGTTTCACAGAACGTGATGAATCAAAGCAACAAGAAACAAAAAAAGAAAGATTATCAGCCATAGTGGCTGGCGGTGGTAGCCGTCAATATTTGGGTAAAGAAATACAACTCACGAATATAGATGGCATGTCCCCGGATGAAATTAACAAACTTTACTGCAGATATGAAGCACGGCTTGGGGCAAGTATGACCAAGACTTTAGGCAATTCTTTTATTAACTTGTATGTGATGGGAGTATCAACATATTTTAATGTAACCAATCCACCAAAACTGATAGAAGATTTGGAGGAAGACCCATTTATTAATCATGCTTTGACAAGTGCTTGTTGTGAGTTGTATTACAGGTATGGGATGTGCTTAGCACCATTTACAGCAATACTGACAACTGTTAGACATATTGATTTTAATAAAAATAAAAATATAGATAATATAAATGGAGAACCAAGAGAGTGAAGTTATACCTGTTGTTACACAACCTGTTGAGGTTGAACAACAAAAAGTAAAAAATCCAAAAAGAATAGAAGCTTGAAAAAAAGGAGCAGCGGCAAGAAAGGCAAAGCGTTTGCTTCAAGATGCAAAGCAAGATGCTGCAAAGCAAGATGCTGCAAATCAAATAACAAAAATAACAATAGATGAAGAGAAAACAGAAATCAAAATAAACGTATACAAAAATTATATTCCACCGTGTCTGGTTTTATTAGGTATTGCTGGGTTGGGTTTGTATACTTATAACAAAAAATCTGCTACACAACCTGTGCAACCTGCTGCTGTTCGTGTTGCACCAAAAGACCCGTTTGATTGTTTTTAATAATTTATTTAAAAAAATAATATAAAAAATAATATAAAAAAAATGGCAGCAAGTATTGACGGAAAACAAATTGTAAATATGATGTATCACGCTGGAGTGGAAACACTTTTAACTGTTGGATATTCTGAGGTTGGCAGAAAACTACTAAAAAGACCAGCCCCTTAAGTGGATTTTAATATGGTAGATGTTGGGATGCTGTCTGTGGATATAATGTTAGCAATGGCTACAAAGGATATACTGATTAAGCAAGGTATTATTCCTGCAGATATTATGAAATAAATTTTAAAAAAATATATATAAAAAAATGGCAAGTGCAGTAGCAATTATGGGCGCATTAACAAACGCATTGGCATTTAGCGGTTCAAATTATTTCTTTTCAAGAATGGGAAGTCATTCAGATGAGGAAAGACAAAGACATGACAAAACCGTAGAACAATTAAACGCAGTACAAGCGGAGTTTAATAAAAAAAGAACAGAGAGATTAGATTTTATAAATAAGCAACTGCAAAAAGAACATCATGCAGAGCAGACTTTTGATGATGTGGACCAAGCTATGAAACAGTATTATTACATAACTGGTAAACATTTGCTTTTGGAACCGGAGCCCAAGTTGAGTGATTTTTATACACCATCTCCGGATCAACAAAATAGAGAAATTACGTTTATTGTGGTGGGCATGGCTGCAACTAGATTTGTGGCGTATAAATTGAGTTCATAAAAAAAAATAGTTTAAAACTATAATTACTTTGGACTTTTTTGGATTTGGAATGATTAAGTATGTTTACTTTGAAAATACTAAGTCATATGCATGATACCGATTTTTGTTATTGTTCTTACTTGGTTTCAATCCAAGTGGTCGCATATAATATGGTGGTTTAGCACTCTTCTCTAATTTATCTTTGAGATGACCAGGCGCCCATACTTCACCGTTATCTAATAATGTCAATACCATGGATGGACCATATTCAGTAGCTACTATTTTCGTATCTGTAATAGTGTATATTTTATTTATTTCCAAGTCTGTCCATTTCTTTGTGTTATTTTGATATTGCTCTTCAAGCAGTTCATCAAATTGTGCAGTTGTGATATCCATTTTTTCTTTATAGTTATATAAAGTTTAATCTTAGTAGAAAAAATTGAAAATATTTATTACAGCCCAAAAGGATTTTGGAAAGGTTACTCAGCAGTTAAAACATTAGCAAAAGAGGCTGGTGTTAGTGAAAAAAAGGCATTAGAATTATTAAAGAAACAAGCTGTGTGGCAGATTTATTTACCCGCGCCAAAGAAAATAGTTAGACCCAGGTTTGATGTTTCTACTAAGAATGGAGTGCATCAAGCTGATTTGTTATTTTTACCGCATGATACTTTTGGGATTGGTCGTGGGCGCAAGACATATAAATATGCATTGACTGTGGTTGATATTGCAAGTAGATACAAAGAAGCAGAGCCACTGACTTCCAAGGATAGCAAAGAAGTTGCCAAAGCATTTGAAAAAATATACAGTCGACATTTGAAATATCCAAATTTATTACACGTGGATCCAGGCAGAGAATTTATGGGTGCAGTATCGCAGTTGATGGCAAAGTAAATATCAGACGAGGCAGAACAGAAATACACAGAGACCAAGCTTTAGTGGAAAGATTTAACAGAACATTAGCTGATAGATTGTTTGGCTATCAGTATGCTAAGGAAATAGATTCGCAAAAACGTAATAGAGAATGGGTAAAGAGATTACCAGAAGTTGTTAAAGCCATAAATGCGGAGACAAAAAAGCCTCCTCCTGTTGAAACAAAAACATTAAAAGAAGATCCTATCTGTATGAATGCAAGTGTAAGATATTTATATCAACTCGGGGAACAAGAAGGTGGAAGACACAGAGCAACTGATCCAATGTGGAGTGTAGATATTCACAAGATTAAAAGTTATATGGTGACGCAAGGTATAAGAGTTTATTATTTAAAATTACCAGCGCCACAGAGAGGATTTGTCAAAGAAGAATTACTTATTGTTCCTGCTGATACCCAAATTCATAAGTTTTATAGAAACCATGTGCATCAGTTTTAATACCGTCTGGTGCTATGTATCGTTTAGAGTAAAATGGTGACAATGTTACTTTGTTTACTTTTATACCATATATCTCATGCTTTATTGAGCGTATCATATTCATATCATGGGTGTATTTTTTTTTGTTAAACAATGCATCCTTGAAGTTTTCAAAGTTTATATTTTTTTCGATTACATATTTTTTTACACCCTTTGCTTTTTTAATGAGTTGTTCATCCGCTCTCAAAATAGTATATAGCTTGGGTCTTAATCCAACATATTCGGCTATAGCAACACCAGCACATTCGTCTTTCATTTTACCCAATACTTTTTTGTTTGTATCATCATGCATTGGATGATATTGAGAATAATCACTTAAGTCATATTCATCTTTCATTTCAACCATATCTTTGTATGCATCATCTGTTCTGATGTCTACCAGTAGGCTGTCAGTGTCTGTGTATAATAAAGTACAGTCATTTCCGTACCTTTTCTTTAAGGTATTATAATACCAATCATACATCATATACTTTGATAAATCCAATACTGACATCCCAACATAGATTGGTTTGTTTAATGTTAATTTTGTTTTGTTTACATGTACTGCTGATAATTCATCTGAAAATTTTATACGCCTGTTAAAGTTGGGTTTGGCTATTATTTTTCTTATCTTTTCATTTTCAGAGCCGTTAGTTTTGACTAGTTTTATATCAGTCCGCTTGCGTAGATTTTCCATTGTTTTGTCAAACACAGAGTTGTTCATAAGTTTGTAAAAATCTGTTTCAAATTTTGATTTAGCATTTTTCCTAAGTTCTGTGTTTAAACAAATATATGATTTCATCCATGGTTTTTCATTAAATTCTAATACTCTGTGTACTTTCTTTAGTTTCATGCCTAAAGATAAATACAGTTGCAGGTTTTTGTAATGTATCACATATTTTTCTTTGTCCCTAAGATTGGGAACTAGTTGTTCTACATTTATCATGCTATATTTTTTTAACTTTTTTTTCAACAAATCTGTTTGTTCTTCTTCTTCAGACAACAAATTTGTCTGGTATTCAGACAACCATTCTTTTTTCACTGCTAATCTTTCCGGTGCAAGCGGATAGTCATTATGAGATTCATGAAGTTCTTTAGGATATTCCAAATCAACTTCAAGCATTTTTCTTTTGCCAGGTTTTGGTTTAGAATATTTTCCAGTCTTGTTTTTGGCTTTCCAAACAAAGCCAGAATATGGACGTGGCTGACTCAATGCCTATCCATAAAGATTATTTGCATCAAAATACATTAAAAAGTTGTTTTCCTCGTTAGGGTTATAATCAACTACATGTGGATTGTTTGCTTTGGCATATCGTTTTGATACCATACTTATGCCACCTCGCATTCCTTTTTCTATGAATAAGTGCATGTCAATGTCTCTCAAAAGTTCTAAATCTATTTTTGAATGTTTAAGTAAAGCATCCCAAGATAATCCAGGTGCTGTATAGTAATGTAAAGCATCAAGTTTGTATGCACTCATACATGTTTTTCTAAAAGTTTGAAACACATCTGCTAACAGAGTTACATCAGTTTTTAGATATAAATCATGATAGACTCAAAGAGTTTTACAGTTAAACTCTTTCCATACTTTCTGCGCGTGCTCGTAATCTTCTTTGGTAATACCTTCACCTCTTAATTTACTGTAAAATGCTTCTATGGGTGGTAATTGTGTTTCCTTGAATTTTTCCATACTGTCCATATATTCGTATGGATAAACACCTTTTCGTAAAAGTTCAGGTTTTAAATATAAATCATAATAGTCTCCAAGAGTTTTACAGTTAAACTCGTTCCATAGTTTTTGAGCATATTCATAATCTTTGTAATCTTTGGGCTTTAAACTTTTACTTGAACTGTAAAACTTTTCTATAGGTGGTAATTGCGTTTCCTTGAATTTTTCCACATTGACCATATATTCATGCGGGTAAATACCTTTCCGCATATGTAAATTTGTTTGTCTAAACTGATTTTTGGTAATTTCAAAATCAGATGTGCCTGTTGCATCAACCAATTTTTCCAAAGACGAAGCCATAAACTGAAAGCTATCTAAAAATCTAAGTTGTCCGGCACTAAATGAAATATACTTTTCAGCGTTGTTTGGAATGCATGTAATATTACCTGTCATTTTATGTATTTTTTGCATGATGAGATGACTATCATATCCTTTGAGGTTGTGAAATATAACAGGTATATGTGTTTTGTTTGGTTTTATTTTCAGCTTTAGGTTGCAGTTTTTATGTGCTGCACCTCTATATTCACCTGTAAAATGACAGTGGTCTCTTACTTTACAGTTTTTACCACATTTCCTACCTATTTCATTTTCGCATATCCAGCAGTGTGTTGATTTTTCATGATCTTCCTCATTTTGCTGCGTCATAATTAATGGTTTTGGGCGAGCAAATATTTTATTAATGTTGCTCTTCTCACATTCTAAGCGATTTAAAAACTTTTCAACAGCATCTTCACCTCTGTAAATAACAGGTTCTTCAGCTTTGCCATCATATCTGACAACCTGGTATCCAAAACCACAAGCTTCGTGTACATTTGTAATTTCAGATTTCTTTCCAAATTCGATTGATTGCGGTTTGAATATACTTTCAAAATCAGCATATATTGCATAAGGCACAGGCATCTGATTTTGATGATTTTTAAATTAAGTGTGATTTTTACCTTCTTTTGGCATTTCTATTTTACAAGAATTTTTGTTGATACCCTCACAGTCTTCTCTGTGTTTGGTAAGTAGATCTTCTCTTGAAAAGCCGTAAAGACAACGATCGCAGAAATAAGTTTTACCGCGATATTTGTTTTGATCATAAAGTAATCTATTTAGATTTTTAAATACAGCAATAGTGATATTTTGTTGTTATTGTTTTTGGTTCGTTGGGATAATCATCAGGGTTATAAGTGTCATCTATAATTCCTTCTTCATTATTTGGATCATCTTTATCTTCATTTTCTAAATCAACCTCAACGTCTTCAGAAATTAAAAGCAAGTTAATTCTTTCCATTTCTTGCGGTTGCTCTGATATTCTATATGGAAATACAGATACCCTTTTTCCTGTGCATCCGTAAACATTAATAGCAAGGTTGTTTTGTTTTTCTACTTTTGAAATTTGTGAAATTGGAGTGGGAAAGTCAATACCACCCATATTCAACTTACCCATGTGTTTGTTATAACTAGATATCCTAGTTGGATTATTTTTATTAGGCCACAAAGCAGAAACCAATGCCACTTCCAAGCACTTATTATCTTCATTATTAACATTAATTATTGCTTTTTTATCAGATACTGCTTTAGACAAAGGAATATATGAAGAACCTTTTAATGGTTCATACTTTGCAAAATTTAAGTAAAACGTAACACAGTGATCAATCTCCAATCCAGATGCTGTGTTTGTAAATCTTTCAAGACTCTCTTGTATATTTGCAGATGATTTATCGTAAAACTCATTTATTTTTTCAGAGGTTAAAATTGCATTTTGTTCGCTGTGTAATACTGCTGTGGTGTATTTTTTGGTAGCACCATTATCTTTGAATAAATCTACAGTGAGACCTATTTGAAACTTTAATCCATTCATCTTTGTCAGCTCTTTGCTTTATTGTTTTGTAATAATGGATTTTTTATCACGGAATAGTTTTTGAGGGTCTTTGTATTTCCCGGCAGATATTTCGTATGCTTTAAAATAGCCACACATTGGTTTGTCAACCAGTTTTAATTCTTCTTTAGATTTTCTATCATAAAGCTCTTTCAATTCATTTATAACATTGTCTCGTGATTTAGCATATTTCTGATTTTGCTCATCTTGTAATTTATCATATTTCTGCTTTTTTCGTTTACGTTGTTTCTTAGCACGTCGTCTCTTGAGTAAATTTTCTAATGTTTGAGATTTAACCTCTTTTAAAGTTTCTTTTGGAACTTCTTTAAGAGGTTTTAATGCATTTATGCCGTTAGATAGTGTTTGTTTATCTATTACACCTGTATCAAACAGGCGTATTAAATTTCTTATAGTCTCTTCGTTTTTTTCCATTCCTTTATTTGTTATATATTTAAAAAAAAAAAATTTAATATAAAAATAATTATATATAAAATAGAAAATGGAAATCAATGTTTGCAAATTTCTTAAAATTGGATTACATAATCCATGTAAAAATAAGCCAACAAAAGATTCTAATTATTGCAGTTTGCATAAATATAGATTAAAAACAAGTCATGCATTACCGTGTCTAATATGTAAAAAAGGCATTTCTGCAAAATATCAAATGTGTGTTGGTTGTGGTGCAGCTTCAATTAGAAAAAAGAACGATTATTGGAGGTTAAAGTCGTATAACGCTGAGTGTCTCAGATTTAGACGTATTGAGGTTTATATTATATTTTGATAACTTATAAAAAAAATTAAACTTGCAATCTTCACTACCTTTATTTTAAAAAAGTTTTAATAAATCAAGTAAATCACCATAAAATGATGATTTATTATATATATGTATTATAGGGGTTTTCTGTTGTAATTTGAGGCGAAACGAAGTGAGACGAAAATTACAACAGAACCCCTATAATACATATATATAGAGGTTATGTCCCTATCATATTTAAGCGCATTGAATGTTGATTATATTGCAAAGTAAGTCCATAATTATACTATTAGATTCTTTATGACCAGGAACTAAATCACAGTTGTTAAGAAATTCCTGGAAATCTAGGTCTCGGAGGAAGTACTGAGGGTTAAGTAACACATAATGTAATATTTAATATAATAGGTAAATAAGTAATAGCAATATAAAATTGAAATAAAAGTTATAGTGTAATACATTTTCCTGACTTAAGAAACCTTTAGACGAAACTCTTAAATCAAAGTTTGTTAAGTACTACTATGTACAAGTGTACGTGTTTGTACCTCTTACATTTTTTATGTCGGTTTACATTGTTTTTGATTGAGCTATGTGAAGATTTGCCACCCATCTCTCCAAGAATACTAGTTTAGACACCAATTGACGTATTTGGGTTGACGTTAATTACAAACAATGACATCGACTACGTTGTTTTGAATTTTCGTTGACTTGAGAATTAAAAAAATACAAAACAAGCACTTACTTTAATTGAATGTTCAGCGTGTAAATCTCCACTAAAATACTGGATTGAATACTTGGATTTAATTGCCGTTAATTAGAATCAAGCTACGTGTCTGACTTTGTAGATATGTGAGTGAGATTTGGTTGATGGTAACTGGTTTACAATCTTTAAATACAAACTGTGTTATGTGTGTTAATTAAGCAATACAAGTAAGAACAAGTTAAAATAATTAAGGATAAAATAAGATTCTGAATTTATAGATGGTGACTCGATCGGCAAGTCAATCTTCCACGAGATACACTGCCTTTCAGATATCCTTGTAGTATAGCACACACAAACTTGAGTATATAGAGTGCAAATATAAAAGAAACACAAACACACACGCACGCACGCACGCACACACACAAACACACACACGTAATGGCAACATTTCACGCAGGCGCACACGCACGCACGAACCTTATAACACAAATAGAAAAGTTAAATAAAAAATATTTAATAAACCATATAATTGTATAACATAAAAAAGTATGAAAGGAGACATTTGGATATCATCGTAAAGATAAATACAAACAAATATAACATGTCGCGTAAATGCCATCGGCACATATTATCAATGCACAATAACCAGTTTTGTGTTTGAAAGATAAACTATCAAGCAAACGTTTGGCTTGTTTTAGAAATCTTCGATATCTAATCATGCTAATATCATTTGATATGCCCTTTTTTGAAAATACACTTAGTACAACTTGAAGCAATAATCAAAATAAGGCCAAATATGTATAACATATATATGCTATGCTTCTCCGAGATGTAAGACCTTATTCTATACCAATTCATAGGGAAGATGAAATATAGGTCAAATAAACTGGCAATGGTTTATTCATTTAATACTGTGTTCAGCGATTATAGTCGTTAGTTTATCACCAGTTGCAATTTAGAACTTCCAACCGGTATACTTTAGCGCTAAGACAATGTACTGTGAGATGCGGGTCATATTGTTTTGGATGATATTTACATGCATCTATTTGATAAGACACCTTTGTTTCATCGTGTATCATAAAGGACAGTGTCATACTTATTAGTGAATGTACCTGAACTAGGGTAAGCTAAACAGTGGGCCATATTGCCTACTGACCGTTCCAAGTCGGTAACCGTGTCTTCACCTCTCTTTTTGTTGGGTATTGTCATTTTCATTGTATATTTAATTTGCTCTGTGTTTGTGGTACAGTGCGGATCTACGGTGCCATTGCGTTTGGGTCCTGTGATTTCTGTAGCACAATTTTTCTCATTTTTACAAATAAATATCAGAGATACCAAATGATAAGACATTGTGGCACATATATTTTGTCTTTCCATTTATCTTACTTCATAACTGCTGATTTTCAGAAAACACTGAAACCACAATAAGCATTAATTATTGAATTTGCAATGTCTCAATTGTTCATGAAGTATTGTTAAATCAATCAAGTTAAACGTTTTGTGAACTACAAACTATCTCATACCCATCAAACTTTGATTACTTTGATCAATTTATCAATAACCAATAGCAGTTGGGAGCATGTGGAGTGTTCCTTTCTGAATTCACTTTGATATTGAAGAGAAATGTAGTGATATTTAGAACTATTGGTTAGTGAATACTTACAAATTCCTAAATGAGGTTCGATGAGTTGGCAATACAGATAGCGGACGATAATTATTTACTTCATCTTAACATCCGGTTTTAAACAGTGTGCTAATATTTGTTAATATCTAAACCAATGGAAAAGTGCTATTGTTAACGCTGTTATCTACACCAAATTCAATATATTTTGCTATATCAAATATATTGTAATATCTAATTATTAAGTGCTGATAAACATTTCACATATGTCAACAATACTTAATTGATTATATCTTGTAACTTAAAAATATATAGCATTTTAAAGAGTATCGAATCAACGTAAATATTGTTTCATTTTCCGGTAACTTTGATGCAACAATTATGATACTGAAAGCAAATATTCATTAATACATTTCAAGGGGCGTGATCGTCTGAAATTATTTCGCCATTGTGTTAACAGTTTTTATTTCCAGATCACCATTATTTTCAATTGTTAATATTTGAAAAATTGAATGACTTTTCAACTTTGATAGTCCAACAACTGTTTTCCAGTTAAATGGAATGTATTTAAAAAAACGTGCACGTTAACAAATATCTAAACGAAAATATGCTTATAACCAATACCTTTTAAGATTTTTTTTTAATTCTTTACTTTACTTTTATTGAAAAAAAAACGAGCATGTGCTTTCCATTTGATGGATTTGCATGTTCCGTATTTTTTGCGATCGTTTGGTATTGCATTCAGCTTTTAGCGTCATGAAACATTCATTCGGTTGTTTTTTTCTCTCGGAAACCAACGTTCATGTTTGCGGTTTTTTTTGTGTTACATATGCGTTCGCTGTTCCTTTTTTTTTCTGTCTTCAATCGAGCTCCGTTCGCGTCTATGTAGCAGTGTCCTAGTACATGTTAAACGTGGACCAACATATAGGAGTTTGTTTTATTTCCGAAATAAACAAATAATTAAATAATTAACATGTGTTGATAGACTGTCTAAAAACATAAACAGACATGTACATGTATTCAACATAACCTATATGAAACCACACTGACTCCTTTAAAACGACTCGAATAATGAAGTGATCGAAAAGTGTTTTCCTGAGGTTTTCATAATGACTAATAGCATGAACAAATATACATGCCAAATAAATTAACGTAATTGTACATCATATGACGTCTAGAACTTTACTACCATTTTATGATTCAATGCATTTTGTTTAATGAATTAGACATATAATACTGGCTATAATATCTGTTATAGTCAATGGTTATGGGATGACACACCAGCTGTTTTAAACTTATTGAGATTGAGTAATTTTCACGGCGAAGTTATTCTTACATGTACACCGGCATTTCCCTTTCTTGTCTCCTACTATTTTAACAAAGGTGAGATATGCTTTGAGCTTACAGTTAAAAACTTATATTTATTAATTCAGACTCGCAGGATCTATGAATTTGTAATAATCCTATTGCTCCTGATTTTATCTTCGATTAGGTCGTATTAGTTTCGATTTATTCATTCAGATGTTCACGTTGTTGCCGGATGCAAATAACGTTTTCTAATTTCCATTGTGTGGTCAGCCATTTTCGATTCTCGTCAGACCAACTTTTTCTTTCAATTTTATTAACATAAGCTTCATTTCGTCTCTTCTTTTGTTTATATCCTGTGAGATTCCTTTTCTAATTGATATTAACGATAAATAAACGTTCTCGTAAATTATTTAATTAGTATTGCCGAAATGTGGAATGTGGCGTGACGTCATAGGTTCCCACGCTGTTAGTTCCCACGATGTTAAGTTCTGCACTAAATAACCTGATCGGTGAATTCTCATCTTGTGCAGTTTATGAGTGACGTCATCAATATCGGGGTCGTTCTGCAATGGTAAACATTGGCAACATCCTATTCTTTGAATTTATTGAACAATGACTTCCATTGAGTGGGTTGTTTTTACTTAAATTGTACGAGTAATGCTTTCGGATACATTTCAATGGAATATTTGTACAGTAATGATGTATAAATAAAATGTATAAAAAAAAATAAAAAAATAAAAAAATAATAATAATATTCGATAAATTAGAAAATAATAATAATAATATATCGATCAATAAATAATAATAAAATAAAAAATAAAATGGTATATATATTTGATATGATTTGCAAAAAAAAATAAAAAAATAAAAAATAATAATAATAAAAAATAATAATAAATGATGGGTGTGTTAAAAGAACAAGACGTCTGTAATAGTGAATCTTTATTTAGTGATGATCGTATGTGAACTGATTTCAATCTCTTCCAAAATACTACAGGCAGTGTGCCTTGCCCTCTGGGGGTTATATATCAGTCAATGGAAATATACTGGCTGGCTAAAGGAATCTAAAGTGTATATCATATCTAAATGCTACAGCATCTTTATGGGTCTCGGTGCGTTTCGACTGAGGGAGTTTTTGGGTGTTGGGAATAATAATAATAGTGGGGTAATAATAATAATTAAATAAATATAATAATAATAATATATATATAATAATGCTAATAATATAAAAAAAAAATCAAAAAAAAAAAAAAATCAATAAAATAAAAATAAACAGACTAGATCTAGATGAAGTCTGCACAATCAGTTATTACAATAAGTTGGTATTACTATTTAGGATTTTATTTTCATTTGTCCTCCATCTGTACTCATTTGTGCTAGGTTTATACATTGTACGCCTCTTTTTTGTTTTCATAATCACACTGGATAATGAGTCGTGGAAATCGAGCCGAACAGTTCGATGGTTAGTTCTCTGCCGGTAACGTGGTTCCACCTGGAAAAGTCAGTGATTGCCTCCAAGCCGATCCAAAGGGTGTACGTTCAGCTATTCAGTGACGTTGTTGCTAATAAAAGTTGTTGTTCTGACAATGGAGGCAATGCATATTCATGACCCAGAGCGGTAGGTTACGTCATACTGTCGGGGCGTGCGTCTATGATAGTGCGGAAGCATTGTCTTGGTTTTGGCATTATTTTTCATTTGAATTAATACTGTTTAGCAATTTAAAATCAATTCATGCCTCCTTTCTTCTAAATTGACTGTTTATAAAACATCCAATGCTTTTCGTCTAGCGCTCAGCTTTACACTTATTCAGTTTGCGTACAATGATGTCTTCATTACAGATTTTTATATACGAATGCTGTTGCTGCTGATGCTTAATTATGATTGGATCTCTATTACTTCTTTCAAGATTTATTTTGTTTCATTCTCTCGAACATTTTGCCCTATAACCATAGAGTCCTCCAGTGTTGGTATTTTGTGTAACCATCAAGTTGTCTTAACACCAGTCAAAAGTTATGTCGGTATCGGATGCAATGTGTGGAACAGGTCATAGAGTCCTCCAGTGTTGGTATTGTATGTAAAGCTCCACTTTTTACTTGTTATACAAGAAAAACTTTCGCTATATAGCAGCTTTGTGATTTTCGAAACTATGTCGTGTAGAGTTTGGGAATATCTCCCTACATTTGTTTAATACATTCATATTTATGCATCGACAGTGCTTTATTAGTGGTGTCCATATTCAAAACATGGCAAAAGTTACATACTTATCATAATGCCTCAATTTAAGGGTATTCCATTTTATCATTGGTTTATTGTTTGGCCAATCCTTTTAGATCGATGAGGTTTCATTATCCTGCACCAGGTTGATGTTTTATTTATACTGCACCAGGTATTTTTGCAAGGGGTTCATTGAAGTTCAGTTATCTGTTTCTTATCGGCCTGTCCCTAGTCAATACACAGCCCTTTAAACCAGTTAGTGCATGGTCACCAACTTATAAAACCCTTCTGTGCTGTGTCGATTCAAAATAACAACTTCTCTGCAGGGTTCCACACTACAGAGTGTGTGTGTGTGTGTGTTTTGTGTAGCTCTGGGGTTTATAGTCAATAGTCATAGTCAAGTTATATAAACTCCAAAAGGTATATTGCACAATAGAACCTGGGCAGGTTGCAATTGTATTTTAATAACACATTTCCTCCAAGTTTTAGGTTGTCATACAAGAAGCGTGATAAATGAGATAAATGTCGTTCCAATAGTCAGCATCACAGGACCATCTTTATGTATTAGTTAAAGGGAGTATTACACAGTTGTGTGGCTAACTTTTTTAATGCGGGCTAGTTTACTTGAAAAGGATACATGTTCTTCGTGTATTGCTGTCGGAGTGTTACATGGTTTAGCCTTTATGATTGATAAGTCTAAGAACCGATCGTAGGTTAAAGGTCAAAATGCAGTTAAAGACCTGTTCAGAATAGACATAAATTTGATTATCAAGGTGGCAAAAGTTATTACAATTGGGTAAATGTGCATATTATATACAGACAAATGTATATCAGTTGTTTGCTGACTGAAATGAAATAACAGTGGCACACGAAACAGGAGGAAAGGATACATGCTTCATCAGAAATCATTCAATGTTCAAGGTCTGAAATAGAGTAACATGTACACTTTACACTTATATTATTTTTATTTCTGCTGCTAATTTATGACAACTTCGAAACGTTTAACAATCAATTTGGGTTTGACGCCACACATTAAAGGTTACAATCTTCCTCAAGCCTTTACATACTGCATATTTTTCTGACATTTATTTATATTGTCAATGTCTGATGCATCAACTCATGTGATCCTTGGGAACTGGTTTAGAGAAATACCCATTAAAGGTTCTTAGAAAGCATGTTAGGCTTCTGACCGAGGTTTTGGAGTCAATTTATATAATGTGGTCGTTATTTGGTCTCCTATACTTTCTACAGTTAAAAACTTATATTCCCTCCCTCCCAACCCTCAGGATCATTGATTTAAATCGATACTAGTGTCATCAAGTTGTATAAGTACAGGTTCATTTAAGACATTTCGTTATTTGTCAGTACTTCTAATCAAAAGATAGTTGTGTTTTATGTTGCAAGATCATGTTGCTTTCTCTGAGTTATATATTTTCAGTTGATGTCTTCATCTGGATCCACTTACCTAGTCAACAAATACTGGCGTGGCATGGACATTAGTGCACTTACATACTTGCTGGAACTTTTGGACTACAACTAGTTGTGTTAAAATGTGTAGTGTTTAATTATCGGCGGGCAGCGAAGGTGTGAAAGAAGGACATATAACTTTCAGTTTAACTTTTTTCAGCTCCTGTATACCAGAGACTGAATTGTAATCTTAACATAAATTATATACAAATTTGCTGTCCGTACGAATTGCTAAAAAACATTTCAATTGATTGAATTCGGTGCACTTGTAATTATGCTTGAATATCAACCGTGCTTTCAACACTTGCTTAAATCAGAAAAGTTGCTTTTCATAACGAATATTTAATTTGGTGCACATGTATTTATGTCCTTAATATTGTAATATTCAATTTGCTTTTTTGCTTTATGCTTTCTGCTGTAAGGTTTTCATAATGATTAATAGCATGAACAAATATACATGCCAAATAAATTAACGTAATTGTACATCATATGACGTCTAGAACATTACTACCATTTTATGATTCAATGCACTTTGTTTAATGAATTAGACATATAATTAAACTGTATTGGAAAATACGAACGATGTTGAAACAAACGAATATGTGCAAGTATAAACAAGTGGGCGTATTATTTTGGAAACGCTTGGTTTAAATCATTTATACACGATACATATATACAAGTAGGTCTGAAAGCCGAACAAGAAATGTAGTTTTATAATACAATTGTTATAATACAAGTTTTAAGTTTTATAATACAAGCTTTATAAAACAAGTTTTATAACAGATTAACAATACATACTGAGAAAGGAATCACTTGGAAGAAACAATCACATACGCGAGAAAACAATAGAAGAAATATAAAAAGATCGGACAGGGAAAGTAGCATTCAAGGAGGACAGTCAACAACAAAACACAGAAACAAACATGGAAACAGACAAACAAGAAGGCAAAAGTAATAATAAAAGCAAACGACATCACAAACACAAAATGGTTTTATTGCAGACTCGGTTTTATTGCAGAGTCTGTTCATGAGAGGTAATATAAGGTGCCTCAGTTTTACGCCCCCCCATATCTGACTTAATGCTTAAATAGGTATATATAAGGCCAATGGGAGTGTGCTTAAAACACATGGGAGCAGTTTAACGCTTTGTTTAATACCAAATTAAAGCTCCTGAATCATGGATGGAAACCCGTATATAAGGCAGTTTACTGCAAATCCGAAGGAATGTTCAGGTGTGAAATATATGTTCAAGTATTTCGAGAATTAATTCAAATTCAGAACTGGCTGGGGTGGAATGATGCCCAATCCCTGAATTACTAAACAGAGAAGCTTACCATCACACCGCGGCAACACTGTATAAGTTGCTCCGCTTATATATACACGTTTACAGTCATATTTCACAAGCTTGAATGTGGTAGGAAATCAAGCGTTAAACCCCTCCAATTTGCCCTACACATCCTCTAGCCAACAATCCTCCCATTTGACCTACACACCCTATAGCCAACACCCCTCCCATTTGCCCTACACACCCTCTAGCCAATACCACTCCAATTTGCTGTATACACCCACTAGCCAAAACCCATCTCATTTCCCCATACATGCTCCAGCTAACAACCTCCCATTTGCTCTACACATCCTCAAGCCAACACCCCTCCCATTTGCCATACACACCTTCAAGAAAACACGCCTCCCATTTACCCTACACACATCTAGCCAACACCGCTCCCATTGCCCTACACACCCTCTAGCCAAAATTCCTCCCATTTGCCTTACACACCTTTTAGCCAACACCCCTCTTATATGCCTTACACACCCTCTAGCCAACACTACTCCTATTTGCCCTACACACCCTCCAGCTAAACCCCCCCAATTTGCCTACACATCCTCCATCCAACACCCCTTCCATTTGCCCTACACACCCTCCAGCCAAAACCCCTCCAATTTGCCTACACATCCTCCATCCAACACCCCTTCCATTTGCCCTACACACCCTCCAGCCAACACCCCTCCCATTTGTTCTACACATCCTCTAGCCAACACCCCTCCAATTTGTCCTACACACCTCCTAGCCAACACCTCCAATTTGCCCTATCCACCCTCGAGCCAACAACCCTCCCATTTGCCCGACACACCCTCCATCCAACACACATCCCATTTGCCCTACACAACCTCCGCCAACATCCCTCCCATTTGCCCTACACACGCTCCAGCCATCACCCTCCTATTTGCCCTACACACCTGCCGGCCAACACCTCTACCATTTGCCCTATACACCCTCCAGCCAACACGGCTCCCATTTGCCCTACATACCCTCCAGCAGCACCCCTCTCATTTGCCCTACACACCATCCAGCCAACACGCCTCTCATTTGCCCTACACACCCTCCAGCAACACCCCTCCCATTTTCCCTACTCACCCTTCTCCAACAACCCTCCCATTTACCCTACACACCCTCCAGCCAATACCCCTCCCATTTGCCGTAAACACCATCCAACTAACACCCCTCCCATTTGCCCTACACCCCTCCCATTTTCCCTACAAACCCTCCAGCCAACACCCCTCCCATTTGCTCGAAACCCCCTCCAACCAACACCCCTCCGATTTGCCCTACACACCCTCCAACCAACACCCCTTCCATTTTCCCTACACACCCTCCAGCCAACACTCCTCCCATTTGCCCTACACACCCTCTATCCAACACCCCTCCCATCTGCACTACACAAAGAAAGTCACACAGCACTAAATGAACGCTAGTGTAAATGAAAACTGAAAATTAGATCAATTTGAAGCAACGTACACAAATAAAAAGTGTATTTTTATGTCAAAAAAGAGTTTATCTTTAGCTAGATCAATAACAATCTGAAAAGCATCGCCGATTTCTGTAACTGGCAGTTGTGTAGTTTATACCTGGTTGAATATATCCGTCGAACTCTCTTAGTAAATATTTGTCAAAGAAATAATCTTCCTGGCATGGATGACACCAAATGTGAGTCAAATACTACCCATCGGAATTCGTTACTTAAATACCTTTGAACTACAGAAACCTATTTCAGAACATAAACATTGAGCTTAATTTCTGGCGTATTACCGCTGTAGTTTTTCTATTAATATTGTGAACTAAGTATTTATACTTTTCCTGTTCGATTTTTATATCTATATTTAGTCCACGTTTTTAAGAAGCGATAATTTGTTGATACGATTAGGGTTTTGCAATTTAAATATAATTCAAATAACAGTGATATTTTTAAGTTAAATTTGCTGCTAAACATTTTATCGGTTTCTTGTAAATAATGTGATTAAATTATGTCCATTGGAATTGGTCTTCTGCGGATCGATCGCGGACTCGGTTAAATGGCGTCGCAGATTCACAAAAGCTCTTGAAAAATAGACGTAGTTTTGACTATAAAACAGGCACTGGAGCTTTTACACATTCAGTTGAACGTACCAGTTTTGATCATGAGCTCTTCTAAAAATCCATAGTGATCAACATTGTTAGATTAAGCGGATCTAAATCTAAACCCTGTGTGTGCATGACTGAGTTCATCAGGATTTACACTAATGTAACCTGCTGATGTGAACATAAGTTTTTCAAAAGAGTTAATTTGACAAATTATCATCACAATCATGTGGAACTATGTAGGTGTGCATACGTGAGTAAATCAGTTAGGTAACAAATGAATACGAGAATACCTAAGGACTCGTGATCCTGTGGGTGTTTCGAATGATCACGTTCAATCAAATTCCTCGTAAATACATTTATTAGAAATTCATGAATTCAAAATAAGTTGATCGGGCAGATTGTGGTCCTATGCTTCCCGATACAGCAACGTATTGAATTGGGAACGGCATTTTGACTTCGTATTGACGTAAAGGTGTGGCTAAAATAACATAACGTGTATGACGTTACTTATATTATAGCTGTATATAAAGCTAGAGGGGGTGTACCTAAAGCAAAATGGGATAGGTTTAACGCTTGGTTTAATACCAAATACAAAAGAGTATGATAATGGACCTTTGGAAACGGCCGAACACAACACATACAAAATATTGCAGTATCGGTTTGATTGAAACTGTTCATGAACGGTAGTGAAATATGCTAGCTACCGCTCACGCCCTCTAGCCCCGGGTTGAGCAGAACTCAATATTCATAAAATCAATAATACATGATTTTAACCATCCCGAAGATGGCATGCATATGGCGATGGACATAGAGATTTTCCTCCCCCATGTCCAGCGGCGTATGGTCCCAGTATCTAACAAAATACTATGCCCCGAAGAGCGAAATAAACGAAAATGGAATTTAGTTGGGAGCAGCGGTTATGAAACCTGCATATCACAAGTAACAGCCAAAAGACTAAATTAAAAAGCAGACAACATATCCTATGAGTGGTTAAACAATACCCAGAGCCTTTTATCGGCCGGAGTAGTGGAACCACCGAATCGAAAATTAAGTAAGAAAACAAAAGCAATTGAAAATGTACCACCGATAACTAAATATAAGTATCGGGCTCAGCGATCTCCAAAGATCGAATGAATAACAGTAAGTAGATATAAAAGTTGAACAGTAAAGCATCCAAGGAATACAGTCAGCCAAAAACACGCACAGAAATAAACAATAATTAAAAAAGATGAATAGCAGGCAATATATGACATCACAAACATAAAAGGGTTGACAATAGGGCTACCACCTTAGAACGGTCAAAAAAGGCGCTGAGGGTTAAACAAGATTCTAGGGTGCACCAGACTTCACTCTTACCCTATTTTCATCCCAATACAACGGGAGAGTGTAAATAAAGATATTCTCGCAAGGTTATATTCTCTAACAAACAAGACAGCATTTATAGGCAATATACGTATACACATATATGAGCATGTATATATGAATATAAAAAGCCTAGATACCTACAATCTACTGAAACAAGCCTGGAAACCCGCGTATAAGGCAGATTTATAGCAAACATTGTTTCCTTTCTGTACCTGCTATCGACAAAGCAACATCAAAAATGCACTCTTTTTCACTGAAAAATATGACAGCCTTTTGCTAGTTTTGAACCCATGTCTTTCGAAATGACAATCACTTCGCTTTAATACCTGGCTAATCCAGTCAGTTGATAAATATCGGTCAAATGTTAGCATTTCTGACGTTATTTGATTAATTTGTGTGTGTGATTCAATGCATTTCTAAGTACTCAAGTACACCAAATACCTTCGAAACGGTGATGTTTTTATTACAATAAACGATGGATGAAAAATGATGTCCTGATATAAGTTTCTCCACTTTTATACGAGTTTACTGCTAAGTTTCGTAAGATGTAATTCGTAGTAATCCAACATTTGCTTTAGGTACACGCCCACTAGATTTATATATAGACGTAGTAATCCACCATTTGCTTTAGGTACACGCCCACTAGATTTATATACAGACGTAGTAATCCAACATTTGCTTTAGGTACACGCCCACTAGATTTATATACAGACGTAGTAATCCAACATTTGCTTTAGGTACACGCCCACTAGATTTATATATAGACGTAGTAATCCAACATTTGCTTTAGGTACACGCCCACTAGATTTATATATAGACGTAGTAATCCAACATTTGCTTTAGGTACACGCCCACTAGATTTATATATAGACGTAGTAATCCAACATTTGCTTTAGGTACACGGCCACTAGATTTATATATAGACGTAGTAATCCAACATTTGCTTTAGGTACACGCCCACTAGATTTATGTATAGACGTAGTAATCCAACATTTGCTTTAGGTACACGCCCACTAGATTTATGTATAGACGTAGTAATCCAACATTTGCTTTAGGTACATGCCCACTAGATTTATATATAGACGTAGTAATCCAACATTTGCTTTAGGTACACGCCCACTAGATTTATATATAGACGTAGTAATCCAACATTTGCTTTAGGTACACGCCCACTAGATTTATATATAGACGTAGTAATCCAACATTTGCTTTAGGTACACGCCCACTAGATTTATATATAGACGTAGTAATCCAACATTTGCTTTAGGTACACGGCCACTAGATTTATATATAGACGTAGTAATCCAACATTTGCTTTAGGTACACGCCCACTAGATTTATGTATAGACGTAGTAATCCAACATTTGCTTTAGGTACACGCCCACTAGATTTATGTATAGACGTAGTAATCCAACATTTGCTTTAGGTACACGCCCACTAGATTTATATATAGACGTAGTAATCCAACATTTGCTTTAGGTACACGCCCACTAGATTTATATATAGACGTAGTAATCCAACATTTGCTTTAGGTACATGCCCACTAGATTTATATATAGACGTAGTAATCCAACATTTGCTTTAGGTACACGCCCACTAGATTTATATATAGACGTAGTAATCCAACATTTGCTTTAGGTACACGGCCACTAGATTTATATATAGACGTAGTAATCCAACATTTGCTTTAGGTACACGGCCACTAGATTTATATACAGACGTAGTAATCCAACATTTGCTTTAGGTACATGCCCACTAGATTTATATATAGACGTAGTAATCCAACATTTGCTTTAGGTACACGCCCACTAGATTTATATATAGACGTAGTAATCCAACATTTGCTTTAGGTACACGGCCACTAGATTTATATATAGACGTAGTAATCCAACATTTGCTTTAGGTACACGCCCACTAGATTTATATATAGACGTAGTAATCCAACATTTGCTTTAGGTACACGCCCACTAGATTTATATATAGACGTAGTAATCCAACATTTGCTTTAGGTACACGGCCACTAGATTTATATATAGACGTAGTAATCCAACATTTGCTTTAGGTACACGCCCACTAGATTTATATATAGACGTAGTAATCCAACATTTGCTTTAGGTACACGGCCACTAGATTTATATATAGACGTAGTAATCCAACATTTGCTTTAGGTACACGCCCACTAGATTTATATATAGATGAAGCATCGTTAAACAACATATGACGTCATAATTACACTCACAAACAGAAACAGGCACATTTTAGAGGATAAATCGAAACTACCACGTCGAATGTATATTCTCTATAAAGAGATTCTGTGAAAATTATTCACCTAGATATGTTATTATAAAACTATTACTCGGCTCCCTTTTTACATTTCACGTTGAACATATTGTTTCTTGCTAATTTATTTGCTGTTATCAGTTACAAAAATAATCTTCTAAAAAATAAGTTACTGTAACCAGTTTAAATGGCTACGGAATGTGCGTCTAAAAAACTTGAATGGTACATGTATCTACTGAAATGTAGCATGTTATCATTATTATTATATGCATATAAGTGATGAAACATTCACTGGCCTCAGTAGCGCAGTTGAATAAGGCGTCGTGTTAGTGCCGGGTAAGGGAGGATTCAAGCTTGCTGATTTCCTTCTTCTTTTTTTTAAATTTTCATTATTATGGTGTTCATTATTGCTAATGGTAAGGTAGCAACAGTTCCCTGCAATTTTGGCTTTGATACCGCGATCTTATAATTACACATGATAACAGTGAACAGTTTATATGTCTTGTAATGCACACACTAACACGCACACGTATCCCTTACATGTGAACAATTGTATTTCTGACATTTCTGTGCTGATGTGTACTTCTAGCACGTCGTATTACAAGGGTGAATTGTAATCAATATGTAAGGCATGTCAAGGTAAGCGAGGTCGCCCACATTGATTCAAATGCTTGGTAGGAAGGTAAAATGCTTGGTAAAAATCGGGAAGAATGTAAGGAAAAACGGTCGTGGCGTGTTTACGTCTCCGTGACAACATTTATTGTTTTCAATATGTTTTAACACCCGTGACTTGATGTCTCTCGGCAGTTATTTTACGCTTGAATAAAACATTGCTTGTTGCCTTTTCGATTCGGTCAAGAAATGGTTTAATCGACCCTTTGGAAAGAAATATTGACCGAGGGCTTCATTAAAAAAGCAGTAATTGTATTTTAGTATTAAATCAAAATGTTAAAATAAATTAATTTGGCAAATTGTAGTCACATGTCTTCCAATAAAACAACGTATATTGCAATTGATTGTAGCCTGATCCTACCGATCATTACACGAGCCATACATGGTAATTAACATAGTTGATACAGAGTCATCATTTAATATCTAGACAATGCTTCGTATTCGTAGTGAAGGTGAATAAAACACGTAAATAAATACTATTGACGATATATAATATTATGTGTCCGATATGATTTTGTATTTACATTGTCACATGATATCAAGTAATTAGTAGAACACGATCTTTATTTTTCCAATTAAGTCTCCAACTTGTTAGTTGGATCGATCTTTATATTTATTTTAAATGCTGCGAGTAAATCGCTTCTTATCAATTGCTTTTCATTATTTGTCATTTTATTGGTGGCGTTTATACAATGCGTTTTGTCTCGACTTTATCTCAGGTTTTATGCAATTGTATCTGTTTCCATATTGACTTGGGTTCTATTAGTAGACCTTAGGGAGTTAGACATAAAATCAGCCTAAAATCTACTAGGGCTACACCCTATATATTGTATATATATATTTAAAAAAGTACATACATATTATGTGTCATATATATTAAAACAAATTGTATATATATATTTAAATAAGAAACATAGTTACATATTTTGTTTCGTATATATTTAAATTGTACATACATATGTAAATCGTACATTCACATGTTGTGTTTATATTTAAGTTGTACATACATATTTAAATCGTACTTTTACATGTTGTGCTGTATATATTTAAATTGTACATACATATTTAAATCGTACTTTTACATGTTGTGATGTATATATTTAAATTGTACATACATATTTAAATCGTACTTTTACATGTTGTGCTGTATATATTTAAATTGTACATACATATTTAAATCGTACTTTTACATGTTGTGCTGTATATATATTTAAATTGTACATACATATTTAAATCGTACTTTTACATGTTGTGCTGTATATATTTAAATTGTACATACATATTTATATCGTACTTTTACATGGTGTGCTGTATATATTTAAATTGTACATACATATTTAAATCGTACTTTTACATGTTGTGCTGTATATATATTTAAATTGTACATACATATTTAAATCGTACTTTTACATGTTGTGCTGTATATATTTAAATTGTACATACATATTTATATCGTACTTTTACATGGTGTGCTGTATATATTTAAATTGTACATACATATTTAAATCGTACTTTTACATGTTGTGCTGTATATATTTAAATTGTACATACATATTTAAATCGTACTTTTACATGTTGTGCTGTATATATTTAAATTGTATATACATATTTAAATCGTACTTTTACATGTTGTGCTGTATATATTTAAATTGTACATACATATTTAAATCGTACTTTTACATGTTGTGCTGTATATACTTAAATTGTACATACATATTTAAATCGTACTTTTACATGTTGTGCTGTATATATTTAAATTGTACATACATATTTATATCGTACTTTTACATGTTGTGCTGTATATATTTAAATTGTACATACATATTTAAATCGTACGTTTACATGTTGTGCTGTATATATTTAAATTGTACATAATTATTTAAATCGTACTTTTACATGTTGTGCTGTATATATTTAAATTGTACATACATATTTAAATCGTACTTTTACATGTTGTGCTGTATATACTTAAATTGTACATACATATTTAAATCGTACTTTTACATGTTGTGCTGTATATATTTAAATTGTACATACATATTTAAATCGTACTTTTACATGTTTCGTTGTATATATTTAAATTGTACATACATATTTAATAAATATTGACAAGGAAGGTCGTCTGGAAGCAACAAATACAAGCGCGAGAATAAAGTAGAAGATTGTGTTTTATTGCTGAACCATGAGAGGTACTGTAGTAGCAACAACTCTCATGCCCCGTATTGAACCTGCAGAACCATGAGAGGTACTGGAGTAGCAGAACCTCTCATGCCCCGTATTGAATCTGCTGAACCATGAGAGGTACTGTAGTAGCATCACCCCTCATGCCCCGTATTGAATCTGCAGAACCATGAGAAGTACTGTAGTAGCAACACCTCTCATGCCCCGTATTGAATCTGCTGAACCATGAGAGGTACTGTAGTAGCAACACCTCTCATGCCCCGTATTGAATCTGCTGAACCATGAGAGGTACTGTAGTATCAACACCCCTCATGCCCCGTATTTAATCTGCTGAACCATGAGAGGTACTGTAGTAGCAACACCCCTCATGCCCCGTATTGAATCTGCAGAACCATGAGAAGTACTGTAGTAGCAACACCTCTCATGCCCCGTATTTAATCTGCTGAACCATGAGAGGTACTGTAGTAGTAACACCTCTCATGCCCGTATTGAATCTGAAGAACCATGAGAGGTACTGTAGTAGTAACACCTCTCATGCCCCGTATTGAATCTGCAGAACCATTAGAGGTACTGTAGAAGCAACACCTCTCATGGCCCGTATTGAATCTGCTGAACCATGAGAGGTACTGTAGTAGCAACACCCCTCATGCCCCGTATTGAATCTGCTGAACCATGAGAGGTACTGTAGTAGCAACACCTCTCATGCCCCGTATTGAATCTGCAGAACCATGAGAAGTACTGTAGTAGTAACAACTCTCATGCCCCGTATTGAATGTGCTGAACCATGAGAGGTACTGTAGTAGCAACACCCCTCATGCCCCGTATTGAATCTGCTGAACCATGAGAGGTACTGTAGTAGCAACACCTCTCATGCCCCGTATTGAATCTGCTGAACCATGTGAGGTACTGTAGTAGCAACACCCCTCATGCCCCGTATTGAATCTGCTGAACCATGAGAGGTACTGTAGTAGCAACACCCCTCATGCCCCGTAACGAATCTGCAGAACCATGAGAGGTACTGTAGTAGCAACTCCTCTCATGCCCCGTATTGAATCTGCTGAACCATGAGAGGTACTGTAGTAGCAACATCTCTCATGCCCCGTATTGAATCTGCTGAATCATGAGAAGTACTGTAGTAGTAACACCTCTCATGGCCCGTATTGAATCTGCTGAACCATGAGAGGTACTGTAGTAGTAACACCTCTCATGCCCCGTATTTAATCTGCTGAACCATGAGAGGTACTGTAGTAGTAACACCTCTCATGCCCCGTATTTAATCTGCTGAACCATGAGAGGTACTGTAGTAGCAACACCTCTCATACCCCGTATTGAATCTGCTGAACCATGAGAGGTACTGTAGTAGTAACACCTCTCATGCCCCGTATTTAATCTGCTGAACCATGAGAGGTACTGTAGTAGCAGCAACTCTCATGCCCCGTATTGAATCTGCTGAACCATGAGAGGTACTGTAGTAGCAACATCTCTCATGCCCCGTATTGAATCTGCTGAACCATGAGAGGTACTGTAGTAGCAGCACCTCTTATGCCCCGTATTGAATCTGCTGAACCATGAGAGGTACTGTAGTAGCAGCACCTCTCATGCCCCGTAGCATCGGATTAAATGGTATTCTCATTAAATGTAATCTATATATGGCTCGCTGATCCCATAGGACTAGCAAAAAGTAACACTACTGATTTCACGGGGAGACATTTTGCAGCCGGCACTCTGAACTAAACGATTCTAGTGTGAATGTTAATAAATGCTGATAAGGGAGATCCTTTGTACAGTCGTACATATATATTTATTTACAACACATATATTTGTGTTATAACATATACATTTATGTTACACAATATGGTCATCTCATAGGTCTGCATTCACAGACTTTTTATTATATTGGCTTGGACTTGATACAGTATGTGTGCGAGAATAGTGTAATTTGATTCTATAATGACATCTTGTATTGTCGTACCATTATTGATTTGTTCTCCTGTTGCCCTGGCTTCTACCAAGTCAATGATAACTCGCATTGTGATTGTGTAAGCATATTTTTTTTATATTCATTTATACATGATCATATATGTCCTTGCGGGATATCTTTATTACACTGTCCCGTTTTATTTTGATGACAATAAGTTAGCAGTGAAATGTGGTGCACCCTAGAACATGCTTTAAACCGCTAACGGCCTGTTTTGCCACATTATTGTTTATGTGCGTGTTGTGTATTATTGAAATCGAGTTAACCTGGATTTTTTTGTTAACTGTGGTCCTTGAATGCCTAAATTTCGACTTTTATATTGCCTCTTAAATCGTCATTGCCCAAGATAAAATTCCGTGTTAAAATTGTTATTTCATAATCGTCAGTGCTTAAGATACAATTCCGTTTAAACATTGGTCTTTGATAATAGTCAGTGCCTAAGATACACGTTAGTATTAAACATTGATATTTGATAATCGTCAGTGCCTAAGATGCAAGTCCGTGTTAAGCATTGGTCTTTGATAATCGTCAGTGCCTAAGATACACGTTATTATTAAACATTGGTCTTTGATAATCGTCAGTGCCTAAGATACACGTTATTATTAAACATTGGTCTTTGATAATCGTCAGTGCCTAAGATGCAAGTCCGTGTTAAGCATTGGTCTTTGATAATCGTCAGTGCCTTAGATGTAAGTCCGTGTTAATTATTGGTATTTGGTAATCGTCAGTGCCTAAGATGCAAGTCCGTGTTAAGCATTGGTCTTTGATAATCGTCAGTGCCTAAGATACACGTTAGTATAAAACATTGGTATTTGATAATCGTCAATGCCTAAGATTCAAGTTGGTCTTAAACATGGTCTTGGATATACGTCATTACCTAAGATATAACATGAAGTTAACGCTACACATTGGTCTTTGATCTAAAATACAATTCAATGTGAAATCTTAATATGTAATAGTGGTCATTTGCGTAAACACAAATCAGTGTTAAACCTTGATATTTTCACAAGGCAAATTTCCATTATATAGTTTCATTTGTTCCGGTATTTTGATTATACACTTGGGCATCAATGCTTTTAGTTATTATACATAAAACAAACCAGCACTTTTTTCTGTATGTCTTCTTTTTCCTAAACAAATCTACATGCACGTAATGCAATAAGTAACCTTTGCGTCTTGTGGATAGAGATTCTGCATTGTTAAAGACAAACGCTATATTCGAAGCACTTCAATGAATGGTTGCATCCTTTAAGATGACAAATAGTGCGTATAATCGCTTCACGCGCTTCGGTAGACATGTATCCGTCCGCATTTCAACAGTAATACCTTGCACTCACGCCAGACCAAGGATTGACGCAGGCTTTGTATGTGTTGCATAGTTGTACATATTTCATTACTCGTTATGACGCATATACGAGGGCTGTTGGGATTTTGATGTAAACATATTCATTAAAGTAAAATTTATGATGTTTTACAAACACACAGGTAGGGCATCATAGATTAGC
The DNA here is from genome assembly GCA_037043455.1 of Cyrtodaria siliqua. Taxonomy (NCBI): domain Eukaryota; kingdom Metazoa; phylum Mollusca; class Bivalvia; order Adapedonta; family Hiatellidae; genus Cyrtodaria; species Cyrtodaria siliqua. The sequence continues at coordinate 92,568 of JAWPHD010000054.1, forward strand.
TCGTGACATGACATATAAACTAATTGAATTGAGATACATTAACCATATTATTGCCGACCAGCATGACGAAACACGTCAATTCCTCATGGAAAATGATCTATTATAGAAAAATAACGTGACCCATGATATAAACATTACGCATAATCACCATTGATCTGTAATCACAAGTTACTCAAATTAAACATGTTTCAATATAAAATTCAACTAATTAAGAGGAACATGATGCGTATACAATCACTGGCGTTTGATGAGGTATAATATGCATAGTTTAACCGCAATTACCATATGGCGTGACAAGTGTGGTTTTTTAAACAAAATATAAGTTAATTGTTCAGAAAGATCCATAACGTTCAAATGTTAAAACCACAGATATGTTAATAAATAACTAGACTTTTTGATTCTCGGAGAGTATTAGCAAGTTTTATTTCGTTTCGAGTTTTGCCTGCATAATGCTACACATTCAATATTTCAGTTTTACATAGTGCCTTAACTTAGTTATGTTTACGGGTAGGTTCGTATTTAAAACACACACAATTGAAACACATTGCATTATATATATTGATACTCTATATTTTGTTTTTGGAAGATTGCAATTTGAGTGGGTGCGCAGTGGAGAGCTACTAACATAAAAGTGCACAGTCGAAAACTTTATTCTCAGTCAGTAGGAACGCCAGCCCTGTGGTGGATGAATATTTATCAATCACGGCCACGTGATAAAATCGATAACAAACTGACAGTTTCAGCGAAATTGGCGAAATTGACACTGATTAAATGTATACACCTCTCATATATAAACTCCGATTGTGACAAATCGCCAACATGGATTGTAGGCAAAGTATAAATATTCACAAACTACATTGATCGGACATAATTGTTATAAACGTTATGTGATTCCTGTTAATAGCTAAAGGTAGATGTAAGCGGCGCGAATTTAATTGATTTGTATGTTCTAGTTGTTGAAAAGGCACTTTTTAAACAAAGTGCATTTATTTCATCAATTTAAAAGCTAGTATAAAACCAAATATATGTACATGTAGATAAAATGTTCATCTATATGCACGTATTTTTTAAAAAAAAAACTGATAAAATCGCTTTTCTTTTGCCAAATTAACTAACATCACTATCCGTTACAACGACGACGAATTGCACGTACATTTAGAAATGCGACTAGGTACACCAAACCTACAATAATTTTATGAAATGAAAACACATATCAAAATTGTATACGTCAGTGCATTCCAGATTAAATTTCTGATCTCAGCATGGTCGGGATTTATGCGAGGAGTCCAATTTATTGTGTGACGTTAAAAAGGATAATAGTAGGTCGGGAATAGAAATCATCAAGGCGCAAATGTGCGTTGCAAAATAAAATGTCTCTGTCAGTAAAAATGGCGAAATATTGTTTTTCTAACAAAAACTAAATAAACAAAACTTCATGAAAACGTTCATTGACATGTCGCCTAATTAAAAAACAAATTTTATGTGAAGATTATTTTGTTTCACCAAAATAACTTTTTTCGCCGTAAGCGTTAACCTATTCCTGATCTGCGCTCGAATTTTAAGTTTACACGGGAAGGGAAGTTGTATTCAATTAAAATTGTGGAAATCTGAAATAAGGGATGATAAGAAAACAGTTCAGCATTGTTTGGTATTTGTTATAGTATCAAAGTAGTATTTTCATAGCATTTTTGATATTAGGATATTCCTCACCTCCTTTCCCACTCCCCCTCCATCTGTCATACACATACAGTTGGATACGTTGCGGAAAAAGTACTTATTAAAGAAACTGTATTCATTTCGACAATTTAAAAGCGAGAATAAAGAGAAAGGCATTATCGTGTATATACGAGTCTCTTGTATAGATATGTACAATTTCAATGAAGTCGGTGAGATGTACTCTTTGTTTCACAAAATTCACTAAGATGACTGGCCATCTCATAAAATTAACTAAGATGACCGGCCAACTCATAAACGACAACTCATAAACGACAACATTCTATTACATTAACATGATTAAAGAAATGCACAATTAATGGTACAGAAGAAATGAAATAATAATGATTATTTAAAATGCATGTGTCTGAGCATTTCAGACTAATTATGTTATCCAATTATGTTCTAGTTTATGTACAAAGTGTCAAGTATCCTTTGTAATAAACCATAAGCAAAGGTACGTTGGTAAATTAAACAGGCAATATACTTTGCAGTGTTAGTTTCTGAATACGAAAAAATAGTGAAAAACTGAAATTTTAAGGATGAGAATGCATTTTTGGTTATAAAAGTGTTCATTGAAATGCTTGCTATTGAAAAAGCCTATCACAAAAAAATATTTTTTTCCCACCAAATTAACTAAAAACACCATAATCGCTAAAATATGCCGGATCTGCTTTTAAAATTAATGTTCACATGGAAAGGTGTATTGATATTAAAAATGTGGAATTATTATTTATAAAATATAAACTTATTTTATAATTGTTCAGTATTTGTTAAATTACTGAATTAATATGTTTATAACAGCATTTCTGAGAGAAACCATTACGCTAGTATACTCCACCCCAACCACACCAACCACCACGCACCACCTGTCACACACATCTTTCTGAAAACGCACTGTATTTATTTTGGCAATTTAAAAGCGAAAATAAAACAATTGTATGTACATGTAGATACAATTATCATGTATCGATATAAACAAGTTAAAAACGGAGAAAAGTACTTAAGTTTCGCCAAATTAACTAACCAGCATTATCAGTCCCAAGAGCGGCACGCATTCATATACTCATACAATTGAAATGCGACCAGGAACATGAGAACCCATATAACTACATGTATATATATGATTAAAATGTATTTGCCAGTGCATTCCAGACTACATGTATGTTTTAGCATGGACTGTATTAATGTCAGAATCGAGTTTGTTTGTTTTGTTTTCTATATGGTTGCCTATCTGTCACAAAACACACAGTCATGCTATATTAACAGTACTGCTGAATATACATGTACGTCGCACATCACCCTCAGCCTCAATCTAAAAAATATATTGCGCCAAAACCCTCAAATCTCAAATTTTGTATTTGCTTCTGACATTATATTCGCAACATCAGGCCGACCATTACAAAATGGGGGCTTGTCGTTTTCCATTTTACCTGAAAGCGGGCACTAACAGAGTACTCATATGCATAACGGTAGGAGTCAATCAGATGTTATTCCGTACTAGTTTCGCATAATTTGAAATATGTTAATATACATGTAATAAAGTTTAAAACATGCTGCCTTATATGGGTCTGAATCATGAACCTGCAGGTCAGCAGACAAATAGGAGACAATTATATAACCAACCTCACACCAACTGCTTCAAACATAGTAGGTTAGTTGCACCACAAATTCGTATTAAATAGTATGTAACAAATGCTACGATCTGCAATCTGATTGGCTCCTATTATTCTGCATGTGGGGGATCTTCTGACAAAAAAAAGTGTTTTTTGTGTGTGACACTTAATGGATGAAATCCACCAAATCAATCCACAGGGGTCAACAGTTGAATATAACTTCTAGGAAAATGTAAATGTTTGTTTACATCAAATAACATGTGTTTGGTTGTTTTAAAACATTTTTATTTTGTAATTTATTAATTTAAAATAAAATGGGTGATCGGAATATATTTCTTGCACACTATTGAATCCTTTAAAACATGTGGTTTGGTTCAGAGGCTGCAGTATCGATGAACCAAACCACTGTTTTTACTGGATTCAACATTGAGCAAGAAATACATTACAATGTTATAACGTGCGAGTTGTACTATGTATAAAGCACCATCAACCATAATCAAGAGTTTAAAGGTTCTAAAGAAAAACAGATGTCTTCCCTCACTGCACAAGCTTGTTAAAATGTGAGTGATAGTTGATATGGAACGTTTTTGTCAACAGAGACCTTGACCTTTGACCTAAAAATCGAAAGGGACATTCTCTTACCACTTTCAGTCCATCAATGAAGTTTCATATTTGCCTTAGTGAAATAGTAATAACGGTGTGGGCAAGACTTTTCAATTTCCTGTCATGATGATCTTGAACGTTGACCTACTGACCTCAAAAACATATATGCACAACTAGGTATTATACTGATGCTTCGTACAAAGTTTCGTCAAAATCTAACAAGTGGCGCAGACAATATTTGTGATGGACAGACGGATGAACGGACAGACCAAAAACAATTTGTCTCACCTACCACTTTGTGGTGGAAAGATGAGATATAGGGTCCTATAGAAACTACAGCGTCCGAACGCAATGGCATCGAAGGTCCGCACTGTACTGCAAACAAGGACTTGATAATACAATGAAAGAGACACAAATAACAACAACAGAAAGGGTGGTGAAGACAGGGTTACCGACTTGGAACGGTCAGTAGGCATTAAGGCCTAGTCGTTAGATTTTATATGCGCACATTCCTCGCTATTATCCTGTCTTCAGCGCCCAAATAGACAAGACAATGTAAATAAAACTACATCCCATCAAAAGGAATTTTCTAACAAATAAAGTCCACATCCAGCGAAACTAACTAAAGAAACACATACAAAATAATAAACATCTCATGCTCTATCCAGAATCGTACTGAACAACCATAGTAGTTGCAGCTAAAGAGAAAACCAATCTAGGGTGTGACCAGAAAACCCGAGGGACGAAAGCTCATGCACCGATCTCCCTTAGTTGGGGTTTCAGTAGGTACAATCATAGAGTCCCAAGAGGTAGTCCATTCATCGCACAAGTGAAATGTGAAGCGTAATGACTGACTAGAGAGTCAATCACTAAACATGCAGTGCCCTGTAAAATCAAAGTGTTATATCCTTTTATGACGAACTTCCTGATAAAATTTGTAAAGCGGTCAGGAAACCCGTCAGACCCCTTTAACTTTCGAAGTTTATAGACCACATCTCCATAAAATGAGGGTTGTGATATGCCTAGTCGTAGAATTGTTTTATGGTTGGTGTTGTACTTTTCCAGCAGGCCCTAGTTGCGGCGGTAGAATTTAGAGAAAGATCTACATAGTTTGTGATAACGAAAACCCTGCTGAAGAAGTTTACTTGATTTGGAAGACATAATAATAATATCAATATTTTAGTTCATATTTATCCTTTATTAATTAAACAACTGAGACAACTTTAACTTCAGCATTGACTTTGGTCAATGGTGTACACACGTTGTCCTGCAGACTGAAAAAGGTAAATTAAATACATAGAATTTAAGTCGAGCAGAGTAGTCAATCTGATCCAGGTGATATGAGGGGAAAGGTACAGGGATATAGGGAAAGAATACATAAAGGATTCCAGGAACCCTGCCTTAATCTTACTATCGATTAGATAGTTATGGTTCTTTAACGTGGGACTTCGATACCCAGGACAACCAGGTTTGAGTCCCCATCCGAAGGACACATCAAAGTAATTCAGTGAAGCCAGTGAGACTAGAATCCGTCTTCACTAGATTCAAAGCTCATGGCAAAACTTAACGCTTCTTTTGTTGATTTAGATCTCTCGATTGAATTTTCTCGTTTTTCTAGAGCTTGTACTCGAGTTGAGGACTTTAATATTCGTAATCTTTGTATAATTAAAAAGTTACTCAATCAGGGTTACCGTTACCAAAAACTTCGTAAAACCTTTGCAAAATTTTATTATCGTAACCCTGATCTTCTTTCCAAATATAAAAGTAATTTAAGGACTCTTCTGCGACAAGGACTGTCACAACCTGACTTCTATGGTGATGTTATTTATAAACTTCGTAAGATTCTTGGTCATGATCACTTTTATACTATCTTTGTTAAACTTGTTAATGTCACAGGATGACCTTAGTGGTTGGGCTAACTCAGGAAAGAATCAATGACGGTGAATGCATTTACATAAGTTTAATGCAACTTTTAAAATATGTTTAATATATATACAATTATCTAAAAAAACAAGCGAATACACAAATGAACTATGAAAAGAATGTTCTCCTGAACGTTTAAGACGTTCTTAGTATTGTTATAAATACTGAATGTCTAAGACACTGAAGTGTTGTTAAAGCTATAACAATGTTGATCTAGCGCGATAACTGTGATGCGCGAGAGCTCATGAAGATGATGATGCGCGAATTCAATGGATGATTGTCATCAAATGCCTTCTGTAAGGGTTGATGACGCGATGCAATGACAGTTAATCTCCACTGAGATTGTGAATGATATTCCTCCAGTGAGGACTGGTAACGGGCCCACCTTGTGTCCCGGGGGTTATCGTTAGTAAAACCTGGCTGCGCAGGTACGGGGACCGTCTCCACCGCTTGTAACGTTATTCGTGGAAGCTTAGCTCCACTCCTGGATATCCAAACCTAGATGGCTTACTCCAACCCTGGATGGCTTATATCCTGGATGGCTTATATCCTGGGCTTATATCCTGGATGGCTTATATCCTGGATGGCTTAGGCTGTAATTATACATACGTTTTAGATGTCGGTTGACAAACATAACAATCTTGCATAATTATCATTACCCAAACAAATCATTATTCAATCAATATATGTAAGCTGTACTAATGATGAGTAGCAATGTATACATATTCTACAACGCCATGTATACGCTATGTACGTCGCTGTTAATCAATGCCCCTAATACATGTAATATAAACATGATCAAATAACTCATATATTACACTCACTGAGTTATGTATGCACGCATTTATTCTTGTCACTCATCTCATTGTTAACTAATGTTAACAATCGTGTATTACAATCACCGAGTTATACGCCAACGTTAACTAATGCACCTATTATCCACTGTTATCAAATTAATATTGTTTTACAATTAATGATCAATTACAATAATTACATCTAATAAAGTAACTTCAAAATCATATGCTAGTCTAAAGTTATGTTTGAGAAACATCAATGCTAACCGGATGTCGTAACCGCCAAACAAGATGGCGCCGCCCACTGAATACAAATATACGATAAAAGTTTAATAAAACTACTAACCACATGTTGCCTGTGAAATTTGCCGTCCAATCTCTGTTCCAACAAGTACTATCGATGATCCCGGCGAAAGCTAGAAGACAATGGGTTTTATAGCAAACGTTACGCCCAAATCATTATTTGCCCCGTTCAGTCCGTGACAAACGTGGCTAAATCTACAGTATTGAATCTACACGCGAGGCCCTTATACAATTTTGCCGTTTAAGGATAATATACCTATACGTTTCCATGCATTAGCACAAAACTAAACTTATGACACGGCCTCTCTGGTGGCCACTTAAAATGTGCACGCTTTTACGTGTTACATGAATAGATCATGAATATTGTGAAATTGTTTCAACTCGAACAATAGATTTTGGGTGTAACCGATACAAGAGCTATATACGACCAGTACGCTCTACCCGTGACATTTTGTGACAACATCTCCCCACTTAAAGAAAGTGCTACACTTTTAAAATTCAACAAAATGATAATTAATATTTACACGTTAAGAAACTATTAATTCTTCTGAGCAAATGAGCGACAAAACGTACAAGCTGATCGCTCAATCGCTTAAGTATATAAATATTACTACCGAGGGATGCAACCTTCAGCCAGTACAACGACCGTCTTCCGGAAAACATCCACTGCAGTTATAACCCAACTATAATATGTAATTACAATTTGAACACTATTCTACAATTGTACACTACCCTGTCGTAACATATACTACTATTGTACAATACACTGCAATACACTATTATATTAAACCGGTCATTATGTGCGGCGACTTAAATAGTCTGCCCCAATATTGTCCTTACCTCGGTCTATTACACCGACTTTACGGTTACTAATAACACTACTTCCTGTCACTACAAGAACTCCAACTTTACACATTGCATCCATCGCATTACCAGTATACTGTTTGCGAAATGGAGTAGGGTCTCTCGTTTCCCTAATCGGCTTTGCTAACGTGTGCTTAAAGCTACACTGCATAACATCTGTTGGTCTCGACTTATCGGACCGAACAGTACTACACTCAGAGTCTAAACGACTTACCTCTCGTTTCTCTGCTACACTAAGCATGCCCGATATGTCTACATCGGCTGCTGTCTCCTTACCTACACTAGTGGGAAAATACATGGGACTAGTGTCCTCACTACTGTCTTCCACACTATCCTCAATAACTGCAACATTAACTACGGTTAACACCCCTTGTTGCCCATTATCGGTTCTACTGATATACTCTTTCAGCATATTCGCATGAAAGGTCTTTAACTTTCCGTTTATCTCGATACGGTAATCCATAGTGTTCACTATCCCTCTAACGTAAAACGGACCTTTCCATTGTAATAACAACTTGTTATTGTCGGTCGGGAGTAACAGTAACACCTGGTCATCTATCTTAAACTTCCTAGCTCTAGCTTTCTGGTCATAGTACCGTTTATACTTGGTACTTGCCTTAACTAACTGACTTTGAGCTATCTTACAAGTCTCCTCTAGTTTCTCCTTCAGATCTAAAACATACTGATATGTAGTCTTAACCTCATCACTATCTACTTCACCTGCCCACATCTCTCTAAGAATCCTCATGGGACCTCTAACTGACCTACCGTACAATAACTCAAACGGAGAAAATCCTAAACTCTCTTGTGGAACCTCTCTAAATGCAAACAATAAAGCATTGAGATACTTGTCCCAATCTTTGGGTCTCTCGGTACACATACGCCGTAACATTTGCTTTAACGTCCCGTTAAATCGTTCGACTAACCCGTTACACATAGGGTGATATGGTGTTGTCATGATTTGACGCAAAGACAATAACCTGCTTACTTCAGCCATAAGTTCTGACGTAAACTGTGACCCACAATCAGTCAGCATTTCCTCTGGTACACCTAGCCTACTGAACATATCAACTAATGCCTCAGCTACTCTCTCAGTTTCAATTGAGGGCAATGCTACTGCCTCCGGATACCTAGTTGCATAGTCTACCATGGTTAAAATGTACCTATTTTTCCTATCCGACACTGGAAAAATTGGTCCAACTATGTCTACGGCTACCCGCTTAAATGGTGTATCTATCAGTGGCATCTGACCTAAATGTACTTTGGTCACTCGACCTTTTGGTACTGTCCTTTGGCATACATCGCAGGACCTACAATACCTAGTTACATCTCCACTAACGCCTGGCCAATAAAATTCTGCCAATACTCTATCTGACGTTTTCTTTACGCCTAAATGACCTCCCATAATCGACTCATGAGCTACCTTAAGCACTGTCGTTCTATACTGGGTAGGTACCACTAATTGGTGAAACTGTCTACTACCACTATCTTCAAATTCTCTGTACAATAACATATTCTTATGTACAAACTTACAACTACCGGACCCTTTACACTTCTTCACTACACCATCCTTGGCCTTCACCTTACAAGGACCTAATGACTCGTCTTGAGTTTGTGCTTCTATAAACTCCGCTTTAGATATGTCACCTACGGCTGCAGGAACCTTTAATTTTCTATAAGCCTGAGCTTGCTTCTGAACCTGCGCTCTAGTCTCTACGGCATTACTTATGCTACTTCTAAAATCGGACATTACCGGAAGTGCTGAACCATCTATGTTCCCTATCGTTAAATCATACATCGGGTCATCCATACATAGTGCCTCTGTAGTCCCTTTAAAGAAAGGTGTATCTACATCTATTCTCGCTATTGGCACGTGCTCTACCGACTTATTTAACAACATACACGGTGACTGTTTACCTACCAACTGGTCATCCGTAACTAAACTACGCCTAACTACCACACCTGTACAACCTGTATCCCTCATTACAATTACGTCCGTGCCATTCACTCTACCATCTGCCGTTGGAAGATTTGCATACGGAAAGAGACATGTTCCGATCTTCGTCATTACACCATCCGCTTTAACACAACAGCTACTACTCTCGGTTTTAATAACCGGACTATTACTACCTCTGCCTCTACCTCTACCACGGTTTTGACCACCTCTACCTCTACCGAAATTCCATGGGTTGTTAAAACCTTGGTTCTGACTCCCTACATTGTTGTCCACTCTACTATTTTCACTAAAATTGTCTACGACAGCGGACACTTTCACCGCTTTCCTACACTCATGTGAAGCATGATTCCCATTACAGTGACGACAACGAATAAAAGGTCTACCTATGTTACCACTATTGCTACCTCCTCTAGCACCCATCGAACTTCCTCCCCCTCTATAGTTTCCACTCTGGCCTTTCTGTTTATGATCGTCCCCTTGCCTATCTCTAAAAGTTCTGTCTTTCGACACTACATTATGAGCTCCACCTCTAGCCTCGGCAAACTGATCTGCTTGTGTTGCCATTTCTCCTACACTAGCTAATTTTCTTTCTTTCAGAAATAAGAACAGATCTCTACTACAAACATTGAATAGCTGGTCCCGCAACAAGAAATCTATGAGGCCCTGATAAGTCTGCGCTACCTTCCCTAACTCTAACCACCTATCTAAGTAATTTCTAGACCGACTAATAAACTGAATAAATGACTCGCCTTTCTCAGGCAGACAAGCTCTAAATCGCTTTCTAAAACCTTCTTCAGTTAGCTCAAATCTCTTTAAAAGAGCATCCTTTAACTTGTCATAGTCAAGAGCATCTACACTAGGTAATCTAGAAAATACATCTAAGGCCTTGCCTCTTAATAACGCACTTAAATGAACTGCCCACTTATCTTTGGTCCATTCCTGTAACTCAGCATAACGCTCGAACCGTAACAAGTAACTGTCCATGTTATCTTTGTCAGCATCAAAGTATGGTAACTTCGAACCTTTTAACTTCCCAGAATAACTATCTTTCCCTTCAGTTTTACTTTCCTTACTATGTGTCTTAGCTGCTTCCAACTCTAAAGCTAACTTATGCTCAAACTCTTTTTGCTCCCTTTCCATTATCATCTTAGCCTTAGCTAGTCTACCATCTGTTTCGAACCTCTCATGTTCTAACTCTCGCTTCTCCTTTACTATTCTACTTTCTAATTCTACCTTCTCTTTATCATCATCTCGCTTCTCTTTAGCTAATCTACCTTCTAATTCTAGCTTCTCTGTGGCTAGTCTACTTTCTTCATCTCGCTTCTCTTTAGCTAACCTACTTTCGAATTCTAGCTTATCTTTAACTAGTCTACTTTCTTCATCTCTTTCCTGCTTTGCTAATTCTCTTTCCTTAAGTCTAAATTCCCTTTCCCTAGCCTGTTCGTCTTTAACAAAGGTTCTAAGCTCCTCTCCAGCATACCCTAACTCCTTTCCCATTTCCGTAAGATCCTTTATGGACGTCATGTCTATGGACATTGTGGACTACTAACTACAATAATTACAATACACACGTCACTAATAATTCTACTCACCTAACTACTAATGGTAAGTCACTGTGTCCTCAGTAAATACCTGGGCATCATCATAGGACAAGTTACATACACATTTGTACTAGCGCTAACTACTAACGGTTATGTATAGATAGTATCTAGCTTCCACAAAACATATACACTACATAAAATATCTATATTTGATATTGGACATAAACCTTAAACCATCATCAAAATGTGTATAACATGTACATGTATATTTACTTCTCCCATTAATAAAAGTATACTCGAGTGTCACAACATGAGTAGAACGTCTTGTTCGCCAACCTAATTGGATACTATGTGTATATCAGGGAGGTAAAAACAAACACCCAAATTATTGAGCAAAAGTGCCTCAGACCCACTCGTGTAGACCACTGCGACCTCGCGCCAAGGAAAGAACGGACAAAACAACAGTTTGGACTCACCCTACCCTTGTCGTGTCTTGACCTGTCTTCCAAGCTGTGGCCGTGATCGTCGACAGTCGCCTTGATGGATCAGAGGGTGGTACACAATTCTAAAATAATAAGTAGAGATTTAGTATATCATAATAAAGATCACTTATTGATTCTTTCCCTCCGTAGTCGCCCAAAATCCCACTTCTGACACCAGTTGTCACAGGATGACCTTAGTGGTTGGGCTAACTCAGGAAAGAATCAATGACGGTGAATGCATTTACATAAGTTTAATGCAACTTTTAAAATATGTTTAATATATATACAATTATCTAAAAAAACAAGCGAATACACAAATGAACTATGAAAAGAATGTTCTCCTGAACGTTTAAGACGTTCTTAGTATTGTTATAAATACTGAATGTCTAAGACACTGAAGTGTTGTTAAAGCTATAACAATGTTGATCTAGCGCGATAACTGTGATGCGCGAGAGCTCATGAAGATGATGATGCGCGAATTCAATGGATGATTGTCATCAAATGCCTTCTGTAAGGGTTGATGACGCGATGCAATGACAGTTAATCTCCACTGAGATTGTGAATGATATTCCTCCAGTGAGGACTGGTAACGGGCCCACCTTGTGTCCCGGGGGTTATCGTTAGTAAAACCTGGCTGCGCAGGTACGGGGACCGTCTCCACCGCTTGTAACGTTATTCGTGGAAGCTTAGCTCCACTCCTGGATATCCAAACCTAGATGGCTTACTCCAACCCTGGATGGCTTATATCCTGGATGGCTTATATCCTGGGCTTATATCCTGGATGGCTTATATCCTGGATGGCTTAGGCTGTAATTATACATACGTTTTAGATGTCGGTTGACAAACATAACAATCTTGCATAATTATCATTACCCAAACAAATCATTATTCAATCAATATATGTAAGCTGTACTAATGATGAGTAGCAATGTATACATATTCTACAACGCCATGTATACGCTATGTACGTCGCTGTTAATCAATGCCCCTAATACATGTAATATAAACATGATCAAATAACTCATATATTACACTCACTGAGTTATGTATGCACGCATTTATTCTTGTCACTCATCTCATTGTTAACTAATGTTAACAATCGTGTATTACAATCACCGAGTTATACGCCAACGTTAACTAATGCACCTATTATCCACTGTTATCAAATTAATATTGTTTTACAATTAATGATCAATTACAATAATTACATCTAATAAAGTAACTTCAAAATCATATGCTAGTCTAAAGTTATGTTTGAGAAACATCAATGCTAACCGGATGTCGTAACCGCCAAACAAGATGGCGCCGCCCACTGAATACAAATATACGATAAAAGTTTAATAAAACTACTAACCACATGTTGCCTGTGAAATTTGCCGTCCAATCTCTGTTCCAACAAGTACTATCGATGATCCCGGCGAAAGCTAGAAGACAATGGGTTTTATAGCAAACGTTACGCCCAAATCATTATTTGCCCCGTTCAGTCCGTGACAAACGTGGCTAAATCTACAGTATTGAATCTACACGCGAGGCCCTTATACAATTTTGCCGTTTAAGGATAATATACCTATACGTTTCCATGCATTAGCACAAAACTAAACTTATGACACGGCCTCTCTGGTGGCCACTTAAAATGTGCACGCTTTTACGTGTTACATGAATAGATCATGAATATTGTGAAATTGTTTCAACTCGAACAATAGATTTTGGGTGTAACCGATACAAGAGCTATATACGACCAGTACGCTCTACCCGTGACATTTTGTGACAGTTAAAAAGTTTATCAAAAGAGGTTATGACCCTATCATTTTGCAACGTACTGCATGCTTGGTGGTGAACCCTTTTACAGTTCGCCACTATGCTTTTCTTTTTATTGTTCGATGACCGGACAGGCTGTGGACCCTATGATGACGCCTACCTAAAGCCCATTGGGACGGTGGCGTTTGATGTTTATCCATGATCTTTCATTTCGTGCCCTTAATGGTTTATTCTCTTACTGCTCTAGATTCTGCCAAGTCTTTGAATACCTTCATTTTGACTTTCTATGCTATTGTTTTTTTGTATTATATTTACACGAGCATATTTGTGTTTTACTTATATTGCCTATTGATGCTGCCTTGTTGGTTAGAGTTTAGATCATGGCGGGTATTTCTTTATTTACACTGTTCTGTTTTAATGGGATGACAGTAGGGTAAGTGTGAGATTTGGTACACCCTAGAACCGGTTTAAATCCCCAGTGGCCTACTTTGCCACTGACCGTTCCAAGGCGGTAGCCCTATTGTCAACCCTTTTGTGTTTGTGATGTCGTTTGCATTTATTGTTGCTTTTGCCTTCTTGTTTGTCTGTTTGCGTGTTTGTTTCTGTGTTTTGTGGTTGACTGTCCTCCTTGAATGCTACTTTCCCTGTCCGACGTTTTTATATTTCTGTTGAGTAAATGGCAACATCAAATAATGAGTCAATACATATTATATTTGTATTCGTACAAGTATATAACTGATCTGACGATGACATGCTTACAAACTCAAAGATGCAAACAAACAAACGTAATGTATTTTCATCCAACAGTACAGCAAGAATCTATTCATGCCATTATAAGGAAAGTTTAATCTGACAGAGGCTGTACTATTTTATAAGCAATGACTGTACTATTGTATAAGCAATTTATTTAATAAATACGAAATAAAGAACAGCTTTTGCCAAAATTCTAAAATCGTTAAATTTTACATGTTTGGTTCTTAATATTAATTTATTGACTAATTAATGTCATGAAATGAGAGAAATACTGATAAAGCTGATAAAGGTGATCCTTTGGGAGCAACAAACACAATTAAGAAAATAAAGCAGCAGACTCGGTTGTATTGAGTCTGTTCATGAGAAGTAATGAAAGAAGCAACACCTCTCACGCCCAATAGCACCGGCTTAAGCGGTATTCTACTTCAAAGCCACCTATATTGGGCTCGTTGGTCCCAATTGACCTTGGGGCCACAGACCTGAATTTTGTGCGCGACACATCGTCTTGTTGTGGTGAGCACTTGTGCCAAGTTATTTGGCTCGGAATAAAGGCTTATCCAAAGGACAAGTACAAATAACACTACTGATATTATTATACAATTATTTATTTTCTCTCAAAACTGATTTTATATATAAAAAAAACGATTAAATAGGGGAGTTGGGAGACACTTTTGTTAATGTTTTATTTGTTTTAATAGTGAACACGTGTAAAACAGACCCAAGATTGGGAAATTTGCACTGTGCCCCTTTAATGAAGGGAGACCATCACATAGATACTATATTTCAAAATGAGCACATTCATGTTGTTGATGTACCAGCGTGTTAAAGGGATACACGACAATCCTGAAGTATTTATCGAGAATCTCAATTATTAACCAGGTATCGATTTCACTTTAAACTTGCTTACATATAATTAAATCAAATTGTGAGTTTTCATTGTTTTGTTATTCTATCAACATTGAACTATATTATTGGTGGACTATTATCAACATTAGAAATGTGTGAAAATCAGTTCCTTTGAACTATTCTAATAAATAATATATTGATGCACAAATGAAAATGGTGTAGGAAAACTAACGGGACGCTGCGAGTTTAAAACAAATCAAGACTGCCATGTGTCCCTTTAACACACATTTGTACACATGTACTCAGTACATGTCGTCTACACGAGCTCATTTATTACAATCACTTTGCATTATCACTGGAAGCATTTTTTATTATCATTGGAAGCATTTTTATGCCCCCGAACATTCTTCAGGGGCATTTAGTAATCGCACCGTCTGTCTGTCCGTCCGTCCGGATTCTGTCTGTCTGTCCGTCATTTCGCAGTTCGTTGCCGGACCGTAACTTCACAACCCCTGCAGGGATTTTTAAATAACTTGGCACAAGTGATAACCATAACAAGACGATGTGTCGGGCGCTAAACCCAGGTTCGTACCTCAAAGGTCAAGGTCACACTTGAAGTTCATAGGTCAGAAAGAGGTACGCAATTTCGTGTCCGGACCGTAACGTCACAACCCCTGCAGTGATTTTTAAATAACTTGGCACAAGTGATCACCATAACAAGATGATGTGTCGCGCGCAAAACCCAGATCCGTACCTCAAAGGTCAAGGTTACACTTGAAGTTTATAGGTCAAAAACAGGTACGTAAGTTCGTGTCCAGACCGTAACGTCACAACCCCTGCAGGGATTTTTAAATTACCTGGCACAAGTGATCACTATAACAAGACAATGTGTAGCGCGCAAAACCAAGGTCCGTACCTCAAATGTCAAGGTCACACTTGCAGTTCATAGGTCAAAAACAGGTAGGCAATTTCGTGTCCGGACCGTAACGTCACAACCCCTGCAGGGATTTTTAAATGACTTGGCACAAGTGATCACCATAACAAGACGATGTTTCGCGCGCAAAACCCAGGTCTTCAAGGTCAAGGTCACACTTGGAGGTCAAAAGTCAAATTGTGTCCAGTCAATAACTCTGGCATTCATTGACGGATTTTCAAATAACTTGGCACAAGTACTCACCACAACAAGACGATGTGTCGCGCACAAAATCCAAGGTCAAGGCCACAATTAGAGGTCAAATGTCAAATCGTATCCGGTCAGTAACTTTTGCATGCCTGGACGGATTTTCAAATAACTTGGCACAAGTTCTCACCACAACCAAACGAGATGTCGTGCATAAAATCCAGGTCCATGGCTCCAATGTCAAGGTCATACTTAGAGGTCAAAGGACACTTCGGGGTATTTATCACTTACAGTGATATTTCTTGTTTACTCTAACTTTGAACAGCACCGTGCAAGCATAACAAATGAAGTAATGCAAGCTCCATTTAAGGCAATGCATTTAAAGAACTACAAAAAGTGCGGTGGCAGATTTTTATCAGAGAAAGAACAATGTTTAAGTAGGTTTTCACCTCTATAATGTTCAATGGCATTAAAGACGGCTGGACACTCTGAAGTAGTCAGCATCAGTTCACACTCGAGTGCACGATTCACATTTGGGATCTCTCTGAAAAATACCATCATTCGCGTCAATATCCGTATCGATATGTAACACATAACAACTTGCGTTGTGGGATGTAATAAAGCCGTCCCATAAATATCACAATTATACAATTTTGCAAATGAAGCTATGGTGGCATATTTCTGCCACGAGATAGCTAGATAATTATCATGATTATCTCGAAACAGTAACATATTTTTTTTCGAGATAATAATGAATTTTAGCGAAAATCTTATAAAATTTGTAAAATAGAAATATCTCTAATTCTTTAAGTTATCATGTTAAATGTCATGCTAATGCACACTTCTGCCAACATGATTGTGGTTTCTAGAGAATTATCACGATACCCGTACCATGCTTTCTTCGAGATAGTGATTGAATTTTCACGAAAATCTCTCAGTTATCTTGTTAAATACCGCGATACTACTGATCATGATAGTTCTGGTGGTTTCGCGATAAATAATGTTATTGAGTTAACTATAAATATTTACGAGATAGTAACGTGAATTCTCATGATAATTAGTCAGAATTATTACGAAAACTAAATTTCAAATGTTAACTATTATGCTAACATGATGACAGAAGTGAGCAGTATCGCAGCAAGTTTTGTTAGATACAATTGTTGAAAACTAAAGAGAAAATGTAACATTATCGCGAAAAATACACGATAAATTATCTAGCTATCTCGTGGCAGAAATATGCCACCATATGAAGCCAAACTATCCCTGTCATTTCCATTCAGCTCGTTCAGCTCAGATGCAATCAAAACATGCATTTCCGACCTTTTGGTGCCGTACGACGCAGACCAAGGAATAGGAAAAATGGTCCCATAGAAATAACAGAACCAAAACGCAATGGCACCGTAGTTCCGCACTGTACCACAAACAAAGAGCAAAGTAACTATAAAAGGAAAAGCACAATACACAACAGAAAGAGTGATGGAGATATGGTTACCGACTTGGAACGGTTAGTAGGCAACTACTAATTAGCTTAAATCGATTTTATAACTGGTATGATTAGGGACGGAATATTCTCACTGCAGAGCGATGCAATAACAACCACATAATACCATCTATAGTTCTTTTCATACCTAACGATATGGTGTCAAATTGTTTTACAGCTATCTGTTAATATATCTTGCGAGCGCAGCCAAGCTGGAAAATTGCGACAAGCGGCTATCATGTTTATACAGTATACACAAGTCATTTGTTTTGTTTTTTTCCGAGCCTTTATTAGCAATGCTGCCTAGTTTGTTAGAAGATATATAATTCGTTATCTAAATTGCTTCATTTTATTGGGATGGCACTACGGTTAAAGTGAGGCACGATAGAACCTGATGTAAACCCATAGCTATTATTTTTGGCCACTGACCACATTCTCGCCCTCGATCGATAATAGTGTCATCTCTCGTTTTTGGCGCTTTGAATTATGGGGGGAAAAGTAGTCCGGTCAAACATGGCGGCCCCCATCACGCAGGACATGCCAGTGAAGACGATATTCAACAAAGGCAATCCTTGTACGTATGGAAGAATCGTGTGAAGAATTAGTTATGGTGCATGACGTTGACTTCATTAGAAGTAATATGAAATAGGCAATGCCTAGATAACAGGAAATAATTTAATTAGAACGCGTTATGTTTCAGTTGTGCATGTGCACACCGAATTACTGCACCGCGGATGAAGTCCTGAAAAATCAGGAGGTCACCTGCCGAATGTCAGGGATGAATTTGAAAAAATCGATTGACGTCAGGATGCACTGACCATTCTAAGGCGGTAGCCATATTGACAATCCTTTATTTATCCTTGCAATTGTTGTTTGTAGGTGTGCGTATTTTTGGTTGACGTCCTTAAATGCTACATCCCTGCACGACCTTTATATCTACTTTGATTTGTATGAAATGTTATTTATTCTTTTATTGACAGACTACACATTTTATTGCTGCACCAGGGTCTATTATTAGTCTTCTGTTGTGAGAAGTTGTCTCCGACACCAATGCAATAAATACCATAGGGATTATAAAATGATATATAGATATATAATTTAGTTTTTATCAAATTATGCGACATCTATTGATATATATTTAATTATTGTGTGGGTTTCTTTGTATAGGTTATTGACCATTTATTCAAACATTAGGGAAAACAAGATCAAGAGAGAGCCTTAACCGCACTTTCTCTAGCGGATTTCCTTCTTTTTTTTGCACGTGGGCAATAGTTTCCCCCATCAACTGTCTATGCAATTCACAGCTGTCATAGTTGATTTTCGCGAATGTTCACGGTATCCTCACAGTAATGGCTCTATTAACAGTTCGGCAGAGCTTTTGTCCATATTAAATTGAATCACATTCTAAAACTACTTAATGTATATTGCAAATTGTGTTCCGATATGAAAATATGAAAAATAGATACAATTGAAAATCTCTCTATCCTCGTTAGATTTAAAAGCAGATATAAAAGTCGAACAGGAAAGGTAGCTTTCAAGGACCACCGTCAACACGCACAGAAACAAACAATAATTACAAAGATTTGATTGAACTATCATATTTTATTAATTATTAATTATTACTATTGTTATTATTATTATAATCATCATCATGATTAAAGTATACAATGTGTTTTAAAACCGTATGTTGATACCGTTTATTAAAATACGAAAGACGCGTTATATTTACAATATACTTAACACACTTAATATACCATGAAGTATTCAACTTATTGGATGTGTTATGTACACCTTATTGTAATTCCATGGTTTACCAGTGGTTCGATCAGCCAAGTTGCATCACCAGATATGATACTACTAAAGCATATGTAGACTATAAACAAAACTTACGCGTTTCACTTTAATATCAGCGGCTATACCACCAACAACAGCCACATTTTACAACAAATGTAAACCTTTTCTAAACTTACTGACGACAAGGCATATATATGACTTTCATATTTTGGGAATCCAAACTCTATAGACACAATACAAACAGCTTTAATTAAACAGGAGTGTTATCAACTCATGATTCAGTTTACGCGTAATAAGAACCCATGAAATAACATATACTTGTAATCGGCACAAGTAGTATAGATACTGAGAAAACCAGCACAGTTTCCCCATCGCGGGGAACGAGAAAAACTAGTGAAATATACCGGGGGTGGGGGGACTCAGGCGTAACTATCATTGACACCACTAAGATCTAAATGTAAGTCACACCTAAATCAACCCCGACATATTTCATTAGTTTTCTCAAGCACCCCGCGGGGGAAACTCCACTGATACTCTCAGTATCTATACTACTAATTAATTCGGTTTGCTATTTTAATAACATAACATTTGCAACTCATTAAGCAAAGTCAGACGGAACCGGGCAGTAGTCTTCATCATCGCTCTGTTTCCGGACAGCTCACGTTCATAATTTTCCATTTCAACCAGCAATCGCCTTTTTTTGGTGTCCATAAAATCATCATGGACTATCTCATATTCTACTTGGAGTTGCTTACCTCTCAGCAATTCTCTTCTATATTTATCTTTTAAATGGTTAAGTTTTCTGCAAACCCTTTCTAATCTTTCTTGTTCCATTATATAATAATACTATATATAATCTTTTTTAAACCCTTGTTTAATATTTTCAATATCCTCCTCATACAATTCAACTAATAACATTTTTGCAATTCATTTTATAAATTTTTGCAAAAGCCACGCGTCATGCGCATGCCTTTACATTAACGGCTGTACGAATTCTTTTTAAGCAGCTGTGCACAGCCGTTAATGTGATCACCTGGTTTTAATTAGGAAATCTACGCTTGCGCTCATCCCGCAATCCATTTAACTTTTCAATGGGCTGGCTCGCTACATAGACATCACCAGAACTCCATTTGGTATATCTCTACCGAAACGAAACGCAGAGATACACCTGAAGTTTGGCGAGGTCTGTTACCAGCAAACACATATCAGGGGAAAATTCTTTAGCAGCTGTACCCCAATATTTGTTTGCTAGTAACGGAACTACACATCTACTAAGCGCCACGATTGCGAGACTACAACAAGTTAGCAAATAACTGTCATTTTCACCAGGTAACCGACACTTGCATACACGTAACCGATAGATACCTAACTCTATCGTCTATGTATACTATACCACCGACAGCAGAAGTTTAAAAAGGGTTTTAAAATTTGCATAAATTTAAATTTGCATAAATTTAAATTATCATAGTTCTAATTAGCATTGTGCTGCAATACAATCTGATTAATTAGTTGTGTTAGTAATAATAGCGTTAACATTTGCTTTAATATTTGTAAAAGTACTTTTAAATATTAATTAAAACAAAAAATTGTCACAAAACGTTAAATACTTTTAGCGCCATATCAGAAAAACATAAAGAGTGATTCATCATTGCTCCGCATATCATTTTATTTGTATGCTAACGTATCTTGTCCGTTATCTAGTATGTACCGTTTATCATCATAAGCTGATAATATTTTTTTATTTATTGCATAGCTGCTTATGTTATGCTTTTGCGATCTAATAACTTTCATCTCATGGCGAGCTTCTGTTGCCGTTAACAAATTCTTTTTGTAATCGTCACGTGCTATCTGTCTTTTAACAACACACTTTTTAACACCCTTACATTTCTCTGTACTAACCTCATTATTTAGCTCATACGAATATAGTTTACTCCGCAAACCAACAAATTCAACATAGGCATACCGCACGTTTCATTTTTCATCTTGCCAATAACCTTTTTATTACCATTAAAATGAAACTGACTTTTCGGATCATAATCACAATTATCAAACAGTTCTTTTTCCTTGTAAAAGTCCGCATACACATCTTTTGTTTCTATATCATAACACAAGGAATCGGAATCAGAATTAGTAAATAATAATCATACATCAAATATTTTGACAAGTCTAAAATACACATGCCAACATTACAAGGAAGATTTAAAACTAATCGTTCTTTTATACTGTTTATGGCAAATACATTTTCATTAAACATTTTATTTCATTAAACATTTTACAAGAAATAAATGAAGGTCTTGCTGCATATTTTAAGAGAACCTCCTTGTCGTGAGTCAATTTAACATTAATTATTTTTTCTCAAATTTTCCATAGTTTTACCAAAAACTGAATTGTTCATCAGTTTGAAAAAATCCTTTTCAACAACATTTTAACCAGCTGTTCTCTTGGCAGTATTAAAGTCTATGTATGTTTTCAACCACTTTGATTCGTCGAACTGCAGTATTCGGTGTATTTTTGTTACCTTCAATCCAAGCTTTTTATACAATTCTAAGTTTCTAAAATGCACGACATACTTTTCTTTATTTTTCAACGTCGTAACAAGTTTATTAACATTACAATGTCCTAAATTAATTTTTTACAATAGTCAGACAACCACTCATCTTTCCGGGGCGAGAGGATAATCATTGTGCGAGTCATGCAGTTTCTCAGGATACTCAATATCGCACTCAACAATGTAATTTTATTTTCCTTTTTCAAACTTATCAACCCACTTGAAGTTGCCAGTAGGTAACAGTTGACACATAGCCCACCCGTACAAGTTATTAGCATCAAGATATATTATGTACTTGTTTCCTTTTTTCTTGTTATAGTTTTTCATATATTTATTGTTAGCCTGTGAATATCTGTTTGCGATATAACTCGTACCGCCTCTTAATCCTTTTTCCACAAACAAATATTGATCAATATCAGTTATTAAATCAAGTTGGATACCAGTCATCTTGAGACATGCATCTTAGGCTAAACCAGGACTACTGAAGTAATGACAAGGATCTAATGTGTAATACTCAATGCACATTTTCCTAAAGTTTCAAAAACATCTGTCAGCAACAGCACATCAGTCTTAAGGTACAGATCATGATATTCTCCCATATTTTTAATCTTAAATGTTTTCCATATTGTTTTAGCATGATCATAATCTGTATCTGAAAAATGCTCATCATTTAATTGAGAATAAAAGCTATCTTTGTCAGGTAACTTAACATCATCAAAGCGTTCACAACTGTTCATGTAATCATAAGGATAAACCGCCTTTTCGTTTTATTAATTCTAGCTTGTCGCCAGAGTATTCCCCAGAGGTGTATTGAAACGAAGGGATGTTTTTTACTAAATTTTCGATTAGACATCAAACTGTTAAAGTTTTTAATCCATACGAAATGATTTTTTTCTTTTTCAGTGATTAAAAGCATATCACACGATTCTTTTGCTTTATATTTTGGTATGTACAAAGGGTATACTTGATCATCTTCATACCCAAATATGTTAAAATAAATGTTGTTTCGTTTTTCTTTTTTTGGGATTTGTTGATAGTAACAGGAAATGTAATTCCTTTGTAATCAAGATCACCAATATGCTTTTTATACTTTGTTGTTCTTTGGGGATTTGTTTCAACAGGGTATTTATAAGCCAAATGACACCATCTAAAGCACTCGTTATCTTTTTCATTTTTTATATTGATCAATCCTTTTCTAGCATTAGCAAGTTCTTTTGGTAAATCCAAATAAGAGCTACCCCGTAAAGGCTTATACTTTATTCGATTTATGTAATGTGCATCTAGTGATTCAATTACCCAACCACTTCCCAACTGAATCCAATTTCCAATTCTAGTTATAATTTCTTCCTGTGCTTTGTCTAATGCTTCTGATATTTGATTTTTGTTTAATATTATTACAGCCTTCGAGGCAAAGTAAGCTGTTTTGTATACAAAATCAAAACCTCCTCTATCATCCGATACTTGTTTTTTAAAAGTAAGTTTTACATCAATGCTTAATTTAAATCCACCTGTTTTTCTTAGTTCTTGTTTAAGAAAGTTCACAACTCTTGATTGTGTTTTTTGTAGTTGTCTGAGCGGTTCATTACTGACAACATTTACTTTAATAACAGGCTATACTGTTTTGGGGATGTTTCAATTTCTCGGATACTCATTATATAATATTACATGAGATTATTTCTTTAAGCCCCTATTAATTAATTAAGTAATTAATTAAATAACATTCTTGTATTTAATATTTTCACCCTCATCGGTGTCCTCATCAGCGTCTTCATCGGTATCCTCATCGACGTCCTCATCGGTATCCTCATCGGCGTCCTCATCGGTAACCTCATTAACATATTCACCGGTGTCCTCGTTAGTAACCTCATCCAAGAGAGCATCTATTTCATTATCCAGAAGAATGTCTAAGTATCTCCGAAAGCATTTTTCCTCAAGAACTCTATTATCTATCATCTGACTTATTTGTACATGATATTTGCAGTATCTATCAAAATCAACAGTTTTAAGATCACCTCCAGCTGCCAGGGATTTTATTTTTATCCTGTATTTGCAATAGTTTATAAACTTATCTTTATCAAAAACTTCTGTATCAATCATTTCTTTTAAACTTTCGACAAACGTTTCAAAGTCTTCATAACACCCGATATCAGTATTAATCACATGAGTTTTTTCTAGATTGCTGATAAGATTATCTCTGAACAACTCAACATTTTCAGACATTACTTTTAATTGTGTTTCGTTAAAAATCTTAATTTCTTTTTCTGCTAGATCTGTGAGCAGCTTTACAGCATCATTGCACTTAATCTCAGTTTTTATTGCCCAATCTTTTTTAAAAGCTGCAATATCATCTGACAATCGTTGCATGTGAACTGTCTCAAACTCTTTGATAAGTTCATTTGTCTTGGTTAAAAGAGCCTGCTCGTAAGCAGCTACTTTTTTGTAAACCTTCTGTTCCTCTTAAAAGTGCTTTCTTTCCTCTTCCGCATAACTGTAAATACTCATATATTAAAGATTATATTAAATTAAAAGTTTTTAGGAATGGTACTAAAATCTTTGATTTCCATAATTTCATTATCATCTGCTATCTTTGATATGTATATCAATCGTCCACGTGCCAGATCTTCTTTTCTCCAAAATTGTTTTTTCCAAAAGCCCAGCCATCCAATCTTTTTTAAAAGCTGCAATATTTTTTTCCAAGTGTCTGATACAAAATTTCCTATGATCATCAATATCCTCTTTTATTTTATCCGTAAGAGCCTTTTCAAGGGCAGCTACTCCAAATAGTATAGTTTTTTCCCCTTCAAAATGATTTCTTTCTTCTTCCGCATAACTGTAAATACTCATATATTAAAGATAATATTATTTTAATCAACCATACATAATAATTTCAATTCCTTGCTTAAGTAAAACATCATAGTGGGCAATAAAAGAAACTTCGTATACTTTTGGTTGGCAACTGAAATTTGTTTTTTACGAAAAGCACGCAGTTTGTTTATATCTCCTTTTTTATTTTATATGACAGTTTTATTTGTTTTACCATTGTTGTGATTCTGTCTGTCAAATCTTGAAAGTTTGAAAAAATTATTAACTCTTTGTCAAATTTACTCGCATCTTCAAAATCAATAGTTTTTGCATGTTTTGTTTGATCTTTCTTAAAGTTTTTAATTTCAATTTCTATACGTCTTTGATCTTTCTTAAAGTTTTTGATTTTCTTTTCTACACGTTCCATTTATATAATTACATAAGATACTATTTCTTTAAGCCTATATTTTAAAAATATAATTCTATATTATAATATAATGAATTGCAAATATTGTGAAAGAGTTTTAGATATTAATGATCCCCCTGGGACGTGCATAGATTCCTTCTTATTTTACGCAACTAATAAAAAGAAGCTTTGTAAATATTGTACCAGAGCCAAGCTGTGTTACAAGTGTATTTACGCATGTATACATTGTGACGATATTTGTGAAGTTTTCGATAACGAGCGTGTTTGCCTTAATTGTGGCACTCACAATGGCTACAATCTTATTGCAGGTTACAATTACAGCCGAAAGAAAACTATTTACCACAGATTTGAAGATTTGTTTTACAAAATTGTAAAGATTTTGGATCAAATAGAAGGTCGAAAAAGATCAATCAAATTGAATACATTTTTCAGAAAATATTTAAAATATTAAAAATAGAAAAAGAAACAAAACCGATTAAAACAAAGTCAACCAGAAAAAAGTACGATAGGATATGGAAGCAAGTCAGACAAGAATTACGACTGAATGCCATGACCGTTTAACTTGAACAGATGCTCCATAGGAGCATCTCTACTAGCTTAATTTTCATTAAGCTTGAACCTTTTCATATACATTTCGAGAGGTTCCGTGAAATTATCATTCTTTTGAATTTCTAATATTTTATTAAATACAATCCTAATTATCTCCTCACTATTTTCTAGTCCTGTGGTTGTTTGGACATATGATAGAAGTTGTTTGAAACTCCTATGATGAGTTTTTAACAAAGTCTTTTTTTCTGCTATTCTTGTTTTACTTGCTAAAACAGCAACTATCGGAGGAACTGCGCCAACCACAGCTATGATAACAGGAATTGCTGGAACTAATGCTAGAATAGCGCCACAACCAATTATTCCACTAACAATTTGTAATGTTGTGTTTATAATACCTCGCAATTTATAACTGCGTCTGTATGCAGCCACAAGCCGTGTCAAGTGATCAATTAATTATTCTTTGTTAGTAATTTGTGCCATGTATAATTACAGTTAGACAATAATTTAATTTAGATATTTAGAAAATAGTTGCTCATGTTCTTTGGATGATATTTTTACCTATTTTTAGTAATTCATCAATTATGCTAATACCTTTATTTATTATCTGTGGACTATTATTTCCTGATTCGATACTCCCGCATACTAACTCCAGATCACTAACCAAATCTTTGGGACTATTGTAATATTCAACATTAACACAACCTCCTAAACTATTCTTGAACTTTGAAGAACCTTTGTGAATTGGTAAACCAGATAATTTTGTTAGTTCCTTAAAAGCATTCTGAGACAGCTTTGAATAAGTTTTTTTATTATTGTAACGCTTTGTTATCAAGTCTATAAAATCATCGTCTACTTTTAGATCTAGCACAACTGCTTCTCCTTGTTTGGCAATAAGTTTGTGATGGCCAACAAGATTAGGTAAATCAATTTGTAACATTCCATAGTGACCATCTTTGTCGACTTTGTAGGAATTTTTATTTTGTTGCATCCCTTTGCCAGTCTTTTTGTACAGTTTCACTGGCTGCTTGAATTCGCCCAGGTAACCTCTCTATGTAAAAATCCAGAGCTTCCAGTTCGCCACTTAATTCATTATGTTCTTTTGCGAGTGTAGCCCTTTTTTGCTTACGAAGCTCGGGGTTAGCTAGTAATTCTGAATATTTAGATTTAGTCGCACTGGTTGCCGCACTATCGTAACCCTCTCGGCCGTTTTTTATGGCGAGGTTGTTTCTTCTTGTTTTTATACCATTTATCCTAGGAATCATTTTATTAGGTATCTCTATGGCCACCATAACATATTTATCATAATCAACGTTTCCTTCCATAATACCTGGTACTTGAGTTGGGAGCGGCAAGCCATACTTACCAAGTATGACTTTATCCATACCAGCATCCATACTTCTGTGTATAAATCACGACTAGCTCCTTTTTCGAGTCTTTTGCGGATAACTCTATTCTCGAATTCTTTAACAAGCTCACTCGCTTTTCGCTTTTTATCTGCTAATTCTTTTCATTTTAACAAAGACATGTACTAATATAAGTTAGATTAAAATAAGATAACTTAAGATATGTTAAGACGAGTATTATCCAGGCATTAGTATAATGCAAATTCCAAACTATGATATGAAAACAGAAAACGTTAATTTTAAACAACTATGGAACTTTATGCCAGACTGTTGTTTTAGAATGTTAATTTGCGGTAATTCAGGTTCTGGCAAGACAAACACGTTAGTTCACATGTTGCTGAAACTTTTAGTTTACTACGACAAGATTTATTTGTTTGCTAAAAACTTGGAGCAGTCTAAGTATCAGGTTTTGTCACAAAAACTTGAAAAGATAGCAAAAAAGAATAAAATTTCGGTTGAAGATATATTAGAATGTTCAAATGATGAAGTTATCCCTGTGAATACTTTAGATTCAGATAACCAGAAGATAGTCATTTTCGACGATTATGTTTGTGAACGCAATCAAAACGATATTATTAATTATTTCATCAGGGAAGAAAAAAACTTCACTGGTGAAATTTAATGTAATATATATTATATAATGGGGCTTTTTAATGATCTTGGCGAGGAAGTTACTACTGGCAGTGTTAATATTACAAACTTTGGTATTGTGCTGTCTGAGTATGTAAAACAAAAACATTTGATTAATTATCTTCACAAGGGTAAAAACCAGGAAAATGTTTTGAGAAGTGATCTTAACATGAATAATAATAAAATCACCAATGTAGGCAATCCGACAAAAGCAGATGATGCAGTAACAAGGCAATATGCTCAAAGAAGAATAGCAAAGATCATACGTGATTATGATATTGATAAAATTCCAGACATGATAAAAAAGTTGACAACAGGTGTTGAAAATAAACTAAGTCTGATACAAACAAAGTTACAAACAAACAGCGAGAAAATGCTTGAAATTCAAAACAGATTGAAAGATGAAATAAAACTTTTGAGTGATGCTTTGAAAGAGTTAGAAAAGAAAGAAGATGTATTGGAAGAGAGTGAAAACTTCAAGAAATTAAGTGAACAAATAAGAATTGGTGTTCAAAATATTAATACACGGATCGAGGGAATCAACAAACAAAAGGTTGATAACAATGAACTATAAACTGCTATTGCCGATGCTTCAAAACAAATGAGAACTGCTTTTACTACTGAAATAACTCAAATTAAAATATTAAATGAGCAGATAAACACTAACGGTGCTGATAGCAACAAAGAATTCTTACTTTGATTGGTATAATGCATTTTTTGAAATTAGTTTTCCAGTAAACAAACTTGCTGATGGAGCTGCTTTTGCAGACGCTGACAGAATTGCTTTAATTAACGATGCAGCTTCACTGATTGATCACATGCTAGTAAAGCAAAATGGAAAAATAGTTTACGATGGAAATAAACTTCACAGATTTGTTAATATCAAAAGTTTGCTTGAAATGTCTGATGATTATGCAAAGACAACCGGAACAAACGAATACTTTTATTTGGATAATACAGATCTAGCAGAATCGTGAGATGATAAAGCTGGTTATAACCCAGGATTTACATCTCGTCATGCTTCAATCATAACTAATCAAAAAGTTCACTCTATGATTCAATTA
The DNA here is from genome assembly GCA_037043455.1 of Cyrtodaria siliqua. Lineage (NCBI taxonomy): Eukaryota > Metazoa > Mollusca > Bivalvia > Adapedonta > Hiatellidae > Cyrtodaria > Cyrtodaria siliqua. Next base: position 121,538 of record JAWPHD010000054.1, read on the forward strand.
AATAAATATTCCTTCTTCGAAGGCTTAGAAACAAACATGCTTCTTCCTAGTCAGATTCAAATTAGCTTGCAACTGGCAGATGCTAATGTGCTAGTTTTCAAATCAAGTAGTGGTGATGGTCGAGTAGTTATTGATAAATTAGTTTTGTGAATACCTAGAATGATATTTAACTCAGATGGTTTAAGTTACGTAATGGCAAATCACATGACAGCAACAAGATGGACTTACCTCCGTGAAATGATACAAGAAAGCGGAAACAAAGGTCAGACAAGACTTCTTCTCAAACACAAAATCCTTATCTTTTGGATACTTTTAAACTAAATGCTGCTGATGCTCATTGCTATTTACAATCAGCTAAATTGGAAGTTGGAAATGGAGTTCATTATCCAGAAATCGAATACAGTTATGATAATATCGTAAGAATATTCGGAGATGTTATTAATTATTCTTACAAACAAAATGATAAAAACACTGGAACTTTGCTCGATGTGAGTAATTTTAAAACTCTTTTCGGAATGATACATTTTGATTTGAGTTACATAGGTAATGAAGTCAGTGTTGATCCAAAACAACTAAGTTTTGAATATAAACTAAACAACGTTCCTACCGCTAGATATATAAAATGTATGCTTTAATTTTGTACAAGGAAGATGTTATTATTGATACCATTGGAAATGAGCTAGTTATTGTTTAATCTAACTTATAATATATATGACTTACGTAAAGTTTTCAGTAAATTAATCAGATGGCCAGAAACGAAGTCTGGCAAAAGCATATGAAAACAAAAGTGAATTAACGCTCAAAATAAAAAATTAACAAGTAACTTGAAACTTTCCTTTGCTACTGACAGCTACCCAGATTAACAATATTAACAAGGCTAAATCTGGCGGGCAGGGACTAGACATAAATATATCAAAATCGCAAATGAGATCTCAGTCCAAGAATGGAGGCATTTTAGGTGCATTAGCTGGTTTGTTGACTAAAACAATATTACCAACAGTTGCAAAATGTGTTCCAAAAGCATTAGCACCGCTAGCAACAGGAGCATTAAGTGGCTTAGCAAGTACTGGAATTGGCAAACTATTTGGAAACGGGATGGTAACTATTCCTAGTGGCAAAAAGCAAGCACTTCTTGGATCGAATAAATTAACGCTTGCGCAAAGAAACAAGATGATAAAGTATAAAGGTTGTTGTCCTATTAAACTGACAAAGCAGCAACAACAAGATGGAGGATTTCTTGGAATGCTCGCATCACTAGGAATTCCATTGATTGGATCTCTTGTTAGTGGTTTAACTGGAAAAGGTTTGCAAGTAGATAGAAAAGGAAAAGGACTGAGAGTTGATCGCGGAAAAAGGTTTAGAAGTAGACTCACAAATTAGACCATATAGAAGCATCCCATTTATAAAAAAAAGTTAATTTTCAAAAACGAGCCTATCTCTAACTTAGACAGAATAAAGTGGGTTAAGCGGTTAGGTATACATAATTTCAGGGGAGTGTTTAGCAAAAACAAATTACCAACAAAACAAACTAAACAAGAATGTGGTATTATTAATCTTGATGATTATATTGGACCTGGTACACACTTGACTTGTTACTATGATAATTATTACTTCGATCCGTTTGGTCTGAGCCCACCAAAAGAAGTTTTAACTTACATACCTGATATGAAATACAACACCATCCAATATCAAGATAAAACAAGTGTCTTGTGTGGATATTTCTGTTTGTACTTTGCCAAAAAGTTGCAAGAAGGAAATAGTGTGTACGATATTCTTTACAAATTATTTAAACCTTACAAAGCGATAGAAAATAAAAACATTATAAAATCATATTTTGTAAACGAAGTTTAATCTAATCATATTATATATGAGTTATTGCATCAAAGAAAAAAAGGTTACTGAAAATGTTGATCCTAAGAATGTTTTAGCAAAAAATGGTATAAAATGTTAAGAGCAACTTGTGCATCGTGCGGTATTACTTAAACAAAGTTTGTTAAAAACACAGAAGGTGGAAATATTGATATTCATAAAGCTTTGCTCCCTTTGCTACCCAAAAAAGGGCTAACACTTTCTGGTTATAAATATTGCGGTCCGGGTAATCCGCTTGATAGCGGAGAGCCGTTAATGAGTTAGATGCTGTTTGCAAAGATCATGATATTTGTTATGATGAAAATCCTAGTAATAAATCAATGTGTGATACAAACATGCTTACTGGTTTGAAATCTAGTAAGTCTAAAACTATTGGAGAAAAGATAGCTAAGAATTTGATAGTAAAACCAGTTATTAGTGCAAAATATAAACTAGGACTCGGAAACCCAAAAAACGAGAAAAGGCGTTGAAATGGACTGACAAGTTAGCAGATGAACTTCATAAGCCTATACGAAGAAAGTTCACTCAACGCCGTGTGATTGTTAATGAAATTGATAAAATATGGTCTGCTGACTTGGTTGACATGCAATCGTTTTCAAAGTATAATAAAGGTACTAAATACTTGCTTACTGTTATGTATTTATTTAGTAAATTTGCTTGGGTTGTACCCGTTCCAAATAAAACTGGTTTAGAAATTACCAAAGCGTTCAAACAGATAATCAGTACAGGAAGACAGTGTAAATTGTTGTGGGTTGATCAAGGTGTGGAATTTTACAACAAGACGTTTAAGCAATTTCTTGATAATAATATCAAAATGTATCACACTTTTAATTTCGGAAAAGCTGTAGTAATTGAACGATTAAACAGAACATTAAAAGAGAGGATGTGGAAATATTTCACAGCAAACAATACAAACACGTATTTAGACGTGTTACAAGAAATGGTTGATAAGTATAATAATACAAAACATCGGAGTATTAAAATGTCGTCGATTGAGGCTAGTGATGAGAAAAATAAAGGAACGGTATATTTCAGCTTGTATGGAAAAATGAGAAGTAATCAAATTAATCCAAAGTTTAAAATAGGGGGATAATGTTAGAATCAGCAAATATAAAAGAACGTTTGAGAAAGGTTATACCCCAAATTGGACTGAAGAAATATTTATTGTTGATGAAATTCAAAACACAAATCCTGTGACATACAAAATAAAAGATTTAAACAACGAAAACATTGACGGAAGCTTTTATGAATTAGAAATGATAAAAGCAAAGCAAGAAATATTCAGGTTGAAAAAGTAATACGACGTGATTACAAAAAGAAACAAGCGTTGATTAAACGGAAGGGTTACAATGAAGATTTCAATAGTTGGGTTCCATTCAAGGATATTGAAAATATTAAATAATATCTTGAACTATGCAGAGCGATGATGAAGACTACTGCCCGGTTCCGTCTGACTTTGCTTAATGAGTTGCAAATGTTATGTTAATGGGTTGCAATGGTATGTTATTAAAATAGCAAACCGGATTGAGTAGTAGTATAGATACTGAGAGTATCAGCGGAGTTTCCCCCGCGGGGTGCTTGAGAAAACTAATGAAATATGTCGGGGTTGATTTAGGCGTGACTTACATTAAGATCTTAGTGGTGTCAATGATAGTTACGTCTGAGTCCCCCCTGGCATATTTCACTAGTTTTTCTCGTTCCCCGCGATAGGGAAACTGTGCTGGTACTCTCAGTATATATACTACTGGCACATATTCATTTATTTATTGTATGACCTGAGCACATGGATAAAGTTTTGATAAACATGTTTTAGTACAATGTTACCGTTATTTGGAGGGTTAGTTACTTTAAATATTAAGAAACACTTTTATATGGAATAGAATAATGCAAATTCGCTGTGATCTGTGACAATACATGGTACAGTAAGAATACATTGCATTGCCTATATATCATGTGTGATGCATCAATATTTCTTTGTCCATAATCACATGTAATTGTCAATACGACAGTTGTTATTCTAATGTGTGTACTTATCCAAACCAAAGCCGTTCAAAAACTCTAAGCAATTTTATTAAGAAATCGGTATAGTACCGCTCTTGAGTAGACTCCATAAATCCGAGCCTGCTACTATTCTCTCTTGTTTGTGTTCGTTGATTTCAAGGGATACCACTTTCAGTATTTATTGATTTGGGATAACACTGACCTATCCGTCGGCTGTTGATAGCTCATCGTCTGTTTACCCTTTAAAGAAATATATGTTAAACCAGAATTAACGACCAACATTTACAAGCAGCATTTCAGAAAAAGGTAAACACCTATATACTATTTATTTCAGAAAGTATTTCGTTCCTCGATTATTTTAATTTGGCAATAAGAGCCAAATAAGGGAAAAACACAGTGAGATATGTCTCTTTCAGTGCCAACATCGAACTAATTATTAACGTGTTCTGTTTTAAATAATGCAGACATACGCAACTGACCAGACTGTACATACTCTAGGCAATTATTTGAAGAACGTATTTATTGTTTTATTAAAGCGATGTATACATCATAGTAAAGCACATGAATAAATAGATGTATAACCCAAATAAGATCATGTTTATATGAATGTAAAACGCCTAATTCAATCGCACAAATGTATTCAATAGGTACCAAAAGACTTAACCATGAATGGCACGGCAAGACAAAATTGAGGACAAGCATAACACGTGACTATCTTTTTCAGGATATAGGTAGATGTCCGATCTGCTGAGTCATCTAACAATCAATTTTAAAGCAGAAAGCATAGTGGCAAACTGTAAATGTAAATGGGTCAACCATTAAACGTTCGTTGCAAAATGATAGGGTCATAAACAATTTGATAAATTATAACATGTTTAATAAATATTCTACAAATTAAAGTTATTGTCACCAAGAATCTTTCCAAGTGTGTAAATCACCTCACCGCAGAAGTCAGGTTGTATCTCGGTTATATATAGATGCTAGTTAAACGAGGAATATGATATGTCAATATATCTGGATTTCTGGACCATCCTCATCGGTAATCTGACCTTGACTGAGTTACTTCCCTTTTAATGTGTAAATGTGTTCATTGCTAAGGTGTATACAAGTATCCGAATGACTAGTCAGGTGACACTCACTTTAGTACACTTTGGAACCAAATAGGTTCGTATTGTCGTGCACTTAATGGTTTATTCTCTTGTTTCTTCTGTCAAGTCATTGAGTACCTTCTTTGTGGCTTTCTAGGCTATTGATGTTTTTGTATTTATATATACACGGGAATCTTTGTGTTTTACTTATATTGCCTATTAATGCCGCCTTGATGGTTAGAGAATAGTTCCTGTCCTGTTTTATTGGGTTGACAGTAGGGTAAGTGTGAGGTTTGGTGCACCCTAGAACCTGGTTTGAACCCCCAGCGGCCTTTTTTGCCACTGACCTTTCCAAGGCGGTATCCCTATTGTCAAGCCTTTTGTGTTTGTGATGTATTATTTGGCCTTTTATTCATCTTTGTCTTTGTTTGTGTTTGTGGTTTACTTTCGTCCTTGACTGCTGTTTCTCCTGTTCGATTTTTATATCTATATTTAGAAACTACCCCTGGCTTGCTAAACCATCATGGTTGCCACTTGCCTACAGCACCACCCGTAGCAGGTCACTTCAGATGGTAAGTAAATATAGTTTAAAGTTGATCTTGGCGTTAACCCGGTCCATTCGTTTACATTTTTCTACATGCGTTTGAGGCTACGACAATGTTCCCATTGTGTATGACGTTTTCAACAGAACCAACCGATGAAATCTTTAAATCGTTTTGATTGTTTGCTCTTCAAATTAAAAGTGTGCCTGTTTGAATGAAACTCGTAGCTTTCACTTATATATAACTCACAACTCAACATATATCAATTTAAAAATAAATCCATATAGATCCTCAGATTTCTGCTCCCTAAAGACAAACACGGCATTATATTACCAATAAAATGTTAAACCCTTCCAATAAAACAACAATTAATCGGAACTATAAATATCAATAAACCCACGGTTATTTCAATCCTGTGATAACATCTTAATTGAGTTTAGAATTGTATTATTAATTAGAGGTTAATATACGGCCGTGGTGTGCCTTTTGTCGATAATGGCACACCCAGTGCCTTAATGGCCCGAGGGCTTTAGCACTAGGTGTGCCTTTTTATTACATACCTTACTATAAATGGAGAAGTAGTCTTAAGTTGAAAACATGTGTTTTGCAAATAAAAGTATTACGTATGTTAAATTAATAATCTACTTTAAAATCAGTTTTCTGCCTTGCCTGTTTTTAAAAACCACGTCTGTCACTAGATCTATAATGATTTATTTCGACGTTTCAACGGAACTGGGCTGTGAAAACTGCAGTCTAGATTTCAACGTCCGCTCTTGCTATAACTCTCCCCTATGACGTTTTTGGTGCTTGATGACGCTGAAGTCATGTTGCTTGATGACGTCGAGTCATCGCATGCGGACAGTCTGTTGCTACTGTGCCGATTTTCCATAATCCATAATGGCACACTGTGCCGATTATGGATTTCGAAAAAGGACTGATAATCATTGTTTTTCTACTGAAATGTGTTACTATTTATAGTAATGTATGTTATAATGTTACATTTTCTTTGACGTTAAACATGTTTTTGCTTGTTACTGTTTTTCAAAGAAATAAAGTTATTTTGTTTTTACATATAAGCACAGTAATACGGGACTATTTTCATTTAGTTGTAATTAAAAATGTAAACGGTTTGGATAACTATGAGAAATAAAATATGTTACAAGCAAATAAAAGTATGTTGTATATATATTTATCCTTTCTGAGTGTGTTGAATTTCAATAAATCACCAACTGCTTAACTTTCATAATAACAAGTCAGCTAACGGTAATACATCGACAGCGGTTTGATTTAGCTGTAAGCCGATAATGTCATATTCGTGCTTTGAGAATGTGTTGTGACCTTAAATGTCATTGAACTAAATTTTCGAATATTTGCTTTTATCAAATCACGTCATAAACATGCCTCTCCATAACGTTATTTCATTGTTTGTACTATAACACATGAGTAAAGTGATATTAGGTGACGTTATGCAATGCACAACCATATTCGAGGTAACGATTGCATTACTTAAATCAATTAAAATACATTTTTTATGGATTTGTTACGCCTATTGTTAGAATATACATAATTTCATATAATACAACCTATCTTACATATATAAATACCGACAAGTGGATTCGTTAGAAGCAACACACACACACAGTTAACAAGTTACGATTACTACCCTGGAATGAAATTTAAGTCCCCGGAAGCCTGTGTTTTCCACTAACCTTTCCAATGCGGTCTCCGTGTTGTCAGATGTTGTTTGAGGTGCCTTATTCTATGATTGTTATTATTCTAGTATTGATTGCTGTTTGTTTTAAATGCGTGCTTTTTGTGTTTTTGGAAGACCTTGAATGCTACATTCTCGTATTGCTTACGCTACCAGTGGTTTATAATGGTTATAGTTTTCTGTTCTGTTTATAAACTTCAGTTGGAATTTACTTTTTAGAAGATTAGTTCTGCAGTTATTATTTGCTACTCTACCTTTTGTAAATGTCCACAGGAAGTTCCATACTTAACATATGTCATAACAAGAGTTTTTTTTGTTAACGCATTTGAAAATAAATTGATTTTCTGGTAATAAAATATTTTTTTGTACTATTGCTTGTCTGATACAACTGTAAAACAAGACGAATGTAACCAGATATTGTGTTCTTTCGCGTGTATCAAATTAATGTTGGTGATATAATCACTACACAAGATATTTCCATTTCTAGGAGGCAGACCGAATCGAAAGGAACATGTTGCCATATCCTTTACGGAACAAATCTCAAAGTTAAGTAGAGGCAGAAAAAAGGAGCAAAGTCACATACGGTTTCACAAAAACAAAATACGTGCTAATCAAATCACGGTCATAAATATGCTATATTACTAAAAATGTTACAACTCGCAGCGGCTTTATCCTCTTATAGTTTGATTAAGTTTTCAATACTCAAATAGCCACCATATGCTGGCGTTGACATTGCCATGACGATTTAACATATATTGGGCATCGTTGATTATAGCAGTATTTCTACGTGCCATCGTTTCCGCTATAGAAGAATGTTTGGCAATACGACGCTCTTTGATTACGCGTCTCGAGTAAATATTCAGTGTCACGTGGCACGTTTAGAATCAATTTAAAGCTTCGTAGCAGAGTCAATTTGTGCAAGACGGAAATTATTGCTCGACGACGCAAGAGGTATATACTGTAGTCTGTCGGATTTGAAGGGAATTTAACCATACGAAAGGTAGGTTATTATAGCATTTCGATGAAAATAAATAGTTGATAATGTATTATTGGACGTGAAAAAAAAAAAGGATAAAGGACAAGCGTGCGACAAGCATATAATAACAAATTAAATATAATCTGGGGGGAAGGCAATGATGTCGGAAGAGTAATTAAACATATGAGAAGAGAATATAATTAAAGATTTTGCCCACAACTTGAATAATTGTAATTAAAAAAAAGAGGAATATATCCATATGAGAAAATGACTGCTATGATTAGGTGATGGATACAAATACAATTATCTATGAATACATATTTATTTATTTAATATTCTGAAAACCATACGTTTTAATATATAGAGTTTAATTCGGGTCGAGAGAAATGAATCCGCTTTTAAAATAAATTCAAGGCTAGTGTGAGATTATCACTTGACAAGAGGGAAATAATTTCAAGTATTACATTATAACGTTTACATTGCTCAGAAGCCCTCCATAAACGTAATATAAAATTATAATTAAAATATTTATGAGTGATGATAACTAAACGGAACTTCTAACGCCCCATATAATATTTTAAATATATTTGTTTTATTTCCATTTCCTTGTAATGAAATTGTGTTTGGGTACATTTGAAGCGTATTCCAGCGTTACTGCACAACAGTCTTTTGTCCTTTGTTTTTATATTTTCGATGTTCAAGCTCAGTGCACATGCAACATAATTTCTTTCACTAAAATGACCTGTGTTTATATAGGTCTGGGAATCGATATTGTATACTTCGAGGTGTTAGTAGTTCCTATTAGTATATATCTATCGAAATACTGAAAAGTGGATCCATTGGAAGCAACCACTATGACCAACAACACCTTTGAAACAACAAAATCCTATATTTCATATAAAACTATAGGTATTGAACTATTTGAAAAATGAGGAAGAAATTAAATTTATAGAGGTGCATATGTATATGATACCATAATATAACGATTAACAGCGAACTTCATGCACGTTGCTGATATTGCAACGTGGGTAAAAAGCAAACAAGCTAATTATTTTAGAGTTTCTGTTAAATCTCCGTCATAGGTGTGGTGGGTCAGGGAGCCATCCCATAGTCACACCGTACACTAAACATGCATTTTACTTTATTATAATATGTACATATTCATTAAAAATATTCACAACATGAATACTGTTGTTGCGTTATTTGATTTAAGTTAAATACATTTAATCCTCATACAAGTAGGAGTTAACCGTCAGTACGCGGTCCGAGTCTTAACTTTCATACCCCATCCAACCCCTTCTCCAAGATGGGAAAACGGGGTATGGTTGGGGTATGAGATAAAACCTTAATTTCGGATTAAAAAGTTTGCATTTTGTAAAATTAAAACATTTAATAGATAATTTTAAACAGACTGTCCCATGTTTTCAGTAAAACATGTTTTATTGTAGAAATATCCGTTATAAAATCCTACTAAGATCCTACTAATATAAGCTTTCCCATCGCTTAATGGAATTAAGGCGGGAAGAAGTAATAATGTTAACGCAGATTTTGGAATGACCAAATATGTCTAATTCGGATGTTCTGATCATTGAATAAATCAAAGATTAGAAGTAGTAAATGATAAATATGGATCATTGGATAATGTATATTATACTTATGGCTGTATATTCTTCTTGACGAAAAGAATTGCAAGAAGAGAAAAAGCATAGAAATCGCCAATAGTAGATTTCTTTTTAAAACAACATTACTAACGGTACATGACAAACTGAAATTAATCACGCATCAAATATGTTTCTGTAAACTAATGCAAACAGTGACTCTTAAAGGGACACTGTCCGTAACTTTTAGCTTATAAAACACACAATAATTATGTTCGCAAACACTACACACTAAACATTATTCAATATTTACTAATTAAAAGCAAGACTCTTTAACGGAATTCAATCGCGGTACAAAAAAAAAGAAAATCCACTTCATGCGTTTGAACTCGCAACCCAAACTGAAATTCTCGCAGTAATAATAGTGTGCGTGAGCGTAAAGTAGTCGGACATAGCTCCCGACTGAGCACATAGCTCCCGACAGAGCTAAGCGGACTATATATATTACGCAATACATACTATGGTGAAAACCTAATGCACTAATGGAAGTCACGTGATCGCATAAAAGGTAAATATTGTGAGTCCCACTTTATTTACATATAATAATTAAACTTTTTTTTTTCAAACTCACGAATGTATTCCTACATACTTCTTAGGGTCTATCCTCATATTTTCATGTATACATTTCACTGAATAAAAGTCAGCCAGATATTTGGTTATGCTCAATATCTGCTTACTTACGGACAGTGTCCCTTTAAAGGGACACACGGCAATCTTGAAGTATTTGAAATGGGTGTCTCGAATTATATATCCAGCATCATTTTACTTTTACCCTGGTGACATTTAAATAAATCAAATTTTAAGTATTCACTATTTCGTGTTACTATACTGTAAGTTTTAATATATTATTGGTGCAATAATATCAAAAATTAATAATATACAAAAACAAATGGCTTAACACAATTCTTATAATTAACATTAATGATTGAAAAAATGCAATTTATGTAGAAAAACTGACGGGACGCCGCTAGTTTTTAAAAAATCAGGATTGCCATGTGTCCCTTTAAGGTGCACACGGCAATCCTTAGGTAAATATCACGCAATTAAAGTAGCATATCGATTCATAAATCTAATATTATTATGACTTCAAAGCTGCTTACATATCAACATTAACACCCACTTTTCATCGTCGTTCTGCCAGTGTTGATGTATTCTTATAAAGTATTTTCCAAACGTATAATGAATATAGATAAAATCAATATTATGCAATATCGTTGTATAATGGTAATTTGATATACAAATATGTTACACAAACATATATTACCAGCATTCATGCATAATCTTCATACATATTTAATCTATATTTCAATATGTGTGCATGGATGTTTTTATTTAAATTGTTAAAACGTGGCTTGCGTATTGCACAAATCTTACTGAGTTTCAGATTAGCATCCACACGTTCATGATGGTTCCCTCTACTGTTAGATAAATTACTGTGTAATCATAATCACAAACAGCCTTTAAGTTTTATTTAAGTAAGGACACAATCCGAACTGTACATTACATGGTCCGAGTATTAACTTTCATCACCCCAGCCAACCCCTTCTCCAAGGAGTGAAAACGGGGTTGACTGGGGTATGAGATAAAACCTTAATATCGGCTGAAACAGTTTGCATATTGTAAAATTTAAACATTTAATAGGTTATTTTAAACAGGTTATCGCCTTTTATTCAGTAAAAATCTGTTTAAACATGTTTTATTTTCGAAATATCAGTTCTAAAATCCTGCTAATATAATCTTTCTCATTGCTTAATGGAAATAAGGCGGGACCACGTAATGAGACGCTTTGTCTCATTACGTGGTCCCGCAAGGCACATATGAATCAACATAAGACTAACTATATAACAACAAACGCTCGTAAATGATCAACACAAAAGCATGTGAACAATACCACTAATACAAACAAACGCACTACACCTAGAGATTATTGAATTAAGCTGAATTTTAGTCGTTGTATTCAGATCCGTTTAGAGAAACTATCATCGCTAAAAGCTACCCTGAAACAAAATTGTAGACAGTGGTTTACGACATTACAATGTGAAAACTAATAAATGTAAGATTTACGAGCATTTTTAAATTTAATATTAATTTTCATGATTTTTGTTTTCGGAGCGGTTATAGACATTTCTTAGATACATATTAATTGCCAGTTAGTCTGATAGTAATTAATAATGGTTGCGTTTAACGGCTAACAACAGCATAATGAATCGCGATTTACTAGATTCCTGACCTCAATATGTCATTACTGTAATGAGCTGAGTGAATAAAAGGTCTGATTTGATTTCATTTGCAAGGGATAAAGTATGTGGTTATTAATTATAAACATTCATTTTTAATGGAAACAATTTAAAAACAGTATGTACGTTTATTTATATGTATTCGTGTTTTATTTCTTATATAGACACATTCACATCTTGCTCACGGCGTCCCTTGTGTTTTTATACATAAAAATAAGTATAAAAGTGGAACAGGAAATGCAGCTTTCACAGAACACAGTAAACCTCAAAACACGCAAAAAGACAAACACGAATGACAATGGTAATAAAGAATAAAGGCATATGACGTTACACACACGAAAGGGTTGACAATATGGCTACCGCCTTGGAACAGTCAGTGGTCAAAAAGGCCGCTGGGGGTTTAAACCAGGTTTTAGGGTGCACCAAACCTAACACTTACGCTACTGTCATCCCAATAAACGGGACATTGTAAATAAAGAAATCTCCGCCATGAACTATTCTCTAACAAGGCAGCATTAATAGGCAATATAAGCAAAACGCAAATATACTCGTGTATATTAATACAAAAAAACAACAACAATAGCATAGAAAGCCACATTGAATTTGAATTTTCTAATTTCAAATTCAATGGAATTCATTTTCAGATTTCGGACAAACATAAATGTTGTGTACCACATATGCGACAGACATGAGCACATCAGAATGGACTAGATCTAAACTTTTTTTTTCTCCCTGGAAAACAGCCTAGAGACTGAGCTGAATTTGAAATTTCGACAAAGCTCAAGTATATGATAAATAGAATAAAACATGTGTATTTTCATATCACACCCTATATCATGCCCTCGACCTATATAAGCCCTCGAGCTAAAGATCTCGGGCTGATATGACGTCTCAGGCCTGATATAGGGTGTGATATGAAATACCCATTTAATTTTCTCTATATATTCGGGCTTTATAAACAATTCAAGCTAAGCGTAAGCTCATTTTGAATTATTTTGCTAAAGCTCTCGGGCTGATATGACGTCTCAGGCCTAATATAGTGTGTGATATGAAATACTCATGTATTATTCTCTATATATTCAGGCTTTATAAACAATTGAAGCTAATCGTAAGCTCATTTTGAATTATTTTGTAATTTAAATAGTAGTTGTATTAACAATATTGATTTCAGTATTGGTTCTGTTGCAACACGTTATAAATATCTAGATATCCTTACAGTGATGCTTAGCTATACCCGTTGTTGTTGTGTCCTTCATGACGCCGCTTGTCTGCGTAATAGTACCCATGTACCATGTTGCCTTGATCACTATACGTGTATGTGCAAACCATCTTTGGAAATATACGAAATCACTAGTATTGATTGTAACTGACATGCGGTCACCATCAGTCAATATTTTGCAGAGTTTGGTACATTTGTATTTTTTTTAAAAAGAAAAGTCAAGAGAAGGGAGTGGTTCATCAAAAATTAACACTTTTCTCTTTTCCTGCTAATTGTTCACGTCATCAACACGTTGTAACGTCATCAACACGTTGTAACGTGATGCATGGGATATGAAATTGCTTGCTTTTATTAGTTTCCTACGGTGGTGTAGATGTGGAGCTGTTGAAACCTTATACAGTTACATTAAAGGTCAACTGTGTTGATCGTGAATACTTGTAATTGTATCTGCTTTTATAGGCAGGCAGGAAGTAATGCCTTTTAGAGTGGTTATCGGAAGACCGGGCCAGATATTTTAAAATACGAATATTTTCAGAAGAAATTGCATTAATTTGACATTTTATATTTGGGAATTGCTTTACATAGTAGTCTATTTATTACTTTTGAATGAATACATGAATATTTCTTAAGTTGTTATTAATAGTTTTGGGAAGGGCCGTAACTAATGTTGTAAGAACTTGTGGCCCCACCCATTTGCATACTTTGTTAAAAAAAATGCAATAAAATATGTTTAAGCCAATAGTTTCTATTTTGTCACTAAAGGTAATTGACTTTCACATTATGGTTAAGTCTACACATGTTCGATATGTGTACATATATTACGTTCATCGTTGTCAAGGTACATCAGTTGACGTGATTTATAAATATATATTTCTTACTCTCTACGTAACCGTTTGGAAACGAAACGCTCTTTTATAAAGCAGCCCCAACAAAATTGAAAATTATATATACGGCTATATCTATTTGAACACACAGATATTCTTTCAATTAGTATGTGGATGTGTGTCCGGCTGGAAATGATGAATATGAAACTGTGATACAGATATAATAACAATTGTGTTTTTTACTTTTTATATTTGAATCTGTATGCCTACACATAAACACAGAGATTAATGTAAATAGTTAAACAGCATCCCCGTCTTCAGATATCGCTTTATTGTGAACAAATGTGTTTTCGTTTTATTTCAAACAACACGTCAGAATCAGCATGTTTGATTAATTCATTCAACTACAATATTCGTGTTTTGCAGTTGTTAAATTTAATCACTACTGATACTTGCCTTCGCCCTTGAGTTGTTTCTCTCCTCTCTCTCTAGCAAGTGTATCAACAAAATCACCCCCAAAGGTTGGCGTATTTGCTTGTATTTTAGGTGGTACTGTTGTTTGAGAACGGTAGTTGGTGGAGCCATTTTGAACATCAGAACAAAAGTTGGGGAATTGGTCCCATCATCAGGTACCAATGTCACTAACTTTGTTTCTAGAATTGATCTAGTGTTAAGATGCATTTTATTAGCAAATGTTTCGGTAAAATGAGTGTGCTCGAATTTTGAAATAATATGATTGCTCTGATACGTCTCACTAAATGAAATGAAAAAGAATCCGCTTTATTTAGACGGATTGTGACCTTCATTTACAGTGTTCTTCCAGTATCATGCTGAATCACTGTGGATTTAACGTAGAACACCGCTTAAACCAGTCCCAGGGGGCGTGAGATGTGTTGCCTTTTATATTACCTCTTATGAACAGACTCAATAAATCCGAGTCTGCTACTTGTATCTCTTTTTTGTCGGTGTTGCTTCCGAGGGATCTCCTTTCAGTATGTATTGGTGATATATTTGCTGTTGTTAATGGAGTCGACGTTGTTGTATTGGTGTATATATGTATTATAGAGGCTTGCTAAGCTAACATGGAGGCCTTATTGCCTACGGTATCCCTGTCGCTACACTCATTATGTTATATATTTTCCTTTTCATTTCATTTCATTGACATTGACATTATAAATATGCTCATATTTCGGTTTGTGTTGCAGTACTGTGTTTGGTACATGTGTAAGGTTACTTTGGTTTTCTATAGGACCATTTTCCTCCTTTTTACATATGTAGTATGTTTCTCAAGAAGAGACCTTTTAAATTGAGGACCCTTCACGACAATTAATAGCCTTCGTCATAAACCAACCGTACATTATTAGGTAATGATTGTGCATTATAAAGCGAGCAGGTTTACGGGCAATACTGTCGTTTTCCCTACGGCACTGGGCCCGTTTTTGATTGACGGGTTTTACACCGTGACCGCCTTGCATTCTGGATATTTTCTTGCCGGAAGCGATAGGAAACGGGTATGAAACGCGTTGTGCAAATATACTGAAAACAAACAAAAAATACTTTATTTAGTTAGTATTTTTTAGTAACTTTGGGCCGTAGCTTTATGTATTAGATGTAAGTAAGTTGGTGTTTTGCTGGTTATACCCTAAAATGTGAATTGTCTTCTGGTTGAGAAGACTACCATATAGCCTGGTTTTCAAAATGTCCGTACCCCACCCACTAAAATCAGCACAGCAAGCAGATCTGACGGCGTTTTAAATGGACTTTTCTGTGCTGCCCCGTCACTTACTTGTGGTTTTATTGTTTTTTTGCATACATTATAGTAGTTTCACTGTAATAATGTCAAGTTACAATTATGGGATTTCTGTCTTTGAAACATGTTCAGTTGTTAACTGGAAAAATAACATTTTACGGTAAAAAATCCCCGTAAAATTTTACGGTAAAAGTCCCGGCAGCTGGTTGCCAGGACCTGTACCGTAAAATACGGTATTGACTGTAAAACTTATTTTTTACAGTGTGGTTTCAGTTAGGTTATATTGTGCACAAAACCTTACTTTTACACTATTATCATCCCAATTCAGTAGTACTAAATAAAATACCCCCGCGAAGAGTTAACCGTTAACAAACTAGGCAGCAGTAATTCGCAGTATAAGTATAGCACAAAGTGACAACACCATTTGTATCTTGCATCATTGTCAGTTGTGGTATACATTCTTTGATTTTCTCAAAAAAAGCTTTAGAATTAAAACGTGCTCACCATGACTATCAAACAGTGTTGTCATAATTACATCACATCATTTTCTAAAAATGAAAGTATCTGTCTATGGCAAAGACGATTGGTTGCTGTGATGAGTTCGTTCATGGGAAGCATGCCAGATACTCGGGCAGATGTCATCGAAGTCCTTAATGACACATCTCGGTATCTGGATGATATATAAAACATTGACAACACTTGAACTAACTAGAACTAATTAGTGCCGCTTCTTTTTGTCGATTTTCATCTTTCAACTGAAAATGGAGAAAATGTAAAGCAAACTGAAGCTACATATTCTCTTTGTCTTTTATATCTGCTTTTACTATTGCTGTTGTATTAAATGTATGAAAAGTATTATTATTAATAGTATAATAAGTAGTCCTAGAAGAAGTGGTGTAGTAGTACTAGCAGTAGTATTAGTAGTAGTACGTAGTAGATGTAGTTATTATAGTAGTAGTAGTAGCAGAAAAATAGTAGAATATAAGAATCCATCATGAGTATCCATGTGAGATAGAGAAATCTCACCCGAGGGGTTAGAATTGCAACCAGGAACGAGGCTCTGCCGAGTGCCTGGTTGCAATTCTGATCACGAGGTGAGATTTCTCTATCTCACATGGATATTCATGATGGATTCCCTATCTCACATGGATCACTCATGATGGATTATGAGGTAAAAAATCAATGACTTTGCTGAATTAACGCCAGAATAAGGCAACGTCGACGTAACGTCTTGACGTCGTAAGTCACATGTCATGTAAGATTATAAGAATCTTTCTGTTTTTATCGGAACCGAGGCTCTGCCGAGGTTCCGATTAAAACAGTTATACCGAGGGTTGGAATTCCCTATTTGAACCGAATACCCATGATAGATTCTTTTTCTTGCATATCAGAGACATGTTGCGAGTTCACGCCGCCAGCTATTAACGTGTTGCATGTTTTCCTGCATACCGGATGTAGGGTGAGATGGAAATATCTAGCCCCGGTAAAATGACGGATATCCTTGTCCGGTATGCAAGAAAGAGTTATTTCACACGAGGAAAATGCCTATCACATGAGTAGAAATGGGAGAACTATGATATCGAACAGTGGTATATATGTACATCGTTTTAAACTTTGCACACTCTTCACAGAAACGAAGCCTTCTAATAATGTTACAATAAATTCGTACTAGTTTTATATTTGATTTGGCATCATGTGTCCCTTTGAGGTTTAATATGTTTAAAATAAAACAATATTCACGAACACAGATGTTATGGTTATAATAAACATTTTTCTTTGACATCTAAAAGATTACAGACAAAGAAAACTACGTCGATTCTTACAAAGGCTGTATTGTGTTATGCAAACTAATACGTTTTATTTTATTGCATCTTAATTTATATCAGGCACTTATTTTTCTTGCAATACTTTAGTGGCATTTTTCATCTGCTTTTCCTACACTATTAAACACGCACTTCGTATCGAATATCGTGATTAGGGTGCTTTTTACACAATGTAACTTAGTAATAACTAATAAAAAAGCAATCGTGTGGCAATTAATTGTGGATCTTTAACAAACTGTACGCAAAAGGTGCTGTCTTTGTATTAAACAGTGCTTAATGTAATAAAGTAATAAATGCTTTCGTAGCTTTGTTACCAACATACCTGGTAACATTGCTATACAGACTGAGAACGTTGTAGTTCCTCGGCATAGGTACATGAATGTCCACGAACGTTACAATATATGCATACCTGTTAAAATTAGATATACACATCAAACAGGAAACATAGATTCAAGGACCACAGTCAACCAAAACCACGACCAGAAACAAACAGTAATAATACTGATGAATAAAAGGAAAGACATGACCAACATAAAAGGGTTGACAATAGGGCTACCGCCTAGCAACGGTCAGTGGCAAAACATGCCACCGGGTGATATAACCAGATTTGTGGTTGCACCAAATCTCACTCTTACCTTATTGTCAGAATGTGTAAATAAAGATATCCTCGCCAGGTTATATTATCTAAAAACCAATACAGCATTGATAGGAAAAATATCAAGTATAACACATCAATAGTCATGTATAAATGAATATAAGAAATCATAGAAAGATACAAGTACTCAATGACCGAAGCCAGAGCAACAAGAGAACAAATCCAAGAGGGTACGACAATACAAGATATAAGACAAACATCAAACGCTACCATCCTTGAGGATTTACGTAGACGTCATCATAGTGTCCACAATCTGGTCGGTCTTCGAACATCAAAGAGGAAGGAACAGCGGCTAACTGTAAATGAGTCAGCCATAAACATGCAGTGCGTTTTTAACCTGTGTATATGGTGCACCAAGCCTCACCATTGAAAGAAAGTAAAACGCCGATGCAAAGACTGAACTGGCCGTGGATAGCGTGTTTTTTTCTAATGGAACCAACATTACGATGCAATGATTGTTGGTTTAAATTAAGAGCCCCCAATTTCTGTTAAGAGTAAAATGTAACAAGAAAGGAAGCAAAACCAGCCACACACATATATAATTAAATAAAATATTCACTTATAGAATACACAAATCCAGCTGTTACTTAATATCCAATTTTGAATTAAGTCCAAATAAAATTATCCAATGTTCCTTTAATCCAAAACCGAAAGTGTCTATTTAATCCGAAACAGTAATCGGCCCTTCAAACCAAAACATTATGTGTCTCTTTAACACAAATGTTAATTGTCCTTTCAGTCTAAACTAATTTCCAATATGTTCAGTTTAGTCCAAATATCCAATTTCACTGCTATTATGAACGAGCACAACATGTATTAATTCCTCTCACAATTATATTTTCTAAAAGCATCCAAATTTAAATTAAATTTAATGAAGAATACTGAAACTGGTCTCTTGAGCTGCTCCCAGACTTTGTTTATATACTGCCCAAAAACTGCTCCAAAAGACTCCCCAACAATACCGTCCATTGAGACAAGTTCAGATTTCTTCATAAATGAATTTACATAAATAATTTGTAAACATACTTACATTAATACTATTTTTTACTTTTTTCAAGGCCAAATCATGAAATGCAACCGAGATACATGCAACAATACATGTAAACATTTAGATATAGGTAACACATTTAACGAAACAATCCACGGATTGCTGGGATTCAACACTAAACTGGGTATCACGTTTGATCCGCTAATAAATCCGAATACATTTGTTTGTATAAAGGGTGTACGTTGCATAAACTTATATGTCAGCATCCTTTGCTTAAACACTCTGGGATCGGAACGGCAATTATGTTGTATGAGGAAGAAATGATAAATAACTACTCTTCTTCAACATTGGAACACCCAAGTACCATAGTTTAAAACAATGTTAGAACACTTACATGACGTTCTGCACTACCGTCTTTGCCACCGAAACGAGGTTTGAATTGAATTATTTTAATCTACATAAAGGGAAAATGTCAACACAATGCTTAACCGAATGGTCACTACCATTTTTTGGGATCAACTGTTGATTCACTCAAATTTCGGTTTGCATCATATGCTTTGGTCTTAAGTCTGTTAAGTTCAATAATAAACTATTAATGCCAAATGATGCAAAAAACAAAATTTTAAAGGTAAAGAATGTCTATCAAAACAAAGCATACCCTAGATTTACCTAACGATTTATCCTTCTACGTACTTCTACCAAACAAATCAACAAACATAGATCGCCATCAAAAATAGTTCTAAAAACCTTCTGACGAACGGTGCTACACAATGAATACGATTTAAAGAAAGTATAGTTGATATATTATAGGAAGTCAAGGTCATCCTTACACCTACAAACTGTCAGAGTTAATACATGTTAGGATTAATGATCGAACTCGCTGTTGCTCCCAATGGGTACATATGGAGATAATTATGAACTAATAACGTGTATATATGGAGATATGTATGAACTAATTATGTGCAAATATGGACATAATTATAAAGAGAATTATGAAGAACTAAGTACGTGATAGCTGATTCAAACCGATACTCAAAATGGCAGCTCTGCGGAGCTGGAGATCATCGACATAACTTTTATCCCACCTATGTATAATTCATCGACATAACTTCTCTCCCACCTATGCAACATAAACATTTTGGTATCGATCAGCAAGTTATTACTTGAACACAGATCAGATCAAATCAAAAGGGTAAACATGTTCAAACCGGTTTGAACTTATCAACTTTCGGATAACAAGAACGACAGCAAACTCAACACAAAAAGCGAAACGATATACTTAAATAATTATTCAAACACGACCGGCGCAGTCTTTCGTATACACAAAGAAGAGAAACAACTGTATGTTATTCTACGATAAAATACGGCTGTTCCATTAATTCCCCGCGAATATTGCATCCGTTGGAAGCTCCACGTTACATGACGTCACTTGGTAAATATACGTCACGAAGACAAACTCAACAGTAATTTTAATGAAATGTTAATTACAACACATTTGCCATGCTCCCAAACCTTGCACACACCCCGATATAAAAGCATCATTTGCATCAGTACATACAACTTGAACAAGCAGAGAACGTTTGATGTCATACAGCGCAAGCTATATGGCGTAAGGAATGACTTTGTTGGTCACGTGACTACAAATGTATTTAAACATACTGTACCGCGCAGAACTTTGCATACGGGGGCGCCCAATGGAACAACCTGTAAACATAGCAGCCTGATTACCTTGACCTCCGAGATAATATATAGTGACCCCACAATAGCGTAAACAATGGGGTTATTGTTGTGCTAGAATCGAAATAATAAATACGTACCTGTATTTTCTCGGAAAATAAAATACAGTTAGTCGTTCGGATGCGAGTAATTAATTACTACGCATACGAACTCCTAGCTGTATTTCATCACCGATAAAATACGTTCGGATGCGAGTAATTAATTACTACGCATCCGAACTCCTAATTGTGTTTTATTCACCGATAAAATACAGGTACGTATTTATTATTTCTTAAATGCATGCTAATACAGTTATGGTAATTAATAATGCCATACCTCCATAACAATCCTTAAGATAAAAGGTTCGTTATATATTTATGAGCTGGCTGTTTATTATATAAGTAACAAAGACGTGTCTATTACCATGATTAACGGACATTAATGGAATATGGTGTCCATGACAACGTGTTGAGTTATATTCATATAAATGAAGCGTTACACTAGAATCTTCTTTAGACTTAAGTTGTAGCAAAACTGGTCAAGATGTCGTGCGCAGAAAACTAGCGATAATCCAGAGTGAAAGTGTCGACACACGCACCGGCTCTGAAATAGATATTGATACCAGGAAAAAGGGATAACGCTCAATTCGCAATCCTGATAACAAGCTTGCCCATTACTGAAAAAGTGGGTCTCTAAGAAGAAACGGACAACAACAAGATATACTCGGTTTTATTGAGTTTATTAATGGGAGACAATCAAAGATACAACACCTTTACACTCCCAGCCCCAGATTAAGCTGAATTCTACTTAAAGGCCACTAAGATTGGGTTCGATGACCCCAATGGACCGGCATCGAAATTAATACATTGGAGTGTAAGCGACTGATCGTATAAAAAGAATAAATAGTCGTGACTTAAAGCATTGTGTATTGGAAGAGGTTTCCTTTAATCTTATAAAAAGAGTTATTGGTATCTTCAAAGGCAAGCTGTTTAATTATTATGAACTGTGTGAAGAAACGATATTTTAATTAAATCATCACTTGCGACTTTGATACACATTATTGAGTGTGATTCGGTATTTGTTATTTAACATTGAAGATTAATAAATACCGAAAAACGGATACCTTTGAGAGCAACAAACACAATCAGAGAATAAAACAGCAGACTCGGTTGTATTGAGTCTGTTCATGAGAGGTCATTTAAAACGCAACACCTCTCACGCCTCCTAGCACCGCTTAAGCGATATTCTACTTTAAAGCCACATATATCGGGCTTGATGATCTCAACGGACCAGTAAGTAATAACACTACTGATTTGTAGTCGGGACGACTTCATACCGTTGATGGTCAGACATATCCTCTTAGATTGTGTACTTTGATCCGACGAGACAAAGATACTACCAAGTTAATAGTATGAAAGAGTTATTTGATATAATTGATTTCAGTCTTGTTTGGATTTCATAAAGAAAATCAGACTGTACAACTTATTGTAATATTTTTTATAGTAATATTTACTTGTTTACACGCCCGTCGACGGGCATTTGTTCATTTAGGTTTACATGTATTTACTTGTTTATACCATACTACCTCTTATTTGTAAATAGTTTTAACAATATACTTTTACATTCATTTTTAATAACTTACTTTTTGTTTTTCATCAGGTTTAGGGCTCAGTATGACCTATTATACGTCGACGTGCCGTAAACACATTCATTCATTCATTCATGAGGGCTGGCGTGGCGCAGTCGGTAGCGCGGTGGATTTGTAACCGGAGGCCCCGGGTTCAATCCTCCACTTTCCCTTAGCCTCGTCCGTCGGAAGGGGACGGAAACCGGGCGGTCCCGTGTATCGGTCTATCCTCCGAGCACGTTAAAGAACCATAGGAATCTATTCGATAATAAGAGTAGGGCAGGTTCCCGGATTCCTATGTGTCCTTCCCCTCTCTCTGGGGCGGCTCTAAATAACCTATACTGTTCCGTTAAACAACATTCAGTTCATTCATTCATTCATTCATTCATATATTAACATTCATTCCTTACATGTTCGTAATTATATAATAAACACCATACGGATATGTTTTATCATTCGTAATTCAGAAAATTAATGCTACAAGCTTTCACATCTCTACTGTAATTATATTGGACTATTTTTTGAAACTATCGAAAATATAATCATTGATGTGAGTTTTTTTTTTGTAATATTTTAAAATAAACAATTGATAGTTTAGCATACTTTTTGATTGTATAAGTCTTTGTTATTGTGTTTTTTTTAAGTGCGTGGTTTTATTTGACTGTGTTCTGTGAATGTTCAATTTCCTGGTCGATTTATACCTACTTCTAAATGTAATCAACTGTTTAAGTAATAAAGCAATTATAGATTTTTATCTCAGCGAGTTGGTTGATTCATTTCCGATAAGGCAAAGACGTTTTTCTAAATAACCAACGAGTTGAGACAGACTCTTTCAGGTTTGTAGTATGGTATATTTAGTGACTCTGTGAGAATAATTACTATTCCGGTATAGCGCCGACCCCCTTAGTTATTATGAATCAAACTAGTTAATGATTTTCAGTTTACACAGGAAATTACACGAACCAATTTACAACACAGATAATGTAAAATTAGTGGACACATGTCTTTCCTAATGTAAGACGGGATTTCATCTTGACCATGCCTAATGTTAGTGTAGTAATTTAACATTTGGAATAAATATTGAAAAGGGATTCCTTAGAACCAACAAACACAAACAAGAGATAAAAGAAGCATACTCAGTTGTATGGAGTATGTTCATGAGAGGTAATGCAGAGTACAACACCTCTCACGTTCATAGGTAACAGACAAAGAAATACATTCTGTAAATATAACACTTGGTGAATTACATCCTGGACTGAGTATGTGTTCTTAAACATACTTGAAATGTATATATAAAAGGTTTACAACAGCGGTTTGGCGAGTCAAAACAGTTCCAAGAGACACCCATAGTATCAATCCGTTGTCAATTGGCATCGTACCCTCACATTGATTAGTGCACCTAAACTAATTACTCCGTGTATAGATATGAAGTATTATACCGATTCAACAAGGTGTTTATGCATTTTTATTACATTTCTATGGGTGAAAGATTAGGATTTCTCAGTGAAAGAAAATTCATAATCGCTAAATATTAATAACTAACTCCGAACACAAAAGAAAACTAACTGCGACGTTGAGTTATGACGTCAATAACGTGTTGGTGACGTCAACGTTATCTGCCGATAATGCTAAATAAAGCAAATTATTCTGGTTAAAATCATACATAATCTGATTAAAAATGTAATAAACAGATTATTTGACTGTTGTGATCGATTATATTGAACTCCTTCACTCGATGGTAGGCGTGTGTTGTTTTTTCACTTACTTGCTTACGCTCGTTCGTGAAAAGAACCACACGTCTACCATCTCGTGAAGGATTTCCCTATAATCGATCCCAGCAGTTAAATAATTTCTATATATCTCTTAGCGTATGGTAGACTTCACACAATTTGTCTTTCTTAATATATCATAATGCGGATCAGTGCGATACAGTCATATGTCGTGTTCAATTTAGTAGCCGGTCTGCCCCATAAAACTTCCGAAAAGCATTACTTTTACTCATGCACTCTCTTTAAGGTAGCAATAACATTTGCTTCAAACAGCAGTGTATGCCCTGTAATGCATTTAATGTCATTAGTCTGCTCATTGTCATCGCTAACAACGTTCTCGCATTTAAATATCTGTGAATGTAAACATGATAAAACTTACAAACATGTAGTTCAATTAAAGTTAATTTTGTTTGAACATGCGAACTAAATTTGCTATTTTGTATAATTCGCACTTAAGCAATTTGATTACATCACGTCGTTTATATTTTATTTAAAGTCGGTTAACGCATACGGTTTGATTCTCGCTTACATGAACAGAACAGAACATACTTTTATTCAGATTTGTACATAGTACATCATCTAATAAATATCTAAGTTTACAATACACTACGTGACAAGAGAGAGGATGAATACATTACTGGTTCACAATTAGAGAATGTCTAATACTAAGAGATTCTCTAATGTACTTACACAAATTTAGTAATATTTTTTTGTTATTTGATTTCATAAGCTCAATGAATTTAAACATTGAAGGTCTAATAAAATAATATTTCTTAATGTTTTTTTTTCTTAAGTCATTGAAACGTCTACAAATACATATGAAATGATACTCGTCTTCTATATCCCCAGAATCTCAATATAAACAAATTCTTTCATTTCGTGCTAACCTGTTTGGAGCAAATCTGCCCGTCTGAATCCTAAGAGGATGAGATGACTACCTAGTTTTAGAAAAAATACATCTCAATGAGTAAGGCAACATATCTAAATAAGTTTCATACTCAAAATTATTCTTGAAACATTTATATGAGTCTAAACCTGGACTATTATCGATTGATACATGCCACTGTTGAATAACATTGTCAATTACTCTTTGTTTAAAAACATTTAGAAATGATTTTACATTTAACTGGACTGCATTATAAAAAGTATATCCAAGTCCATGACTATGTAAAGGATTTTTAACACTTGCAACCCAATTTTTATAGCCTCTCTCACAATTATTTACACCTTGGGTATACACTGTTTTAACTAGAATATTATCACTATTTGCAACTTTACACCAATACTTTATTATATGACATATCGCGTTATCTAAAGAGGGTATCTACCAATTTCTCCATATACACTACTAGAACCAGTGTTTGATTTTACCCCTAATATTCTCTTCAAAAATTTCAAATGTATTCTTTCAATTTCCTTAAACTTATTAAAACCCCATATCTCCGAACTATATCCTAAATTAGATCCAACAAAAGAATCGAACAATTGACATAAAATTTTAGGTTTTAACTTTATTTTCTTACAATTATATAATAATGCATTTAGAGCTTTTAATGACTTCCCAATAATATGCTCTTGACTTTTTAAAAAGGACCCTGTGTAATTAAACATTGTACCCAAATAATTGAAGTCGTCCACCACATCTATTAAACCCCCGTTATAATTCCATTTCTCATCGTTATGTATTGGACCTCTATTTCTAAACACCATAAACAAATGTTTCGGTATTAACCTCCAGGCCCCAAGTGTTACAGTACGTATACAAAAGGTTTAAGCTATTTTGTAACTCCTCAACCGATCTCCCAACGACGGACATATCATCAGCAAATAAAAGAAGTATCAAAACTATTTCATCAATTATCAAACCAGAATTACCATCATTTTGCATAAACAATTCTAAATCTTCCATAAACAAAGATACCAAAATCGGGGAAATCACTTCTCCTTGACGTAAACCAACCGCATATTCAAAGTATTCAGAATAACTGTTACACTGCTTTACATGGAAAGTCAATCTTAATAATGCGGCTACAGTGGTCGTTTCTCACACTTTACATTCTTTTTTCAATCACGATACTGAACTTATTTCCTGTTTTTTTCTGTGTTTGCACTGTCACATTTAATTGGGATAACAATAGGGTAAGAAGAAATATAAAAAGATATAAAAAGATCGGACAGGGAAAGTAGCATTCAAGGAGGACAGTTAACCACAAAACACAGAAACAAACACGCAAACAGACAAACAAGAAGGCAAAAGTAATATTCAATGCAAACGACATCACAACACAAAAGAGTACGGTTTGGTGAATCCTAGAATATACTTGAAGGACCTATGTTCAGCTTATTGTATTTGGGAGTCAGCTGGGCTATGCGGGTTGGGAGTGAATATTATATATATAGACGTAAATTACAGATAGACATACACTTGCTTACGGAAAAGGTGGTATTCAACATTGTGTCAAATGATGAGGCTTTCCAATAAAGTCTCGATAATAAAGACCTCTCGCGAGACTCTCTCAAAGAAGTCCACACGATGGTCTGGAGTAAAGCTTCTTTAACATTGGTGACATCACAACGAGTCGTGGACAAAACAAAATTCACCCTCCGCTGATTGGTCAAATTTAGTTTGTTATGGGAATCACCCCCGACGTCACGACGGCGTCAAAACTACGTGAGGTTACGCGCAATGTTGTGCAATCAAATTAACCCAAACAAAGTCAGCGGATCACGATAAATGCTAAAAAATAATTTTTAAACAATATTATATTCATTTTGTAATATAGATTATATTATGTTTTTAGAGAAACTACAAAAAACGAAGTGTATTGTATATTTAATAAGGACGTACACACATCCCATTGAAACTAATGTAGCGCATAATACAACGTGCACTTTGATGTTGTGGTCAAAATGACGTTACGTCGCAGTCAGGTTTGACGTTTGGCGCCGTCTATCGGTCATACATTTTAATGAACCACGAGTCCAGACGCTCGATAACGCTCGCTTGAGTTTATCTGGATGATAGAGACTACTTCCAATAAAGCCAAAATGATATATAGGGTCCTATAGAAACCACAGCGTCCGAACGCAATGGCATCGAAGGTCCGCACTGTACTGCAAACAAGGACTTGAAACTACAATGAAAGAGACAAAAAACAACAGAAAGGGTGGTGAAGACAGGGTTACCGACTTGGAACGGTCAGTAGGCAACTAACTAAAGATATACATACAAAATAATAAACATCTCAGGATGTATCCAGAATCGTGATGAACAACCATAGTAGTTGCAGCTAAAGAGAAAACCAATCTAGGGTACGACCAGAAAACCCAAGGGACGAAAGCTCATGCACCCACCTCCCTTAGTTGGGGTTCAGTAGGTACAATCATAGAGTCCCAAGAGGTAGTCCAGTCATCGCACAAGTGAAAAGTGAAGCGTAATGACTGACTGTAGAGGGGTCAATTACTAAACATGCAGTGCGCTGTAAAACCAAAGGGTTATAACCTTTTCTGTCGAACTTCCTGATTAAATTTGTAAAGCGGTCAGGAAACCCGTCAGACCCCTTTAACTTTCGAAGTTTAAAGACTACATCTCCATAAAATGAGGGTTGTGATATGCCTAGTCGCAGAAGTGTTTTAAGGTTGATGTTGTACTTTTCCAGCAGGCCCTCGTTGCGGCGGTAGAATTTAGAGAAGATCTACGTAGTTTGTGATAACGAAAACCCTGGAAAAAAAGCCATGAATACTTGCATTGTGGCTTTATATGCTTTTTAATATTAATATATACCTGATCATAAATGTGTTATACTATATTGCTCAGTAATGCTACCTCATTTGTTAGAGAATATAACCCGGTGGGATTTCTTTATTAACACTGTCCCGTTGTATTGGGATGACGATAGGGTAAGAGGTTTGGTGCTCCTTAGAAACTGGTTTAAACGTTTGCCACGGTCCGTTTGAAGGCGGCAGTCCTGTTGGCAACCCGTTTGTTTGCGATGTCACTTGCCTCGTTTCTTATTAACATTGTAATTGTGTGTGTTTTTTGTTGACTGTATTCTGTAAAAGCTATGTTTCTTGTTCGCGTTTTATACCAACCTTTTGTATATGTAGTAAACATATTAAAACACAGCTTTGCTATTTGTTTGTTTAAGTTATAAAACAAAAAGCAATTATCAACACCCATTTATTCTTCATAGGCATAGAATAGAAGATAATATATAGCTACAGCTGTGTACTATTCAATGTAGCGATGCTTTTCAAAGGGAAAACTGTAATTTGATCTCAGTTAATATACCTGAGCTAATCAGTCAGTCGTAAAAGTTATTATCAATACATATACTGACGGTTAATGAAAACGCACCATTAATTCCGTAAGTTTATACTCTTGGATTATTTTCCAAATTATTATTGTAATAAAACAGCTGAACCAATATTTTATAATTGAATCTTGATACCTAACTTGCCTCACATGTTTATTGGTAGGCTTTTATGTCAAGCAGTTACGTAGTTATTTACCTCGTCATTTAACATTGGTTTCTATGGATAATTATCAAAAGAAAATTGTTCTGCTAAATGTCAAGCTGCATTAATCTGTCTCGGAATAAATTACAGTTGGTTTTACTGGCCTCTTTATTGTTTGACGTCTGATAGTATTATGCCATGAATGTTTTTGAGAACATGATTTCTTTGTGCGATGTAACTGGAAAAAAACGGAAATGCACGTGCATTTCATAACACCAATGTGGAATGCACTAAATCCAGATGTACGAGTAAAGTTAAATGTCGACTCGTTATATGCCATTGGATTATATCATATATTGTCCAAAATGGCTCAAATTCTAACTTTTAAAAGGATTTGTTTTGTGGTTCGTTTTCATTTAGTATATTATAGGGGAACTAGATAATATGTGTAGTACCCAACTTGGGTTCATTTACGGTCGTACATATAACGTATATACATGTATGACTATATAACCATATCGTCAGTTGTAAAGTCCGTATTCCGCTGGGAAATATATTGTTGTCATATATAAATATAGACACAAACATCGAACAGGAAAAGCAGCATTCAAGGACGACAGTCAACAACAAATACACACAGAAACAAAAAACACATCCAAATACGACGAAAATGCCAATAAAGACATCAGAAACACAAAAGGGTTGACAATAGGGCTACCGCCTTGGAACGGTCAGTGGCAAAAAATGTCGCTGCGGGTTTAAACCAGGTTCTAGGGTGCCCTTCTATCAACCCAGTAAAACGGGACAGTGTAAATAAAGAAATCACCGCCATGAACTATTCTCTGTCCAAGAAGGCAGCATTAATAGGTAATATATGAAAAACACATGCTCGTGTATTTATAAATACAAAAAACAACAAAAAACAAGAAAGCCAGAGCAACAGGAGTATAAACCACTGAGAGCACGACAAGACAAGATTGCAGACAATCATTGAAACAAGCAACAGCTACGTAAATTAATAAAAAGCAAGACATGACATCACAAACATAAAAGGGTTGACAATAGAGCTACTGTCTAAAACGGTCAGTAGTAAATATGACTGCTGGATAAGATGGATGAAACTCCTATACCAAAAGCGAATAAAGCAAATGCCGAAAAAAAAACAATAAAGCGCTTCTGATGCTGATGCTGACTAGAATCTTAGTGAATGCCACGTAATGTTCATCCACACGCCATATTCCGCAAATCGCACATAAGTGTTAAACTGATAAAAATATAGTAAAATTCAAAAATAATTGCAATATATGTATATGCTCTTATATAATCAGTGCAGCCCTTAAGATATAAATACAAACTTGAATAGTATGTGCATTTATCAATGGTTATTAACTTATGCCATAATCTAGGCACTAGGTGCATATGTGTATTTAACGTTTCATAAAAGTATGACATTTTTGTATTTATTATTCCAGAGCAGTAGTGATAGAAACAAGATAGAAAACACTTTCTGATTTCAACATATATTTAAGCCATTTTATGAGCATCTTTAATACAATTTCAAATAAAGGTGTATAGAAAACAAGAAAAAGTATAATATATCCGGCTTTATTAGGCAAATTTCGTCTGCAGAACTAGTACACAATGTACGACCACGTACACTTGCACATAATGTTATTATGTCGGTTTTAATACTATAAATGTCACGTTTCTGTATGCCTTGTTTTATTGTAATTGTCAGTTGTATGTATAGTGATGTTAAACAATGCTAACTTCCTCGCCTAGCGCTGAGGTAATACAATATAACGGGACTGTATGATTAACTACTTACTGATGATATTCGACTTGTTACTTGCGTGCTGTATTGAACGAAACAGAACAATGAATGCATGAATGTGTTTTATTGCACGTCGACACATAAATATTGTCATATTGTGCGCAAAAACCGATGAATCATAAAAGTATGAAGTAGTAATTAAAAATAATGTAAACGTATAAAGATAAAACACTCTACAAATAAGGGATGATATGGTTGCAATATAAACTATGTATATCAGCAAATTCCCGCCTATGGGCTTGTAAACAAGTTAATATATATAGGAAAATATTATACTGATTTATAAAGTCTGATTTTTTTAAGGAAATCTAAAACAAGACTAAAATCTATAGAATCAAATAACTCTTTCAAAGTATTAACTGTGTGGTATCTTTGTCGCATAAAGGCGTTTGCGAGTTGAAATTAATGCTACTAAGGGAACACGATATAAGAAACAAAACGTTCTGTGTTGAGAATCAAAGGACATCGCTGTAAAAACATATACTTATAAATGATACTACAGACGGATCAAGAGTGTTTTTATATCAAACTAGTGTTAATATTTTAATTTAATATATCATATAGCCTATTTGCATCATTGGGTGTTTATGCAATATTATTTTACATAGGATATTTATATTGCCGATGTATGAATTACAGTTGTGGCGTACAATTGAATATGAAGCCGTTTAATTTGGTGGCCAGTTATGGTATACAAATGAATATTAAGCCCTTGTTTGGTGGTCAGTAAGGTAATGTAATTGTATTTCAAGAAAGATCAAAATATCGGACAGGGCAAGCAGCATTCAAGGACGCAGACAACCACAAAACACAAAAACAAACACGCAAACAGACAAACGAGAAGGCAAAAGTAATAAAAAATACAAACGACATCACAAACACAAAAGGGTTGACAATAGGGCTACCGCCTTGGAACGGTCAGTGGCAACAAAGGCCACTTGGGGTTTAAACCGGTTCTAGGGTACTCCAAACCTCACACTTACCCCACTTTAATCTCATTAAAACAGGACAGTGTAAATAAAGAAATACCCGCCATGATCTAATCTCTAACCAACAAGGCAGCATCAATAAGCAATATAAGTAGAACACACATATGCTCGTGTAAATATAATACAAAAACAAAATAGCCTAGAAAGCCACAATGAAGGTACTCAATGACTTGGCAGAAGACAGAGCAATAAGAGAATAAATCATTGAAGGCACGACAAGAAAGATCATAGACAAACATACATCAAATGCCACCGTCCCAATGGGCTTTAGGTAGGCGTCAGCATAGGGTCCACAGCCTGTCCGGTCATCGTACAATTAAAGAGGAAAGCATAGTGGCGATCTGTAAAAGGGTCAACCACCAAGCATGCAGTACGTTGCAAAATGATAGGGTCATAACCTCTTTTGAAAAACTTTTTAACAAGTTTAACAAAGATAGTATGAAAGTGATCACAACCAAGAATCTTACGAAGTTTATAAATCACATCACCATAAAAGTCAGGTTGTGATAGTCCTTGTAGCAGAAGAGTCCTTAAATTACTTTTATATTTGGAAAGAAGATCAGGGTTACGATAATAAAATTTTGCAAAGTTTATACGAAGTTTATGGTAACGGTAACCCTGATTAAGTAGCTTTTTAGTTATACAAAGATTACGAATATTAAAGTCCTCAACTCGAATACAAGCTCTTGAAAAACGAATCAGTTGAGACACATACACCCCATAAGAAGTTGCTCGGGGAACATCCACATCCAAGTGGGGGTAATTAACAATGTCAAAATTAAAATTATCTCTCTTGTCTTAGATTTTGCTAATTATTTCACCATTTTCAATCGAGAGATCTAAATCTAGAAAAGAAACGTTATTATCAGATATATTAGCTTTATTAAGCTGAAGTTCTTTAGGATAAATGGTATCAACCATAGTTGGAAAGAAAGGGTTGTCAATGTTCAGTATGTCATCCAGATACCGAGAGGTGTCATTAAAAGGTTCAATAACATCTGCCTGGGTATCTGGTGAAAGACTCAACATGAAAATCCTTTCATAGCAAAATAAAAACAATTCTGCCACAAGTGGTGCACAGTTCGTACCCCTAGGGATACCAACAATTTGTCTATAAACGGTGGTACCATACCTGACGAAAATATTATCTAATAGGAAGATGAGTGCTTCACAAAGTTCATAGCAAGTCAATAAGTTTTCATAAGTTTTATCACAATATAGTTTAACGTGATCTTTAACGGCATTAAGACAAGAAGTTAAAAGTTTGAAGATGTTTGTTGTGGTGCAGGCACTAGAATTAGATATAAAACGAGCCTTATACGGATTTTTATGTAATTTAGGAATCCAGTACATGGTAGGCAGTTTATTTTGCTTATCGTTTACACCAGCCTTGAAAGTAGTGCACCGAGTGACATGTGCGGAAACAACATCATCCTCAGTAGAATTAACTGAAGTATACGAATTGGTGCTGCCGAGTTCCAGAGATAAAACATTGACGTAATGTAGGCGTCAAACAATAATTACATTATTAGCTGCTTTATCTGCAGGAACTAAAACATATTGATTATGAATTCCTGAATTTTCGATTTTAAATTACGATAGGAAAACCTAGGTCTCGGAGGAAGTAAAGAGGGGTTAGCATTATAAACGGTAATGCGTGTATCTATAATTTTAAGAATTGACTTTTTCCAAGTAGAAAGCGAGTTTGGGTCCGCATGTTCTCTACGACACCATTTTATACTAAAATCTTTAATGGAGTGGGCGATCTGGGCACGACAGGCATCAAAATCAATAGTTGAAGGTAATCTATATTTAGGACCTTTCGAAAACAAATGCCGAATACGTTTATCATCAATATCAAAATTACCAGTGATGACAAGACCTGCTGGAGCATAGCAAAATTTTGATGCGTTGCATTCACATTCCTTTGGAGTATTATGTACTATATCAAGGTCAGAAACTATTTTGTTTTAGTTGAAAATAATATTTCTAATAGGCTCTTTATACTTATAACAAATTACAGGACTTTCGGAATTTTTGAAATATTTTGGGATAGAATCAGCTACATGAGTATCCCGAAAAATACTAGGCATGTCAATGAAATCAATACCTTTATTAATATACAGTAGTTTTAGAAATCAGACTCCTTGTCAATATAGGGTCGGAGAACATGTTGTGTGTAGCTTTGAACTATGGGAGCAGTGTTATACAAGGGATCTGTACGAATGAAAATTGTGTCGGCTTCCTCGTCGATTAACTTTAGTGAAGAAATGGACAAAGAGGTAAGCCGTGAAAGCATAGAGTGCTTTCCAGACTGTTTAAAAATAATATGTAAATCAGCGACAGAAATAATTACATGCGATTTACGTTTGATGTTACCATTACGCCTAAAACCATGAGACCTAGATTTACGGTTTCGATTAGAAAATATAGAAAAAATGTCAATATTAGGATCTTTAGAAATATTTCCATCTTGATAAATATTGTCATTAAGGCCGAGTAGATAAGGTGTCTGTAAGTTGTTCATCCACTTAAGTTCTGCAATATGTACAGCTTTTATTTTGAAGCTTTTAGTAGCATCATTATCAAAAAATATATACTCAACCGGTTGAACAGTTACGTAATTAAAATTATGACCTGACTGACGAAAGTGTTTGTACAAGTAATTTTTTAACTTTTTAGGATTACTTGCATTATATTTGTGTTCACTAAATCGAACTTTTAAGGATCGACCTGTTTGTCCAACATATTGTATACCGCAACGTGGTGCATATCAAGTCAGAACATAAATGACGTGAGTAGTACGTCAATCAACATTTGAAGCTAGACATACATGAAACAATCTATCATTAACAGCTGATTTAATGGTGGACTTGCAAGATAAGTAATTGCAACAACTGCACCTCTTAGCATTACACTTATTAATAGAGGGAAACACCCTGCGTCTTGAATGAACTAAATTATTTCTGAAAGGAGACTATATATAGCATTTCCTTAAAACAGGTGATCCTAGAGGAGTTACGGAAACTTTTGAGCCATTATTAAAAATCCTAGTAAAGTTGTAGAGAGTGTAGAAAAATCATAAGTGCTTATAGATGAAACATAACGTTTACTGAAGATTTTATCAAGAACGTCTCCTGAATATTTTATAGACCAAAACAAATTAATCCCAGAGTTTTCATAAGTTTTATCACAATATCGTTTCAAGTCCGTGTATGGAAGCCAGTTGTGTCACACAATTGTATATCAAATATAGATATCAAAATCGAACAAGCCTTCGTTTTGGTTACAAGTTGTGCCTTACAATTGTATATTAAGCCTTTTTTAATGGTCAGTTGTGTAATATAATTGCATATCAAGCCGTGTTTTGGTAGACAATTGTGTCAAGCAATTGTTTATTACGTTTTGGTTATGGTTTTGGTGGCCATTTATGTCATACAATTGTATATCAAGGGCTTCATTGGTGGCCATTTGTTCCATATAATTGTATATCAATCCTTTGTTTGCTGGCAATTTGTGTCATTTAACTGTATATCTTGCTATAGATTGGTAGCCAGTTGTGTCAAACAATTCCTTATCACGCCCTTGTTTGGTTGCATGTTGTGCTATACAACTGTATATCAAGCTCGTGTATGCTGATCTGTTGTGCAGTTATTTATTTACCAACTGACAACTAAGCTTAACCAATTTACCAAGTGCACCCGTGTTCGAATTTGAAAACAATACTCTGCGAAAGTAATCGGTTTCTCTTTTTAAACTAAGATAAAACATTGGGTATAGTCATAAACACTAGTATGTCTTTTTGCTGGCTGGACCGTAATGTAGCACATTATTGTCTTTGATCTATCACATAATAACCATCTGAGTATTGGTAGTGCTGCCGTAGTGCTGTTAAAGAGGAAGTT
Organism: Cyrtodaria siliqua; assembly: GCA_037043455.1. Taxonomy (NCBI): domain Eukaryota; kingdom Metazoa; phylum Mollusca; class Bivalvia; order Adapedonta; family Hiatellidae; genus Cyrtodaria; species Cyrtodaria siliqua. The sequence goes on from JAWPHD010000054.1 coordinate 157,177, forward strand.
CGAGAATCTCCACATCTCTGAATTGTTTTGATATTTTCTCCAAATTATAATAAATATATCACTGTAATGAATGTTTTTCCTATAAGTTAGACAGGTCCTTAATTATAGTATAAAAAACGTGTCTGTATCCTATCAATGAAATATACAATGCCGCTCGTCTGGTAGACAACCTGAACCCTCACGAGGGTCTTGTCTGATACTCGCTAATTCAGGTAAAACTGACAAATTAGCGTTGTACAACACTTAGTCATACAAAGTTATGCCGCCATTTTTTTAATTATTTTGTTTAATATTCATTGATTATTCATGTGTTATTTGCGATGGTTAAACTTATGTACTATTGATTTTATGAAAATTGAGTTCTGCTCAACCCGGGGCTAGAGGGCGTGAGCGGTGGCTAGCATATTTCAATACCGTTCATGAACAGTCTCAATCAAACCGAGACTGCACTATTTCGTATGTGTCGTGTTCGGCCGTTTCTAAAGATCCACTCTCATACTCTTTTATATTGCCTACTAATGCTGCCTTGCTTGCTAGAAAATATAACCTGGCATGGATACATTTATTTACACATTTCCGTTTTACTGAGATGACAATAGTGTAAGGGCGATGTTTGGTGCACCCTAGAACCTGGTTTAAACCCCAACGGCATTTTGTGTCACTGACTGTTCCATATCGACAGCCCTGTTGTCAACCAATTTTATGTTTGTGATGTCATATCTTGTATTTTATTGATCTTTATGGTTATTGTGTTTGACAGTGGTACTTCAATGCTACATTTCCTGTTGACTTTCGTATCTACCTTTAATATTGTTACAGGCCAAACATATAGATTACCCTCTAGCGATTTATTTTTCAATGAGAGCAATGCATATAAGTATAAAAGCCGAACAGGAAATGCAGCTTTCACAGAACACAGTAAACCCAAAAATACGCAAAACGACAAACTTGAATGGCAATGTTAATAATGAATAAATGCATATGACGTCACAAACACAACAAGGGTTGACAATAGAGCTACTGCCCTGGAACTGTCAGTTTTAAAAAAGGCCACTGGGGTTTAAACTATGTTATAGGGTGCACCAAACCTCACACTTACCCTACTTCATCCCAATAAAACCTGACAGAATAACCAAAGAAATCCCCGTCATGAACTGTTCTCTAACCAACAAGGCAGCATTAAAAGGCAATATAAGTAAAACACAAAGATGCTCGTGTATATATAAATACAAAACACAAAAGCCTAGCAAGCCACAAAGAATGTACTATATGACTTGGCAGAAGCCAGAGCAACCAGAGAATAAACCATTGAGGGCATATCAGGATTGCAGACAAACATCAAACGTCACCGTCCTGTTGGGCTTTAGGTAGACGTCATCATAGGGTCCACAGCCTGTTCGGTCATCGCACAATTAAAGAGGAAAGCAGAACACCGTAAATGGGTCCACCACCAAGCACGCAGTGCGTGGCAAAATGATAGGATCATTACCTCTTTTGATAAACATTTTAACGAGTTTAACAAATATAGTAAAAAAGTGATCAGTGCTTGTCGCAGAAGAGTTCTTAAATAACTTTACATATTTGGAAAGAAGATCAGGGTTACGATAATAAAAGTGTAATTGTCCAAACTACTGTTAGTAAAAAAACGCTTTAATGTTGTTACAGGCCAATAAATGTAAAAGTTTTTTGAATATATATAATAAGATTGTCGTTGACAGGGTGATATGGTAAGGTTGTATAGTGTTAAAAAACACAAGAGTTGTAGATGACACTTGACGTTTATTGCAAAGTTTATCAAGAAAGACCTCTGGTTTTTTAAGAGACAAAAATAAAGTAATCCGATGTTTGTCATAAGTATTCTGAATCAAACTAAAATATAACATTTGCCAAATGTTCACACCGAAAGTTATGTTAAACAAAAACATAAATATGAAACACACTTTTTTATAACTAGGACTTCATTTCGACTACATCAAGGTGGATGTGTACGAATCAATTATTATATGGCTATTCAATTGTAATGATAAAAACTTGCATAATACATTGGTGTTGTATAAGATACGACGTCTTGTGTGTGGTGCTATTATATTGTCAATACATGATTTTGCCTAGAACACTGATTTCGTCGCTTTGGGAGCAAAGTAGTCGTATTGTAACAGCGAACGTGTCATTACCAGTCAGTGTCCTTACGTGGTTAGCCCGTCGTCAACCAAAGTAATAGTAGATAAACATTTGCATCTTAAAACAGGTTAAATTCTATCACATTGCGTAATAATAAAATTGATGTCTGCAATACTGTTCATTGAAAGCAAACGAATATGTGAACTCTGCGTTTTAGTAAGGATCCGTATCATGACGTTTTATTTCAATTTCAGTATTGACGTGACTACATAAAATCAACAAATGCCTTTCTAGGTATTCAGATATCATGTGGTTCTTATCCAGCACATGGGTGACCTCGTTGGAAACGAAAATGATTACATGTGTTTGGGTGAAAAACAGGGGGTAATAAAGAAAAGAAAATATATAACCTCTAAATGTTAATATCTAACTTAGGCGTTGACGAAAGTTTTCCATGTATGACAAAGTAATATAATTCGATAAAAATCATATACAATCAGATTTAATATGTGATACATATATTACTGCTGGGTTCACTTATAAGGCATATAATTCACTCGAAAATAGGCCTGTCGGCGGGTTTTATTTTTGCCTACCATCTCGCGAAATCGAACCATCAGCTGAAACGCCATTAGTCGAACGGTAGATTATATAATGTATTCGCATAGCGCTTGCATGCATGTGTCAGATAAGTTGAAATTTGTAAATAGATGTAAAACGTGTAGTACATACACAGACATCCAAACACAAGTAAGAATATGGAAGATGCATTTGAAAGTAAATGGTGAGGCATTGCAAACATAACCTGTTTAACAATATTGGTACCACCTAGGAATATTGCAAAGTTATCGGACCTACATTGATACACTTCTTGGTCGTTGTGTTTTACTTATATTGATTATTAATACTACCTTGTTTATTAGTGAATATTACCTGGCGGGGATATCTTTATTTACACTGTCCCATTTATTGAGATGACACTAGGGTAAGAGTGAGCCCTGATACACCCTAGGACCTGGTTTAAACCCCCAGCGGCCCCTTTTATTGGACACAGACCGTTTTAAGTTGGTAGCCCTGTTGTCAAAACGATATCTTATTTTGTGGAGTGCGTGGTCCAGTGGTAGAGCGCCGAACTACAGATCGAGAGGTCGTGGGTTCGATCCTCGCCGCGGCCACGTTATTTATCCTTGAGCAAGATAATTAATCTACATTGCTTAGTGCTGGTTCTACCCAGGAAGCCATCGAGAGTGATTAATCTAAGTTGCAATAACTTGTTTCGCAATCGATGTAAAATAAATATATTTAAACTAATCTTATATTGCCTTGTACACTCAAGTGATATGAAAACGCAACACGGGAATTTCCGCTATATATTGTATGTACAATATGCTGCTTTTAATCGAATGGTACATGGCTACGTAAGACCTTTCCTTTAGGAAAAAATACTAAAATAACAAATGATACAGCAAATAGTATTCCTGCAATGTTTCATTATTCACAGAGTACGCGTTTGGCTCAATCATGTGAGCAAACTTAGGATGCAAAATTTTGCAAACTATTTACGTTAAATACAGTACTGAACTAGCTCAATTTTTCGAAGAGCAACTTCAACATTGATGAAGTTCTTGTTACAAAGTGTAGTGTGATTAAAACGTCTACAACATCACAGTTGTGTTCTTTCTCTAGTTAACTGCAACTTTTTTTAAAAAAACATCTTGGGATTTCTTTGGAATATTATGTGCAATTAAATGTGCAGTATATACAATATATAGCGGAAATTCCCGTGTTGCGTTTTCATATCTCTTGAGTGTATTGTTTCCGTCTGTGTTTGTGGTTGACTGTCGTCCTTGAGTGTATTGTTTCTGTCTGTGTTTGTGGTTGACTGTCGTCCTTGAGTGTATTGTTTCTGTCTGTTTTTGTGGTTGACTGTCGTCCTTGAGTGTATTGTTTCTGTCTGTGTTTGTGGTTGACTGTCGTCCTTGAGTGTATTGTTTCTGTCTGTGTTTGTGGTTGACTGTCGTCCTTGAGTGTATTGTTTCTGTCTGTGTTTGTGGTTGACTGTCGTCCTTGAGTGCTACCTTTCCTGTTCGATTTTTATATCTACTTACCTTAGACACATTGCGTGAATAGAATATAGGATTTAATTATACTTATTGAACAATTTACAGTTCACAGTTTATGTACGATGTCATAACATAGTGTCTAGCCTATGACGGTGTCTTTTTTAATCATGAAAAGGCAAGGTTTGACGTTCGGCCAAGTAGATGAACTCTCAATGCAATTTCCATATATACTACTTTTGAAAAAAAAACAGTATCGAATTGCTTTGAACTTTCAACCTTAATCTTACAATCCATATTGTCTATGTCACACATTCACACTAACGTTTGTTTAGTACTGTGTGTCAACATTTAACAATGATACAATGTAAACAGTAAGCACACTTGTCAACACAGTGTTAAAGATATAATTGCGAGGTCTTAGGAACTTTAAACACCATTGTCGACAGTAATTTCATACACCCGTTATTAAACTGTATATAATTAAGGACTTCTTCTGAGTAACACTTTTGAATGCCTGGTATTGGTCGATTTAAAAATGTAACGTTGCCTCAAAGCATCACTCGTTAGTTGCTACAATAATCCAAAACTTGGAAAGGCTTCTTCAACATTACTGTTCTGCAGGACACAATACATTGGTTTATGATAACACTTGGAATTGGATGTTGTTTAACGCTCATCAACACAGTATAGGTTATTTAGAGCCGCCCCAGAGAGAGGGAATGATACATAGGAATCCGTGAATCGTGCCCTACACTTACTATCGAATAGATTCCTATGAATTTTTAACGTGATCGGAGGATAGACCGATACACGGGACCGCCCGGTTTACGTCCCCATCTGACAGACGAGGCTAAGGGAAAGTGTATTGCCCAAGTACACACCGACAAAACTCAGTGGCACCACGGAGGATTGAACCTGGGGCCTCCGGTTACAAATCCGACGCGCTACCTACTGCGCCACGCCAGCCCTCTTGTGATACACATGAGAACCACAGACGTTCATATTGCCACAGATGCACCACACCATGGGTTGATGCTTGTTACACGTGCATCACTTATCTTCACTTATCTTCAGTCGTTGCAAAACAACTACCAATGTTCTTAAGTTCGGTACCTTGTTTACAGCAACAGTCGTCCATTATCAGGACTTGAAAGGAATTGCTCTACACGATAAAGGTTGTTCTGAATGTTTCAAGCCAAGCTTAGGGCACTTCCTATCTTGTTTGTGGTCCAGTATGCATATATTCATATACATATAAATGGAGGGTAGGCCGGAAATTCCATGTACAGCAAAACTGGAAACCGAATCAGAATATTAACTTACATATAATTGAAAAGCAGAAACAAATCACGTGTCATTCCCCACGGTCGTATTGGATTCCTAATTGATATTCGACACTGGATCTCGTTGAACATTGGTGAAAGTCAACAAAATGTGTTTACGTTGTTCTTTAGATCGAAAGAAATCACACCTCTGCGTATTATATTATTTAATAATGTATATCAAATGTATATCGCTAGATTCCCACGCTATCTGTTAATTATGTTAATAGTGTCATACATAATGGACACAGATACCTCTATCGGGAATTATTTTCTATTTCTTTTTCTTTATAGTATGGTGCGCACTCTGGGTCAAAATTAACAGCTTGACGCATTCAAACTTGCATACGTAGTTAAGTGTGATAATTACTGGTATACGTAGTTAAGTGTGATAATTACTGGTATACGTAGTTAAGTGTGATAATTATGTGCATTTTAGTGTTTGAACCAAAAGCATACTGTAAATAGTAAAACCGATATATACACGCTTATACAAAATTAACCAAGTGTACATTTAAAACAACCGTTAATTAGCGCAGATTTGTCCGTATTATTTACATTGTTTTGTGTTTTTCACGCTTGAACTGCAAAAAAACGAGTTTCAATCCTTTACCCTAAATGCATGAAGGCATTTGAAAGCTTTCAAGTCGATGTGCTTTTTTAAAAATAAATTATATACAACTGGGTAAATAGGATTGTGTTAAGTACTTCGAATTAGTGCAGCTTTCGATGTTCCTTATTCTAAAATATGCAAACTAAAATTAAATTGACATCATGTTTTACTAACATTATACCACTATGAATGCGTTTGCAAAAGACATTTTCGAAATATTTAATGTTAACGCTGAATTACGGTTACTTGAATTTCAAAGGATATTAAATAAAAATGGAGATATTTAAGATTACCCATGTTTTATTATATATAACACGGATATATATACGACGGATCATCGGCAATAAATGGGCAAGAAAATAAGTTAAAATATTAATTTTGATAAATATGTTGGCTCATTTCTGCCATTTCGTCTTTTCGTTATTTCGTCGCGAAAAGACGAACAGAACGAAAAGACAACAGGACAAAAAGACGACAAATGCAGCGCGAAAAGACCACAGAACAAAAATAAATTAATCCATATTTAATAGTTGTTAATGACCTTAACCTGACTTGATGATGTTGTATAATGATACCAAACGCATGTGTAAAATTTTAATCTATTACGTAAAGTAGTTTCGTAGATAAAAGCTTACATACAAACGTTAACCGGACGCAGACGATGGTCAGATGATGACAATTGCTCCTTTTGTCTTCTTTTAAATATTAAGAACCTGTATATGTGTTACTCCCTTTTTTGTCTATAATATGTTATATGTTATAGATACCATCAACTTGATATTCTATTTTAGATAACATGAAATGCACAATCAACTATTAAGGTATGAACTTTTTTGACTTCCAAATGAACAGTCATATTAGCAAAATTATCAGTCACCAAGAACGTGTATGAAAAGTTCCTGCAGTCACGTACATGATTAAACAGTTCCGTGTTTATATGTATTAGAAAAATGCTTAGTTATGTTTGCTATACCATGCTAGATTGATAAATATAAAGTATAATCATAGTGATATAATGCTTTCAACTAATGGTCCCGGAAAGTTAGTGTTAAATTAAAAAGTCAAAACATTGTTTTGTTTGCCATTTGTTTTAATAGCAGAATATGAGCGATAATAGCCATGTAGCCAAATCATCTCTATTTTTAAGCGACACCGGAATGTAAATCATTAATAAAAAGGATTTTATTATATTTTTATATAAACAATTTCATAACTTTGTCCGCTAAGCCATCCTACATTAATACATACCAACTTCAATAATAAGAATCAAGTTTACTCCAGATATTAGAATTAGTACGACTGATCCAGATGTGATCATCAATTTTAAAAAGTCCCGGAAAGTTGCTTAATAACAAAGTCAAAATATTATTTATATATTATCATGTTTTAATGATGAAAATACTAAATAACGACAGAATAAGAGGCGAAAAGACGAAGAAGGCTACGCGAAATAACGAAAAGTCGACAATATCAATTGATTACATCCGTATATACCGGGAACACAAAACAAAGAACAGATTAACCGTTTTTCTCTCGTATTTTCGAAGAAAAAAAGATATATCGATATTTCCTTTCCGGGGGCGAAAACCTAATATTTTCCAAGAGCTCGTACTAATTAACTAATTAATTAACTAACGTTATACATATAGTCGTGACTGTGTAATGCTCATACTGTTATTTTTTTTTAAACATTTGAATGTAATGTAATGTTGACAAACAGCAACAAAAAGGCTTGTTAAAATTGAAATAGTTCATATTCTTATACTGAATGGGAACTCATTTAAGATTATATATATATAATATATATATATCTATATGTGTGTTAACAATAAGTGTGACTTTGCCTAATTCGCCATATATGCCTCCCAGTTTAGATGTGTTTTCAAGGCTAGTCTATCACATCTACCATTACGATGATTTTCGGGGCTCTATCTGAGCATGAAATCAATCGGGGTGTTTAATGTTGTTAGTTGTGAATGTGTGCCTTTTTGGTTGACTGTGTTGGGTGAATGCTACGTTTCCGGTTCGACTTGTGTACCTAGTACAGTAGTTCTTTTGGATTAGGCATTGTGCTGGGTAATGCATAACTGTATAAGGTAACGTTCATTAGTGTTTGCCCTACTTTTTCCTCCAATCAGACATTGAGGAATTTAAAAAAAAATGGCGAACTTATTCATGTATATTTCGTGATCCCCTGTTTATCGTGTGTGCATGCGTGTGTTTGTCCAAACGCCGTTGCAAAAACGCCCCGAAAACTAATATAGATTACTAATTTCAACATTGGAATAACATACGTTGAACATATAATGTGTATGTTTTGTTGAAATAACATCGAGAAATAACCAAAACAAGTAGATATACAAATCGAACAGAAATGTAGCATTCCAAGACCATAATAAGTCAATCAAAAATACGCATTAAATCCATTAGCAATCGAATAAATGAAAAGTAGCTTATCAGTTAGCCAGATTGTAAGTTAAACGGATTGTCAATTTGGAGGTCTCTAGTTCGAATCCCGTGTTGAGCGAAATATTTTTCAAAGATTTGGACAGTGTTTTATTAATACCAATGTAACAACAAACGGTGGATTAAAAATTATATCCTGGTAAGTTTTTTTCCCCTTATATAAGTGTTTACGGCCATGATTCACAAGCTTGAATTTGTTAGTAACCAAACGTAAAACCACTTCCATCTGCGTTAGGTACACGCCCACAAGCCTTATATAGGGTTATAGTATCTTTAAACAAAGAATAAAATAATAATAAAACTGACGTCAATTATTATGCTACTACCAGTCTACATATACCTTTTTGAAGATCTAAGAATGTTCCATTTTATCTCTTCGTATTTCAAAACATCTGAACACAAATTCTACTGTTGATTATTTTTATTAGAAAGACTAAAGTGTAACATAACCTAGCTATTTCGTCAAACAAACGATGAATACGTGGGGCAACTGTACATAAAGTGTAATTCATCTTCAGTCCGATTACACCACATAGTTGACACAGTCTGTCAAAAAAATGTATGTGTTTATAACGACCTCTTTCAAACACTTACTCCGATCTTCATAAAGCATTATCTAATGCTCAGTGACGTGTATTTCTCGTATTTAAAAATATTCTTAAAGTTACCATATGTACGCAATTTCCCTACAATATTATTGTTAATTTTCTCTAATTTATCACGCCAACAAGATTTAAATTATTCTATCAACTTTGATTTAATAATACAAGCTAAATTTGACGATGGTAGCATATACTGCTTGTCGGATAAGAAGTTAAAATGTGAAACCTAACTATTTTACCACTTTCATGAATCTTATCTTAAAAGAAAAACGATAGTAGTGTCAACTGGTGTCGTGGCGCGACGTTATGTAACGTTCATTAACGCGCGCTAGTTATGCTGACGTTACGTCATTGTTGTTGTTGTTGTTGTTGTTGTTGTTTATGTTTTGACTCAGTTGACATTAAAGAATCGAACCGAACACAAAGTCGTTTGTATACACCACTATACGCACATACATTTTGCCAAGAATAGAGTTGCGCCCGTGAAAGAAATATCTCTGCCAAGATTGGAATTGATGGCCGCACTTATCGGAGCACGAGTCGCCCAACACGTTACCACCGCAGTATCATGCAAGAAAATCGTGTGTTGGTCTGATAGTCAAATAGTGCTTCATTGGCTCAAATCTACGAAGACTTTGAAACGGATTCCCCACCACTTCCTGTGACGAGAGTTAATGACGAGCCTCCATTCGCAGTTACCGGTGTGGATTTTACAGGTGCCCTCTATGTTAAAGGGAAAAACGCACAGCAACTGAAGGTCTACATATGTTTCGTTACCTGTGCAAGTACCCGCGCCGTTCACCTGGAAATAGTGCCAGATCTCACAGAAGAAGCGTTTCTGCTTGCCTTCAGACGATTCGTAAGCAGACGATCATTACCTAGATTGATGATTTCTGACAACGCCACTACATACCAAGCAGCAGCCAACCAAATTCATCGACTATGCGCTTTACAAGTTCTACAAGGTGCCCTTACAGAGAAGGGGACAAAGTGGCAGTTCATTCCAAAACGAGCACCTTGGTATGGCGGTTGGTGGGAGCGGCTCATAGGTGTAACCAAAACATCCATCAAGAAGATCCTCGGAAGAGCCTTGGTTGATCTACACACGTTGCAGACGGTCGTAACGGAAGTGGAGGCCATGATGAACGACCGGCCACTCACATATGTATCATCATCTCGAGACGACCCGGAACCATTGACACCATCGCACCTGCTACACGGACGCAGACTTACCTGTCTACCATTCACAGAGGTCACCACTCCAGACGAGAACGTTCAAAGCAGCCGAGATGATATCAAACGACGCGCACAACGGCACGCGCTGGTAATCGACCAGTTCCGACGTAGATGGTAGCACGAGTACCTAACATCATTAAGGGAGCACCAGCGGACGAGCGGTACCAACAACCAGGCGATTCGTGTGGGAGATGTCGTCATCGTCCAGGACGACTTCACGCCACGACTGCAGTGGAACCTCGCAGTGGTAGACGAACTTCTCACCGGAAATGACGGTTTCACTAGGTCTGCAGGCATTCGCACATCGAAGGGTGTCACTATTCGACCGATTGTCAAACTATACCCGCTAGAGATAGTGCATTTACCTGATGGACATTGACTTGAAATAAGTGGTATATTTGAGACATGAACTTTATCATTGTTGCATTATGTTGTGTAAATTCTAAAATACGTTTTATTCACAATCACTTTAACTTCGTATTAGCATGTTTCTATATCTCTATGAATTGTCACTTTGTTATTTTCGTGGCCCGGAGTATGTCGTGGCGCGACGTTATGTAACGTTGATTAACGCGCGCTAGTTATGCTGACGTTACGTCATTGTTGTTGTTGTTGTTTATGTTTTGACTCAGTTGACATTAAAGGATCGAACCGAACACAACGTCGTTTGTATACACCACTATACGCACAAACAACGGGCTTTCGCCTGACAATATTTAATAGGCGATACTAAAATATTGATATACAGAGGATGTCTGCCACATTCACCAAGCACTGCGTTGTTTGTTGATTATCTGTGTACCCCCATGAGATATTCCAGAGAATTTAAGTGTAACTATTCACATTTTAAACTTTTAACTCAGTCTATAGAATGGCTCAGAAGCTTAGATTACATGTTAATGCTATATATAATACTGTGATGAGTCGTGAATAAGAATACAAATACACACTTTACAATACAAATTTCAGGTTGTCTTAATTTATAAATATCCAGCAATTAAAACCTTTTTTGGATAATTTTTTTAAAAATAAATATTTTCAAATTTTTCTTGCAGCAGAATTTCGCATTGAAAATACCCCATCAAAAACAGCTTTCGCGCATGATTGTTTTTTCTCAACCGATTTTGAAAAAAAAAAGGTATCTTTATTTACCACTAAAATTGTCTGTTTCACTGATGACCAACTTATTTAGGTATGAATTGTATTTGTCTGAAAAGTCCAAAAAAACATTGGCTGAAACAAGCGCCCCAAACAATAGACTAAAAACATTACTAGTCAATATCCGTAGATGATCAATGTCTATAGGTATATTCGGTATGATGGTATATGGAACGCCATGGCTGCATAAGATCAAAATTTCGCTATATGCGGTGGTTTTGTCATGATTTGAGGTGCTAATATTATATGACGTGGTTATGTAATTATATGATGTGGTTTTATCATTATATGAGACGGTTGCGGCATTATATGCGGTGCTTATATCGTTATATGTGGTGGTTCTGTAATTATATAAAGTGGTTATGTCATTATATGAGGCGCTTTTATCATTATATGATGTGGTTATGTTATTATATGATCTCGTTATCTAATTATATGATTTGTTTCTATCATTATATGAGGTGGTTGCGCCATGATATGTGGTCCTTATATCATTATATGAAGTGATGCTGTCATTATATGATGCTGTTATGTTATTATATGATGTTGTTTTGTTATTATATGATGTCGTTATCTCATTATATGACGTGTTTCTATCATTATATGAGTTTTTTGCGTCAAGATATATGGTCATTATATCATTATATGAAGTGGTTCTGTCATTATATGATGTGGTTTTGTCATTATATGATGTCGTTATCTAATTATATGACGTGTTTCTATTATTATCTGAGGTGGTTGCGTCATGATATGTGGTCCTTATATCATTATATGAAGTTATTCTGTCCTTATATGATGCCGTTATGTTATTATATGATGTGGTTTTGTAATTATACGTAAAAATCAAAAAAAAATCTGTAACCGTGATATGGCGAATAGACATCACCGGGTCATTCTCGCCCTCGATCGATACTAGTATCATCTCTCGTGTTTGGCGCTTGGAATTATGGGGGGAAACGGTCAGGTGATTTAGGCGATCATGTGTCAAATGTTTTTAAACTTAAATCCTTATTTTAAGGCATACGTTTAAATAATCACAGTAGTTACTGGCCAGCAGTAGTATTTTAGCGGCGGGGAGCAAACTGTCAACATAATCGTATACCAACAATTGAATGATGGCCAGATTTTTGAGCTAAAAATATCACATAAGTGGCAGACGAACTGATATGCTATTTATCTTTTGAATATCGAAAAACAAAATGAAATGTATTATTCACCAAATATTGTTTTGATTATCATGAATCAGTATCGAAACACAATGAAAACCTCGAGATTTCTTAAATATTCTACATTATGCCTCGTTAACACGATAATGTCTTTATCTTTCGATCTTTTGAAAAAAGTTTGAAAACCAGCCAGATCGAACCAGTAGCACCGGAATTATAGCTCTTGATATTCGGAAATATCTGTTTTCCTCATTGAGACAATAGAGACTTCATTTTTCTTCCGATATGTTCCAAACTTGAACAGATATTCAATATTCTACTACTAGAATATATTTATTCTTCATTCAGACAGGTTACTGCATCATTTAGTAATCAGACATTTTCTTTCAATTAAACTGGGTTTTCGTTCTTAAACAATAAACGGATGGTTTCTGATATGCATGCTTAGTTTAGTATTCACCAATGCCAAATAAATCTTCTGATCATCTACTAGTATAAAAATAAATCTTCTAATTATCTACTAATATAGAAATATCTTGTTAGTTTTAAACAATATTTCAATTTTAAAGGACATATGTCATTGCATCTGCGTTAATATTTATAGTTTTGTTGCAATAAATTTCTTTGGGATGCTGTTGCTAAGATACCAAAACGTAGATGGCATTCTCATTGACGTAAATACTGGCAATATATCTTCTCAAAACATTATTTAATCAAAGCACTGAAAGTGCTGAATGCGGCGGGGTTTTGTAACGGACAAAATCTTAATAAGATGAACATGCCATGAATAACAGAGTGCAAGAAAAATGAATAGACATGGGGGAAAATAGTGCCCGACGTTAAGATGTTAACAGAATCGACCATGATCAACGCTACTGTTTAATTTGTAATGCTGGTGATCTAGAAGACGAATACCACTTTATTTGTATATGTCAGGCATATACTGACATTCGAAAACAATTGATTAAATCACGTTACTTTGTTAGACCAAGCGTTTTTAAATGTATTGAGCTAATGCAGTCTGTTAGTTTTTCTGTTATCTTTGTAAATGTGTATATCAAGCGACAATTATTCGACAAAACATAGTTAATTGTCGTGAACATGTACTGTAAATCTCACTTAAAGTAAATACTACACCATCTTTTGCACATCTATATGCTTTAACGTTCTTCATGATATGTTAATATGTATATACATACACATTGCATTGTTCTATTTTATTGCAATGTACTTAGTACAACCTCACGTTCAAAATATGTTTGTATATCTTTTACGTATGAATCATGTTTTGCTCATTGCCTTTATGTCTATGCACATACTTATCATGACTGACGGTTGTATATAATATTATTGTATCACGTAACAAGAAACATTGTAATGTTTACGTTACTAAATAAAGAATCTTGAATCTTGAATCATATAGACATTTCAATACACTACTGCTAAGCAGCAATCTTCAACAAACATCCCATTTAATCGTGTTATCCTCATTTAATTAATCGCTTTATCTTTGATATTGATGCCGTAATATTCTAGTGGAATTAAATTCATGGCTACACATAATTGATGCAAAACGGAGTAATGCCTTCATAACACGAACTCTTCCTTGCAACTTATTCGATTATAGAAGCATGAACAAGGTTAATCAAACATCTTACTTTTTAATTGGTAGTTTCTTTGTTGTTTAATGGGTAGTTTCTTTGTTGTTTAATGGGTAGTTTCTTTGTTGTTTAATGGGTAGTTTCTTTGTTGTCTTTGCATGTAGCAGAGCTTTTATACTATATGGTTATCAAACGCCGACGGAAATAACAATATATTATATATTCTGTGATGAATTATTGAAATTTTCCAGTTTGCAAAAATCTATAACATATCCCTTCTTCTACTGTGCTATCTCGCATAATGTGCAAGATAGCACAGTAGACAAATGTTATGAACTAAACGATAGACGTCACGATATTACGTCACGAATTGACGTCATGATATTACTCCGCGCTGTCGCCAAAGGAGTGACAGAAGAAGGAATACTTCTGTCAAAAGACGATTGGAAAGAATTCATCACAGAATAGATATTATATAGTTTAATTAACATTTTTGTCGTGATACGGAAAATAATTCACTCGTGAGAAATATTCTTGCGATATAGAAACTCGTGCGAAAACGCACTCGTTTCTATATCGCAAGAATCTTTCTCACTCGGGAATTATTTCCCGTATCACTTCAACAATGTTAATTAAACTCTGTGTATCACATAATATGGCTTCTGGGAGTGTAATAAAGCCATGACTTATTTCTCGTAATACTCTAGTGTATTACAGATGCAATGAGGAAGGAATCACTATGTGTGTGTACAGTAAACCATTTAATTCAATTGTTTGCATGGTATATCATGCGATACGTTCAGACACCTTAAATATTTATCCTTATTCGAATCTTACTTTATAAAATGCATGTTAGTAACGCTAAATTTATATTAATGTGTCGCATTATTTGTAGTTGACGTAATGAAAACAACAACATCACGATTTCTCTTACGAAGCCGCCATATACATTATAGGGAAACTATCGCGTCGTTGGCGTTTTATGTGATAAGTAGAATCTTACATTCGTGACTGTGCCTTATTACTTTAATAAATTCGTTAGATAAACAAATAAGATACGAAGATCTAACTCGTTTATTAAAATCAATAATACTCAGCCACTCATGTAAGATCCTTTATGAATTTCCACCTATATAAAAAAAAAGATAGGATACTCGGCAAAGTCTCGTATCCTTTCATTTTATCATTTTATCCAACTCGTGTATTAAAATCAATAATACACAGTCACTCATGTAATATCCTCCATGTATTTCCAGATATGGTTGTTGTTGCTACCTGTATCTATCGAGTTTGGCTTATCGACATTAATGCATAGCGTCTTTACAAAAAAGGTGGCGGTCTTACATTTTAATTAACATTTAACGGATTTTTAAAAGCCATAAATTATACTAATATATTCTTCATCACCGAATAAAAATAAAGACAAGTAATTGTTGAAAAAGGAAATTCATCATTTATTTTCTAAAGACCCGAAGTCAAGTGTAGATTGCTATCAGTTATTGTTTTTAATGTATGTAGTGCTCAAATAGATCACTCCATTGAGCATGTTAGTATACAATGGTGTCGTAGACTACATGGGAACCGAAACTCCCTTTCTACTTGGAACACTTCAATTCTTAAAATTATAGATATCCATATTAACTTGCCTAACGCTAACCCCGTTTTACTTCCTCCGACATTTAGGTTTTCATTTCATAATTTAAAATTTGGAATTCAAGAATTTCAAGAGATTGTAGTATAAATGCGAGCATTGCTGTTTCTTTTACTTTAACTACAGTTTGTGGTTCTTGTTTCTGCCAGATATATGTTATAACTGTAGTTTGGGGAGATTGTTTCTGCCAGATATATAAGTTATAACTGCCAGATGTATAAGTTATATATAAGTATAACAGTGGAGAAATAAAAAATCGCATGCAAACGTTATTTGTGATAGGGCATTTTCAATGCAAAGCTCTACTACATCAACAATTAGATTGACTAGTCATAATGTATTAAAATGAACCTGTCTTTCATAAGTATAAAGTTCGTTCTGAAATTTTAAATAAATACAATACATTTCCTTCCATTAACATGCTTAAAGTGGAAGAAGAAGCATCGTATTTATATGAAATTTTAGACCTAACTATTTATCGCTCGGTAATGGTTATACAATTGTATGACAAGTGATACAAGATCTGAGTCATTAGAACGTAAGTGAACTTAATGACAAAGCAATCTTACTAAATAAGTTCTAAATGGGTCCATAGGGTTTAAGATAACATTAACGAAGAGCGTACGCCTGTAGAAAATCAAATAACAGTTCAGTGTATTACTAAAGTATCATTGTGTCATTAATGTTCGCAATTTAAATTATCAAGAGAGAAATCCAAGGTGTCATATTATCATTACGCTCAATTGCCGATATAGACTGTGACTGATTTCAAATAATAAACGAATCTTGCAGCCAATTTAATCCATTTTGGAACTGGAGAAGGAGATCATCCTGAATGAAATTGTGCTGATACCTTGTTTATTTAAGTATGTGATGTTATTCTCCGAATTGTTAAACGTTTATTTAGACAATAGTCTAAAGACGAATGTCCACGAAACACCAGAAGCAATTGTGTTCGAGTAGTTCTGTAAGTCTGAGGACGAACCGTGTCTCATTGAGTTCAAGAACTATTGCATACATTCCTGTAGTAACAATATATAAATAGTACCTAATATATAATGAATACCAAAACAAAACAAAAACAAATATATAAATAAAAACATATAAACGTTCAAATTGTTTTAATATTTTGTTTATTGTTACTTTTTATTTGTAGAGACATTACAAACATTGATAATATGTATTTTGTCTCCATCATGTCCATTGGAAATGTTTACCAGGAACAGCTAGGTTATGCTTAAGAAAACTGTACGCGTAATTGTTACATTCAAAATGGTCTTGCGTTTCTTTTGGCGTTCAGAATCATTATTACTTGTATCTCATCTGTTAATGTATAATTTGCCTGTTTTAATTTGATCTCGCGAAGCATTGCTTTATGTATGTCATATTTGAATATGAGATTAAATATTTAAATATGACATTAAGGGTGTGTGTTATGATCCTCAGTTGCTTACAAAGCGGTATAACTGAAGTGTGTGTCAGTACATTACTTTAAAATCTGCATGTTGTGTCATATTGTGGCATAAATAGTACTTAATATATAAGGAACGCCAAAACAAAACAAAAAAAACAACAAAAAAAGCAACAACATATAAACGTTCAAATGGTTTTATTATTTTGTTTATTGTTACCTTTTATTTCTAGCGACATTTCAAACATTGATAATATGTATTTTTTCTCCATCATGTCCATTGGAAATGTTTACCAGGAACAGCTAGGTTATGCTTATGAAAACTGTACGCGTAATTTGTACATTCAAAATGGTCTTGCGTTTCTTTTGGCGTTCAGTATCATTCCTACTTGTATCTCATCTGTTAATGTATAATTTGACTGTTTTAATTTGATCTCGCGAAGCACTGCTTTATGTATGTCATATTTCAATATGACATTAAAAATATTTGAATATGACATTAAGGGTGTGTGTTATGATCCTCAGTTGCTTACAAAGCAGGTATAACTGAAGTGTGTGTCAGTACATTACTTTAAAATCTGCATGTTGTTTCATATTGTGGCATAAATAGTACTTAATATATAAGGAACGCCAAAAAAACACAAAAAACAACAACAAAAAAACAACAACAACATATAAACGTTCAAATGGTTTTAATATTTAGTATCAATCTTACTTGTATCTAATCTGTTAATGTATAATTTGCCTGTTTTAATTTGTTCTCGCGAAGCATTGCTTTATTTATGTCATATTTGAATATGACATTAAGGGTGTATGTTACGATCCTAAGTTGCTTACAAAGCTGGTATAACTCAAGTGTGTGTCAGAACATTACTTCAAAACCTGCATGTTGTGTCATATTGTGGCATAAACATGACAAAGTGCATGGCGTAAACAAATGTTAAAGTGATGCGTGCGATTAATATATGGATGTTAAAGGTTTAGTAAGATTAATAACGAAACATTCACAAGATGTTCGGCGTTAACACAAATGCAGGTCCTAATCACCTCGGTGAACCGTAAGAACGAAATCATTACTTAAATGATATACTTCTAAATTAAAAACAACAACATTTTACTAACTTAATTGAATTCTCTCATTTGTAGACAAGGACATCCCGCTGTTTTCCGCTGCTATAAATACATACATATTCTTTATTAATCAAAAAACTTTTAACAATACAATATATTTAGTAAACGCAGTTATCAACATTGCTCTAAATCCATTCGCTATTTCTCTTGAAACAGTTTCTTTACGGCTGTATGTGTAAATACAAACCTCATGTAAATCATCGTACTATTAAGGAATTTGCAAAGGGAAATACATCGTTTAATCTCCTTACGACGAATGTGGCCTATATATCCGATGTTTGACTGCGAGCTACGTATGAACAACTGTTAAAACATCAAATATACAGTAACAATTGTCGAAAAGCAAAATTAACAATTATTTCACTAATTCTGATATATAAACCTGCATGTTTTGTTGAACTGATCTGAGGAATCAGACGTTTGAACAAATCTTCATTCACTTGATTTAAGAAATGTATAAAACCTGATCCAACATAACAATAATCTTGTCTCTTATCGGCGGCCGCACGTTGAGGTAGCTCGGGAGAAAGCGTTTTGCTGTATAAACATCTCCTGTTACTGCTAACTAAACACAAAAACACATTTAATGCAGTGTATTCAATTTGCCTGAAGCAGCAATTTTTAATCGTGCAGTCGAGAGAAAATGGTTTATCAATTTTAAATTACAGTTCAGGTACCAAGTACATTAGCAACGCTTAGGGAAATGAATTTCCTGAACTAATTTGCATATATTAGATTTTCAAATTCATATTATTGTCAGTACAGTTAATCAAACGGAAATGCGCATGAGTAGTTATTATGTAAGGCTATAAAAGGGAAATCCAATTTCTGGTTCTGTTTATATTTTAACTAGGCATGCCTATATCAAGATTATCTCTTTGTATTTTACATCTAGTCAACGCAAGCATATAAACCGACGCGTTAAAAAATTAAAAGCAGTTGACTGGTTCCCGGCGGAATAAAATAACCGTAGTTCAGACAAGTTATCACTAAAGTCTAAAGTGACGGAAGTAAGGCTCCGTATTATAAACATGTAACTTGAACAAAACATTTTAGTAAACGCCACAACAGTATGACAGAAAGCGATTGGTTAGATGTATACATTGTGTGAAATAAATAGAGAATATTATGTCAGTGCCTTTTACTATCAAGTTTATAATGCGAGGCTTAGAAAACGAAGAATGGCGAGGCTCTGACGAGCATTCTTTGTTTTCGTGCCGAGCCTAATAAACTTGATAGTAAAAGGCACTGACATAATATTCTATTTATCATGTAGATTATCCACATTTTTTGTATAAATTACTATTATTACCTATTTTTCAGAATGTTACGCTTATCGAGGACGCCGCCATGTTGTTGTTTTTTGTTTGTTTTATGACGTCAGGCAACGTTACGTGCATGACGTCAGATAACGTAACGTACAATAAACGCCGAGGGAATCCGCATTGATTTGCTCTATTGGTCACTTCCTAATAAAGCAAAATTTAATAGGTCACCCTTTATTGGGCAGAAAAGTGCATATCTGCATGATAAAATGTATTTATACAAGTAGAACGGGAATTGGCGCATCCGCAGAACACGTATTCAAGAAACAGAACTATCACAAGAAAACTACAAGCAAAGTTTTACGCAAGCGTAAAATAGCTGTCGAGAGAGAAAATAGTATTTTATCTGGATAGGAACTGGGAACAAAGTTTAAAATAACATATCAAGTCACGTGTGTTAAAACAATATTGAAAAAATAAAATTGAAAAATAAAATTGTCACGAAGACGTAAACCTGTCACGACCGCTTTTCTTACCAGGCATTTTCTTCCCAATTTTTACCGTCAGTTCTTCGTACCAAACATTTTGAATCAAGTGGACGATTCGTTCTGGTCAAATCATTGACATGCATTACACATTGATTACATAATCACCTTTGTAGCACGACATTCTAGAAATACACATCAGTACAGAAATACAATTGTTCACATGTAAGGGATGCGTTAGCGTACATTATAACACAAATAAACTGTTCACTGTGAACAAGCAATGTTTAATGCGGCATCACAAACATAAAATGAAATACACTAGAAGTACCGCAATGAAACTGTTGGTGGCTAGAAGGCCGCAGGGTTTTAAACCAAGTCTAAAGTAGTTTTTAGCAGTTTTTACCTTAATGTTACTGTACGGTACACCCCCTTAAAGTCATCAAAAGGACTTCTATTAAGATATAGTTGTCATATAAGACACTAAGCTGAAATAAATCCAAAACAAAATTAGAAATGCTCCAACAAGTAAGCAGGGCTATATTTGCCAGGTGAATCCTAATTTGCCAGTGAACTAGTTGATATCCATTAGTTTGGTAAATGCAATTTATGATATGTTACACACATTTGCGTATGTAAGTGTATATAAGGAAACAGCAATTAATCACAGAAACACAACTTGTTCTGATGCCAACATTACATCAATGTTTTAGCTATGGAACTCGGTAGCACTAATTCGTATACTACAGTTCAATCTACTGAGGATGATGTTGTTTCCACACTTATCACTCGGTGCACTACTTTCAAGGCTGGGGTAGACGAAAAGCAGAACAAACTGCCAACTATGCACTGGATTCCTAGATTACATAACAATCCGTATAAGGCCCGCTTTATTTCAATTCTAGTGCCTGCACCACAGCAAACATCTTCAAACTTTTAACTTCTTGTCTTACTGCCGTTAAAGATCACGTTAGACAGTATTGTGCTAAAACTTATCAAAACGCTGGGATTAATGTAATTTGGTTTATTAAAAAATCAAGAGACGTTCCTGATAAAATTTGCAATAAACGTCAAGTTTCATCTATAAGCACTTATGACTTCTGTACATTATATACAACCTTACCACATCACCCTATCAAAGACAAGCTTATTACTCTTATTCAAAAACTTTCGCTAGAGAAAAAACTCTATTTTTAGCCTGTAATACTATTCAAGCGTTTTTTTACTAAAGACAGTTTAGACAATTACACTATGTGGACTTGCCACAAAATTTGTGAAGCATTCATCTTCCTAATCGCCCCGACTACAAACCAGTAGTGTTAATATTTACTAGTCCTTTGGGATCATCAAGCCCATTCTGTTGTGCTTTAATGTAGAATATCGCTTAAGCAGGTGCTAGGAGGCGTGAGAGGTGTTGCATCTTATAATTACCTCTCATGAACAGACTCAATAAAACCGAGTCTGCTACTTTTCTCTCTTGTTTGTGTTTGTTGCTTCCAAGGGATCTCGTTTTCAGTATTTATTGACATTCACATTAGCGTTT
The DNA here is from genome assembly GCA_037043455.1 of Cyrtodaria siliqua. Taxonomy (NCBI): domain Eukaryota; kingdom Metazoa; phylum Mollusca; class Bivalvia; order Adapedonta; family Hiatellidae; genus Cyrtodaria; species Cyrtodaria siliqua. The sequence goes on from JAWPHD010000054.1 coordinate 179,011, forward strand.
GTTTAGTGCTGTGTGGCGGCCGTAAAATGTCGCCCCGGCTACAAATCAGTAGTGTTATTATTTACTAGTCCTTTGGGATCATCAAGCCCATTCTGTTGTGCTTTAATGTAGAATATCGCTTAAGCAGGTGCTAGGAGGCATGAGAGGTGTTGCATCTTATAATTACCTCTCATGAACAGCCTCAATACAAACGAGCCTGCTTCTTTTCTCTCTATTTTGTGTTTGTTTCTTCCAAGGGATCCCCTTTTCAGTATTTATTAACAAAGCCAATATGCCTGATAATAACGCTTCTTTTCTCGATTTACATCTCTCTACTGAAAATATTTAGCAAAATATATGACAAGAGAGATGATTATAATGTTGATATTGTTTATTATCCCCGTTTAGATGGGAATGTTCCTCGAGCAACTTCTTATGGGGTGTATGTGTCTCAACTTATTCGTTTTTCTAGAACTTGTACTCGAGTTGAGGACTTTAATATTCGTAATCTTTGTATAACTAAAAAGCTACTCCATCAGGGTTACTGTTACCATAAACTTCGCAAAACCATTGCAAAATGTTATTATCGTAACTCTGATCTTCTTTCCAAATAAAATAGCTTTAAGAACTCTTCTGCGACAAGGACTATCACAACCTGACTTCTATGGTGGTGTGATTTACAAACTTCGTAAGATTCTTGGTCATGATCACTTTCATACTATCTTTGTTAAACTTGTTAAAAGGTTTATCAAAAGAGGTTATGACCCTATCATTTTGCAACCTACTGCATGCATGGTGGTGGACCCATTTACAGTTTGCCACTGCGCTTTCCTCTTTAATTGTACGATGACCGGACAGGCTGTGGACCCTATGATGACGCCTACCTAAAGCCCTATGGGATGGTGGCGTTTGATGTTTGTCTGCAGTATTGTCTTGTCGTGCCCTCAATGGTTTATTCTCTTGTTGCTCTGGCTTCTGCCAAGTCATCGATTACCTACATTGTGGATTTTAAGGCTTTTTTCTTTTTTGTATTTATATATACACGAGCATCTATGTGTTTTACCTATATTGCCCATTAATGCTGCCTTGTTGGTTTCGATTTTTATATCTACTTTGGCTGGTATTAAACAGTTTACACATGCAAGATTAATTCACATTTATAGCAAAGCTGTTATCTACCTTATTGTATAATGCAATAGTTGTGACATATTTATATATAAATAATTAAATAAATGTGCACAAAGGTTAATGATCATGTAGGGAAGCATAATAGAAAGTAAACCCATTACGTTGTCCGTGTATTAACGTTCATACCCCATCCAACCCCTTCTCCAAGAATGTTGCACATTGTAAATTTAAAACATTTAGTAGTTCAAACAACTTATCGCATATTTTTTCAGGACAAAATGGTTTTAAACATGTTTAACTGTCGAAATATCCATTAAAACTCTTGCTAATATAAGCTTTCCCAACGCCTAATGGAATTTAAGCGGGACCACGTAATGTGTGTAATTCGACATCGTGTTCGCTGTATGTGTAGTGTACCTTCTTTTCATATTGTTAATTGCCCATTTCACCGGTACTTCTGAAATCTCCGTGCAATGTTCGGAATTTCAATCACATGGCGTAAAGTCACATGACTTCAAGTACTAATCAGATACTATTAAGCACAGCAGTATAACTATCACAAATTAACTAGTTCAACTTTTATATATTGAGTTAACGTATGCGTATTTGATCGCTAAAACACCGCCGTGATTAGTATTACAGAAACCATCTTGACTCATTCCTTAGAAACAAGATCGGATGTCAAGGTTACACGAACGAGTTTTTTAATTGTTTTCATTGGAGCATGTGCGCGTTAAGTTGGAACCGGTGCTGTGATACGATAGACATATTCATTGCGACCATCCTGTTTTTGAATTGTATCAACAAACACGCTTTAATTCATGTTTTTCTGCAGTACCAAACACATCAATGACATGGTTCTGCCACACGTTCAGGTTATATTCTGACATTTAATAATATAATATGTGTTATAACAGGCAGTGTGGGAGTGTAATAACACCATTCACTATTTTCGATATTCCACTCGTTAATGACGTCATGGACGTCACGTTAATGTACGTGTTCTGACGTGTTAAAGCGACAGGCAAAATGCAATACAAGTCGATATGTGAGTTATGTGATAAATAGAATCTAACATTCGTTCTCATTCATTACTGAATTTATTAAATTCGTTAGCAAAAATGATATAATGCTCGGCAAGAGCCTCGCATTATATCATTTTGCCAACTCGTTTAATAAATTCAATAATGAATGAGTACTCATGTAAGATCCTCTATTATATTCTCTAATAAACAAGGCAGTATGATTAGACAATATAAGTTAACGTTTTATTTGTATCTCGTTGGTATTGCGCATATACCATTTAAGAATCCATATGCATAACACAGTAAGGCACCGCACAATTGAGAGCGAATATCATAGCCTGTAGCGCTATATAATTTACTTAACAACGAAAACACATCGGCAGAATACCAAATGACAATCCGGAAATGTTTGATCTTCACATATAGCATCATTGCGTCTAACACTTATGTAATATCATGTAGTGGAGCGAACATTTACTATTAATGTGATTATAACAATGCTGCCTCTGTCCGTATCTAAATAAATCATAAGGTCTATTCTTCTTATTGCCATTAATAGAGATATTTTAGATACATTATTAATAACATAATCGTCTCATTTGGCTCGATAACGTCAGACGACATCTTCCTGTGTTAGGCATTGCACACGTATTACAGCAATCCGGAATTAATATGTTTTTGTCTTTATGTGGAATCCTATTATGTAATTTAACTTAAGCATTTCTTGGAGCATGTCCAGTTATCTATTTGCGGCTTATTTAGCTGCTGACCACATGTGCTAAACGCCAGTCACTACAGGGACACTATTCAGACTGCATCACAATTCAATCTCTGTTCGCATGTTAGGGAGTATTATATTTGTCATGAAAAATTAGCTCTCGCACATAATGCGTCTGCAGACTATTGTTGCATTTCTAACTATTTTACATAAAGTTACTGGAATTTAGACGTTATAGTTATAGCTGAAACGTTATCTCCGATTGATGAAACTATGATAAGAGCCCAAGGTTCCTTGTTCAAATCATGTTCCAGATAAATATTTTATGAACTATATTCGGATGCCGTGTATACATGTACTGACATGTACCAAATACAAAGGCTAGATACAAATATGACATTTTGAAATATAACCATGACTCATTAATATGCATGCTTTAATACTATTTAAAGTTTAGTTGATGTACAGACCCAGTTGCTTTCATGTACTCCAAAAAATGCAAAATGAACGCAGAACGAACGGAAAATGAACGCAGAATGAAGACAGTACGAACGCAGAATGAACGTTGTACGATCTATGTTTTAAAAATGCATTTGCCTTCGTTTCGTTCGATTCGTTAGTTGCGTTTGTTTTCAGCGTTTATCGTTTTAAAAAATGAACGATGAATGCAGTTTTTAATACGCTAAACGCTGAAAACGAACGAAACGAACGAAACGAACGCAAATGCATTTCGCTATTTCGGATAACTTCTAGTATTATCCTTTTGAATTGATATTTAAAACCTCGATTTAAACGAAGAGCGTTGTTCAGTATTTTAATATAAAGAATGACATTGTGTAAATTAGAACCGCTGAAGCATGAGTACTCATTTATTCAAAATGGGAAATATTGTATTTATTGTGTAGAACAAACTTTTTAATTATTTCAATATCAAACTAAAATAATGTTCGAAAACAGCCAATATATCGTTATATAGTGTTATATATGTTACAGTTTTAATGAAACTAACATAAACACTAAAGAAAACAGAATAATCATCATGTGCACCACCAAATAATGTCAACAAAAAGACCCATTCTTGAAAATGATCACAGAAATATAAGTCGCCGACGCGTGATAAAAATCGCATAACTAGATATCATGCATAATTCAATCTTAAGGGATGTTGCGATTGGTAAACGCTGAACGAACGAACGCAAATGCATGTTCAAATGTTCCTTGTTCAAATCCTGTTCCAGATAAATATTTTATGAACTATATTCGGATGCCGTGTATACATGTTCTGACATGTACCAAATACAAAGGCTAGATACAAATATGACATTTTGAAATATTACCATGACTCATTAATATGCATGCTTTAATACATAAACACTAAAGAAAACAGAATAATCATCATGTGCACCACCAAATAATGTCAACAAAAAGACCCATTCTTGAAAATGATCACAGAAATATAAGTCGCCGACGCGTGATAAAAATCGCATAACTAGATATCATGCATAATTTAATCTTAAGGGATGTTGCGATTGGTAAAAGCTGAACGAACGAACGCAAATGCATGTTCTCCCTTTGTGCATTTAAACGCACACATGTTGTTGCGTTCGTTCCTTGCATTTAAATGAAGGCATAGTTTCGTTTATAAACGCTGAATACATCCAAGAACGCAGATGATTTGCATTTTTAAGACATACATTTAACAAATGAAATGCAAACAGAATGCAAACGGAAAGCAAACGAAACGCAAACGGAATGCATTTTTGGGGAACTTGAACGCAACTGGGTCTGTAGCTTTAAATGTCTTATCTCGGCAGTTACGTTCCGATCCCGTCAGGTGCACTTCTTGTGATGACTTCAGCACCTCTTTTGATGACGTCAGGGTATATTTGATGACGTCTTGGTAGTTTTGAACGGAAAATAATGTGAAATATTAGGAAAAAATGTAAATTAAATGATTATTAAAAATCAACATGATAAATAGAATATCATGTTAGTGCCTGATCGTATCCAGTTTATCATGTGAGGCTGAGAAAAAAATGAAGAAACTTCATTTTATTTCGTGCCTCACCTGATAAACTGGATACGATCAGGCACTAACACGACTAACATGATATTCTCTATAAAAATACAAACGTTATTCTATAAACAAATAGTAAACCCATAATGTAATCGAAACTATGTTAATGAGAGGTAGTATAAGGTGCAACACCTCTCAAGCCACCTAGAGTCGGATTAAACGGTAATATACTTTAAAGCGACAAAGGTTGGGCTTTTCCTAAAACATAATACTATTTGTTCTGATCTGTATAGGAGTTCCTCATAAAAAGGATGCCAGTGATGACTCTGTATGATTTAAGCCATAATAAGTGTCCTTTCCCTGTTTTTTCGATTACATTATGGGTTTACTACTTGTTTACAGAATAACGTTTTTATTTATATAGAGAATATCATGTTAGTGCTATATTTCTGTAAAGTGTAAGCACCTTTCGACCGGTAATTTAGAGAAGTCGTGATCACAAACAATGCATTACGTTTCAAAATACAGATTGACGACATGCTATCACGTAAACTCTGTTGATCTGAACACAATAATGCTAAACGCGAAAGAGTATCGATGTATTTGTCTCTCTGTATTTTGTTGTTAGAACGTGACATGATTAATCTGTAGTGTCAATATTTGAGCCGCCCATTCTTAATAAAGACGTTTCTACATAATGAGCAGACACTTTCAAAAAACGGCAAAAACGGATTGTTGTGTTGGCAAGAAAGAAATATAAAAATATCGGACAGGGAAAATAGCATTCAAGGAGGACAGGTCAACCACAAAACACAGAAACAAACACGCAAACAGACAAACAAGAAGGCAAAAGTAATAATAAATGCAAACGACATCCCAAACACAAAAGGGCTGACAATAGGGATACCACATTGGAACGGTCAGGGGCAAAGTAGGCCATTTGGGGTTTAATCCGGTTCTAGGGTGCACCAAACCTCACACTTACCCTACTGTCATCCCATTAAAACCGGACAGTGTACATACAGAAGTCCCCGCCATGGCAAGTTTTACAATCATGTTACAACTGTTACAGTGTTCTGGAAATAGTTGACACGTATGTGATGTTGACATGGAGTCACGGATATTGAAACGTATTTAAATATTGACAGAATCTCTATATTCTGCAATCATTTTAAAATAGTCTAAATGCAGACAGATTTCCCGGACCTTTACAAAGTTCATTATACGAGTGCATTACAGCTAAGCAACTAACGAACATATGGTAACGGTTTGTTTTTCTATACTATCATGGCTATAAAGTATTTCGAATGCTATCAGCTCTACTTGCCATCTACTCTATGAATAATCAACCAATATGTTACGTAGTGATCGACCATGCAATGCTATTGCCATTGTTTACATTTTCTAAGCATGTTTTACTTTGATTGTTTTAATTTTGAAACGGTTTGGAGCTATGTTAGATTAAATTAACCTTGGCCGATAAAGTATATATAGAGCCAGATATACTTTTGCTTTTGGTATAAGATCGGTCATTTCTTCTGAACGTTATGTTTTTTTTTTGACTTCTTCAATATCAGTGTTAAAAAGTGCAAAAAAACACAAAAACAAAACATTATTCGGTTGTTTAGACTGAAAGGTTATTGTTATATACTTAATCGTTGAGTTCCTATTTGATAGCTTTCAATCTAGCATCATTTGGACACACTAAAGTTCATAGAAATTATTGTAATCAGTCGTTCGACTTTAACGTTACGTTATAATAGAGAATAAGTTGTTTGCATTATTTTGAACACCACTATTAAATAAATCAAGCCTAAATGCTTAGTTGAGACTTTTCGTTTTGTACATTAGAAGGCGTGGTTTACCAGATATACTAGTATATCACAGAGATTTTATAATGAAACAAGTCGGGAAACACGTTCTTAAAATCTTGGCAATTGCTATGAGAACTTACATGATGTGTATTTTAACTTCCATAAAATAACGTTCTATAGAAAACATTTATGCACATTTTGTACATTCTACAGCTTTGCTCGTACCATCAGTTTCTCTTATAGATAGATTACAGTATGTATTACTAATGGCAAGAGAGTGACGCAAGTCAAATACAAAAGCCACATGGTGACACAGCTATTGTTCAATTACCTGTGTTAACGCTGATAATGACACTTGTCTCCACGTTGTCTCCTATAGGTGAGAAATGTATAGATAGTGTTTACTAAAATAAAGGGCGGCATTCAATTAGACGCCTCGTATAGTATCGTTGAACGTTGCATGAACTCATCCGATGATTTACAAACGTCGTAATATTAAAAAAAGAATGAAATGACGTTATAAAATGGCTTGTAAACATACAAGCCATATATATATAAAACTGTGTTTTAAAGATGTTGGTTGGGCAAGTTTTAATATTTTAAAGTCTAAGAATTTTATTTTTTTAATCATAGATTTATTTGACAACATATTTGTTTAATTTGTTAGATTTTAGTTGATATGAATATAAACAAAAAAAAACTCCCCATATTTTTTCCGTCATTTGTTATCATTTTTTGTTATCAATAAAATAGGGGTATGGGTAGCTCGGAGTAGAATTTTTGGTTTTGCTATTGAAAAAAATAAGATTTTTGTTTTTCAATAGTAGAATACATATATAAAAAGTAGATACTGAGCTGAATTTATGTTCGATCGCTATGTCAAATTTGTGTGTACAGTATTTTACAGTGAAAATGTCAAAATAACTCCAAAATGTGTGTAATTTAAAGAATTTTTAATAAAAAATCCCTTGAAGCCAGATGACCTATATATTTTTTACTTGTGTTGAAAGAAATGTCATAGGACCTTGTCATGTACAAGTTTTAAAGAAAGTTTTTTTTATTAAAAAAATAAAGGGTGGGGTAGGGTCTATATATGTTTGCTTTTCAAAGTAAAAAGACGATTGAGGATTACAATTGTTTATGTATGTTTTGAAAGATATGTATATATGAAGTCGAAAATCGTTTTTTAAATAAATGTAATAAAACAAATGTGAACATGTTCAATGACTCTATTTTTCCTCTTTTTAGAGAAATTTTAAAATTGGAAATATGAGACTTCTTCAAAGACGTCTAGTGGAAAAATGTGTGATGACCTACACTTTTTTTGATAATTTTGTACTTAAATGATACCAAGGAAATGAAGGAAGCTTTAAATATCAATTTAGAAAACATCTCAGGATTACGTCCTTTCCCAGCCAACCTCCTTAAATAGGATTGCATTCAATTTCGATTTGTATATATATATATTTTAGAAGTCAGGCGTTTAGAATAACATTTAGTCTTATTATTTTAGTTTTAACTGTTAGATATGGTTTGTGTTCGTCTATATCGGCACACCATTCATCAATAGTATAAATGTCAACCTAATGCAACTTCAATACAATAAATCAGCACTTTTAAACCGTATCACGCCATAAGGCATTACATTGGATGTTGAGCCGATTACCATCAACACCCACTCCAATAATTACAAAAAATCATGATTACTGTCAACTCTGCCTACATAGTGTATAATGCGGAGTCGATAAAGTGTAAAAGTAGGTATAACAATTGAACAGGAAATGTAGCAGTAACATAATACAGTCAACCAAACACGCGCATACAGAACACAAAAAACAATTAAAAGGAAAACTAGAGGCAAAGTAAGCTATACGACACACATGAACTGTTTGAAAAGAGGGGAATCACCTTGTAACGGTCAAAATGCCGCTGGGAATTCCAAACAGGTTATAGGGTCACCAAATTTTACTCTTACTCTAGTGTCATCCTATAAAACGGAATGTGTAAAGAAATCTGAACCAGGCTATACCTTCTAACAAGCAAGGCAGCATTAATAGGCCATACAAATAGGCATCAAGATGATAATGTCTAAGACTAGTGTTTTTATAAGATATTTCTGTTTCTCCAAGATATTACACCTTTTTAAAATGTCAGAGTATTTTTACTTAAGCATTGAATCAGAAGCCGTTTATTTTTGAGAACTCTAATAATAGCAGTCTGACCTTTTGACTGCCTGACCGCGCGTACACTCCCAGACAAATCTGTTCAATCTGCTAGTGGGTCTTCGGAATTAGTTTATTTTCTATGTGAACAAACTTTAAACGTATAGCAACGTTTGTGTCATACATATACACTGTCACCACTTTACAACTGTGTTATACCATTACTGGCTTGGGCGTATAAAGCGCACGTTTATAGTATTAACTGGTTTATGTTTTTGCTTTTAATTTTTTTTCCGAAATGTAGGCGTTTGTTTTTGTAACTGTATGTATGCATCTTGAAGCAGGCGATTAAAGCCGAAATCGCTCGATATTTTGTTAGTTTAAGCACTGTTTGGTTGATAATTTATGTATATATATACAGAGAGAGAGAGATGGGGAAATTCTACAGTGCTATATGATATATAGGGTCCTATAGAAACTACAGCGTCCGAACGCAATGGCATCGTAGGTCCGCGCTGTACTGCAAAACAACCAAGGACTAGATACAGTGCTATAACGTGTAAAGAAAAACAAGCGCGTTCGCCTTCATGTGTACAGACACGAAAAGAATAAATACGAAACAAGTTTTCGTATTTGTTCTTTTCGAAACAAGTCTTTTTATGTCATACGAAACAAGTTTTCGTATTTGTTCTTTTCGAAACAAGTCTTTTCGTGTCACACGAAACAAGTTTTTGTGTTTGTTCTTTTCGAAACAAGTCTTTTCGTGTCATACGAAACAAGTTTTCGTATTTGTACTTTTCGAAACAAGTCTTTTCGTGTCATACGGAACAAGTTTTCGTATTTGTTCTTTTCGTGTCTGTACCCTTGATGAAGGTGCAAGCCGAAAGGGCTTGGGTTTCTTTTGCAAACTATATCACTGTAGAATATATTTTCCTCATCTATCATGTCTATTAATTTATTCTAATATGTTCGTATCCCCTTGGGGATTCAGTGCTTTTAGAAAGGTATTTTGTAGATGTGTGTATTTTCTCATTGTTATATATTGTATGCTTTCTTGTGATGTCACACGTTAGTAGTGTTGTTTGTTCACTTGTTGCTCTGGCTTCCGCCAAGTCATTGAGTACTTGGCTTTGTGGCGTTCTAGGCTTTTGTTTTCTTAAATTCATATATACATGTGTTATACTTATATTGCCATGTTTGTAAGAGAATATCAGCTGTCGGGAATAGTATAATTTACAATGTCCCGTTTTATTGGGATGGCAATAGAGTAAATAATTCTTATTTAAAATGTGTAGATGTATGCAATAATGCATTGTACGTGCATACTGTGTATATTGAATACGGTTCAATCGAGTTTTGAAGAGTCCAACTTCAATAATGCAGCCCCGATAGCCTTCTACATTTTACACAGCCCCGATAGCCTCCTACTTTTTACACAGCCCCGATAGCCTCCTACATTTTACACAACCCCGATAGCCTCCTACATTTTACACAGTCCCGATAGCCATCTACATTTTACACAGCCCCGATAGCCTCCTACATTTTACACAGCCCCGATAGCCTCCTACATTTTACACAGCCCCGATAGCCTTCTACTTTTTACATAGCCCTGATAGCCTCCTACAATTTACCCAGCCTCGATAGCCTCCTACATTTTACACAGCCCCGAGAGCCTCCTACATTTTACACAGCCGCGATAGCCTCCTACATTTTACACAGCCCTGATAGCCACAGGGCGTATTTAATTAGTCTCGATTTGGCTGCACGCGGCTGTCTGGGATTTCGGCATCTGTCTGGGATTTCTGCATTGATTTCCAGGGGCTGTTATAAGCAGCCTCGTTTTGAAAGTACGCGTCTGTCTAGAGTCAGTCTTTGTTTGTAGAACGCGGCAGTCGGAACAACCTAACTTGCGCTTGTCCAACAAATCACCTCCATTATAATAACTATTTGTTGTTGTTGGAGCAAATACTTGTCCGATGCTTTGTATTGGCCGCTGTATTACTCCTCATGTAATATGAGGCAAATGCTTGCTACAGTCGCACAATGGTACATTACCAATATAACAACCGATTGTAAAACTCGATTTGACGTATAAAAAACGTGTGTCAAACATATGAACTCGCTAATGAAAGGATGAAATACAATTCGATGATTTTGTTTCTAAGCACGCACCTTTCGGTTTTCGTCCATATTGCGTTCCAGATCATGCCATTTCTAACAAAGTTCAAATATAATATATTTTAAGTCGACCATAAGTAAGTGAATTTCCATTTGTTAAAGATTAGATAAGTTTTACATTAGCGAGATAGATATTGTTTTAGAGAGGGTACATGAGACACGGTATGTGGTGTCTTGAAGATGTGTTAGTACATGAATACGTGTAAGAGTAGATTAATCGAGGCAATATTAATAGGCAAAGTATGTATAAATAAGACTTGCAGATGAAGGTAAACCAGTAGCGATATCAACGTACGTGTTAAAGGGACAGATGTCAATCTTGAAGTGTTTATCAAGAACTGAAATTAATTAATATGTATGCGTCAACGCTAGTCTGCGAGACTTTTGCAATACTAAATTCATTCTAAATTTAAGCCTTATGTGTACTGGATATTGCATATGCCATAATACTTTATCGGTGACATTTCTAATGCTCTGGTAAAATGGCAGTATTATTGCGATATAATTATATATTGAAAATATAACATCAAACTAACCAGATATTAAAAATAGACAGATTATTAAAACGAAAAAATCCCCGCGACTCACCTTGACCTCTTATTGCAGTATGGACACATAGTCGAGATAACAAAGACTATGTTGAGGCGCCAGTTGAAAAAACAGTCGCAATATTAAAATATCTTGTTACCATTTTGCGAAAAAATGGCGATTACAGTTTATATCTGTGTGCTAAATAGCTCTAAATAGCTCTAGCATGTGATACATTTAGTTATAAAAAAGTGTTTTAACAGTTCTTATTTCCTATATTTCCAGTGCAAAGTGTCAGTCAGGGAATATGTTGCTTGCCGTCGTTGCTGTGCTTTCTTGCATGTGTTTTATCAGGTAAGTAACATTACACTAGACTGTTAAATACAGAGTTATGCATCTCAAAAAACAACGATACAACGTATTTGCAAAAAAGTTTATCAAGAGATTTGTAATAATTAATGCAAAATAGTTGCGGTTTCGAAAGTTATCCTGAAAGTTGTCATACCATTTAACGTTTGTATTCAATCTTACCTGTCGTTCCCTTAATGGTTTATTCTCTTGTTACCAAGGCTTCTGCCAAAAATATTGAGTAATGCTGTGTGGCTTTATAGTTGTGTTTTTTTGTATTCATATAAACATGTTTGTGTTAAACTAATGAGTACTATTACTGCTGCCTAATTTGGTAAAGGATATAGACTGGCAGGGATTTATTTACTTACACTGTTCCGTTTTATTTGGGATGGCAAAAGGGCAAGGTGATGTTCGCTAGAAACCTGGTTTAACCATTAAGCAGCCTTTGTGGGGCCGTTCCAAAGCAGTTTAAAAGGATGTTATAGTAGTGTGCTGTTCTATATTTCTTGTAATTCTGGTTTGTTTTGAATGCGTGTTTCTGATTGTGTTGTGTAAACTTTACCTTATTTCCTGTTCGACGGTATACTTACTGTTATGCAATACAGCTTTACACTTGACTTGCTTACCATCATCTAGGTGGCCTACCTTTTTAAATATTTCTTTTTGAAAATACAAATAATAAAAACAACCTTTGATTGTAGTGTATCAATGACGCATAAGATAAATAGTTCTGTCTTGTATATTAAACCGTTTAGCTTTCACTATATTCATACAAAAGGATGCATAGGTCGAACAGAAAATGTAGCACCATCTGTTATAAATTAATGCTAGCGCTGTACTAAACCAATATTTAATAATTATACTTATTTGTACTTATTCAGATCTGCTAATGGCACAGACAACAAAGCACTGCAGACAGCAGATACAGGTATGAAGCTTACCAGATCGGAACGAGAAACTGATGGATACATAGACGATTCTCTGGATGACACCGAATTTGGAGAGAGTGAAGATGGCACAAATACGGAATATGAAAATAAATACGGTGCACGATTTCGCAATTTTGATTCTCAAGCTAGAAGTCTGTTTGGTAAACGATACGACGGGCGCAATTTTGATTCTCTAGCTAGTGGCCTAGTTGGAAAACGATACGACGGTCGCAACTTTGATTCTCTAGCTAGCGGCCTTGTTGGAAAGAGATACGACGGGCACAATTTTGATTCTCTAGCTAGTGGCCTAGTTGGAAAACGATACGACGGTCGCAACTTTGATTCCCTAGCTAGCGGTCTTGTTGGAAAGAGATACGACGGGCGCAATTTTGATTCTCTAGCTAGTGGCCTAGTTGGAAAACGATACGACGGTCGCAACTTTGATTCCCTAGCTAGCAGTCTTGTTGGAAAGAGATATGACGGCCACAATTTTGATTCTTTAGCTAGCGGCCTGGTTGGAAAGAGATATGACGGTCGCAATTTTGATTCTCTAGCTAGCAGCCTGGTTGGAAAGAGATATGACGGCCGCAATTTTGATTCTCTAGCTAGTGGATTAGTTGGAAAAAGATATACCGACTCCTTTGATCGATTAGCTAGTGGAATAGTTGGCAAACGGTACGACGGAGGAAATTTTGACTCACTGGCCAGTGGCTTAGTCGGTAAACGTGCTTGGTATGACAAACGATACAGATATTTTGATTCCCTCGCTAGTGGGTTAGTTGGTAAAAGAAGTGCACTTGATGATGAAGACGACATGGACCTTGATCATTCCGACGATAACTTTGACAAGCGGTCTTATTACGGCAAATATGATATAAATACGTATAAAAGACCTTTTGATGATCTTGCAAGCTCTCTTATAGGTAAACGATCAAAAGAGGTTGTTAGAAGATGAACTACACATCACGAATATAAGCATGGTATTAGCTCAGTAAACACTTAACAATAAGAAAATAATTTGACACGTTATCAAGAAAAAAAAGACAATGTTTTTAGTTGTAAGTGTCAATATCTTCTTGGATACTTACTTATTATCTGAGAAATATTTACTTTTCTGTTTTTGATTTGTCTAAAATACTGCAACAAATCAAAGCAAATTAAAATCATATAGGCACAACAACTACACATAGTATCTAGTTGCTCACTATGCCAATCTCTTTCTGTTGCATTTCTTGTAAAACTGTAACATATCAAACAATATATTTTAAAACAATTCTATAAGTTTCTTGTTGTATGTTTGTTTGTATGGAATAGAATCACGATTATGTTAATCAAATGCAAATAATATGCATTCAATTTCATTTTATATTAAAGCTCTCTGACAAAATAGAGATGAGTGTGGACACTCCTGCTCGCATTCTGCCGCATTTTGTCTATCAATCATATAAAACAGACAATGCAAACCAAATGCAGCTCACAACAAAATGCATATGCATAGAGAAATAACTATGCATGAGAACACCTGATTTTATTATTATATTAGATGCTATGTGTATTGATGGCTAAAGGTATTTCCTTAACAGTATGACTTCATTTGACAATGAAGGTTCGTGATCCGTACACAAAATAACTTATAAAGGACAGTTTGACGCACATTGCTGAAGCATTACACCATAAGAGTGTTGACAGAAGGCGTACTGCATTGGGTCGATATGCGGCAAAAAGGTTTGTTGGGGATTTAAACCGCTTCAGTGTTATACAATCGTTAGATCCTGTATTAGTGTATTACTCCACGCTACAATTTTAATATATTTGCTCTATAAGTATTTAGTGTACTGGACTATTCTGAACTGACATTGCCCAATCTGTTTTTACGAAACATAGTTATTTGCCCAAACGCAAATATACAAAAACTGGCCAACGCACCAGAGTGAAGTCATCCATCGCATTACATTTGGCATTCATGAATTATATAATTTGGACAGAATTCCTCATCTTTGTTAACATCCATGAACACTGTCCTATTTTGATGGCAGTATTTTCTATTTGGTGCACATCTTGTTTTAGAGTTCATCAAACCTGCAAAGCGTGCAAAGCAATTAACATATGTTTGAGCAAATATTAAACGATATTTAAAACCGAATAACATAATATTACCTTTTTGGCGCCGCAATAATAATCCTACTCTAGCTATCAATGTAGATAAAACTCTAAATTTTGGTTTAGCCAAAACATGGCCCTTGTTGTACTTAAATGTGTTGGCAGGTCTTTTTTCATTTTCAATGACGTCATAAACTAGTTAAATTGACTAAATTGTAAACGCGCTGATTATCTGACATATGTAGTTTATTTTAGAACTAGATCAGGGTTACGATTATAAGACTGAGCAAGTATTTAGCAAACATTGTTTGAAATGTATGGCAATTGTAGCCGGGATGGGGAAGCCTTTTAGTTATACAAATAAATACTGAAAAGTGGATCCCTTGGAAGCGACAAACACAAACAAGAGATACAAGTAGCAGACTCGGTTATATTAAATCTGTTCATAAGATGTAAAGTTGAGTGCCACACCTCCTACGCCTCCTAGCTGCGGCTTAAGAGATAATCTACTTTAAAGCCACACCTACTGCGCTTGATGATCCCACATGACCAGCAAGTAACACTACTAATTTGTAGTCGGGACACATTTTTACGGCCGCCACACAGCACTAAACAGACGCTAGTGTGAATGTCAATATATACTGAAAAGTGGATCCATTGGAGCAACAAACACAAACAAGAGATAAAAGTAGCGGACTCGGTTGTAATGAGTCTGTTCATGAGAGGTACTGTTGAGTGCAACACCTCTTACGCCTCCTAGCACCGGCTTAAGCGATATTCTACTTTGACGCCACACATATTTTGTTTGATGATCCCAAATGACCAGTAAGTAATAACACTACTGATTTGTAGTCGGGTCAACCTTTTACGGCCACCACACAGCACTAAACAATCGCCAGTGTGAATGTCAATACATACTGAAAATTGGATTGCTTGGAAGCAACAAACACAGACAAGAGATAAAAGTAGCAAACTCGGTTTTATTCAGTTAAAAAGTTAGGAATATTACTCGACTTGTCTACATGCTCTAACAACAAACACTCAATTAGAATCAAAACCACCATACTAAGTTGCTCGAGGAACATCCGTAAGATAATTAATGATGTCATTTTTGAGATCATCTCTCATGTCATAGAGCTGGATTATTATTTCTGCGTTTTCGAATAAGAAAAGAAGCGACAGTATAGGAACTATTAATTGTTCTGAGTTTTTTTTCTGTATGATAGATACTATTAAACATACTAGAAAATATGAAAGAGAAGCGAACTATGTCATGAGGCCCAGCGACCGTGTGGCAGTTGACCGTTCCAATGCATTTAAGGACACCAGTCAATAAAAAGCACGCATAGAAACAAACAACATTTTTCAATGACTAAACGGCAAGACACGACTTCACAAACATAAAAGGGTTGACAATACGGCTACCGCATTGGAACGGTCAGTGACGAAAAGAGCCGTTGCGGTGTTAACCAGGTTCTAGAGTACAGCAACTCTCACTCTTACCCTACGGTGTACATATATATATCCCCACCAGCTTATATTCTCCAACAATGCAGCATTAATAAGCAATACACGTATAACACATAAATGATCATGTATATATGAATATACATAAGCAAAAGCCCAGAAATCAAAAAAGGAACAAGAGCAACCAGATAACAAATCATTAAGGGTACAACACGACAAGATAATTGTTAAGCATCAGACTCTTCTATACTTTGGGTATTTAGGTAGATGGTCTACAATCTCTCCTGTCATCGCACCATCAAAGACGAAGGCATAGTGGCGAACTGTAAATGGGTCATCCACTAATTATGCAATACGTTGGAAAATTATAAGGTCATAACCACCTTTGATAAACGTGTTTAACCATTTTATATTTGTGACGGCATATATCTTGTCTCTTAGCTTTCCTTGTAAAGTTTGTACTCATTCGGAAAGCAAAAGCGAAGCTCTATACCTTTTTGTGTTGAAATATCATAAGCGCTTTTAAATGAAAATTGATGCTTATGGCTATCAGGAACATCTCCAGAATTGTATCTCGATCAATATATTACTCACACATATTTCATAATACCATTTCCAGCAGTCATTTAAGAGTTTGATTGCGCCTAGTGATTCTCAAACTAATAAAAAAAAAGCAAGTACGTGACAATAATTAACAATATCGTATGTCTAATATATTGCTTTATATATATTGAAATTATTGATTTGATATCAAATCAGTATTAAATAAATCAACGATGGAGTTTTGATGAGGTGTCTGTTTTAATTTATTAACCTGACTACATTTACGGAGGCCGCTTAGGAATGTCGTTTTGATTGGGTCATCTATTATCATAGATACTTATTTGTAAGTTAAATGGTGTTTAGTTATATTGGAAATTACATAATCCTATGTTTTATTGCGTGTTTGTGGTTCACTGTGTTCTGTGAAAGTTATATTTCTTGTTGTCGCAAGATGACCCTAGTGGTTGGGGCTAACTCAGGAAAGAATCAATGACGGTGAATGCATATACATAAGTTTAATGCGCTTTTTAAAATATGTTTAATATATATACACTTATCAAAAAACAAACAAGCGAATACACAGATAAAATATGAAAAGAATGTTCTCATGAACGTTTAAGACGTTCTTAGTATTATCACAAATACTGAATGTGTCGACTGATTATATACGACACTAAAGTGTTGTTAAAGTTATGACAATGTTGATCTATGATCTAGCGCGAAAACTGTGATGCGCGAGAGCTCATGAATATGATGATGCGCGAATCCAATGGGTGATTGTCATCAAATGCCTTCTATAAGGGTTGATGACGCGATATAATGATGGTTAACCTCCACTGAGGTTGTGGATGATGTTCCTCCAGTGAGGACTAATAACGGGCCCACCTCGTGTCCCGAGGGTTGTCGATTCTATAACCTGGCTATGTTGCACAGGTACGGGGACCGTCTCCACCGCTCGCTAACGTTATATGTTGATTCTAGTGTCGATTCACCTAAAGGGCTTACACCCCCTAAAGGCTAGGTCCACTCCGGGAGGCTTATATCCAAACATGGATGGCTTAGGCTATAATTATACATACATTTTAGATATCGGTTGATAAACATAACAATCTTGCATAATTATCATTACCCGAACAAATCATTATTTAATAAATATCTGTAAGCTGTACTAATGATGAGTTGCAATGTATACATATTCTACAACGCCATGTATACGCCATGTACGTCACTGTTAACCAATGCCCCTAATACATGTAATATACAACGTTATCAAATCACTCGTATATTACACTCACTGAGTTATGCATTCACACATGTATGTCAACTAATGCCCATATCATACAACGCTATGTATACGCGTCGAACATTTATCCTAGTCACTCACCTAATATGCAATGTTATCAATTCAATCGTGTATTACAATCACTGAGTTATACGCCGACGTTAACTAATGTACCTATTATTAAACGTTATCAAATTAATAATGTTTTACAATTAATGATCAATTACAATAATTACATCTAATAAAGTAACTTCAAAACCATATGCTAGTCTCAAGTTAATGTTTGAGAAACATCAAAGCTAACCGGATGTCGTAACCGCCAACCAAGATGGCGCCGCCCACTGAATATAAATGTACTATAAAAGTTCATAAAATAAATACTGACCACATATTGCCTGTGAATTTCGCTGTCCTTTTCTGCTCCAAACAAAGCAACTATCGAGCAATCCCGGCCAAAACTAGGAAACAATTGATTTTATAGCAACCGTCACTCCCAAACCATTATTTCCCAGTTCATTCCGTGACGTACGTGGCTCAATTCGCAGTATTACATTCTACCCGAAAGGACCCTTACACAATTTTGCATTTTAAGGAGATATACCTATACTTTTACATGCATTATCACAAAACTAAACTTATTAAAAGGTCCTTCCGGACGCCCTCTGGCGGCCACTTAAAATGTGCACGCTTTTTCGTGTTACCTGAAATATCCTGGACATTGTGAATTGATTTCAACTGAACAATGGATTAGGGTGTAAGTAACAGGTGCTTACAAGAGCTATGTACGACCAATACGCTCTACTCGTGACATTTTGTGACACTTGTTCAAGTTTAAAAAAAAAGAAAGATATAAAAACCGGACAGGGAAAGTAGCTTTCAATGACAACAGTCAACCACAAAACACTAAAACAAACACGCAAACAGACAAACGAGAAGGAAAAAGTAATACAAAATGCAAACGACATCACAAACACAAAAGGATACTTTTGCCTTCTTGTTTGTCTGTTTGCGTGTTTGTTGTTGTGTTTTGTGGTTGACTGTCCTCCTTGAATGCTACTTTCCCTGTCCGATCTTTTTATATTACTTTGAGAATAGGGCTTCCGCCTTGGAACGGTCAGTGGCCAAAATCTGGGGGTTTAAACCAGGTTCTAAGGTGCACCAAACCTCACACTTACCCTATTGTCATCCCAATTAAACGGGACAGAGTAAATACAGAAATCCCCGCCATGAAATATTCCCTAACCAACAAGGCAGCGTTAAAAGTCAATTTAAGTAAAACAACTAGATGCTCGTGTATATATAAATACAAAAAAAGAGTATAGAAAGCCATAATGAAGGTACTCGGTGACTTGGCAGAAGCCAGAGCAACACGAGAATAACCATTGAGGGCACGACAAGACAAGACCGCGGACAAACATCAAACGCCACCGTCCTAATGGGCTTAGGTAGGCGTCATCATAGGGTACACAGCATAACCGGTCATCGTACAATTAAAGAGAAAAGCGTAGTGGCGATCTGTAAAAGGGTCCACCACCAAGCATGGAGTACGTTGCAAAATGATAGTGTCATAACCTCTTTTGATAAACCTTTTAACAAGTTTAACAAAGATATTATGAAAGTGATCATGACCAAGAACTTTACGAAGTTTGTAAATCACATCACCATAGAAGTCAGGTCGCAGGAGAGTCCTTAAATTGCTGTTATATTTGGAAAGAAGATCAGGGTTACGATAATATAATTTTGCAAAGGTTTTTCGAAGTTTATAGTAACGGTAACCCTGATGAAGTAGCTTTTTAGTTATACAAAGATTACGAATATTAAAGTCCTCAACTCGAGTACAAGTTCTAGAAAAACGAATAAGTTGAGACGCATAGACCCCATAAGAAGTTGCTCGAGTAACATCTCCATCTAAATGGGGATAATTAACAATGTCAAAATTAAAATCATCTCTCTTGTCATAGATTTTGCTAATAATTTTACCATTTTCAATAGAGAGATCTAAATCAATAAAAGAAGCTTTACTATTAGAAATATTTGCCTTGTTAAGCTGAAGTTCTTTAGGATAAATATTATTAACAATAATTGGAAGAAAGGGTTGTCAATGTTCAATATGTCATCCCGATACCGAGAGGTTTCATTAAGGCTTCAATACTATCTGCCTGGGTATCTGGTGAAAGACTCGACATGAAATCTTTTTCATAGCAATATAAAAACAAATCTGCGACAAGTGTGCACAGTTCGTACCCATAGGGATACCAACAATTTGTCTATCAACGGTGGTTCCATACCTGACGAAAATAGTATCTAATAAGACAATGAGTGCTTCACAAACTTCATGGCAAATCCACATAGTGTAATTATCTAAACTGCCGTTAGTAAAAAACGCTTTAATATTATTACAGGCCAAACATGTAGTATTTTCCCTAGCGAATGTTTTCGAATGAGCGCGATAAGCTTGTCTTTAATAAGGTGATGTTGTAAGGTAGAATATAGAGTAGAGAAGTCATAAGTGTTATTGATGAAATTTGACGTTTATTGAAAATGTTATCAAGGACATCTCCTGAATATTTTATAGACCAACATAAATTAATCCCAGAGTTTTCATAAGTTTTATCACAATATAGTTTAACGTTATCTTTAACGTAAGTAAGACAAGAAGTTAAAAGTTTGGTTGAATACTGCTGAATCCGGTACTATTGTGCGTGAGAGGTGTTCCCTTTCTTGTTCCTGTTTGTTGCTTCCAAGGCATTCATTTTTTAGTAGTAATTTTTCTCCAATTGTTATGAAAAAAAGCATTATAGTAAAGGAACAGTGTAGGAGTATTTAAAAATATATTTAAATGCTTAGTGTTTAAAACGGGGGCTTTGCAAAATAACTTATTCATATGCGGCAACAGCTGTAGTTGGCGGCCACTGCTGTAGTAAATCACAACTATAAAATCATGTTTCACGGTATTGAGATATACGGAAGGACGAAGGTAACAGTGTGTAATCTGTTAGTGAGACGTAATATTAGGTTCAATATCTCGCACTTCCACTCAGCTTATGTGGTATTCTACTTTCAAGTCACACAGATTGGTGTTGATGATCCCAAAGGACTGGTAAGTAATAACGCTACTGATTTGTAGTCAGGGCGAATTATTACAGCCGCCACACAGAACTAAACAAACACTAGTGTATGCCAATACATACTGAAAAACGGATCTCTTGGAAGCCTGAACATGGGATCACTTGGAAGCAACAACCACTAACAAAAAAAGAGCATTTCAGAGCAAATGTAATGCTGGTTTCCAACAGCACTCCCCAATAATGTTGTAAATGAATGACGATCATCTCCATTTTATCTTCTTATTTCCCAAATAGAATGTTGAAACCAGAACTTCATTCCTTTAAGGCTACGGAACTATAGTTGGATGATGAATATTACGCTGCAATGGCTGCCCATTCTTCTCATAACCTGACGGACCAATTGCTATGTCTCGTTGTGTATACCGGAATGGTCTTTTAAATATTATCAACGCCAGGCAATAGCGGCATAAAGAAAGCATTCTGATAAGAATCCGCCTAGAAGATAGAACGTGCTATTGGTATTGGTGTACGTACGGCACTCGTGCTACATCGACACCCAGCCAGAAATATTTGCTTACATTGTAAAATGAGTGAACGATAGAGGCATACTAACGTTAACCACCTACAAAAGAACACATTAAATGCAAGGAATGGTTGTCATTGCGTATCTCTTATGTTATCAAAATTAATGTCAGAAGCATTGTCTGCACGCAGCTTAACCAAAGTTAAAGGGATGGGAGGTTTTATTTCAGGCTCAATTAAGTTTTTTGTTCCTACATCACGTGACTGGTAAACCAATGAATATGCATATTACGGACTAAGTTTATTGTCTTACCATTATCAAAACAATGTTCATATCAGCTGGTATTACGGTTTATATATGTATTTATTGCTAAGATTTACTCGGACAATGTACTGTATCATCCTTCTGAAGAGATTTAAAGCAATCGAACACGTGTGCAGGAAGAGCAATACCCCCTATACACGTTAATAATCTCGTTGAACATAAATGCACGCCTGTAATCATTACCTTAAACAGGCTGCTTACATGAAATATGCATCTAATTCTATCCTCATAGGCATGCATTATAGCAATATTGAATAACTAGATCTTTGTAAGCACTAGTTTGACATAAATCATCCATTAATGTTGAAATAAATTCAAGAAGTGACAAATTTGCACAGAATGTATAGTTATCCGAGCCGTTTTCAGATAGTTACTGTCACCCGAACATAAACATCTAAAACGGCGTCACAGTACACTTTGCAAGGATGTGAATACTACCTATGTGTATAGGATGTGTTCGTTTTTTCAGATAGACATTCAGTGCAGAAATATTATAATTAACCCAACAGTTAGCCCGAAAATGGCCTAAATGAAATGAGTTTTATTTAAAATTAATAAGTTATGTGGTCACCAGGGGTGATATCCACACCATTTTGAATGTACATTTACTTCTGCCGGTACCTTTTGTTCCATTTCAAATAAAAACGCTTCCTGAAGTAGTTTGATGCATATTCCATAATATGAACTAAGGTATAACCTTAAAGCGAACTGAGCCATTTACTTATTGCCATTGTTTGAAGTAAATGACATATGATATCTAGCAACAAAAACAAGAAAATATGGAATAAACAAAGCTAAGCTAAACATAATATGGTCTAAAATTATCAATGTAACACAACTGAATTTTAAGCTTTATTTACCTTGATCCTGTGATGCCATGGATGTTTTCGTATTCATTTTTAGGGAAACCCTACAGGGGCAGTGCCATACTTTTTTGTAGACAGAATAAATACTTTGTTTTATATTTAAAGCATACTTAATTAAATCAGAAAAGGTAGAGATGTAATATCTAAATTTATTTGCACTATGTGTGATGTATAATTATATAACTAATGTAATGCTTGTTAAACAAATTGAATATACTTTTAAACGCTAAGCGAGTTTCGTATCACCCAAAAAAACACAGATCGTCGCATCTTTTTAACAATACCAATATAATTGATTGATTGATTTTTGAAATCACTCAGTAATGAAGGAGGCGATTAATTTAGTCAGTGTACAGTTCACTTTTTAAGAAAGATAAAGATATCTTATCCAATTATTATCCAATTTCGATACAACAATATGAGAACAAAATGAACGTTTACTTAAACCCCAAGACCTGTCGCAAAATCTACGCAATAATGCCATTTCAAACAATATATAGATATAAAAAGAGGTGTTTCCTCTCTTGCTTTTGTTTGTTGCTTCCAAAGGATTCATTTTTTAGTATTTAGTATTATCATTACTATGAAAAAAGCATTTATAGTAAAGGAACAGTATAGGAGTATGTAAAATTATATTTAAATGCTAAGTGTTTAAAACGGCTTTCAAATACAGCTTTGAAAATAACTAAAATAAATAGCGTTCGTTTAGTGCAGTGTGGCGGCTGTAAAAAGTCTCCCCGTGGTACTAATCAGTAGTGTTATTTTTTACTGGTCCTTTGGGACCAACGAGCCCAATATAGGTGGTTTTGAAGTAGAATACCGCTTAAGCCGGTACTAGGGGGTGTGAGAGGTGTTGCTTCTTTCATTACTTTTCATGACTCCGAGTCTGCTGCTTTATTCTCTTAATAGTGTTTGTTGCTCCCAAAGGATCACCTTCCTCAGTATTTATTCTTCATATGCGGCAACTGCTGTAGTTGGCGGCAACTGCTGTAGTTGTTCAGTACAATTTCGGATACATCCTGCAGGGTCCAGTTGTTCAACGATCGGCTAGCTTAATCCTTGGCTAGTGTAAACTTTCAAAGTACATTTTCTCATAAAAATATGTTTTGTACTAATAAAGAAATATACAAAAAATCGGACATGGAAAGTAGCATTCAAGGAGGACAGTCAACCACAAAACACAGAAACAAACACGCAAACAGACAAACAAGAAGGCAAAAGTAATAATAAATGTAAACGACGTCACAAACACAAAAGGGTTGACAATATGGCTACAGCCTTGGAACGGTCAGTGGCAAAGTAGACCACTGGGGGTTTAAACCGGTTCTAGGGTGCATCAAACCTCACACTTACCTTCTGTCATCCCGGTAAAACAGGACAGTGTAAATAATGAAATCCCCGCCATGATCTAATCTCTAACCAACAAGGCAGCATCAATAGGCAATATAAGTAAAACACAAATATGCTCGTGTAAATATAATACAAAAAACAATAGCCTCAAAAGCCACAATGAAGGTACTCAATGAATTAACAGAAGCCAGAGAAACAAGAGAATAAACCATTAAGTGCGCGACAAGAAAGATCATAGACAAACATCAAACGCCACCGTCCCAATGGTCTTTAGGTAGGCGTCATCATAGGGTCCACAGCCTGTCCGGTCATCGTACAGTTAAAGAGGAAGCAGATTGGCGAACTGTAAAAGGGTCCACCACCAAGCATGCAGTATGTTGCAAAATGATAGGGCCATAACCTCTTTTTATAAACTTTTTAACAAGTTTAACAGGAAAGTATATGTATGGCAATTGGTATTGTTTAAAAGAACACACTAGCACTGGAATGAGCCAGACACACGAACGTATGTAAAGCAATGAAGAGTTTATATCATGATTAATATATAGTCACTATTGACTATGAAATGATTTGCTTTCAGGATTTGTGCGGCATGAACGTGGTATAGACCTACCTGGTTCTACTCAGATACAAACTTAACATGCCATCACTCAAGATAAAAGTACTTGACATGTTCTGCTCAAGTTGCATGGCTTATTCAATTAAAACTAACAGGGCTGCAAATGCTATCCTATTTTAACGTTTACATGGAACTTATTGCAGGGTTTGCATTATTGTCGGGGGTTTACTCAGTCCCCATCACAAAGGACAGACTTATGAAACAGTGAATTATTGTTTTATTGTTATGTTTTACATTTGTGAACGGCATCATATATCAAAACGGTTTGTTAACGGAGAAGGGTTTTAAAGCTATTGTGACATGTTTCACAGGGGACATATATTATCCTCCCACCCTCACCCCCTGCAAGGGACTTTGTTTTATTTGTTTTTGTTTACACGTGTGAATGACACTGCTTGAAAAAAATTGCTTTTTCCACGGCCTAGGTATAAAACTATTGTGAAATATGTCACCTCACCCCGAACCTACCGTCCCACCCCCACCCCCATACACAAAAGACACATGTGACCTGATAAGACAGAATTTTACATCTTTTTTCTTTTTGTAAATTTTTACATTTCTGATCAGAAAAAAAATTGCTTTCCGGAGATGGGCTTTAACGCTTTTGTGACAAGTTTCACAGGGAACATATTGCTGAGGAAGGGGGAACGTAGTGAGGTAAAATGGACTTGACAAACATTATTAGAAGGGGGCATACTTCCGGGAGTAGATCTAATTTGGAAAAATAATGATATTTAAAACAATCCTAAAAAGTTGAAAACTTGCAAAAAAAAGTAGAGGAGGAGAGGTGGGGTGTGTGAGTGGGATATGATAGCATTTTACCTCTCTTTTGCGATTATTGACAGGGACACGGGCTCAAATTCCCTGCCTGAAAATTATAGTCAGCTGAGCTATCAGACGAGGTAGATATCTAGGCAGGGAATGTGACCCCATGTTCTCTGTCAGAGTCCAAGTAACGAATGTGTCATACTTCAATGTTGGTACTACTAGCTTATATTAAAGAAAAACAACAACACACAAACTTAAACACGTTTTCTTTGTTTAGTACGTCTGTCAATTTCCCCGTAACATGCCACTATATGTATTGTGAATGAAATAAGTTAACGTTCAAAGCATATTTAGTTACAGTCCCGCGTTACAAATAAAGGACCATCCAACAACTCCAGAACGCTTTTTTCATCCCATTATATTTGAATTTAAGTTTTTTGGTATTTAAGTACGTTACTGTAGAGCGAACGCCTCGTCATTTCGTGCCTCGGCTGAGTTTGCTATACTACTCGGAAGAGAGTGTAGCAGTGAACATAGATATACATATTGTCAATTCCATCGGTGAACTGTACGTGTTCTTTGCATGCGTCAAAAGCGCAAATACCATTTAGTGAAATCAACCCTGTTAACTTGTCTCAAAATCACCGAATGTGATAATAAATTATGGTCAACTTTATTCGTTGTCGAATGCACCCATTATATTCACGTTACTGACGGTCCAACCCAGTGTTGGTGAAAGTACGTACTCGCTTATTTTTATTTATCTAATGGTAATAACTCAGTAACGTATACTTAGAATCAAACATTTAAACTAAATTTGGTGAAATGTGCATGCAATTTATTCAAGTTATTACGTATAAAAAACAAGTTCCATCACTCTGTAAAATATTGCTTGATTAAACCTAATATCAAGTCATCTACTATTGAAACAAATTATAGGAAAACAAGCAGGTACCTTATATTCGTTAACTTTGGTTGCATAACCGTTTTAAATGCAATCGTTTTTGATTAGCATGATTGGTGCAAATATCCGGGAACGCTGTATACATTTAAATTATTTCAAAATAATTGCAGAATATTTAGGTGCTCTGTCAACAATTCAATACGTTTTAATATCCGTGAGACCAAGTCAACATCGCAGTCGTGTCAAATATTTCCAGAAACCTGTATCGTGTGCATGTTATATGTTTTACGATTATCAAATTTGCCAAGTCTACATTTTATTCAGACAGGCCGTTTCTGGAAAGTGTCTGCTCATTATGTAGAAATATCATTATTACAATGGGCGCCTCAAATATTGACACTACGATTTAATCATATCAAGCTATTAAAACAGCATACAGAAAGACAAATACATCGATGATCTGTTGCGCTTAGCATTATTGAGTTCGACCTCTCAAATTATTTGTCGGAAAGTCCTTTTACTGTACAGAAATATAGCATATGACGGATTAACGGTTCTACACAAACGTCAGAAGTACCTATAAGGCAAGATATCTTGGTCAAAACTGCAAAAGTAAAGGACAGATGCTACATCAAAACAACTGTTAGAGGAATCATAGATACTTCATAAACATTCTTTGACAAGCAAGAAATAAAAGTCGAACAGATAATGTAACATTCACTGAACACAGTCACCCATAAACACACAATTAAAACAAACAACAATACCATGGACAAATAGTAGGAAAATATGTGACAAAGTAGAAATAATGAAGTTGACAAAAGCGGTATTGCCTAGGAACGACCAGTGGTAAAATGACTGCTGCGGGCTTAAATCAATGTAGATGGTGAGCCAATTCTCACACTTGCCATGTTGTCATGCCCGATAAACGGAACAGGTTTAGTAAAGAAATGTCCATATATCTCATAACACACTGGGCA
Organism: Cyrtodaria siliqua; assembly: GCA_037043455.1. NCBI lineage: Eukaryota > Metazoa > Mollusca > Bivalvia > Adapedonta > Hiatellidae > Cyrtodaria > Cyrtodaria siliqua. Next base: position 206,634 of record JAWPHD010000054.1, read on the forward strand.
GCATTAATACATGTACGCTACGGGGATACCATTTAAGTTCTTATCTGTGGGGAGTTCCTCATAAACAAATTGCCCGTGATCACTTTGTATGATTTTAAGCAAGCCAGATTAAGACATTCCATGTTACGTTGATGACATACCTGGTGTTACTATTTGTTTGCAAAACAACGTTTTATTGAGCCGTTTGTAGGTCTATTTCGGTCAAGCTAATAAATAAATCCTACAACATACATACATAGTATGCAATAAATCAACTATAACTCTTAAAGCTACATATAGTATGTCTATACTTTAAATGTTATTAAATCATGCATAGGAATGGCTCATGGGAATAGTTCCAAAACATCGGTATATATGCAAGAAATATCACATTTTATCCAGTCTTCGTGCTTCGTACTGTTCCATACATATATGTATACAGATTGCGAATACGTTTCATTAACATAGTTGCCATGAACTGGAATTGAACAAGGGGAGGTTCAGGGACCTTGCGGCGCTCTTATACTCTCTTCCTCAAACGAAGATGAAGACAACGTTACAGCTGGACATATATTCTCTACATTCCAATTGCTTTATGTAAAACATTTACAAATGTTACAATAGTCTGCAGAAGCATTATGCACGTGTACTTATTAAATAAGTAAATTGCATGATAAAAATGATACTCCCCCTAACATGCGAACACATATTGAATTGTGATGCAGTCTAGATAATTTTTACGTAATGACTGCAGTTCAGCACATGTGATCATCAGCCAAATAAGACGCAAATAGATAACTTGTAATGCTCCAAGAAATGCCTAAGTAAATAAAGATATAAAAACCGAACAAGAAAAGCAGTGTTCAAAACACACACAGAAACAAAGAACAAATGTAAAGATGAATAAAAGTCCAAATAAGACATCACAAACACAAAAGGGTTGACAATAGGGCTATCGCCTTGAACGGTCAGAGGAAAAAAAGACCGCTGGGGGTTTAAATCAGGTTCTAGGGTGCACCAAACCTCACACTTACTCTACTGTCAACCCAACAAAACGGGACAGTGTAAAAAAGAAATCACCGCCATGAACTATAAAACTACATCATCGATTTCCACATAAAGAAACATACAGAATAACTCCGAATGATTGTAATTTGTATAAAATGTCAAACAAAGATAGATGTTATTGACGACGTCGAGCCAAATGAGACGTATAAGCTATTATTAATAATAATATCCCCATTAATGGAAATAAGAAGTAGTGGACCTAATAATGTTTTAAGATACAAACCAGAGCAGAATCGTTATAATCACATTAAGAATGCATTTTAGCTCAGCTATTTGATATTACATTAGTGTTTAAGCGATGTAATTATTTGTGAAGGTCAACACTTTTCAGATGGCCACTTGTCATTTTGACGATATGTTTTCGTTTTTATGTAGCATCTATAGCGCTATTCGCTCTCAGTTTTGATGTGCGTTACTGTGTTAGACATATGGATTCTTAAATAGTCTGAACGCAATCATGCTGTCTTGTTTATTAGAGAATGTAGCCTGGTGGAGATTTCTTTATTTACAATGTCCCTTTTGACTGGGATGACAATAAGATAAAAGTGAGGTTTGGTTCTCCCTAGAGCCTTGTTTAAACCTCAGAGGCATTCATTGTAACTGAACCTGCAAAGGCGTTAGCCATATTGTCAAACCGTTTGATTTTGTGATGTCATATGTCTTGCTTCGTATTACAATTGTAAGTGTGACTTGTTTGAGTGCGCGGACTGTTATTATGTAGTGGTATGGGCGGACGGGCAACGGACAACTCATGAAAACAATAATGCTATCAGGATGATAATATAATGAAAAGTAAAAGGCAAGGTTTTATGTAACTCATACATTTCAATTTACAAAATAAGGATTGCTTGAAGCGTTTTAATGTGTATTGATTTAATATCTAAGCTGCTAGCAACACGAGCACTTGTTGGAGCAGCATAATACACGGATAATTAATCATTACGTGTCAACAGTACGTTGCTTGAAATTTAATAATACTTGATTACATGAATATGTTTAAACTGTTGTCTAAGCCCTTTGCAAAGGTAACCCAAACATTGTGCATCGCGGATGTTAATGGATGTTGAGCCATTAATATCCGCAAGTTTAAAGAGAAACACGGTAATCTTGATTTTCTAAACCTCGCGGCATCCCGTTAGTTTTTCTGAAGAACCTGTTTATTTGCAAATCAGAATTTGTTTTATAATTATATGAACACTTCAAACAAAAATGATTGTTTACTGGCATAATGCGTGTTAAAAAAAGTTGATTATTTTGCACCAGAAATATAAATAATCCTATCATTCAACACCGGGGAAATCTTAAACAATCCCAAATACGGCGACATCACTTCCTTATTTTCCAACGACATTTCAGGACATGTTCTGGTTATGACTCACATGTACAATCTTTAGAAGCAACAGTATTACATAACATTAATAGTATGTGTTAACTTGTCATATTTGCAACGCACTGCATATTAATATAATTTTATTGACTTAAACTATTACAGTTTTTTATCATTACAAATATATGACCGTTATAATATACACACACGTGACACATTTTAATATTGCATATACAACAAAATAATAATTACGTTTTTCTTTGCTTCAGACATATTTAAACAAAAAAATACACATATTATGGAATGTCAATGATAAACGAGGATGTTCTGAAATAATATATCTAGTTATTTTTAGTCTGTTAAATTGATGTAGAAAGCCTTAATACAATCGCATCGGAAATAAATTTACTTAAACTAAGTATATTTTTGTTTAATGACTGCAACAATTCCACATATTTAAACATGCTTGGTCTAGTTGTGTTATATTTAGGAATGCATTTGTTTCTAATGTTAGAGATCAAAATAAAATGGTACTGGTCTTTAATATCTTTAGTGTTACAAATTCCGCACACTCCTTCGTTTATCTCTGTTCTCCCTCTTGAGTATCTCCCTGTTTCTATTCTTAAACAATGAGCGGATAGTCTTATTTTTGTTATACCACTTCTTAAATGTTTGGAGCATGCTGTTTCTAGATATGTTTCAAAATCAAAATTGTCTTTCAATATCTTAATATATAGCGTTAAAACCCTACTGCCTTCTATATCGGATCTCCATTGCTGCATGCAATTATATTATTACAGTTGGATAGCAAATCCTTATATATTGCTTTTAATGTAATGTTCTCCGTGAACAATAGTATATACCAATATTTGATCATTTTTAAATATCTATTAATGTATAAGGCGAAACGAGAGAGCTCTCCGTAAATACCAGCATTACTTGTGGTACGTTTAACACCTAAAATACTTTTACAAAATTTTGACTGTATTCTCTCAATATATTTTGATTTTGTAATCGCCATATTTCACTTCAATAATTTAATATAGATGCCACAAAAGCATCGAAAAGCTGAAGAGATAATTCATATTTTCGTATATTTACCAATAGAATATGCATTGCTTTTAAGGCATTTCCACAAAGACATTGTTGATTTAACGAAAAGGAGACAATTTAATAAAGAACCACACCTAAATAATTAAAAGCATCGACACAAATTCTCTAGGCTTTGAACGTCGCATATTTTCGAAGTCTTTCACCTGCTTAAATTTAAACGCGCGTCGTTTCTTTTTAATTAATATCTTATAAACATGTTTTACATGTTTTATATTAGCAAGCGATGTTCTATTTTCATTTAACTTTAATCTGTTAAAGTCATTAAATGAATTTTTATAAAGTTGTTTAGACTGGTAGCATTATTCATCGAACCATTTTCTTCCTGTCACTTTTTTTAATTTGAAACCCCGACGAAGTGATTTTGATGTGCTTCATAAAAAGTAGGTCACTTTTAAGTGGTTGAACAATTCACAGTATCCACATTCGACATAAATCATCAAAGAACAGTAGCTTTTGATGTTTGTCTTAAATCTTGTCTTATTGCACCCTTAATTGTATGTTCTCTTATTGGTCTGGCTTCTACCAAGTCACGGAATACTTGCAATGTGACTTTTTAGGCTTTTGTGTTTTATATAACTTGTAGATAACTACTTTATTTACATTCTCCCGTTTCATTGGGGGTGACAATATGGTAAGAGTGAGGTATGGTGCACCCGAGAACCTGGTTTAAACCCCAGCGGCCATTTTGGCCACTGACCGTTTGTGATACTTGTTTCTGTGCGTGTTTGTGGTTGACTGTTGTCCTTCATTGCTATATTTCCTGTGCGATTTTATATCTACTTTTCATATTGATAATATGTGTTCACTCGCCATTTAAATTAAACTAGTAAAATCGTGACTAAACGTATTTTGCTTTTGTAGAACAAATGGTTTGATTTATCGGATATACGAGTATATCGCATATATTGTATAATGAACCAACGCACTCAATTGTGTCTAAAGCTACACAGTCCTTATTTTAACTGTTAATTACTCATGAATATGAATGACACGTGTGAAGTAGTTTCAAATCGACGAACACACCAAAAGTCGGTATATACGCAGAAATCGATGCATACAATTTCACATTTGTATTTAGCCTCCGTAAAGGGAACATCAATAAATATACGGCTTCAGAATATATGTGATACACAAATAGTTGTCCGGAACGGAATTTGAGCCACAGCCTTGCACTTGTAAGTTTTGAAGGTTGTACACTAAACCACTAGACCACGGCTATTTATTGGTATGTTGTATCACGCACGCACAAACTCATTAAACGCTAAATAACAAGTCGAGATCTTTTTTTTTGCGGCGAAGTATTAGATTCATTTACACATGCGACAAGATTGACTATATATTTATTGATCCATCTTCAAATATGTTAAATTGTAGCATGGTCGGTGACATTTCCTTTGATGAATGCAGAGCATTAAATCGTTTAATTTAGGGTAACTAAAGGGGCGTGGCTATGCCGTACTACAACTACCGGATATTGGAATTTAGAGTACGGTCACTATGACGTCACAGTTTTAATAAGTACACCATGCTACAAAAAAGATAGATTCTGTCGCAGCTCGTTGGTTATTTAAACACCTCTAGCCCATCTCGGTGTTTAATTAAGCCAACTCGCTGAGACCAGACTCTATATATTACTTATTTTGACTCATAATCAATGGTAAATAGTATACTATTTTCTCCAGTAAATTCAATCACTTTTTAATGCTGATGTGTATTCTAGTCCCTAGTCAACACGCTGTCTCCTATAGACAGTTGTAACGCAAAGTGTTTACAAATATAAAGCGCGATTTTCAATGAGACGCCTCGTAGAGTGTCGTTCAACGTTGCATAACGTCATCCGATGATATTACACATGTTGTAATATGACGAATATATACGATAAAACGGCATATAATCACATTTAAGTTTGATTTGTGACATACGTTCAGAATATTTATTAGGCTTAGTCGTGAGTGCTCGGTATGCAAAACAATTAGAGTAAGTCTCTAATGAACACATTATCGGCACTCGTAGCATTTATCAATGACGTTCATAATACTTATAAGGCTTAGTCTTAAGTGCTCGGTATGCAAAACAATTAGGGTTAGTCCCTATAGAACACATTATCGGCACTCGTAGCATTTATCAATAGTATAATTGTCAACATTAATACTACTTCAGTACAATATATTAGGGTTTTTAAACCATAATACTGTCACGTATGCCTACATATTGTATAACACGGAGTCGATAAAGTATAACAGTCAGAATACAAATCGAACAGGAAAAGTAGCATTCACAGAACACAGACAACTGAACATGTATATACAATACAAACAACAATACAACACAATACAATACAATACCATACAAGCAACAATACAACGGAAATTAGCAGCAACTAACTAACATGAAATGGTTGACAATAAGATCACAACCTTAGAACGGATACTGCTGGCGGTTTTAATCAGTTATATGGTACACCGCATTTCTTTCTCACGCTAGTGTCATCCCTAGAAAATGGAACAGTTTAAAGACATCTACGTCAGGCTATAACATCTGGCATACTAGACATCATTAATAGGCATTATAAATCAAATCAAAATATAATCATGTATACATTAATTTAAAAAGCAAACGCATAGAAAGCCACTTGCAAGTACTCATTGACTGGACTTAGCAAAACATCCACAAACATTTACTGTTAGGAACACTTGTTTACATTTCATTAAGTCTCATAAAATTGATAAATGTTTGCCACATGTAACTTCACACATTATATATCATCGGGAGCTGCAGCTGTTTCCATATCACTATACTTAGACTCTTTTTTGTCATTTTACTTGTATAACTGTATGACTATTATAGTTCATTTTTAATGCAATACTTGTGCAACTGTTTTAAGTACAATCAATATACTTCTAGCATATGCTTGTTGTGCGTTTGTGCTGGTAAACGTGTGCAAGACATGCACATATATACGCGCATTACATTCTGTTGTGTATGCAATGATTTGTTATTCGTTATTCTCAATCTTCTTACATTAATACTAATACTTGATACGCTATTGTATCATCATCCTTCACACAACATAGTTCCGATGAGTTCCGAATAGTGCTTCTATCCACCAGCTATTTGAGCCTAGTTAAGAGCCTGATTATGAATTATATTTAGTGCTGGTATTATCATTATATTGTTTGCTCCAGCGGTTAGTTATATGCTCCAGATCTATGACTGAGTAACATGCATATGTAGCAGGTTAATTTATAAACATGACGTAGGTTAGTGTAATTCGAGGAAGCAACCCATTCGATCCAAAATAGGCAATGCCAGTAGAGAGAATGTGATACGTAACTTGGGAACAGTTCCAAAATCTTTAGCCGCATTTCAGATCCTTACATCATGGCTTATCTCAATGTTTGCAATGTTCTATTATTAGTACTAATGGTTCTTCCCTTGATCATAATCTCTCCATTTATTTATTTTTTTCAGCCTTATTCATAGTTTTAATTAGCTTTGGGGTTGCTTTATACTGTATCTTTCAGTACCGATATTAGGTTTTAGGTTTTGAGGTTGGGTTTTTCATATTTTATTCACATCTTCTCTCCCTCTTCATAACTAAATGTCCGCGTACTGTTTTACTCTCATCCAACCAGACATGTTATTTTATTAGTATCACATTTGGCTCCAGAATATCTATTCAAAGAGGTCAGTCCCTGCAACACTGCCAAACGATATGTTGTTTTTTAAACAGTTGTATTTAAACAGTCGTGTATTTTAGTGTTTTTTTATTTCGTGTTTATTCTTTTCGTGTTTGTGTACCCCTGATGAAGGCGTAAGCCGTAAGCGTTTGCATTTTTACAAACTGTAGCACTGTAGAAATTTGTTTTCCCCCATTTATTAATTTATCTAACATTTTCGTATCCCCTCGGGGATCCAGTACTTTTTGAAAGGTATTTTGTAGATATATGTATTTTCTCATTCTTATAAATATATTTAATATGTAAACTTTTTTAATACAAAATACCAAATGGCCTATCAGTATAAAATACAAAACACATCATAATTATAATTTAACAGTCAATGGTTTGCTGGCATCACTATTACCAGTATATGTAATATATTCATTATTGTTCATCTGATGAATACACGTTTGTTATTTTATAATCAAATATATAAATAGTTTAATATTACAAAAAGCCTTAGGCCTATCAGTATACATCTACTAACTTTATTAACGGAATGATAACAATAATTATAATAATAGATGTCCCAATGCATTATAACTACTCAAAACCATGAGGTTAAAAGCTAGGTTACAGTCCTAGTCAACATTACATGGAAATATACAATTCGTTTTTATATTTACCTTAATCATGACATATCAAATTAAGATCTTGCCAAAACGAAATGCAAGAATTTGGATGTGTAGATTAACGCATATCCAAAACATCATTTATGTTCACAAAAAAAAAAAAAAAAAATAATTAGATAAGTAAGTAAACAAAATGTTGAATTTATAGAATAACATATACTTCCTAATCTTATTCAAATTAATCAAAAGTGACTTTTAAAATTACTGTGAAATCTTATTCTGTCCTAATTCAAATAGAACATACTATTTTTCTTCAAGAATGCTTTGTATGTATAGTTTGAAATATTTCTTATCGTTTTAACATTTTCATTTTTGATTAATTCTATAAATTTTGGAATATTCGGGCGTTTCAAATAATAAGCTTTAATATATTGTACCCTAAGATCAGAATAAAAGGGACATTCGAATAAAAAATGAAATTCATCTTCTAGAGTGTTACATAATTGGCATTTCTTTCATTTAATGGAGTCTTGTTTGGTTTATGCCAACGGCCTGTCTCGATTTCTAACCTGTGAGATGACACTCTTAATCTTGTTAATGCAAAGCGAAACTTGTTTATTGTAATTATGTCTAAATACCTTTTAAAGCCAAACGCGGAGAAAAGTTTATAGCTTCTAGCTCTAGCAGAGTTTTCAATTTGTTCGGACCAGTTATGTGTAAAACAATCGTTTAACCTTTGCTTACATAAACTTATAAACACATTTACATTTTCTACACCTTGGTTTAAACACACATGATAGAAACCCAAATATCCTAACATACGTTTTATATTTGTTGACCATGATGATTTATTTGGATTGTTTTGCATATCAGCTAACATCATGTTGTACGTAAGTTTTACATATTTAGAATTTAGCATCTCAGAATCGTTAACCAACATGTTATAATTGAAACAAATCTGCGTTGCCTCATAGACATTCTACCCAGCTCACCGTAAATAAAACATTTTGGGTTTGGATTTTAACACCTTACAACCTTTTGCAAAATGCTAAATGTACCCGTTCAATTTTATTAGCTTGTATATATCCCCAGACTTCTGATCCATAACATAATATAGGCGATACAAGTTTATCAAATAAGTCTAGCGTTATATATATATATATGGATCTACAGGTACGAGCAAAATTAAAACCAAATCCCACTGACACGTCAGTTGGACAGTCAAGTCCCTGTGGTATGCCTAGTTGCCATACATGAAAACTCATGCCTGTCACGCATACTTTTAAACAATCTACTATAAAATGCCATGCCAACTACACAAAGAGGAATGTCATATATCCGATGACATGCAAGGAATGTCAAAAACAGTACGTAGTTGAAACAAAATTACCTCTAAGCCAACAGATTAACCTGCATAGATCTGACGTAAACACAAGCAAACTCGCTAGTTCGCCAGTCGCAGAACATCTATGCTCTACAGGACTTGTTTTCACGGATATACCCCTTTGCTGCATAAACCACAACCTCATTTGGTCAGATCACACTCAAAAATCACGCGAATCTTATTGGATCCGTATACTCAACACTATTCAACAAAGGGGATGACATCCGCACCTCCTGTAATAATAACTTATAGATTTACATGTCGGTATATTTGTTGATAACTGTGAAATACTGCGAGTGATATCGAAAGTGGTCACCTCATATTTAATAATTTAATTGTTCGATATGTGTATGAAAATCAGATGTAACATCACTTTTTTTAAACATATTCGTTTTAAGAATAGTTTGCATCTATGATCTAGACAAACAACAGTTATATACGTCAACTTAAAATGTCAGTTTAAAATTCAATTTTAAAATGTCAGCGTTTTAGGGCGTGTACGGTAGCAAGCACTTTTCACTACCGTTCATGAACAGTCTAAATCAAACCGAGACTGCAATATGTTTTGTATTTGTTGTGTTTCGTCGATTTCCAGATTTCTCCTTTCATACTGTTGTAGGTATAGTATATATATAATGTTCTAAATAGAAAAATAATTTTATAATGCAAATCGCAAGTAGTTTGAAGATTAACTAATTTTCTTTTTGTAAATATATGTACGAAGGTTTGTACGTGCATACTGCGATGTTTACAAATGCCATTATTCAAAACGAATAACAACATGCATGCTATTGTATTCATTCTCGCGCTCGAAACATGAGTATTTGTTATTTTCGTTCTGGAACAGAATGTTGACGTTTAAGTCCAACTAATGTATTGCTATCTACGCAAATTACCAGCAAATGTTAAATATAGAAAAGTACAAAAACAAGTGGCATGCAATAACATTATCATGTAATATAAGAGAAATACTCGCTACAGTCACACAATGGTACATTACAAATATAAAAGCGATTTTAAAAAAACTTGATATCAGGAACATGTGTCAATCATATAAAAGAGTATGATAATGGACCTTTGGAAACGGCCGAACACGACACATACAAAATATTCGCTAATGACAGGATGAAATAAAATACCATGACTTTTTTTCTACACACGAACATTTGTTAGCTTTTTTAGTCCATATCGCTTTCCAATTCATAGAATTTCTAACACATATCAAACTTCAAATGAATATTCATTTGCTAATGTTTAGCTAATTATGGCAATGAGTGAGATATCTGTAGGTATTGTGATAGAGAGGACATTATTATAAGATACACTGTTTGTGGTGTCTTGAAAATGTGCTATTATGCGTGTAAGAGCAGATTAAACTAGACAATTTTAATAGGCATTATACGTATAACTGAAACGTGCAACTGAAAGAAAACTAAGCGAATATAATCTGAATCATATAACACAGGATCGGACATTAGTAAGAGTTTCTGACCATTTTATGGCGGAACAATAATATCTGCTCAATTGGACGATGCTATCGCAGCATTTCAGGATTGCAATTGTTTAAAGATTTGACGGGAATGTTAATTAATTAGACTTACGAATGTGAATAATCAAAAATGAGATATAGGGTCCTATAGAAACCACAGCGTCCGAACGCAATGGCATCGTAGGTCCGCACTGTAATGCAAACAAGGACTTGAACATACAATGAAGGAGACAAAAAACAACAGAAAGGGTGGTGAAGACAGGTTTACCGACTTGGAACGGTCAGTAGGCAATAAGGCCTACTGGTTAGCTTGAATCGATTTTATATGTGCAGAATCCTCGCTATTATCCTGTCTTCAGCGCCCAAATAGACAAGACAGTGTAAACAAAACTACATCCCATCAAAAGGAATTCTCTAACACTCAGTGAAACTAACTACAGAAACACATACAAAAAAATAATAAACATCTCAGGATGTATCCAGAATCGTACTGAACAACCATAGTAGTTGCAGCTAAAGAGAAAACCAATCTAGGGTACGACCAGAAAACTCGAGGGACGAAAGCTCATGCACCCACCTCCCTTAGTTGGGGGTTCAGTAGGTACAATCATAGAGACCCAAGGGGTAGTCCTGTCATCGCACAAGTGAAAAGTGAAGCGTAATAACTGATGTAGAGGGGTCAATCACTAAACATGCAGTGCGCTGTAAAAACAAAGGGTTATATCCTTTTCTGACGAACTTCCTGATTAAATTTGTAAAGCGGTCAGGAAACCCGTCAGACCACTTTAACTTTCGAAGTTTATAGACCACATCTCCATAAAATGAGGGTTGTGATATGCCTAGTCGCAGAAGTGTTTTAAGGTTGGTGTTGTACTTTACCAGCAGGCCCTCGTTGCGGCGGTAGAATTTAGAGAAAGATCTACGTAGTTTGTGATAACGAAAACCTTGCTGAAGAAGTTTACTTGTAATAACTTGATTTCGATCATTGAAGTCTATAACATCTTTACACGCTCTAGCAAATCGAATGAGTTGGGAGATATACACCCCGTATGAGGTAGCCATAAATCATAATCCGATCTTTGTTCCTTTATTTCTTTGCGTTAGTAACCATTGTCACGTATACATACTATGCAAAAACATTTAACTGGCGCATGCTTCACTTCTTATTTTGTGCAAAACTTAAAGAAACAACTGTTTCATATCTTGTAAATGGCTACGTACTCTTGTTTTATTAGATGTTATTTATTTATAATTAAAATTAAAACTATTATGTATTATTTATATAGAACGTCCGATCTTGAACAATACAGGAACTGAATAAAACTCTAATATTAGGATTAAGGGACACTGTTAAATAATAAATCATTAAAACTAGTAAAAGCGTATTTACAAATATTTAATATACCCTTTGATCAGAGAGGACGCGGGCGAGGAATATACTACAAGAGATACTTTATCTATGAGTTCAGAGATAAGCATATACCTACATCACATCCATACTGTAAAGTATTTATCATGTAACACACATTTTACATATGTACCGCATTAACTGTTAACTGTTGTCAGAACCAACTATATTTTATTGTTTAAAACTGACATAAGTATTTCAATTGTATGTTTTCCTGAGATGTTGACTATACGTGAGATAAATTTAAACGTGTGCACACTATATACAGCGTTACAGCGTATGTGCATGTATTCATAGCATGATCAATAGATTTAGTTTTCCAAATGTCAAAATAAAAGTTATAATTACGTGTAATCCGAAAAGATTCGTGTTAAATTGAAATGTGTCCATTTACAGTTCGTCACAATGCTTTCCTCTGACAGGACAGGCTGCGGACCCTATGATGACGTCTACCTAAAGTCCAAAAGGACGGTAACATTTGATGTTTGTCTGCAATCTGTCTTGTCGTACCCTCAATGATTTTTTCTCTTGTTGCGCTGGCTTCTGCCAAGTCACGAGTACCTTCTTTTTGTCTTGTTAGGTTAGTGTTTTGTTGTATTTATATGTACACGAGCATCTTTACATCTTTGACAATAGGGCTACCGCCTTGGAACGGTCAGTGTCAAAAAAGGCCTCCTAGTGTTTAAACCAGGCTCTAGGGTGCACCCTACCTCTTTATTTACACAGTCCCGTTTTATTGGGATGAAATTAGGGTAAGTGTGAGGTTTGGTGAACCCTAGAACCTAGTTTAAACCCCCAAAGGCCTCTTCTTTGTTTTGGGTTTACTGTATTCTGTGAAAGTTGTATTTCCTGTGCGACTTTTATACTAATGTTAAATTGAATTGCATTTCATTTTGCTTTGTGTTATATGTATATTTGAAGTCAGGCGTTCAGAATAATTATTAGGCTTATTCTTAAGTGCTCCAATAGTTCGAACATGTTAACTGAAAATACGCATACAATACAAACAACAAGGGGAAATAGAAGTTACGTAGGCTGCACAACTAACCTGCAAGGGTTGACAATAAGAGTAACGCCTTGGAACGGATAGTGGCAAAAATTCTGATGGCGGTTTAAACAAGAAACGAAATGGTTTGGTGCACCAAATATCTTTCTTACGCTAGTGTGATCCGTAGAAAACGGGACAGTATAAAGAAATCCACGCCAGGTTATAACATCTAACAAACCAGGCTAGGGGCGTGAATGGTAGCTAGCATATTTCACTACCGTTCATGAACAGACCCAATCAAACCGAGGCTGCAATATGTATCGTGTTCGGCCGTTTCAATGGTCCACTCTGATACACTTTTATACGAAGCATCATAAATAGGCAATATGAATATATTACGTGGTCCGAATATTAACTTTCATACCCCATCCAACTCCTTCTCCAAAAAGCGAAAACGTGGTTGGCTTGGGATTGAAATAAAACCTTAATTTCAGCTTAAAAAGTTTGCATATTGTAAAATCAAAACATTAAATAGGTACTTTTAAACAGGTCATCGCATTTTGTCAGGAACAAATGTTTTTAAATGTGTTTTATTGTCAAACTATATCTAATAAAATACTGCTAATATAAGCTTTCCCATCGCTTAACGGAATTCAGGCGGGACCACGTAATGAAAACACACATATAATCGCGTATGCATTAATTTCAAACGCAAACGCATAGAAAGCCACATGTAAGTACACACGGAATTGACTTTGGAGTACATCCACCAACCTTTCTGTTTGGGACACTTGTTACGTCTCATACTGTCTCATTATCGTTTAACAACAGTAAAAATTAAAATGATATGTATTACTTTATCTCAGATGTTACTTAAAACATTAAATATTATCGGGAGCTGCAACTGTTTCCAATAGGAGTCGTGCAATCACCGGACTTAATCTTGCTTTTTCATTTTACCTGTATAACTGTATGACAAGTATAGTTCATTTTAATGCAATACATGTGTTATTGTTTTAAGTAAAGAAAGATAAAAATATCGGACACAGAAAGCAGCATTCAAGGATGACAGTCAACCACAAAACACAAAAAAAAAAACGCTACCGCCTTGGAACAGTCAGTGGCAACAACGGCCACTGGGGGTTTAAACGGGGTTTAGGGTGCACCAAACCTCACACGTACCCTACTGTCATCCCATTAAAACAGGACAATGTAAATAAAGAAATCCTCTACATTATCTAATCTCTAACCTACAAGGCAGCATCAATAGGCAATATAAGTAAAACACAAATACGCTCGTGTAAATATAATACAAAAAAAACAATAGCTAGAAAGCCACAATGAAGGTATTCAGTGATTTGGCAGAAGCCAGAGCAACAAGAAAATAAACCATAAAGGGCACGACAAGAAAGGTCATAGACAAAAATCAAATGCCACCGTCCGAATGGCCTTTAGGTAGGCGTCATCATAGGGTCCACAGCCTGTCCGGTCATCGAACAATTAAAGAGGAAAGCATAGTGGCGAAATGTAAAAGGGTCCACCACCAAGCATGCATTACGTTGCAAAATGATAGTGTCATAACCTCTTTTGATAAACTTTTTAACAAGTTTAACAAAGATAGTATGAAAGTGATCATGACCAAGAATCTTACCAATATCCTGCTAGCATATTAATGTTGTGCGTTTGTGCTGGTAAACGAGTGCAAGACATGCATCTGTATACGACCATTATATTCTGTTTTCTTAATGCACAGTTTTGTTATCCATCATTTCTTCCGAATCTTATTACATTAACACAGATATGAAATATTTCATCTGTAATCAATTTAAATGGGTAGCATAATGCTCATATATAATCTAATCAATGCTAGACCAAAACTTCGTATTAAAATTATAAATATAGATATAAAAAGCGAACAGGAAAATTAGCATTGAAGGACGACAGTCAACCACAAACACACACAGAAACAAAGAACAACTATATATAGAAATGAATAAAAGGCAAGATAAGACATCACAAACACACAAGAGTTGACAATAGGGCAACCGACTGGGAACGGTCAGGGGCAAAATAGGCCGCTGGCGTTCCAAACACATGGTCTTCATTTCCGTTTGAGAACTGTATCGCTGCTAGCGTTACAATCCACAATGTTCTTCTAACATGTTTTAGTTTGTTTAGTGCTGTGTGGCTGAAGCCGGTGCTAGAAGGCGTGAGACGTGTTGCACTTTACATTACCTCTGATGAACAGATTCAATAAAACCGAGTCTGCTGCTTTTATCTTTTGTTTGTGTTTGTTACTTCCAAGGGATCCACTTTTCAGTATTTATTATTTGTCTTGCATAATATACGCGTTATTTTATCATAATTTGATTCCGTCAAATATATATTGTGTAGTTATCCAAAGCATTGTATTCATATAAGGAAAACCTTTTATTTACTATTTTTATTTACTTTTATTTTTTTTCATATATATCCTTTTTAAGATCAAATTTGTCAGTTCTCTAAAAATAGATATTACAGTGTATTGTAGTAATAAACAAAACATAGTTGTGAAGAATTAATATATCTAAGAGATATAACATAGCAACTATGAAGTTTGTTTAGGGGTTTATCTATCTCTATCTCTATATATATATATAGGGAGAAATATTTGTGAACTACCAAGGACAGACAACCTTCGAACGAACTACGGCAGGGCGCCTAGCTATGACGAGATACACAGAAACCAAGCGTATATATTGATGAACTGTATCTCTACATCATAACACACTCGTCTGGAGGCACAATTAACATATAGACGCATACATACATACAATTATAGATCATATGAGTGGGCCACATTTAAGCGTTCAACCACACACAGCTATATAGAGACAGTGACAATGAAAGGTGCCGGATCTTGGGGATACTGTGAATTCAGTAAATATAATAAAGGGAGAGAATTTGAACTCACTACGGCAACTTTCGAAATTGGGATCTCGTAAGAGATTCACGTTCACAAGGCAGAATTATATATAGGGAGAAATGTTTGTGAACTACCAAGGACAGACAACCTTTGGACGAAATCAAGCGTATATATTCACTCCTTAAAAAAGGTAGCTGCAACACACGTTGACGAATGGTATCTCTACATCATAACACACTCGTCTGGAGGCACAATTAACATTTAGACGCATACATACATACAATTATAGCTCATAAGTAGTATATATAGTGGGGGTACCAGGCCAGTTTCCCTCCCGCGGGGAAAGAGAAAAACGAGTGAAATATGCCAGGGGGGACTCAGGCGTAACTCTCATTGACACCACTAAGATCTAAATGTAAGTCACGCCTAAATCAACACCGACATATTTCAACAGTTTTCTCAAGCACCCCGCGGGGGAAACTCGCCTGATACCCCCACTATCTATACTACTAAACAAATACGGTTTTGTCATTTTAATAACATAACATTTGCAACTCATTAGGAGAGCGCAATTTAATTTTAGGAGAGCGAAGTTTTATTTTATGTCTACTTTCGCCGAATCTACTTTCGACGAAGTTTTTCAATAACATTTGCAACTCGTTACGCAAAGTCAGACGGAACCGGACAGTAGTCTTCATCATGGCTCTGCATATCATTGTTTACCATGAAGTATTTTATTTTCCTACACTTTGCTATTTTGTATTTCAGTTCAAGATATTATTTAATATTTTCAATATCCTTGAATGGAACTCAACTATTGAAATCTTCATTGTAACCCTTCCATTTAATCAACGCTTGTTTCTTTTTGTAATCAAGTCGTATTACTTTTTCAATCCTGAATATTTCTTGCTTTGGTTTTATCATTTCTAATTCATAAAAGCTTCCGTCAATGTTTTCGTTGTTTAAATCTTTTATTTTGTATGTCACATGATTTGTGTTTTGAATTACATCAACAACAACTATTTTTTCAGTCTAATTCGGGGTATAACCTTTCTCAAACGTTCTTTTATATTTGCTGATTCTAACATTATCCCCTATTTTAAACTTTGGCTTAATTTGATTACTTCTCATTTTTCCATACAAGTTGAAATATACCGTTCCTTTGGTTTTCTCATCACTAGCCTCAATCGGTGTCATTTTAATACTCCGTTGTTTTGTATTTTTGTATTTATCAACCATCATCTGTAGCACGTCTAAATATGTGTTTGTGTTGTTTCCTGTGAAATATTTCCACATCCTCTCTTTTAATGTTCTGTTAATCGTTCAATTACTACAGCTTTTCCGAAATTAAAAGTGTGATACGTTTTGATATTATTATCATCAAGAAATTGCTTAAACGTCTTGTTGTAAAATTCCACACCTTGATCAACCCACAACAATTTATATTGTCTTCCTGTACTGATTATCTGTTTGAACGCTTTTGTAATTTCCGTACCAGTTTTATTTGGAACGGGTACAACCCAAGCAAATTTACTAAATAAATCAATAATAGTAAGGAAGTATTTAGTACCTTTATTATACTTTGAAAACGAGTGCATGTCAACCAAGTCAGCAGACCATATTTTATCAATTTCATTAACAATCAAACGGCGTTGAGTGAACTTTCTTCGTATAGGTTTATGAAGTTCATCTGCTAACTTGTCAGTCCATTGCAACGCCTTTTTTCGTTTTTTGAGTTTCCAAGACCAAGTTTACATTTTGCACTAATAACTGGTTTTACTATCAACTTCTTAGCAATCTTTTCACCAATAGTTTTAGACTTACTAGATTTCAAACCGGTAAGCATGTTTGTATCACACATTGATTTATTACTTGGATTTTCATCACAACAAATATCATGATCTTTGCAGACAGCATCTAACTCATTTCCCTTCTCTTCGCTATCAAGTGGATTACCCGGACCGCAATATTTATAACCAGGAAGTGTTAGCCCCTTTTTGGGTAGCAAAGGGAGCAAAGCTTTATGAATATCAATATTTCCACCTTCTGTGTTTTTAACAAACTTTGTTTTAGTAATACCGCAAGATGCACTAGTTGCTCTTAACAATTTTTGCTAAAACATACTTAGGATCAACATTTTCAGTAACCTTTTTTTCTTTTATACAATATATATTATATGATAACATTAAACTTCGTTTACAACATATGATTTTATAATGTTTTCATTTTCTATTGGTTTGTATGGTTTTAATAATTTGTAAAGAATATCGTACAAACTATTTCCTTCTTGCAACTTTTTGGCAAAGTACAAACAGAAATATCCACACAAGACACTTGTTTTATCTTGATTTTGAATGGTGTTGTATTTTATATTAGGTATGTAAGTTAAAACTTCTTTTGGTGGGCTCAGACCAAACGGATCGAAGTAATACTTATCATAGTAACAAGTCCAGTGTGTACCAGGTCCAATATAATCATCAAGATTAATAATACCACATTCTTGTTTATTTTGTTTTGTCGGTAATTTGTTCTTGCTAAACACTCCCCTGAATTTCTGTATACCTAACCGCTTAACACATTTTATTATATCTAAGTTAGAGATTTTTTTATGAATGGGATACTTCTGTACAGTCTAATGTGTGAGTCTACTTGCAAACCTTTTCCACGATCAACTCTTAGTCCTTTCCCTTTTCTGCCTACTTGCAAACCTTTTCCAGTTAAACCACTAATAAGAGATCTAATAAATGAAATTCCTAATGATGCAAGCATTCCAAGAAATCCTCCATCTTGTTGTTGCTGCTTTGTCAGTTTAAAGGGACAACAACCTTTATACTTTATCATCTTGTTTCTTTGCGCAAGTGTTAATTTATTTGATCTAAGAAGTGCTTGTTTTTTGTCACTAGGAATAGTTACCATCCCATTTCCAAATAGTTTACCAATTCCAGTACTAGCCAGACCACTAAGTGCTCCTGTTGCCAGAGGTCCTTATACTTTTGGAAAAAAACTTGTTTTATTCTTTAGTCTTGTACAAGGAAGATGTTGCTATTGAAACTATTGTAAATGAACTAGTTATTGTTTAATCTAACTTATAATATATATGACTTACGTAAATTATTCAGTAAATTTATCAGATGGCCAGAAACGAAGTCTAGTAAAAGCATATGAAAACAAAGGTGAATTAACGCTCAGGTTAAAAAATAACCAACTAACTGGAAACTTTCCTTTGCTACTTACAGCTACCCAGATTAACAATATTAACAAGGCTAAATCTGGCGGGCAGGGATTAGACATAAATATATCAAAATCGCAAATGAGATCTCAGTCCAAGAATGGAGTCTTTTTAGATACATTAGCTGGTTTGTTGACTAAAACTATATTACCAACAGTTGCAAATCAAATCAGCGAAGCTGCATTGCTAATTAAAGCAATTCTGTCAGCGTCTGCAAAAGCAGCTCCATCAGCAAGTTTGTTTACTTGAAAACTGATTTCAAAATATGCGTTATACCAATCAAAGTAAGAACTTCTATCATTAAGTGTAAACTGATAACCACTTTTCATTTGTCTGGTATTATTTCCTTGTTGTGCTATGGGAGTATCTAACTGAATAGGTACATGTTCATATCTAGTATTATATTGATTACTTCGAAACATCTATATATACTAGTAATTAGATTATTTTTTATTAATTAATCGATTAATTCTTGCATGAATTCCCCTTCCGGATAGTAATCTGTTAATATTTGCATTTACATCTTCTTCAGTTTCAGCTACAACTTCATTTTTGTTATCAGCCTTTGTAAGTTCTTTTAAAATTATCTCACCTTTTGGTTTAGGTTTAATAACTGAAACTAATTTATCAGCAGCCATTTTTCCTACTTCATCCCCAAGTTTTTTAGAACCACTTTTTAAGATTTGTTTTACAGCAGTTTCTAATGCTTTCTTGCCTGCTGTTTTCACACACTCACTAAATATCTTTGATCCGACTTTTGAAAAAATGTCAAATATACCAGCTCCAGTTAATCGATCAACTTGAGTATATGTTCCAGTACTAGTTTCATAAACTTTTTTTAAACGCGCCATATAACTTATGTTACATTAATTCCTTCGAAATCGAAATGATGTGACACCTTTAAGATTAATAATTTTACCAGAGAAGTCGGTTATGTAAATATTAATACTGTTAATGAGCGTTTTGTTTACCTCACAGAACCCGACTCTTATCGGTTCGTCTTTGAAAGGATATGATCTCGTAAGATCAGCTGTACTTATTTCATAAATGACATCCCCGTATGATCCATCAACAATAGAATTACTTATCAAATCACAGTGGATATACAATGTATCAATATAATTTGTTATGTTTGGTGTCACAGTTCCAAATTTAGTTTCTCTAATAACTGCATCTTTGTCAAACCCGATCAATGTGTGAAAGTTTGATTCTCTCAAATCAAGTACGAATTTATTATGAATGGTAACCAAACATTTAAAACTTGATAAATCAAACTCAATTTTAATCGGGACAGGTGGGTCAGCAGGTAAATCGCCGTTTACAGTCAATGTTTCTTTTATATAATTATCAATACCAGCATAACTATAATTTCCATTTGTAAAACTAATAGTTTTCCAATCTGTTCCATTGTGATACCTTATCACTTTGTTATTAAAATCCTCGCTAATATTATACCATAAGTAAGTCATGGAATTAATCTTATCAAGTCCGATGCCATACTGTTTGTTCTTACCTAATATTAATGGTCTATCAAATACAGTTGTAAAATTACTTGGTGTATTTGAGCTATTAATTATTGACGCTTTTTCTGATGATAATACAATTTTTTGTTCCATTTAATATCGGATGGATAAACTTAAGCACCTTTGTAATACAGTTTAAAGCTTGATTCTTCAAAATTGAAAACTTGAGTGCGATGTTGTATTCTTGGATTGATGGTCCAATAATGAGATGCTGAAAGATATACTTCAAATGTTCCTTTTAGAAATCGTTTGCCATTTTCTATTTCTGGTTGTGCATGTGTCTGATCAGTAACTGGAGTTTCATTAAACAAACTAAAAACTTCTATACCAATGTCTGTATTTGTAACTGTATATGTAAGTTCTGATTCAACGATATAGCGCCCGGCTTTTACAATTGTCATGCCGATGGGACGTTTGCCACCACCGAGATATTCTGTAGCATATCCTCCACTTTTTATAAGTGGATTGGTTAAAAAAGTAAACGCCTCGAGAAAAGCATCACGTTTGGTTCTTTCAAGTGGTTTTCCTTTCGGGTATGATACATAATCACGGGCATCGTGCATGATGCTCATTCCATAATGTTATGTAGCTTCAAGAATTAGAATCCGGCTTAAATAGTCTACTTTTACTTTCAACTCATCAATTATACCAAGAATTGCTGTATGCCGGCTATCATTCTTTTGATTAAACTATTTCAGTGAAGCTATTTCACATTCAAAAGCTTTGCTTCTTTCATCCTGAGCAGCTTTCAATAGCTTTGAAAGATCATCAATAGCAGTCTCAAGTTTATCAGTGTTAACCAGTTTGCTCAGTGCAGTCTCAAGTTTATCAGTGTCAACCAGTTTGTTCAGAGCAGTCTCCAGCGACTTACCGCCAACCATTTTCTTTTTGATATCTTCAAATTCTTTGTTGATATCGTCGACGTTAGTGGTTGTCTGCTCATGTAATATTTTAATTTGAATTATTTCAGTAGTAAAAGCAGTTCTCATTTGTTTTGAAGCATCGGCAATAGCAGTTTCTAGTTCATTGTTATCAACCATTTGTTTGTTGATTTCTCCAATCCGTGTATTAATATTTTGAACACCAGATCTTATTTGTTCATTTATTTTCTTGAAGTTTTCACACTCTTTTAATACATCTTCTTTCTTTACTAGCTCTTTTAAGGCATCACCCAAAGGTTTTATTTCATCTTTCAATCTGTTTTGAATTGCAACCATTATTTGACGGTTTAGTTGTATCTTTTCTTGTATTTGACTTAGTTTATCATCAACACCTGTTGTCAAATTTTTCATCATGTCTAGAATGTTATCAATATTATAATCACGTATGATTTTTGTTATTCTTCTTTGAGTATATTGCCTTGTTACTGCATCATCTGCTTTTGTCGGATTGCCAACATTGGTGATTTTATTATTATTCATGTTAAGATCACTTCTCAAAACATTTTCCTGGTTTTTACCCTTATGAAAATAATTAACCAAATGTTTTTGTTTTACATACTCAGACAGCACAATACCAAAGTTTGTAATATTAACACTGCCAGTAGTAACTTCCTCGCCAAGATCATTAAAAATCCCATTATATAATATATATTACATTAAATTTCACGAGTGAAGTATATTTTGACTAACTTCCTCGGGCGATCAAGATACAGAAAGTCGTACTGCTTGTCAGTCGCTTTTATCTACTGCTCTTTGCTGACATCTTGTTCTTTGGAAAGCATACCCAGCTCGCGATTAACCGGAGTTCCAAAAAAATATGTAATGAGAACAGTTCAAACGAATGTTTTGTAATAAGATTGAGATAAATAAATTACACAACAATTTTTGTGTCTTCCCTGGATGAAATAATTAATAATATCGTTTTGATTGCGTTCACAAACATACTCGTCGAAAATGACTATCTTCTGATTATCTGAATCCAAATCATTCACAGGGATAACTTCATCATTTGAACATTCTAATATATCTTCGACCGAAATTTTATTCTTTTTTGCTATCTTTTCAAGTTTTTGTGACAAACCCTGATACTTAGACTGCTCCAAGTTTTTAGCAAACAAGTAGATTTTGTCGTAGTAAACTAAAAGTTTCAGCAACATGTGAACTAATGTGTTCGTCTTGCCAGATCCTGTATTACCACAAATTAACATTCGTCTTAACTTAATTTAATTTATCTTATTTTAATCTAACTTATATTATTACATGTCTTTGTTAAAATGGAAAGAATTAGTAGATAAAATGCGAAAATCGAGTGAGCTTGTTAAAGAATTCGAGCATAAAGTTATCCGAAAAAGACTAGAAAAAGGAGCTAGTCGTGATTTATACAAAGAAGTATTTAAACCTGTAACTAGCGAAATAAGAAAGCAAACAAGGCGGCTAGCTGAACATTTGATTACCCTTCCAGAAATACGCGAGCAGTTGGCTCTTCTTCCTGAGGCAATACGTCCGCAATTACTTGCCCCGCCTGATCGCGGAGCTATAGCACCACCGCCACCACCGCCACCGCCACCGCCGCCGCCACCACCGCCACCACCGCCGCCAACGCCACCACCACCGCCACACGTTAAAAAACCAGCTGCCAAGAAAACTGCAGATCCTAAACTATCGCCGACTAATTACCAAGAGGAACTAGAGCAGGCAGTAAAGAGACCAAAATTAAGAAGTGCTTCAGACAGAGTGCTAAGGTCAAAACCTGCCGAACCCGGGACAGACCTATTTGCAGAAATAAAAAAAGTGCATCGTTTAGTCCCGAGGACGAAAAAATAATAAAAGAAATAGAAGAAGAAGAATGGGAAGAAAAACCGGCGTATGATATTGACTTGGATGCTGGTATGAATAAAAAAGTACTTGATAGGTATAACTTGCCAATGCCAACTAAAATACCAGCTGTTTATGATACACATGTTGAAAAGGCTGAGATGGCGTGCAGGGGAATTCCTTACAAGATAAGAGGTCTAGAGACAAAAATAGACAACCTCAGCGTACAAAGACTTAACGAGAGGTACAATAATGCGACAACCAGTGCGACCAAACATGAAATGTCAAGATTAATAGCTAACACCGGGCTTCGCAAAAAAGAATTTGATCGACATGCGAGAGAACATGATGATCTGACTGATGTAATGAATGCTCTGGATTTTTACATAAAGAGGTTACCTGAGCGAATTCGAGCAGCTAGTGAAACACAAAAGACTGGCAAAGGGATGCAACAAAAAAGAAATTCCTACAAAGTCGACAAAGATGGCCACTATGGGGTGTAACAATTTGATTTACCTAAGCTTGTTGGTCATCACAAACTTATTGCCAAACAAGGAGAAGCAGTTGCGCTAGACCTAAAAGTAGACGCTGATTTTATAGACTTGATAACAAAGCGTTACACTAATAAAAAAGCTTATTCAAAACTGTCTCAGAATGCTTTTAAGGAACTAACAAAATTATCTGGTTTACCAATTCACAAAGGTTTTTCAAAATTCAAAAAGATTTTAGGAGGTTGTGTTGATGTTGAATATTACAATAGTCCTGATGATTTGGTTAATGACCTGGAGTTAGTATGCGGAAGTATTGAATCAGGAAATAATAGTCCACGGCTAATAAATAAAGGTATTAGCATAATTGATGAATTATTAAAAATAGGTAAAATATCATCCAAAGAATATGAGCAACTATTTTCTAAATATCTTAATTAAATTATTGTCTAACTGTAATTATACCTGACACAAATTACTAACAAAGAAGAATTAATTGATCACTTGGCACGACTTGTGGCTGCATACAGGCGCAGCTATAAATAGTGCGGCATTATAAACACAACATTACAGATTACCAGTGGAATAATTGGTTGTACTGCTGTATTGGCATTGGTTCCGGCAATTCCTGTTTTCGTGGCTGCAGTTGGTGCAGTTCCTCCAGTAGTTGCTGTTTTTGCAAGCAAAACAAGAACAGCAGAAAAAAATACTTTATTAAAAACACATCATAGGAGTTTCAAACAACTACAGGACTAGAAAATGATGAGGAGATAATTAGGATTGTCTTTAATAAAATATTAGAAATTCAAAAGAATGATAACTTCACGGAACCGCTGGAAATGTATATGAAAAGGTTCAAGCTTGAAAGAAATTAAGCTAGTAGAGATACCCCGCGGAAGCAAACGGTCATGGCATCAAGTCGTAATTCGAGTTGTTTCCATATCCTATCGTATTTTTCTCTGGATGATTTTGTTTTAATCGGTTTTGTTTCTTTTTCTATTTTTAATATTTTAAATATTTTCTGAAAAATGTATTCAAATTTGATTGATCTTTTTCGACCTTCCCGCTTATCCAAAATCTTTACAATTTTGTAAAACAAATCTTCAATTTAGTAAAAAACATCCCTTCGTTTCAATATACCTCTCAGGAATACTCTGGCGACAAGCTAGAATTAATAAAACGAAAAGGCGTTTATCCTTATGATTACATGAACAGTTTTGAACGCTTCAAGGATACTAAGTTACCTGGCAAAGATAGCTTTTATTCTCAATTAAATGATGAGCATATTTCAGATGCAGATTATGATCATGCTAAAACAATATGGAAAACATTTAAGATTAAAAATATGGGAGAATATCATGATTTGTATCTTAAGACAGATGTGCTGTTGCTGACAGATGTTTTTGAAAACTTTAGAAAAATGTGCATTGAGTATTACAAATTAGATCCTTGTCATTACTTCAGTAGTCCTGGTTTAGCCTGGGATGGATGTCTCAAGATGACTGGTATCCAAATTGCTTCAGCTTATTCCGAAGACATTTGCTAGAGAACGTACTACCTTTCTAGCTTGTAATAATGTCAGGGCTTTCTTTACTAACGCCCCCAATGATAAGTATAATATGTGGACTTGTACTGATGTTTGTAGAGCCTTATCTTTTCTTCTGGATAACATCTTTATAAGATACGGTAAAACTATTTACCGCCAGGTTGTTGGTATTTCTATGGGTACTAACTGTGCGCCACTTGTTGCAGATTTGTTTTTGTACTGCTATGAAAGAGATTTTATGTTGAGTTTGTCACCTCTAGCCAGGGTGAAATTATTGATGCCTTTAATAATACTTCTCGGTATCTTGATGACATACTCAATATTGATAATCCGTTCTTTGCTCATATGGTTACTAACATTTATCCACCAGAGCTCACGTTGAATAAAGCCAACAGTTCGGATACAGTAGCAGCATTTCTTGATCTTCATCTCTCGATTTCAAATGATTGTATTCATATTAAAATCAATGATAAGAGAGATGATTTCAATTTTAACATCGTTAACTATCCACACCTGGATGGAGATGTACCTCGTGTTACCTCATATGGGGTGTATATCTCCCAGCTCATTCGATTTGCTAGAGCGTGTAATGATGTTATAGCCTTCAATGATCGTATTCAAGTTATTACAAGTAAACTTCTTCAGCAGGGTTTTCGTTATCACAAACTACGTAGATCTTTCTCCAAATTCTAGCGCCGCAACGAGGGCCTGCTGGAAAAGTACAACACCAACCTTAAAACACTTCTGCGACTAGGCATACCACAACCCTCATTTTATGGAGATGTGGTCTATAAACTTCGAAAGTTAAAGGGGTCTGACGGGTTTCCTGACCGCTTTACAAATTTAATCAGGAAGTTCGTCAGAAAAAGATATAACCCTTTGGTTTTACAACGCACTGCATGTTTAGTGATTGACCCCTCTACAGTCAGTCATTACGCTTCATTTTTCACTTGTGCGATGACTTGACTACCTCTTGGGACTCTATGATTGTACATAGTGAAACTAAGGGAGGTGAGTGCATGAGCTTTCGTCCCTCGGGTTTTCTGGTCGTACCCTAGATTGGTTTTCTCTTTAGCTGCAACTACTATGGTTGTTCAGTACGATTCTGGATACATCCTGAGATGTTTATTATTGTGTATGTATATCTTTAGTTAGTTTCTCTGGATGTGGACTTTATTGTTAGAGATTTCCTTTTGATGGGATGTAGTTTTGTTTACACTCTCTTGTCTATTTGGGCGCTGAAGACAAGATAATAGCGAGGATTGTGCGCATATAAAATCGATTCAAGCTAACCAGTAGGCCTTATTGCCTACTGACCGTTCCAAGTCGGTAACCCTGTCTTCACCACCCTTTCTGTTGTTTTTTGTCTCTTTTATTGTACTTTCAAGTCCTTGTTTGCAGTACAGTGCGGACCTACGATGCCATTGCGTTCGGACGCTGTGGTTTCTATAGGACCCTATATATCATTTTGATTTAATAACTGATATTGATCAATATTTGTTTGTGGAAAAAGGATTAATAGAGCAGTAAAAATACACTTTTAGGTAAAATAAATTGGCACAGAAATGGTTTTAACTGATTCTGTTTCCAAAAATTATGGAAAAAAATATATCCAAAGTCCTCATCTCAAATCACATGCTAAATATGTTATTTTGAGGCAAAAAGATGTAAAATAATAAAAAAATCACCTTTTTTGGGAATAATTTAAAAAAATTATAATTAAACAATAAAAAACACAGTTGTATAGTAAATAATGCTTGTACTAGAGAGGACAATCAGATTGTATGATCAATTTGTCCAAATAAATAGACAGACGCTCAATTTTGGGATAAAATGGTAAAAAAAGTGATAAAATCACCGATTTCTGGAGATAAAATACTTAAATTAAATCTGTGTGTAAATATCATATTTTTGTTTATGTATTTTACTATTTATGTTGTTTTCTATCAGATATCTAAAATACAATTCACAACTCAAGTTGAAAGTGTACTTATTTTGAGGTTGAATGTTTAAGAAAAATAGGAAAAAATCAACGATTTCTGGGAACATAATTTTATAATGATATTTACGTATTAATGTTAAATTAAGTAAGATATCCAACTTTTTATAGTAAATCTACTTGTTTGATCTCTCTAAATGTTTTATATTGGTCATATCAGTAGATTTGAAGGTACAATATTTCAGATACTCAGCCTTAATTAAAATGTGTTTGATTTGACAGAGTAGCTTCCCTTAAAAGATTGCCGATCTTTTTGACAACACATGTTTTGGTACTGAGGTAAACACCAATTCAGTGAACTGATACACACTTGATGGAGCTTGTTATACAGTTACATAGATGACAAGTATGTATATGTTTGATTTTAAAATAAAACATTATTTTAAAGGTAGTAACAGATCTGTGTGCTACTTAAGATTATTGTTATAAATGTGAAGTAACACGTATTGACCAGTGCAACTTTAGTATATAAACCATTATACATCCTACGATATATGTCCTCTCCTTTCTGTTTCTAGAGTCGGGTATACTGGTTATAAATCAGGGGCGGATTGAGGCGAGGGCGCACCCGGCCACCCTCTCCCTTACCCCCAACCACAATACAATCTGAAAATTAATGAAAAAGTGTGCTTTTCTATTGTTTCTTTGTTGTTGTTAACAGGTTTTTAAGTTTTAACAGGTTTTTAAGTTGCGCCGCCCCTCCCTCACACCCACCCTTAAACACCATAACAGCAACAACTGAGAAGATATGAACATGCATGCGAAAAGCGTGTTTTGGTGATGGATTTTGTTGTCAATATATTTCAGTTTCGCCCCCGTATCAAATCCTGTAACTGCTCCTGTGAACATTCATTTCGATTTATATTTGCGCCAGATTTGGAGAAATACTATTTGGTTTATACTGACCCGCTAGATGGGGTCAGAAAGAAGATTAATAGAGGTGAGGAGTGATCCGAGTTCCCATTAAATTTACTGACCACATATACGTGCATATAACGGTAGTGATGGAGGGGGTGGGTGCAGGGCGATGAAGTTGCAAAATACTAATTATAGATCTTTGCACCAAGTACCATTTTAGATACACATTTTGTTATAAAGTAAATATGTTACAACAATATCCAGATACAATATAGAGTATTGATTGCCATTCCGACTAAACAAAATATTATAGTCACATTTTTATTCAAATACAGTTGACAGAAATGGTCTAACATGTACTAATGGCGGACATTAGTCGATTTTGTGATCAACCCATTTCATCTAGAGAGTATGCAACCTTAAGTGAAAAGGGTGTTGCCGGTATTCTAAATGCTGCAGCGGAACGTAATGACAGCACGATGTTATGCACATGCTAACAGTCAAAGCCATATCACGAGCAATTATAGGCCACAACCTTGTAGATATGGCCCTGTATTCGTTAATGGCCGCCGAGGTCTTTAATATTGACATACGAAGAACAATCCGAGTGATGAAATTGAAGGTGACGAAACAAATGACGGAGCGGAGTTCAATGGTGGTTCGGAAAATGATGAGACATGTAATGTTGGACTGGAAACCGAAATTCCAAAGTATGAACAAGGTCAGTTCATTCAGTTCGTTGCGGACAATGTTGACCATAATGTACGAACACTAGATGGGCATGGCACTTTCCATGGAATGGGGATAAAAGCTGTAGTTACACCTGGTGGAAATATTTCCAAACCAATACCGAGATTCAAAATGACGGCTGAAGATATCGAACTTGTAGGCAGAATACCGATTCATTTCTACAAGCCACACGGAAATGCTAATCTGAAATACACCCCGTTTACTGGTATTATTGCTAAAGACATGGCATATAACATTGATATCTTGTGGAAATCCACTTGGTTGCTGAAACCCTGTACGTCATCTTGGAATTGAACAATGCAAACAGTACACACTAGTGTCGCATATCCCGGACTGTCAACGGCTGTGTTTATGCCAATGATCGACCTTAGTCCGAGTGATGGAACCTGTATCTACTCAACATTGCATTTTATAAATGACCAGGCCAAGAAATACGAGGTAACGCCAATCCGCACATTTGACCAACCTCTATGGTGGAAAGCACTGAACATCGTTCTATCAGAAGCTAGTAACAGCGACCTGTGACACATTGTGCTGAGATTTGGAGGACTGCACATGAAATGAGTTTCATAGGCTGTATTGGTCATATAATGACAGACACGGCGTTAACGGAACTGCTAGAAACAATATATGCAGAGAATGCTGTTATGCATATGCTAACAGTCAAAGCCATATCACGAGCAATTAGAGGCCACAACCTTGTAGATATGGCCCTGTATTCGTTAATGGCCGCCGAGGTCTTTAATATTGACATACGTAAGAACAAACCAAATGACGGAGCGGAGTTTAATGGTGGTTCGGAAAATGATGAGACATGTAATGTTGGACTGGAAACAAATATGAAGGAAAGTACCTCTGACGAGCAAGTTATTGTATCTATGGACATGGAAAATCACCTTATCGAGACAGTAGAATTGTTTGCTGAAGAAACATATAGACATGAAAGAATAGGCATTGACAATGATATCGAGTGTGCATTGACTGTGTTTGATCAGGTTCTTGCAGGAGAGTTAGATGTTAAATCTGCATGTTCATCTGCTGTAGTAGAGCGCATAAAAAAGAGAGTAGATACGCATCGTAGTAACTTTAAACAAAGTCGCACATCAAGATTATGGCTTCAATACATGGAGATGGTTGATATACTGACATGTATTAAGGCAGAACGATCTGGCAACTAGAAGCTCCATTTACAGGCAGTATTAAATATGTTACCCTATTTCACAGCATCTGGTCACAACTTATAAGCAAAGTCGGCACACGTATACCTTGCAAACATGCTAGCATTAGAAACAAGTAGTCCTGATGTGTACAGGTACTTTATGGAGGCGTATCATGTACTAAGACAAAGCGATCGATTTTGGGAAGGACTCTCGACTGATTTAGTCATAGAACAAATGCTCATGAGAAGTTTGAAAATAAAAGATCAAGTAAAAACAATATCGGATACGGCTGGTTTGAAAATAGGCGAAGACGTTGTCAAGGTAGACTCGCAACTATTATTTCAACGGCTTTTGTCTGCGGCAAGGAGATCACTCCCAGAAGACGAACTGGATCCGCTATAATTCTCTTATGAGTTATGCACTTACCCTCCAGCAATATTTGAAACCCCGCACTTGCTGAGACAGGCTTATAAGCAGCATTGGCAGAAGCTATACGAGATAAAGTAAAACCACAGCGTGAAAGACCCACTAGTGAAATGAAATATATACTTGATGGCGGTTATGGTCAAATATGTGATGTGTATGTGGAGCATGTTACAAAGAAGTATGGAAAAGCGACTGTGGTATTTGATAGATATGACAATGTTCCAAGTACTAAAGACACAACACATCTGAGGCGAACAGGGGGTTGCGTTGGGACGGAAGTTAAATTCACCAAGACAATGATCATGAGAGTAAAGAAAAGTAAGTTCCTCACAAACAAGAAAAACAAACAAAAATTTATTAATCTCCTAAGTGTTAAGTTGCAAAAAGCGGGTATTGAAACTGTACACTCTTCAGGCGATGCGGATCTTCTTATTGTAAAGACAGCTGTGACCTACTCCTTACCAGCGCAGACGTCATTAGTTGGAGATGTGTTGATACTGCTGTGTTTCTATACGGAACTTGATTATTTTTTATCGAGACCGACACCCAAGAAAAGCACGGTATGGAACATTAAAGACACAAAACGTAGATTGGGTGAAGAAATATGCTCTAATATACTGTTTCTTCATGCAATTCTTGGCTGCGACACAACATCAAGGATATATGGACTTGAGAAGGATACTGTTCTGAAAACGTATGAAAACAACTCAGAATTTCGTCTGGCTGCAGATATGTTCAACATAACACCAAACGAAGTATCTAAAGAGGACATTATTGCATCTGGAGAGACTGCATTACTGTGTCCATATTAGTAATTCGCGAGAAGGACTGGATAAACTACGTGTTCATAAATTCGCCGAAAAGGTTGCCAAAAGCACAAGTTTTGTAGACCCCAAAATGTTACCCCTTTCACCAGGGGCTGCAAAGTATCACAGTCAAAGGGTATTTTATCAAATACAGGACTGGAAAGGTAATAAAGATGGGTTAATACCGGTTGAATGGGGCTGAGAAATACAAGATAACTCCATGAAGCCGCTTAAAATGGACAAATCACCTTCCCCAGAATTCCTTCTGAAGGTGTTAAGATGCTCGTGCAAAATAGGATGCAAAACGACCAGCTGTAGTGGTAAGAAAATGGGATTAGATTGCAGTACAGCATGTAGTTCGTGTAGAGGAGTAAGTTGTGAGAATGCGGCACGACCCGAAATAGACAGTGAGTAAAGCGAGTTCTGTTGGCTACATGTAAAATACAAACTATTAAGAAGACAATATAACTCAACATACCTAACCTTCTATGACAACTAAGATTATATTTTGAAGTCTACTGATTACACATAAAGTGTTGCTTGACTTAACATCTTAACATTATTATATATATAAAGGCAGAAACGGCTTGAACAAGTATTATTTAGTTTGGGAACCATAATCTGTTAAAATAATGTCAGTGACAATTCATTTGAATTTATGCTATTTTTTTATTAATCTTATCCAAAAACCTTTTTTTTTCATTTAAACTTAATATTATGTAATATTAACAATAAAAT
Organism: Cyrtodaria siliqua; assembly: GCA_037043455.1. Lineage (NCBI taxonomy): Eukaryota > Metazoa > Mollusca > Bivalvia > Adapedonta > Hiatellidae > Cyrtodaria > Cyrtodaria siliqua. The sequence continues at coordinate 238,868 of JAWPHD010000054.1, forward strand.
TTCATATATAAATACATGTTTTACTAATATTCTGAATGGATAAAAATTTGTTCCAAAAAATCATATTTAGCACGTGATTTGAGATGAGGACTTTGGATATATTTTTTGGTGTATTGTTTTGAACCAGGATCAGTAAAAATAATTTCTGTGCCAATTTCTTTTACCTTAGGCTATATTTAGGACTAAAATGACCTGCCTATAAGAGGCGGTACGAGTTATATCGCAAACAGATATTCACAGGCTAAAAATAAATATATGAAAAACTATGACAAGAAAAAAGAAAACAAGTACATAATATATATTGATGCTAATAACTTGTACGGGTGGGCCATGTGTCAACCGTTACCTATTGACAACTTCAAGTGGGTTGATAAGTTTGAAAAAGGAAAATCAAATTACATTGTTGAGTGCGATATTTCGTATCCTGAAAAACTGCATGACTTGCATAATGATTATCCTCTCGCCCCGGAAAGTTTAATCATAAAAGATGAGTGGTTGTCAGACTATTGTAAAAATTTAAAACAAAAGTTTAATTTAGGACATTGTAATGTTAATAAACTTGTTACGACGTTGAAAAATAAAGATAAGTATGTCGTGCATTTTAGAAACTTAGAATTGTATAAAAAGCTTTGATTGAAGGTAACACAAATACACCGAATACTACAGTTCGACGAATCAAAGCGGTTGAAAACATACATAGACTTTAATACTGCCAAGAGAACAGCTGGTAAAAATGCTTTTGAAAAGGATTTCTTCAAACTGATGAACAATTCAGTTTTTGGTAAAACTATGGAAAATTTGAGAAAAAGAATTAATGTTAAATTGACTCACGACGACCAGGTTCTCTTAAAATATGCAGCAAGACCTTCATTTATTTCTTGTAAAATGTTTAATGAAAATGTATTTGCTATAAACAGAATAAAAGAACTATTAGTTTTAAATCGTCCTTGTAATGTTGGCATGTGCATTTTAGACTTGTCAAAATATTTGATGTATGATTTCCATTACAACTATATCAAAAACAAATATGATAGAAAAGCTAAGTTATTATTTACTGATACCGATTCCTTGTGTTATGAAATAGAAACAAAAGATGTGTATGCGGACTTTTAAAAGGATAAAGAACTGTTTGATAATTGTGATTATGATCCAAAATGTCAGTTTCATTTTAATGATAATAAAAAGCTTATTGGCAAGATGAAAGACGAAACGTGCGGTATGCCTATTGTTGAATTTGTTGGTTTGCGAAGTAAACTATATTCGTATGTGCTAGATAATGAGATTAGTACAAAGAAATGTAAGGGTGTTAAAAAGTGTGTTGTTAAAAAACAGATAGCACATGACGATTACAAAAATATTTTGTTTACGGTAACAGAAGCTCACCATGAGATGAAAGTTATTAGATCACAAAAGCATAACATAAGCAGCTATGCAATAAATAAAAAAAGTTGATCAGCTTATGATGATAAACGGTACATACTAGATAACGGACTAGATACGTTAGCATACAAGTAAAACATACCATGATAGAGTATGATATATGTTAATTGTAATAGTTGAGTAGCATTTAAGGGTTTAAAAATAATTATATATAGTATTATTATATAATGGAACAAGAAAGATAAGAAAAGGTTTGCAGAAAACTTAACAATTTAAAAGATAAATATAGAAAAAAATTAAGGACAAGCAAGCAACTTCAAGTGGAATATGAAGTAGTTCATGATGATTTTATGGACACCAAAAAAAGGCGATTGCTGGTTGAAATGGATAATTATGAACGTGAGCTGGATAGTAACAGAGAAGAGCTTCTTGAACTGAAATACAAAATAACAAAGTGTAGGAAAATAAAATACTCCATGGTAAAAAATGATATGCAGAGCGATGATGAAGACTACTGTCCGGTTCCGTCTGACTTTGCTTAACAAGTTGCAAATGTTATTGAAAAACTTCGTCGAAAGTAGATCCTAATGAGTTGCAAATGTTATGTTATTAAAATGACAAAACCGGATTGATTAGTAGTATAGATAGTGGAGGTATCAGGCGAGTTTCCCCCGTGGAGTGCTTGAGAAAACTGTTGAAATATGTCGATGTTGATTTAGGCGTGACTTACATTTAGATCTTAGTGGTGTCAATGAGAGTTACGCCTGAGTCCCCCCTGGCATATTTCACTAGTTTTTCTCGTTCCCCGCGGGAGGGAAACTGGCCTGGTACCCTCACTATCTATACTACTCTCATATGAGTGGGCCATATTTTAGTGTTCAACCACACACAGCTATATAGAGACAGTGACAATGAAAGGTGCCGGATCTTGGGGATACTGTGAATTCAGTAAATATAATAAAGGGAGAGAATTTGAACTCACTACGGCAACTTTCGAAATTGGGATCTCGTAAGAGATTCACGTTCACAAGGCAGAATTATATATAGGGAGAAATATTTGTGAACTACCAAGGCCAGACAACCTTTGGACGAACTGCGGCAGGGCGCCTAGCTATGACGAGATACACAGAAATCAAGCGTATATATTCACTCCTTAAAAAAGGTAGCTGCAACACACGTTGATGAACTGTATCTCTACATCATAACACACTCGTCTGGAGGCACAATTAACATATAGACGCATACATACACACAATTATAGCTCATATGAGTGGGCCACATTTAAGCGTTCAACCACACACAGCTATATAGAGACAGTGACAATGAAAGGTGCCGGATCTTGGGAATACTGTGAATTCAGTAAATATAATAAAGGGAGAGAATTCGAACTCACTACGGTAATTTTCGAAATTGGGATCTCGTAAGAGCTTCACGTCCACAAGGCAGAACTATATATAGGGAGAAAAACGTATATATATATATATATATATATATATATATATATATTTATACATACATATATTTATATAGTAGTAGTGAGTTCTAATTACCTGCCTTTAATAGACTTCAATCTACTGAATTCACAGATCCGGCACCTTTTATTGTCACTATCTCAACATAGCTGTATGTGGTTGAACGCTTAAATGTGGCCCATGTTAATTCTTATTCAATTCAATATAATTCACGCACGCACGCACGCACGCACGCACGCACGCACGCACGCACGCACGCACGCACGCACGCACGCACGCACGCACGCACGCACGCACGCACGCACGAACGCACGCACGCACGCACGCACGCATGCACGCACACGAAAGCGCACGCGCACGCACACGTACACAAGTACACTCACAACGCGTATACAAACAGGTACATACAAGTACACACATGTACACACACGTAAACATGTACACACATGTACACACACGTACACACATGTACACGTACACACACACATGTACACGTACACACACACACACGTACAAACACACACGTACAAACACACACACACACACACGTACACGCACGCACGCACGCACGCACGCGCTAGCCCGCAGGCAAGAACGCACTCATATACACGCACACACGCACGCACGCACACACACACAAACGCACGCACGCATGCACGCACGCACGCGCGCACGCACGCACGCACGCTCGCACGCACGCACGCACGCACGCACGCACGCACGCACGCATGCACGCACGCGATAGCCGCAGGCAAGAACGCACTCATATACACGCACACACGCACGCACGCACACACACACACACACAAACACAAACACAAAAACACACACACACGCAAGAACATACAAACATGTACACACAAGTACGCACGCACGCACGCACTAACAACACGTAAACACACGTAAACACACACGCACAGACAAGTACATACGCACGCACGCACGCACGCACACACACACACAATCACGAGCAAACACGTGCAAACACATGCATGCATGTACGCACGTACGTACGCACGCACGTACGCACGCACGCACGCACGCAAGCAAGCACGCACGTAGGCACGCACGCAGACGAACACACACACACACACACCCATATACACACGCATGCATGCACGCACGAACATACACACACACACACACAAACGCGCGCGCACACACACACGCGGGCGCACGCACACACACACACACACACACACACACACACACACACACACACACACACACACACACACACACACACACACACACACACACACACACACACACACACACACACACACACACACACACACACACACACACACACACACACACACACACACACACACACACACACACACACACACACACACACACACACACACACACACACACACACACACACACACACACACACACACACACACACACACACACACACACACACACATACACACACACACTATACGTATATACAAGTACACAGACACGCACGCAGGCACTCACAACACGTAAACACACATGTACAGACAAGTACACACATGTAGACACACGTACACACATATACAAATACACACGTACACACACGTACATACGTACATACACACACACGCACGCGAGCAAGCAAGCACGCACGCATGCACACAAAAATACACGCACACGCGTACTCACGCGCGCAAGTACATAAATGTACACACACGCACAACGCACTCACAACACGTAAACACACACGTGCAGACAAGTTATTACACACGTACACACATCTACACACACGTACACATATGCACACAGACATACGTACACACACATACGCACACAAGCACTCGCAAACACACAAACAGATGAATTCATGTACGTACGCACGCACGTATGCAATCACGCACACACACACGGGCGCACACACGCACACAAGCACGCCAGCACTCTAGAACGCACGCGCGCTCACGAACGCACGCGCGCTCACGAACACACGCACGCACGCACGCGCGCGCGCGCGCACGCACGCACGCACGCACGCACGCACGCACGCACGCACGCACGCACGCAGCCTCACACACACACACGCACGCACGCAATCACGCACACACACACGCGCGCACACACGCACGTACACACATGTACATACATGTACACTCACTCACAAACCGTAAACACACACATACAGACAAGTACACACGTGTACAAACTCGTACACACATGTACACATACACACGCATAAATAACCTAACTGTGTTGATGAGCCGTTAACAATATTCAATTCAATTCATGCAGTGTAGCCTCATGTGCACACCGCAAAACCATATGAACACGCACATTTTACATGCAGGAAAATACATTATGTTATGTTGTTGTTTCTTTTTTTCGTTAGGTTTAATTAAATGCAACTAAAACACATTGTCATGGTTTAACGCGTATTGATACACATTAGTATTCTTTCAAAACGTCTCCAGTACCTTTAATATACTTAACTGTATATTTGCGATTGCACTCAGGTAAACTCAGTGAACAATTGCATTTGGCGGGAAATGTAAACTCAGTGAACAATTGCATTTGGCGGGAAATGTAGCAGAAATGAACATCAACACGTCAATCTAAACGTTGCACTACTCTGACACACCTAGACTGTATTGTTGTCTTGACACCTATTAGTCGACTGGATTAATTGATTGGGGTTAGCTCTCTCAAATTCATGGAGCCTGTCAATTATGTTCAGTGTTCTGTTTGAGCGCGGTGGGCGTCTTAGACGGAACTATTGCGTTCCACCGGTAATGACAACGTATTCATACACTGCACACAGTCTAGCAAATAGTTCCGAACCGAAATACAAATTCTACTAGCATAACAAGCAATATATACATAACTATATATACTATATATATGTAGGCATATATATACATATATATATATATATATATATCTATACTGCAACACCCTCTTTCGAAGAGTATGTGCAGGTGCGCGTCTGTGCAGTGTGAGTAAGATAAAAAGTGTAAAATATGTCTTAAAAACAAGTGAAGGTAAAATAAAGATGATTGGGTTAAAATGTTTAAAGTCTGATCAAGACAAAGTGATTTATAAAAAAGATAAAAACAGCGTTTCGTATTTAAGGCAAGGAGTAGGAGATTGTGCAAACTGCCAGCTTGAATTAATCCAAATTTGGCAGCATTGCTATTTCTACTGGCAGTCTGTTCCACTGTACAATAGCGAGCTGGAAAAATGAATACTTATAGTAGTCATCAGAAGTGTGAATCTGTCAATAAGCCAGGGGATGGGACTGTCGTGATATTCTCGTGGGTTGCGCGACATATTATGGCATTTCCATGGCAACGAGTCTATAAATAATTTTGTAAAGCAAACACAATCGGTAGTCAGTACGTCGGTTTTCTAACGACCTCCTACCTAAGTCACTGAGCATGTTTGTAACACTGGCATAGTAAGAGTAGTTGTTTAACATCCAACGAGCTGCTCTGCACTGTATCATCTCTAACTTGTTTATATTTATCTTGGTAGGTGGACTCCATACAGGGGACGAATATTCAAGTAAGAGGCGCACGAGGGTCTTATATGCTACTTCCCGTATACCTGTGTTTTGCGATCTTATGTTTCGCTTTACAAAACCTAAAGTCCTATTTGCAGTTTATTTATGTAATTTTTCAGCAAATTTTAGATGTATGACGATCTATTTAAGTAATAAAGGCATGCCACTTGCTTTTTCTTGAATAGAACCAGTACCGTATATTTCCGGCCACCGTAAGAATCGGCACTCTCACAAGTTGAGCCTGTGGGATGTGAAGCCGCAACGTTTAGAGGCGAGACGTTGCTAAATAATACGTGTTTTTCCGTTATGTTTATACGTATATTCTTAATGTATACGAGTCCTATGTTGTAAATAAATATGTATGGAAAAAAAAATCTTATTATCAGAATTTTCTGGTTCAATGACGATTGGTTTGTGCTGAGAAATATGGGGAAATCTCTACAAGATTTATCTCCTGCTATTTCGTTGCAATTTAAATCCCTGTACAAACCAATAAGCTTATAAACCCACTGTTCTCAGACATTGTTATACTTTTATTATTCATATAGCGTATACATATGTGACACATTGCTGACATGGAGAATTTAATTAGCAGGATGACTTTCATATTCATATTTGAGCGTCAAATTGACAGGGCGAATCATATCCTTTCAATGTTAGTCTGTGTTGTAAAACAACCAGTACCGAGATATATGCATAGAGAAATCAAAAACCAATACACTTTTCATTGAATAAATAATCCAAAAACATTCATTGTCGTGAAAAGCATCTAATGGATATGAAGCATTAAAGCAGAAATAAAAACAGATATATCAAATAGAAAATAAAGCAGTCAAGGACCACAGTCACCCAAAACACGCATTGAAACAAACAACAATTACAAGGTTTTGTATAAGAGACAAGGTAGGTAACAACACAAACATAAATGGCATGACAATATGGCTACGGGTTTGGATCGGTCAGTGGAAAACGGCAGCTGAAAATGGAACACATCAACCATAAACAAAATATGTTCAAATATTCCTAAAATCATGCACAGTGATAGGTCACAAAATATGGTTCCGAGGAGTAAAGCACGCTTCTATCCAACAGCTATTTGAGCCTAGTTTAGAGCCTGTTTAGATGAATTTACACCTCTCACAACTCTGATATATCACAGAGAGCATGGCCATCGTTGTCGAATACTTGACCAAAGGACAATATTAGGTTAAACTGGACATTGTATATCGAAATTATCGATCATGCAATGGCCATTGAAAATATTGTATCGAGAATCACTGTTACAACGTGTTGTACTTTGCCTATACACAATTTAAGCTTTACTCTATTTTATTTGATATCAAACTGCTTTAATTCCAAACAAAATAGTATAGCGTAAACCGGTGATTGGTAACACAACTAACGGCGAGTGAATATTAGAAACATTCTTGCGGGAATCAAACTGTGTGACAAAAACGCATCCAAAATAATTAAATTTAGTGTTGAATAAAGACTAGTGACAGCCTAGAATCGACTAAATTGGTCAACACATGTGGAAATGAAGTAAATTTGATTATTGTGTACCAGACGTGCTTTCCCGTCGTCATTTATACCATCGGCTCCAAAGTTTATTTCTGTATCGGTTTTAGACGTCAAGTGCGACTATTGGGAATTTGTTGAGGCAATATGTATGTGTGAACTGTTAAACATGACTTGCTAATTTCCGTAAATAATCTTAAAAAAAAGGTATGATATTGGACCTTTGGAAACGATAGAACAAGACACATACAAAATATTGCAGTCTCGGTTTGACTGAGACTGTTCATGAACGGTAGTGAAATATGCTAGCTACCGCTCACGCCCTCTAGCCCCGGGTTGAGCAGAACTCAATATTCATAAAATCAATAGTACATACTTTTAACCATCCCGAAGATGGCATGCATATGGCGGTGGATATAGAGATTTTCCTCCCCCATGTCCAGCTGCGTATGGTCCCAGTATCTAACAAATACTATGCTCCGAAGAGTGAAATAAACAAAAAGGAATTTAGTTGGGAGCAGCGGTTATGAAGCCTGCTCTGACAAACATGTATATAGTGTTAACAATGAATATATCTACTTCAGCATTTGCGCTTATAAATATCCGTATAAACATAATATTATTTAATGTAATAAATACGTTCTAGGTCATTTCTTCATATTTGTATCTAGAGATAAATGGCAAGAAGACCTGGAATGTTTATTCCTGTAGGCGCCATATAACTTTATTTATATTGCGACGTGCAAAACACAATTTTACTCAACTCATACACGTTTATATTTTTTTAATATGATTATGATAACATGATACATGATTGCAATAAAATGTTGTTGCAAATGAGTGTGGTATAAACAGAGTCCATGTATACGTCGGCATCGGCGGTGTCCGATAACAATTCTTTGATGGACCATTGTTGCTCAAATAGTACATGTATGCGTTTTACCGTAGAGCAGAAAAATTGTCAATCAGACGTTTATTTTTGTTGTAGTTACTAACAAAAGTAACAGTAAGATGTTGTTGTAAAGCTATATAAAATACAAAGGATGTATCCAGAATTGTACTGAACAACCAGAGCAGTTGCAGCCAAAGAAAAAACAGCCTAGGGTATGATCAGAAAACCTGAGGTATGATCAGAAAACATGAGCGACGAAAGCTCATTCACTTAGCTCCATTGGTCGGGGTTTCAGTAGGTGCAAACATAGAGTCCCAAGAGTTTGTCCAGTCATCGTACAAGGTAAAGGTGAAGCGTAGTGACTGGCTGTAGAGGGGTCAATCACTAAACAGGCAGAGCGTTGTAATACTAAAGTAGTATCGTACCCTTTTCTGACGAACTTCCTGTTTAATTTTGTAAAGCTATTTTGCGATACTTTTCATATATATGGGCTTAAGTTGAAAGATCACGTATGGAGATGTTAAGGACTATATTAATATCCAAATGAGTATTCTGACCTTAAAGTTTAACAAAAGATACATATTCTAAAATATTGAGAATACCGTGAACGCCAAATAATATTTTTATATTACAACATATACCATAATTTACTATACGTGTTGCGTATGTCAAATTAAACAATAATTACCCTTTTTCTGTATAAGTCTTTGTACATCATTGTGAAATCTCTGTATTTATATTTGTGAAACCCAGGTCGGTGCCATATATGACCCCAGGCAAATAAATAACTCAAACTTGATAGTAATACCTAGTATTAACTAGTTTCTCTGGATTTTAGAGAATTCATTTTGATGAGATGTAGTTTTGTTTACACTCTATTTGGGCACTGAATACAGGATAATAGCGAGGTTTGTGTTCACATAAAATCGAGTCAAGTTAACCTGTAGGCCTTATTACCACCTGACCGTTCCAAGTCAGTAACCCTGTCTTGACCACCCTTTATGTTGTATTTTTCATTGTATAATTCATTAAATACTGCTTCTTGTTTGTAGTACAGCGCGGACCTAAGATGCCATCGCGTGTGGACGCTGTGGTTTCTGAAGGAGCCTATATCTCATATTTCTATCCATCCAACAAAAAACACATTTTAGCAAAATATCTACACCGTTTCAAAGCCTACTAACGATAAGGTACTGCCATATATCGTATGTGTCGTGCTCGGCCGTTTCCATATGTCCATTATCATACTCTTTTACATATGTTGCTAATCCGGACTCTGAAACAACAACACACTAACGCCTTAACCATCATCCTATTTTATCGTTGTCAAAGCATCGAATTCTGAGTTTCCATCTCTAAATTCATTTTATGAAATTCCAATTACAGGTATTTTAATTTGCTCTCGAATACATCTTGTAATTTCAGCATATGCCTTATGTTGTGACCATAACATATAGATGGAGTTTTACAGGTGAATGGCCACCTTTTTTGTAGTATTAGCTATTAACACATTTAACTCTTAAACATAATATAAACATTTCTTGTTAGTCCCGGAGAGAAACATATATTTAAAACCGCTACTAAGATGCCTGTAAAATAAGTATTAATTGCCTGACGTAGATACTACTTATACCACAGCGTGACTGCAAGGGGAAATAAGCTATATCTCAATTGTATAGCTGCACAAACTATTGCTAGATAATTGATAAATACATTTACCTCTGGATTAATTTACCTGTTCAAAGTTTTCTACGTCATCGAATAAAATCTTCTTCTCGCTAGTCACATATATTTCAATGTGTGAATTGTAAATACATATTGTTGTGTATGGATTTAGATTTAAATAAACATAAACTTGTTCATGAAACAAAACATGACCAGAGAATTTTAAAGAAAGTGATTGTAGTGACATATTCGGTAAAGCTTAAATGACAAAGAACTATCATCATCATAATAATAATGGCTGTCATATATTGTCTTTATCATAAGTGTAAATATAAGTGTAAGTATATGCAACATTATCGAATAGTTATCTATACAGTGACTATGGGGTTAAATGAGGCCCACCATGGATTTACCTTTTTAAAATGATGGTGCGTTTATTAGAAAGTATCTAATACACATTGTTTCTAATAGTTTATAAAATAAAGGTGATTTTCAAATTGTTTTTAAAAGCACCCGGTTGAAATACCTCTCACAATTTTCTGATGCGATTTTCAGAATGGTCATGACTAAATGCACTTCTTTCAATTATTGATGAAAATGTGAGGTTTGGGGTACCCTAGAACCTGGTTTATAACCCCAGCGGCCTTTTTTTGCCACCCTACCGTTCTAAGGCGGTAGCCCTATTGTCAACACTTTTGTGGTTGTGATGTCTTATTTGGCGTTTTATTCATTTTTAAAGATACGCTTTTTTTCTGTGTGTGTTTGTGGTTGACTGTCGTCCTTGAATGCTACTTTTCCTGTTCGATGTTTATATCTACTTTCAAACATGTAAAGGAAGACGTGTCTTGTTGTTAATATGGTTGTCTTTTTTTCTCGCTAAACGAATAGGTTGTAACTATCAATTTGAGCAAAATCTCTACGTACCTAGAAAATGAGTTTTTCATGAAAATGAACAGACAAAAGACATATAAAAGATAAAATATACTGTTTTGCAATCAACTTTAGTTAATTATTTTCATGTTTTGTCATTGTACACTGTCACTTGAATACATATTATCTCTCGGATGTCATTATGACCGCCAATCTGAAATCCGCTATACTCCAGTTTTTCTATGTTTTTAAGTTTATATCAATCTGTGGTGGGTTGGTGTATCCAGAGACAATCATACTTAAATATTTCATTTTGAACAATTTAAGAGACGTAGAATCGTCATCATAACGAAAAGGCACCACGAACGAAATCATTTAGCTTTATATATATCGTTCACTGCGGAAGTAATTAATTGAAGTATATATAAGCTGGAGAATATCTCTCAGGATTGGGCATTACCAAGAATTACTGACCATTTGTAAGCGGTAAAATACGATCTGCTTAATTGGCCGATGCTATCGCGGCATTCCAGAATAGTAAATTGTTGAAAAGTCGAAGGGAATTTAAATTCATTTAGACTTACGCATAAGAAGAGATAAGGGCTCCTTAATCCGATCTCTTCTTTTTATTTCGTTGCGTTAGTAGCCATTGTCACGTATACATACTATGCAAAGTCATTTAACTGGCGCATGCTTCACTTCTTATTTTGTGCAAAACTGAAAAAAACTGTTTTATATGTTGTGTATGGCTAAGTACTTTTGTTTTATCATGTTTATTAGGTGTTATTTACTTATAATTAAACTTTAGACTATTATATATTATTTTTATCGGTCACCCATATATTTTGAAAATAACACGGATACTAAAAACTTGAAATCACCGAACACGTCATACCAATATTTAATAAGTTTATCAACAAGGTTTTAGTCCAATCAAGGCAGATTACAGTTTTATAAATCGTAGCGATATTTGTTAAACGACGCCAGTTAAAATTTCAAATGAAAATATGAATTATCAAAAATATATAATTCTTTGAAAAGTGACCGATTATAAAAGTTGAGTAGTGTAAAGGTACTGAATAAAATTCTTCATAATTAGGAAAGAGATTCTGTTCAATAACATATTATGACAATACATAAAAGCGTGTTTACAAACATTTAATCAGAGTTGGGCTGGGATGAGGAATATACTTCACGAGTTTCTATATCTGAGCATGAATGTTGTTTAACGGCTCTTCAACACAGTATAGGTTATTTATAGCCGCCCATAGAGAGAGGAAGGAAACATAGGAATCTGGGAACCGTGCCCTACTATGGAATATATTGCTATGTTTCTTTAATGTGCTTGGATGATAGACCGATACACAGGACCGCCAGGTTTACGTCCCCATCCGACGGACGAGGCTGAGGGAAAGTGTCTTGCCCAAGACAAAACTCAGTGGCACCACGGAGGATTGAACCCGGGGCCTCCGGTTACAAATCCACCGCGCTACCGGCTGCGCCACGCCAGCCCTCTTTATCTAAGCATATACATCCAACAAATCCATACTGTAAAGCATTTATCATGTAACACACCGTCGATTTGTAAAAAAAATAAAATAAATAACACATCCCGTTTTTTTGTGTTGACAGTAAAGTAAGAGTGAGGTTTGGTTCACCCTAGAACCTGCTTTAAACCTCAGCGACCTTTTTTTTGCCACGGACCGTTCCAAGGCGATAGCCCTATTGTCAACCATTTTATATTTGGTGACGTCATATGCCTTTATTCCTTATTAACATTGCCATTCGTGTTTGTCTATTTGCGTGTTTTTGGGGTTACTGTGTTCTGTGAAAGCTGCATTTCCTGTTCGACTGTTATGCTTATGTTGAACTCAATTTACCGTCGATTTGTGAAAACAAAAAATAATAACACATCTGAACAACATTTAAAAAGACCGTTGATTTATAAAAATACAAATAATAACACATCTGTGTTACAGTTCCCCGGCCATGTTTTGTTTCATGAATATGTTTATTTAAATCGAAATCAATACACGACGATAGATATTTGTAATTCACACATTTCAATATCTGTGAAAAGTGAGAATACAATTTTATTTGATGACGTAGACATTTTGAACAGGTACATTAATCCAAAGGTGAATGTATTTATCAATTATCTGGCAATAGTTGTGCAGCTATACAATTCAAATTTATCTCATTTCCCCGTGCAGTCACGCAGTCATAAGTGCTTATTGATGAAACTTGACTTTTATTGAACATTGTATCAAGAACGTCTCCTGAATAGACCAAAATAAATTTTTCATTTTAGAGTTTTCATAAGTTTTATCACAATATAGTTTAACGTGATCTTTAACGGCAGTAAGACAAGAAGTTAAACGTTTGGAGATGTTTGTTGTGGTGCAGGCATTATAATTCGAAATAAAGCGAGCCTTATACGGATTTTTATGTCATTTAGGAATCCAGTTCATAGTGGCCAGTTTATTTTGCTTATCGTTTACACCAGCCTTTGAAATTAGTGCACCGAGTGAAATGTGCGGAAACAACATCATCCTTAGTAGAATTAACTGGAGTATACGAATTGGTGCTGCCGAGTTCCAGCGATAAAACATTCACGTAATGTAGGTGTCAAACAATAATTATATTATTAGCTGCTTTATCTGCAGGAACTTAAACAAATTTATTATGAAATTCCTGAATTCCCGATTTTAAATTACGAAAGGAAAACCTAGGTCTCGGAGGAAGTAAAGAGGGGTTAGCATTATGTATCTATAATTTTAAGTAGAAAACGAGTTTGGGTCCGCATCTTCTCTACGATACCATTTTGTACTAAAATCGTCAATGGAGTGGGCGATCTGGGCACGACAGGCATTAAAATCAATAGTTGAAGATAATCTATATTTAGGACCTTTCGAAATCAAATGCCGAATACGTTTATCAATAATATAAAAATTACCAGTTATGACATGACCTGCTGGAGCATAGCAAAATTTCGATGTGTTGCATTCGAATTCCTTAGGAGTATTATGTACTATATCAAGGTCAGAAACTATTTTGTTGTAGTTGAAAATAATATTTCTAATAGGCTTTTTATACTTATAACAAATTACAGGACTTTCGGAATTGAAATATTTTGGGATAGAATCAACTACATGAGTATCCCGAAAAATACTAGGTATGTCAATGAAATCAATACCTTTATTAATATATAGTAGTTTTAGAACATGCTTGACGTGATCAGACTCCTTGTCAATATGGGGTCAGAGAACATGTTGTGTGTAGCTTTGAACTATGTAAGCAGTGTTATACAAGGGATCTGTACGAATGAACATTGTGTCGGCTTCCTCGTCGATCAACTTTAATGAAGAAATGGACAAAGAGGTAAGCCGTGAAAGCATAGAGTGCTTTCCAGACTTTTTAGAAATAGTATGTTAATCAGCGACAGTAATAATTACACGCGATTTACGTTTAATGTTACCATTACGCCTAAGACCATGAGACCTAGATTTACGCTTTCGAATAGAAAATATAGAAACAATGTCTATATTAGCATCTTTTGAAATATTTCCTACTTGATAAATATTGTCATTAAGGCCGAGTGGATAAGGTGTCTGTAAGTTTTTCATCCACTTACATTCTGCAATATGTCTAGCTTTTATTTTGAAGCTTTTAGTAGCATCATTGTCAAAAAATATATATTCAACCGGTTGAACAGTTACGTTATTAAAATGTTGACCTGACTGACGAAAGTGTTGGTACAAGTAATTGTTTCAAGTCAGAACATAAATGACGTGAGTTGTACGTCAATCAACATTTGAAGCTAGACATACATTAAACAATCTACCACTATCAGCAGATTTAATGGTGGACTTGCAAGATACAAGCTAAAACTGTAGTATTTCTCCTAGCAAAAGCTTTTTGAATGAGAGCAATAAGCTTGTCTTTGACAGGGTGGTGTGGTAAAGTTGTATATCATGTAGAAAAATCATATGCACTTATAGATGAAGCTTGACGTTTATTAATAGACCAACATAAATTAATCCCAGAGTTTTCATAAGCTTTAGCACAGTATTGTTTAACGTGATCTGTAAGGCAGTATGAGGATATGTTAGCAGTTTGGAGATATTTGTAGTGGTGCAAGAACTAAAATTGGAAATAAAACAGACTTTATATGTTTTATATGTTCTTTTTGTGTAATTTGGGAATCCAGCACATCGTTGGAAGTCTACTTCGCTTTTCGTCTATTCCAGCCTTAAAAATCTTGCACTGAGTGATGCATGTCGAATCAACTTTATCTACAGAAGATTGCACTGGAGTATACGAATTAGTACTGAGATAAACATTGACGTAATGGAGGAGTCAAACAATTATCATATTATTAGCTGCTTTATCAGAAGGAATAAAAACAAACACTTCCAACGTAGATTATTTAAACAAATCATCAGCACGAACAAGTGTTCATGCACAGTTTACATTATTTACAAAAACTATTAAAGTCTATGAACTATTCACAGTTTCAAGTTTTTGTAGACTATTTTATCGCTAACCTAATATTTATAAAAACAACATCCATGCAAATTCTCCTATGTGTTTTCGTACTTCAGTTAATTCTTTACGGATATGCTAATTTGTTATGGACTGTTTTATTGTATACGATACTTTTCTAAAATAAAACAACAAAAACAATTGAAAATGGAATTATTGCAATTCAGAAAAAAAAAGTTTTCCAATTGGAAAACGTGTATTTTAGGATATTTAAGCATAACGTGTGAATGATATAATTCACGTATATACTATTATGTACCTTTTGTATGATGGTGAGACAAATATCTTTTCAAATCTGTCACATTTATGTTTAAAAATCCAAGGATCAAAACAACTTTCAAGAAAAAAATAGTTTTTCCAAAATGTCAACGTCTTGTGTGTTAGCTGCTATTGATATTGATGTTTAAAAGTATTTATTCATCATGTTCTCCGTAAAAACTTGTGGGATTCCGTGACATATGTTGCAATCAATACAATTCATTATTATTTGCTCATACGAGTAGTGGCAGACTAGGCTTAGTGGAGGTGGCGTAAGGTGGCGTAAGGTTAAAATCTGGGTCATACTGGCTTAGTGCAGGTGGGTTCAAGGTTAAGGGTTCAAACCCAGGTTAGACTGACAGAAAAGGCGGGAAGTTCTTTTGGCGGTAAAGTGTGTTTGCCGCTCTTTTTTCCTTCACTAGATACGAGTCGCTTTCTGTGTTTATTAAACTGGTGTGTTTTACATGGCGGGAAAAGTAGTTTAGGCGGTTCTTTACAATGGTTTGTTGACAGATCGGGAAGAATAATTTTGGCGCGTGTTTTTGTTTGTTGAAGGTCATACTTGCCACTTCAAATAGTTTTTAATCTCACTGAGTGTCGATATCATGTCATTTAAGTTCATCTCATTCGGTAGACTGCAGACATATGTTATTACCGTTTAAATGTTTATTTAAAGAAAATAGTTTAAATTGTCCCCGTCTATGGCCAGCACAGGTATCTGGCCAGCACAGCTTGTAAACATTACGTTTTGACCGCAGATGTATTTAGAGGTTAAACAAATTACAGCAACAAAGTGTAGATATTTGAAAATAGTATTAAAATGTTATAATTACACTTTAAGAAGGGTGTTTCAGATTTTTGTGGACTTGTGTGAGTGCATGTTTTTGTGTATTTGACAAAGTCTCATCAGTTCTTTCTAAAATTTATACTATTATATTCAATATTTTGTTTGATTTACCACCAAAACTGTAAGATAAAAAGACACATAAATGTATTGCCATACACTTTCACTTAACAAATTATGTTCTTTCTCTCATAGTTTTTACTTTCAACAATTTGTAAAGATGTTAATGAATTGCTAACGAATTTTATTTTCGAAATGTTTCTCTCAACATGTCCTTCAATGAAATAAATGTTGACTCATTCGTTCCTCAGTGAAAGAAATGTTAACTCATTCGTTACTCAACGAAAAAAATGTTTAACTCATACGTTCCTCAGTGAAAAAAAAGTTCACTCTTTCTTCTTTAAATCACAGTTATTCTTCATTGGTTTTGTCAATTATATTAATGTCATGTTATCTTATTTAGATAGCAGTTTGTTTGCATAAGGAATCAGATAAATACTGTGAAATTGTGAATGGTCATTTCCGTTTATTTAATGTGTACACAAACACTAAATACGGCTCGACAAAACGCGTGGCTGTAATCTTTTAACATTTTGGAATGTCAATGAATGGGACAGTAACCTCAAATTGTATGGTCAAATTTCAGGTTGACCGAGGTAAATTGGCAATATTATTGATTTGCCTAAATTTAAACAATGTACGAAAATATCGGGTTTATTTTATAATTCAGAATTGAAAAAAGTAGAAAAAGACGAAAATAGTTTATAGTTTATTGAGAAAATTTAGAAAAAAAGAAAAAGAAACGGGAAAGTAGAGTATTTTATGTCTGGGGAGGGTTTCCCCAAATCATTTAATTCATAGATTTTGAGCGACGAAGTCAAGGAAACATGATTGTTTATCTACAAAGTGACGGAAGTAATGCGTATTTTCCTGAAAATAAACCTTGGAAATTTAAGGTACAATTAAATTCACCATTGAATTTTAAAAGTGGAAAGTGTCAATATTAGAGTTACAAGCAAATGCATCAAAATCAAAAACGTTCAATAATTCAAATCAAACTTTATTCATTTATTCGAACATATCTTGTGAATGGTGAGAAAAAAACATTTTTACGACGTGTTACACCATGTAAGATTAACCGATGGGATATAGTATTTAATACACCCATTTATTTACCGATGAAACAAACAGACATTTATGAATTCGACATCTATATAAAGGATTTGAATGATAATGATGCCTCATTCTTACAATAACCCGCGTTGATTACGTTACAGTTTTTAAGAGAATCATGAATTCTAAATTGTATGTACCAGATCATAAAAAGTGGACGAATTATTTTCAGAAAAGAAAACCATCTGATGTTTTAAAATCCGGAAAAGAACTAACATCACCCATTCAAAGTGTAGTGCAAAGAGCAAAATCTGAATTGGAACGTATAAATAGAGACACGTCTAAAACTGATATCTTTAATGTTCATAAGAGCATTGAACGCAGTATCAAATTGGCGAAAAAGAAAACTAAAAAGAAAATATCAAAACGGATAGAAAAGTTGAAGGAAACAGGAGTGAATAAAACAGTAAAATTGAAAAGGAAAACGTCAAACCGAAGGGTTACCAAAATTGATTACAAAACGGACGATATCTTTGACTAGTGAACATTATAAAGTACTTATCACTGTGAAAGTTTAAAAAAGGAACTTCTGTGTTAATTGTTCTAGAGCGTGTTCCGTCAAGACTAAAATGGCATTTAAATGCGATATTTGTGGAAAAGAGTATAGCCGTCGTGACAATATGCTGAGACACAAAAGTGCAAATCACGGAGATGTTGATGAAAGCGACACCGACTCGAATGTCTCGGAAGGCGAACAGGAAGAAAATGAGGAAAACGATCCATTAGAACGTCTTGTAAATGACGTTTTCAACCAATATCAACCCAGATATGAAGACGAAGTATTAGCTTTAAAGAATCGTGCAAACATTTCTGAAGACGAAGCATATAAATCAATGAAGAGTACTTTTCGTAAAGCACTAACAAACGTCTTCACAGACAATATATTGTGGATCAACGCACTTCAAGATGATCCAGTTGATCAATCGATCAAGAAAACCGTAGATCGCGTCATACAGAGCGAGGGCTTTACTAGAGAGGAGGCATGGAAATATGCTTGTAATAAAAGAAAGTTTTCCTTGAGACAGTTCTAGATGATTACAACCCCTAGAGATTACAAATCAGTGACATCGTGTTGTACCAATGACTTATATATAGATTTTGATAGATCTTATACGATTGTCGATCGAAAATAAATCAATAAAGCTGATGAAACTATTCGAATGTTGTTGTTTTTCCTTGTAACCCATTCACCATTTGTGTACACTCTCGGATGCACACACATATTTAATACACTTGTGTATTGAAAACAAAAACACGGCATTATTTTGAACGTATTAGCATTAAACATACACAAATGCTAAAATTCCAACACATACAGTTAAAACGGTCAGAGCATGAGGTGTCATGGGTTCAGTGAGAGTAAGCCTGATGATGCTTAAACTTGTTTGCAGAGAAAATATGTACACCGCTGAATCAATAAACACCATTTGTATTAACAGTTATTCATCACCATTTTATTTTGTTGAATTTCTTAAAGAATGGTTACTCTGAAGTTTAAATATCTGTCTATTTAACAAATCAACCGCTTAAACATCAATGTAAACATGAACTCAAGTTAATCCGTTCGGTGTCTTGCTTCCGCTTTGTGGGACTATTATTTTTTTGTATGTATTCATAGATGTGCCGAGCGGTGAGCCGAGCTAAATTGACAGTGTTTACAAAATATATACAGGTAAATAAAGGTATACGTTAAGCACACCATACATTAAATTAAAAACATTACTACAAACTAGTGCACATGATGAACGTTTTGACAAAATACAGTTTTACGACAATATGTGTACATTGTCTACATTTAGGCAAATCAATAATACTACCAATTGAGGTTACTGTCCCATTCATTGACATTCCAAAATTTAAACAGATTACAGCCACGCGTTTTGTCGAGCTGTATTTAGTGTTTGTGTACACATTAAATAAACGGAAATGACCATTCACAGTATTCATCTGATTCCTTATGCAAACAAATTGCTATCTAAATAAGGTCACATGACATTAATATAATTGACAAAACCAATGAAGCATAACTGTTTATTAAAGAAAAAAGAGTGAAATATTGTTTTTCACTGAGGAACGTATGAGTTAAACATGTTTTTCGTTGAGTAACGAATGAGTTAACATTTCTTTCACTGAGGAACGAATGAGTTAACTTTTTGTTTCATTGAAGGACATGTTGAGAGAAACATTTCGAAAATAAAATTCGTTAGCAATTAGGTGTATGTGTCTTTTTATCTTACAGTTTTGGTGATAAATCAAACAAAATGTTGAATATAATTGTATACATTTTTGACAGAACTGATGAGACTTTGTCAAATACACAAAAACATGCACTCACACAAGTCCACAAACATCCGAGACACCCTTCTTAAAGTGTAATTATAACATTTTAATACTATTTACAAATATCTACACTTTGTTACTGTAAGATTCTTTAACCTCTAAGTACATCTGCGGTCAAAACGTAATGTTTACAAGCTGTGCTGGCCAGAGACCTGTGCTGGCCGTAGACGTGGACGATTTAAAATATTTTCTTTAAATAAACATTTAAACGGTAATAACATATGTCTGCAGTCTACCGAATGAGATGAACTTAAATGACATGATATCGACACTCAGTGAGATTAGAAACTATTTGAAGTGGCAAGTATGACCTTAAACAAACAAAATCACGCGCCAAAATTATTCTTCCCGATCTGTCAGCAAACCATTTTAAAGAACCGCTAAAACTACCTTTCCCGCCATGTAAAACACACCAGTTTAATAAACACAGAAAGCGACTTGTATCTAGTGAAGGAAAAAAGAGCGGCAAGCACACTTTACCTCCAAAAGGACTTCCGCCTTTTCTGTCAGTCTAACCTGGGTTTGAACCCTTAACCTTGAACCCACCTGCACTAAGCCAGTATGACCCAGATTTTAACCTTACGCCACCTTACGCCAACTCCACTAAGCCTAGTCTGCCACTACTCATACGGTCCTACATTAACTGGTTTCTTGCCTGGACGTTTGGCAGTGTATGTGACACAGTTAAGACTATCTATGGCAACTTGCCATTCTTTAGGAATAGCATCAGATAATGAATCTAAAGGAGAATCCCCAAAAAGACGTATTGTATTAGTTCCGATGATAAAGAGACAACTTTCTTTGAATTCATTATCAGGGATAACAAGTATTGGAACTTCAAATACTGAGTGTCTGTATGTTTAGTTGCTGACCCATTTACAGTTCACCACTCTGCTTTCCGCTTTAAATGTGCGATGACCGGACAGATTGTGCACCCTATGATGACGTCTACCTAATCCTTACAGGACGGTAGCGTTTGATGTTTGTCTTTTATCTTGTCTTGTCGTACCCTTAACGGTTTGTTCTCATGTTGCTCTAGCTTCTGCATATTAATGCTGCTATATTTGTTTGCGAGTATAATCTGGCGATTATATCTTTATTTACACTGTCACAAACAAATCTCAGTTAGAGCGTATTGGTCGTACATAGCTCTTGTAAGCACTTGGCGACATCTGTCAGTCACATGCTTATCCATTGCTCAGTTAAAACATATTCACCAGGTGCATGATATATTTATGTACCAAGGAAAAGCGAGCAATATTATAGCGCCGGTAGAGGGAGTACGGCAGGGCCGTTCAATAAGTTTATATGTGCGTTAATGAATGTAAAATTATAGGTATTGTTACTATCTATCTCTTTAAATGGCAAAATTGTCCAAAGGTCCTTTCGTGTAGATGTGAAAAATGCGTATGTTTCCACGCGTGTCACGGAATGAACGTGGGAACTTATGGTTTGGACGGAACGTTGGGTTATAAAGTTCATTGTTTTCCAGTCGTGGTGGGGAATGTTGAAAGTTGCTTTGGTTGGAACAGTCGTTTGAAAGGTGAAATTCACAGGCAATCTGGGTCAGTATATCTTTTTCATGAACTTTTATTGTACATTTATATTCAATGGGCGTCGCCATTTTGTTTCGTGATGTTGCTACATCAGGTTAGCTTTTATATGTTTCTCAAACATTAACTTGATACAACTAGCATATGATTCTGAAGTTAACTTCATTAGATATAATTACTGTAGTCGATTATTTATTGATTGTAACACAATTATAAATTGATAACGTTGTATATTAAGTGCGTTAGTTAACGGTGAGATGAGATACATGTTTGTATGCCGAGGCGTATAACTCATTAATTGTAATACAAGATTAAATTGATAACGTTGTATTTAAGGTGCATTGGTTAACGGTGACATGATAGTCTTGTGTATATGCCGATGCGTATGCACGGTGTTGTAGAATACGTATACATTGCTACATATCATAATTAGAGAGTGGCTCACATATATTTACGAGATTAAGTTTTGTTTGTGTAATGATAATTGTATAAGATTGATGTGTTAATGAACCGATATCTAAAATATGTAGTATAATTACAGTATAAGCCTCCCGGAGTGGAGCTAAGCCGTTAGGGAACGTAGGCCCTCTAGGTGATTCAAGGGAATCAACGCATAACATGGTCAAGAGCAACAACCCCCGGTACACGTGGTGGGTCCGTCATCAGACTTCACTGGATGAACTTCACCCCACAACCTCGGTGGAGGTTATTCATCGCGTCATCAACCCTTATTGAAGGCGTTTGATGACAATAACCTATCATTGGAGTCGTGCATCATATTCATGAGCTTTCGCGCATCATTCTTTGTAAAGTTTGTGATCATCAACAATGTTGTAACTTCAACACAACTAATGTCATATATAGTCAGTCGACACATTCAGTATTTGTGATAATACTACGAACGTCCTAAACTTTCATGAGAACAGTCTTTTGCATATTTCATCTGCGTATTCGCTTATGTAAAGGCAGTCACTGACATTGATTCTTTCTTGAGTTAGTTCCAACCTCTAGGGTCATCTTGCGACATACACTGTCCCATTAATTGGGATGACAATAGAGTAAAAGTGGAGGACCCTATGTGTGATGACGTCTACCTAAAACCCAAAAGGACGGTGAAGTTTGAAGTTTGTCTGCAATCTTGTCTTGTCGTGCCGTCAATGGTTTGTTCTCTTATAGGTCTGGCGTCTGCAAAATCATTGAGTACCTTCTTTGTGTCTTTCTAGGCTATTGTGTTGTTGTATTTATATATACACAAGCATCTTTGTGTTTGACTTATATTGCCCATTAATGCTGTCTTGATGGTTAGATAATAGTTTATGGCGGGGATTTCTTTATTTACACTGTCCCGTGTTATTGGTATGACAGTAGGGTAAGTTTGAGGTTTGGTGCATCCTAGAACATGGTTTAAAACCCCAGTGGTCTTTTTCGCACTGACCGTTCCAAGGCGGTAACCCTATTGGCAACCCGTGTGTGTTTTCGATGTCTTATTTTTCCTTTTATTCATTTTTATATATAGTTGTTCTTTGTTGCTGTGTGTGTTTGTGGTTGACTGTCGTCCTTGAATGCTACTTTTCCTATTCGATTTTTATATTTACTTTCTATATTACTGTTACAACGTATTGTATTTTGCTTACGAAATACACAATTCAAGATTGTTGGTATTGTATTCGATATCGCATTAATTTAATTTAAAACCAAATAGTATAGTGTAAACCGGTGATTGGTAACACAACCAACGGAGAGTGAAGATTAGAAACATTCTAGCGGGAATCAAACTGTGTTAGTAAAATCGCGTTTAAAATATTTCAATTTAGTGTTGAATAAATACTAGTGACAGCATAGAATCGACTAAATTGGTCAACACTTGTGAAAATGAAGTAAATTTGATTATTATGTAGCAGATTTGTTTTCCCGTCGTCATTTTTATCAACCAAGATTTGTTTCTGTATCGGTTTGGACATCACGTGCGACTGGGAGCTTGTCGGGTTTATACGCATATGCGTACTGTTAAACATGACATGCCAATTTCCATAAACAGTATAAAGTACCATGAAATCTGAGTGAGAAATTATGTCGTAACAGACAAGTAGGTGTTACCAGATTCATGTGTCATTAACACGTATCTAGTCATAAGGGAAGCTGTGTCTGAAATAAACAATCAAAATAGACGATTACATTGACCACACAACTACACGCATATATATAAAGGAGCATTATTAAAGAGCTTGACATTTATAAACATCTCTTCAACATATCAAATAATATTTAGAATGGTGTAAATACCACATGGTGAGTGGAATGTATTTATTGACGTGAAACAAGAGGATTTTACCGGAAAAGTACAAATTGAGTAGTGCATTGATGTCATATTTCCAGAAATTACTTGACCATTATTCTTATTTTGAAAATGTTAACTAGTATTCTTTTTTAATTCACAAGTTCAAACAATTTAAATATTGACCGCTTATCATCTGATTTTTTAAAAAATATATTTTCACTTTCCGCTTTGGCGTTCTTTTGTTTTACTCTGCGTTTACAATGTCCACTCAGGCAGGGGCTTAGTTAGACCTGTTTTCAACATACTCCTTAAACGAGGTGCAAAGCGCCGAATGGGGAGGACTTGGAAGTAGGTGTTCCCCTTCCACAAGGTGGTTTCCGGGGGTCTCCCCAAATTTTGTTTGCATCTTTGGGCAAAATGTTGCTCGTACAAGCGACATTTGCCAGGAATAAAGCAACACGTATTCTCACATTTTTTTTTATATAAATCAATAAATCGCGTCAATGCCAGAAAACCAGACAAACAAGTATACATTTTTAAATTTCACAAAATAATATATCTATTAACATTTGCACTTATAAATCTCCGTATAAACATAATATTATTTAATTTAAAAAAGGTTCTAGGTCATTTCTTCATATTTTTATCTAGAGGTAAATGGATAGTAGACCTGGAATGTTCATTCCTGTTAGCGCCATATAACCTTTTTTGTGTTAGTGTGACGTGCAATAAACAATTGAACTCAACTGATTATGATGACATGATATATGATTACTATAAAATGTTTTTGTAAAGGTGTGTAGTATACACATGTAATATGGATTCTGATCATAGATTCGATTAGTCAATGGTTATGTATGTATATACATCTAGAGACAATACTATATACCGTGTTAAGCGTTTTTAAACTACATACATTCAAACCAGGAATACGAATTTCACCGTTATTGTTTTATTTTTCAACAATTGATTAAAACACTCGACGTGTAACAGGATGAGAATACTTTCAAACCAGATATTGTCTTCATAAAAACACGTGGTGTAATAGTACTCTTTTATCGGAGAGGTTTACATTTTAGAGAGTTATTTTAGCCAAAGGCCAATCAGGATTATGCGATAGTGCGTTGCCTTTCATTAGCATGAGTGTATGCCTTGGCGGCGTCCGTTAACATTTATTTGATGGACCATTGTTGCTCATGTACATGGATGTTTTTTGTCTTACATCAAAAAAAGTTCATTCAGACTTTTTAGGTCGTAGTTACCAAATAGCTTGGCATGTTTACTTAATAATAGGTATCATTATTATGTTAACTATAACGTTTGTGTTTTTTGTACTTCCCTGAGGTCAAATTTGGCCCCGACCTGGAGTTCAGTTATATAAATACTGAGCTTTTACGTGTTGTATAAAGACCTAGACAGAAAAAGTGGCAAATTTTGTTTAATTTGACATGCATAACACGTATTGCAAATTCAATTTATTTATTCAATATAAATATATTAAGTGGCTTTCAAGGGATTCTCAATATTTTAGAAAATGTATTTCTTGTTAAATGTTAAGGTCATATTACTCGTTTGGATACATAGATATAAAGTCTCTATCCATCCAACGAAATGCACATTTTAGCAAAATATGTGCAAGTTTCTAAGCCTACTAACGATAAGTTATATAACATTTATGTAACTTATATATAAATATAAGTACAAATGAGTATAAACGTCGAACAGCAGCTTTCACAGAACACAGTAAACACGCAAAACGACAAACATTAATGCCAATGTTAATAAGGAATAAAGACACATATATGTTGCTTATCCGAGCTCTAAATCAGCAATACAAACGCCTTAACAATCACCCTGTTTTATCGTTGTCAAGCGTCGAATTCTGAATTACCAACTCTTAAGTCATTTTACGTATTTCCAATTACATGCATTTTAATTACTCATGAATAAATCTAGACTTGTACTCATCATATGCAATATGTTGTGACACTAACCAATATTGTTTCTAGCATATGTGTAAGTGCATGCAATCCAATAGTTCTCTACAAAGTGACTCTGGGGTTAAATTAGGCCAACCATGTTTTTTCCTTCTTTAAATGGACGGTCAAGAAACGTTTGTTGTTGTGATTTTTTAGCAGAAAAAATGCAGTTATTTTCAATTATTGATGAAAATGTTCTAACTTGTAAAGTAAGACTTTTCTTCTTGTAAAGATGATTGTCTTTTTCCCGATATACGATCTTTTAGTAAAAGCTCTAATTTCCAATCAATCAATGATTTGTAATGGCCTAGAAATTGAGTTTTAATATATTTCAATATAAAGAAGACAGACAAAACGCATATAAAACATAACGTTTTCTGTTTTGCAACCAAATTTATTTATTTGTTTGTGTGTTTTGTCATTGCACATTGTCATTTGAATACAGTTTATATCACTGCTGTCATTTTGAACGCCATCTTGAAATATGCTAGACTCCAGATTGTTTATTTCTTGTACGTATGACATGTTTAGGTTGATATCCCTCCGCGAAACGAGACAACCACGATTAAATATTTAGTTATGGACAATTTAATACACGGTAGAATTATCATTACTACGAAAATCGCAACACGAACAAAATCAATTAGCGTTGATAAAGACGCTTATCATTCACTGCGGAAGTAATTAATTGAAGTGGATATAACCTTGGGAATATCGCAGACGATCGGGCATGGGCAAGAATTACTGACCATTTTAAGTGGTAAAACAAGATCTCCTTAATTGGCCGACGCTATCGCTGGTATTCAGAATAGCAATTGTTTGAAGAGTCGGTTGGAATATAAATTGATTATATTTAAATTATCGGCCAGCCTGTCTTTATTTCGTTGCTGTAACCATTGCCACCATTACGTACTATGTAAACAACATCTAAACGGCGCATGTGTCACTTGTTATTTAGTCCAAAACTTAAAGAAACTGTTTCATATGCTATGTATGTCTACGATAGCTTGTTTTATTATATAGTTATAATTAAACATACACAATCTTATACAGTTTTTATATAGAACGTCCCAACTTGAACAATTGAGGCAACTTTATAAAACACTTAATATTAAAGATTAAGAGACACTCACTGTTAAGTAATATATCAATACAATATGCTTACAACGAAAATAAATATTCTGAATTAGTTCCGAGATAAGCATCTACTAACAACAGATCCATACTGTAAATTATGTATCTACGTACGTAACACACACTTCAACAGTATACCACAATAACTGTTGACAGAACTGACTCTATTGTATAGTTTTAAGCTTTAAAAGGTATCAAACTGACATCGGAATTTCAACTGAATGTCACACATAGTTCTGAGTATACATAAGTTAAATGATTGTCTGAAAACATGTGCATACTACATCAAACTATGAATTCTTGAAAGTTTTTACAAATTGCGTCACTCTGACATGTTCGATTTGTAATGAAATATTTAAAGTTCATCTGGTGATGAATTCCACACTGAAAGAATATATATACTTGTGTTTAGATATGCTACGAGTCAACATAATGATTAGGATGATTAGGACATAAATAACACGCTTATTCTCACCCTACTGTACAGAACGGTATGATACCGTACTCTACTGTACTGTACTCTAATATCTGTCTGTCTGTCTGTCTGTCTGCTGTCCGTCTGTCTCTTGTCTGTCTGTTGTCTGCTGTCTGCCTGACCTTATCACCTACTGACTCTAAAATCAAAAGGGTTCATTATCTCCCAAGTAACAGCTTACTAAAAAGTTTGAAATCTGTAGGTGGTGCGGTACTTGAGGTATTGAGTAGAAATGAAGAAGTGGAATGTCCCCGCCACTGCCGACAATTTCGACGACGGACACAAATGATCCCTATATGTCCGCAATGTTATGCAGGCTACACAATAAAATATCACTCGTATTCGCAGCCTATGTCCTTTTGTGGTGTTTCACATCAAGTATTAGCACAGAAGATTAAAAAGCAAGAATAAAGACATGTGTACAGAGTGGTTTCTTTTAACTGTGTTACTTGTTTTTAATTAAGTAATATTCATAAATCAAAATAAGGATGAAAAACAAGAAATAAATATCACAAAAAGAATAGATCAATACAAATGCAAAATGCAAAATGAAAGTCATTCAACATCAATTGTCCCTGAAATTGTCCATCAATGATTCGTACAAGTGCACGTAAGCACACGCAATACACGATGATTGCAAATACAAAACGAAATGTATAATTAGTAAATTAGACTGGAATTTTTTCCACATTTATGCACTTGAAATTGAAATACCAAGCAAACAAGCAAATTCAGTAAATGGGAGACATTGGTTGTCGTCCGTGTTATCACGAGGTGGCGTGGTCTCAACTAAGGGCATTAACTGTTCAGTGTTTCACCTTTGCCACGTCTACCATATATTACAAGAATAAATGTGTTATCTCGAACTAATCAACAATGCTGAACGCCAAGAAAACATGTAAAATATAATTATGATGGCCAGTTTTAAAAGTTATATAAAAAATCTAATCTATGGTTCTTCAGAAGTCATATATCAGGGTCCACGGTGGCAATATATTTTGACGAATCAGAATGAAAAGAACAATACTTGAACGGGACCAGCAAAACATGATTTGGGCTATGTCTTGTCCAATTCTTTTATTTTCTTTCGGTAACTCACATCCATATTCGTAATTCTTCCAAACAATGTTTCTTACTATATACCATCTGTTTTGTAACTTGTTTAGAAAAATCCAAGCATGTGACCACCCTCTTTGGTTTATTATATCTCTCAAATGTTGAAGCAGTCTACTTCCAGTTCCAAACACAAGAACGAGTTTCCTTACACTGACGGGCTTAGGACTTCATACAAAAGACTTGAACTTATGTATAGACGCGACAGGCCAATTTTGCGACACTCTCAAATAATTTATTCACTTTTCATAGTTTTTACTTCGAACGCGGATCTATCTTTATACGGGCAAAGCTCGACCTGCCGAAGGCAGGTCGGGCGAAGCCCGACTATAGGTTACACGTATGTACATGTATGCATGGGAATAAATATGTTAAATACTCACTAACTAACGCTACTAATTTTCATTTTCGTTGTGCATCAAACTTGAATTTTGTCTCCAAGATGGCAGACGACGCGGACGGCGCCATTTTGAAACTTCCGGTCGCATTTTTGACCAGCTTCCTGTCTCACGGTGAAGTCACGCAGACGTGATTAACAGTTGAAAGCCAAAAAAACTTACCGGCGTTCCATTGTTAACAGAAATAATTAATTTTGAAGAATGCTTACATTTTTATGAAGTACCTAGGAGTTTTCTATATGTTTTTCAGTATTTCTAGGACTCTGAAGCGCTTCAATTTTGAAGCGTCTGTGATCGGTGTAGATCGTACGTTTCGCACGTCGTAATCGGTATAGGTCGTAAGATACACACGTCGTAATGAAAGTTTCCACAGCGCGTTAGCGTTCTCTACGACGTGCGACTATTACAGGTCACTGGCCTTATTCTCCGCTATTTTTACGGAAAATACGAATTAAGTGACCTTGCTGTGTAATGTTTTAGTTTAATAAACAAACAAATTAACGCAGCTCTGTTGCATATTTCTTGTCAGCGTTTCTAAAATTCACATTCGCAAAACCTCGAGAAAAAACAAATTTGTACTTATAATAAAGGGAGACTAATCTCTTTACTGGTTAAAAAGGACAGGTTCAAAACACGGCGAGATTTCCGGGTTCTCCATCGAATTTTAAATGGGTTCCAAGTAGGTGAGGTTTACTGCAATAAAATACATTTTTGAGACGGAATGAGTCGAATTTCGACCCCTTATAACAAAATATGATACCAGTAATTGTGATTAAGAAGAGTTTATTTTAGTAAATATGTGTTTCCAGTAAAGAGATCCTACATAAAATAAGGAATTGAATTGAATTGGGGTTTTAAGGCGCACCAACACATTACAGGTTATATGGCGCCTAACAGGCATGAACATGCCAGGCTCATCTTCCATGTACATCGAGATAAAATATGGAAAATGGGCCTAGAACCTTCTCACCCTGAACTGCAGAGTTGCTGCAGATTCTATCGTAAAAACTCCATTTACGCTGGAGCCACGTTATTGTTTTTCTGCCACTGCTCTTAGTGATGTGAGCGAGATGGCACCTGAAACAATGCAGGGGTCATGATGAAGACCTTTAATGAGCATGAACAAAAAATGACAAAATGAATATGAATGTGGGGGGGGGGGGGGGGGGTCCTACCCCTCTGCATGTGACGGTGTGTTTGCAGTGGTTGTATTCTACCCCGGCAACCACACGGGGATAAAATAAGGAAAAGGCTAGACTAGACAAATATACATATGTTTACCTTAATCGAAAGTTAAAAAATTAACAATAATGTTTTAATATGAAACAGGCACTGCCTAGATAACGGTCAAAGTACTTTGATACAATGAATGATTAATTTAATTTTGTATGGAATGGATGGGGACTGGAGTAAGAATTTGATAACAGGTAACAAAGATCAATTAAATATTCTCAATAACTCTAAACAGATAACACAATTTTTCACTAATAACAGTTTAAGATATGAAAATAAACTTGCCTCCCCATCCTCAACACCACAAGAGCCTTTTACTAGATACAGGTCTTTTTTTCAAGGAAATTTGGAAAAGGCCTAGGCCTGCTGAATTTGGGGAAAATAAGCGCGAGACTGTCCAAATTGGGAAAAAAATAGCGTGATTTTCGTTGTTTTGGGAAAAGTTTTTTTAAGGGGAAACTTCATTAAAATGTAGTTTTTGGTAAAATATTGATTAGGTTTTACAACTGAGTTATTTTAACATACAAACTATGTAAAGTATGTCACTTAATTACCAAAAAAATAAATATATATACATACGTTGTTTTTTTTTAAATGGGAATTTTTTACCCCAATGGAAAATAGAGGTTTTTGCAATTGGGAAGAGGCCGAATTTCGGCCCATGTTAAATAGGTTAAAAGAGCGCTGAGGTCTGGAAAGGGGCATTTTGGCCTAGAATGTGGGAAAGATCCACGACTGAGAAATGACATTTTCACAGTTAACTGCATGATTTTCAAAGTAATTTGGGTGGGGAAGTGGCCTTATAAGGACCGATGCGAAAAAGGGTTAAACGGCCATGACTACCTACTTACCACTACCTATGAGTCTCATTCATTAAACATAGAAAAAACATACTATGTATTTTGATGGGTATTTATGCCAACAAACAGAACCTTGATATATTTCAATTTTATGTATACACTTACATTCCGTTGGACATGCTAGAATAAATAATAAACATGTTGCTAGATTCTTTGAGATTATCTACAGTGGTTCGGTCAGAGAAGGCTCGGATTACAAATAAACATGTGTTCACCGTGACCGGACCATCTCCTTTAAAATGCTGCCGACATCTTTTATGAGAATAAAACAAATCTATTTTTTTCCGAAAACTGTTCAGTTTGTTAGCCCCCCGAAAATTGAAATACACCGACTCACACAAAACTGCACCAGAAATGCTTGCGCATATTTTCTGTGTAAAGGAAAAGATCAAATAAAGTCTGCACTCAAATCTATCCGTATCTTATTGTTCTCAAGTTTAAAGTCTTATTACAGATACAAAATAAAACAAAAAGCTGACCTTCCTACCCATTACTTATTGTTGCAGTAAACAAGGGTATTATTTTATTAGGCCTTACAAATATATTTATTTACATACTTGTGCAAAGATCTATCTATAACTATTTCCTGACTTTAAGATCTGATCAAATTTATAGTTAGTTCTGACCCTTTAAATTAAATAGAGATGGCTAAAAAGTGTACATGCGATCAAATTGCTTTGCCCGTTACATAGGTAGTGCCTATTTCATATTAGTTTCTCTAATTATTTTCTTCATTATCTTCGGGGGAAAGTGTACCTGTTAAAAATGCGGTTACCATTTTGCTCTGATGCACCTTGATCTACATCCATGTTAATGTCTCTGTTACCGGAAGCTGATGGAGACATGTTATTTCCACCGAAATTTGGTGCAGGGATGTTTCCGTCACCGGATGCTGGTGAAGGCATGTTTTTTTCACCGTATACGGGTGGAATGAAGTCTCCATCAAATGATAGTGATGAAGGCATTCTATCTTCACCGAAACCTGGTGTATGGGTGTATCTGTCACCGGATGCTGGTGCAGAAATGTCACCGGATACTGGTGGAGTAATGTTTTCTTCAGCGGATGTTGGTGCTGGCATGTCAACGGATGCTGCTGCAGACATTTCTTTGTCACCGGAAATTGGTGCAAGTAAGTGTCCGTTACCGGATGTTGATGGAGGCATGTTATCTTCACCGAAACCTTGTGTAGAAGTGTAACTGTCACCTGAAGCTGGTGCAGGCATGTCTTTGACACCGGATACTGATGGAATGAAGACACCGGCACAGGATGCTGGTGAAGGCATGTCATCTTCATCGAAACCGGGTGTAGGGGTGTATCTGTCACCGGATGCTGGTGCAGGAATGTCTTTGTCACTGGATACTGGTGGAATAAAGGCTCCGTCACTTGATGCTGGTGAAGACATGTCATTTTCACCATAACCTGGTGTAGGGGTGTCTCTGTCACCGGATGCTGGTGCAGGGATATCTTTATCACCGGATACTTGTGAAATAAACTTTCTTGTAATTTGCGTCTGACATGTTTTGCACAGTCTTGTTTAGGTGCACTTTTATTCTCCAATAATGTATACTTGTCTTCCTCTCCTATACAGTTCTATCAAACACGGACCAATCAAATGTGCTTTGGTGCAGATGTATGAGCATATTATACTTGTCAGCCTCGACTGGATGAAGAAGTCGTTGTGCTCTTGGTATTTTCGTTTCGAATTCAGTCTGACTGGTGGAAACATATACATAATATACAACCTCTTATGTAATACAACACCTAATGTAAGTAATAAACACCTTTTATTACATTAGTTGTTATTACATTTGGCATTGGCATCAACGTCAGATGTAATAAGCCAAATGTAATCATTTCTATTTGAAATTGAAAACTTTATCTTAGTTATTAACACAACAAAAGATGAAAAAATATATATGAATATGTAACCTATTGCAAAGCTCTCATCCTTTTTGTAGATTTAAATCTAAATGCGAATTTAATAACGAGTATTTTGGATTTGTATATAGTTTATTGATCAAAATCAAAAAAAGGTAAAAGGTATCTTGAAAATAATTATGATATTTGAAGATATTAGGAAGAATGTTTTTATTATATTAAGCGAGATCACATTAGGCGTTGGCATCAAAGCTGAATGTAATAACGCCATTTTCTTTTTAAATTCTATCAAATTTATTAACACACCATACTAAGAAAATATATATCTGAAATGATTGTAACCTATTTCAAATACCTGATCCTTTTAAGAATTTGAATTTAAATGCGATTTTAAGTAAATGTAATTTTGGAATATTATCAAACTAAAAAAAGTAGAAGATATCATACTTGATAATGATTATAAATATGTCGGTTTTTTAAGATATCAGGAAGATTATTTTATTACATTAAGAGTTATTGCATTAGAAGTTGTCACCAGCGCCAAATGTAACAACGCAAAACGTAAACCTTTTTATTTTGCAATGGAAAAATGTCATTCATTAACAAAACCTATAATATGAAGATATATATGAAAATGCATTTAACCTGCTATAACCTCGTCTTACCCTATCCCACATTAAATGCGAATTTTATCAAAAGTATCTTATAGTTTGTTGATCAAAATAAAAAATATACCTAATAATAATTATGAATATGCTGGTATTAGAAATAATGTAAATAACGCTTAATGTAATAAAAAATATTCTTCAGTCTATTTTTAAATAACCGCAAATTTATTATTAGTTTTAAGTGTAATACAAGTACATAGATTTTTTAAAACTTTGATCAGTAAATTATCAAAACATTAAAAAATATTTGTTATTAAATTCTCATTGGATTTGGGATACGATTATGATGAAGACCTTGCAATAGGTTAATTGCATTTTCATGTATATCATATCTTTACATTTTGTTAATAAATGACATTGCAAAATAAAAATAATTATACATTTGGTCTTTACCGTATAGCGGGAAACTTCCTCGGGTAGAAAATTTCGAGATTTCGCGACTGACGCCAAAATCATGGAAATTTTGTTTGAATACATGAAGAAGAAGAAGAAGAAAAAGAAGAAGAAGAAGAAATTTGATTGACTTAAACTATTACATAGTTTTTCATCATATAAACATACATTTTACAAATATAATTTGACCACAATAACAAGATTAGTACAGGTTCATTAATTCATGAATTAATATGAAAAAAAAAGAAAATCAAAGAGATATAACTTGGCGAAATTAAAATATATATAGGAATCAAAATCTAATATTTAATACGGTACAATAGAACAATTGTATTACAGTGAGAAATATAAAAAGATCGGAAAGGGAAAGTAGCATTCAAGGACGACAGTCAACCACAAAACATTGAAACAAACATGCTAACAGACAAACAAGAAGGCAAAAGTAACAATAAAAGCAACCGACATCACAAACACAAAAGGGTTGACAATGGGGATACCGCCTTGGAACGGTCAATGGCAAAGTAGGCCACTGGGGTTTTAAACCGGTTCTAGGGTGCACCAAACCTCACACTTACCCTACTGCCATCCCATTAAAACAGGACAGTGTAAATAAAGAAATCCCCGCCATGATCTAATCTCTAACCAACAAGGCAGCATCAATAGGCAATATAAGTAAAACACAAATATGCTCGTGTAAATATAATACAAAAAAAACAATAGCATAGAAAGCCACAATAAAGGTACTCAATGACTTGGCAGAATCCAAAGCAACAAGATAATAAACCATTAAGGGCACGACAAGAACGATCATAGACAAACATCAAACGCCACCGTCCCAATGGGCTTTATGTAGGCGTCATCATAGTGTCCACAGCCTGTCCGGTCATCGTACAATTAAAGAGGAAAGTATAGTGGCGAACTGTAAAAGGGTCCACCACCAAGCATGCAGAACGTTGCAAAATGATAGGGTCATAACCTCTTTTGATAAACTTTTTAACAAGTTTAACAAAGATAGTATGAACGTGATCATGACCAAGAATCTTACAAAGTTTATAAATCACATCTCCATAGAAGTCAGGTTATGATAGTCCTTGTCGCAGAAGCGTCCTTAAATTACTTTTATATTTAGAAAGAAGATCAGGGTTACGATAATAAAATTTTGCAAAGGTTTTACGAAGTTTATGGTAACGGTAACCCTGATTTAGTAGCTTTTGAGTTATGCAAAGATTACGAATATTAAAGTCCTCAACTCGAGTACAAGCTCTTGAAAAACTAAAAGTTGAGACACATACACCCCATAAGAAGTTGCTCGGGGAACATCCCCATCCAAAGGGGGGTAATTAACAATGTCAAAATTAAAATCATCTCGCTTGTCTTAGATTGTGCTAATTATTTTACCATTTTCAATCGAGATATCTAAATCAAGAAAATAAGCGTTATTATCAGATATATTAGCTTTATTAAGCTGAAATCCTTTAGGATAAATATTATGAACCATAGTTGGAAAGAAAGGGTTGTCATCCAGATAGCGAGAGGTGTCATTAAAAGCTTCAATAACATCTGCCTGGGTATCTGGTGAAAGACTCAACATGAAATCCCTTTCATAGCAAAATAAAAACAAATCTGCGACAAGTGGTGCACAGTTCGTACCCATAGGGATACCAACAATGTGTCTATAAACGGTGGTACCATACCTGACGAAAATATTATCTAATAGGAAGATGAGTGCTTCACAACCTTCATAGCAAGTCCAAATAATTTAATTGTCTAAACTGCCGTTAGTAAGAAACGCTTTAATATTATTACATGCCAAAAATGTAGTATTTTCTCTAGCGAACGATTTTTAGAATAAGAGAAATTAGCTTGTCTTTAATAAGATGATGTGGTAAGGTTGTAAATAGTGTAGAGAAGTCATAAGTACTTATTGATGAAACTTGACCTTTATTGAAAATTTTATCAAGAACGTCTCCTGAATGTTTTATAGACCAAAATAAATTAATCCCAGAGTTTTCATAAGTTTTATCACAATATAGTTTAACGTGATCTTTAACGGCAGTAAGACAAGAAGTTAACAGTTTGGAGATGTTTTTTTTGTGGTGCAGGCACTTGAATTAGAAATAAAGCAAGCCTTATACGGATTTTTATGTAATTTAGGAATCCAGTACATGGTAGGTAGTTTAGTTGTTCGGCTAGAACTCTTTCTGCCATCAAATAAACACAAACACGGCATGGTCATATTGTGAAGCATATGTTCAAGTTGGAGCACATTCCATATATGACATTTACACACTTGTTAAGGTCAGTAACAATACTCACCAACATTTACATAATTTACAGGGTAAATAGAGTTCAAGCAACCATGGACGCTAAGAAAAAAAAAAAAGGAAAATGTTGCCTCTGTTCCAAAAGACCTCCGTATCGCAGCAGGAGACGAGTCTTGGGAGAGAAGCTCAAACGATATGTGACGACAATCTTGAAAGGTGCTTTTTCAGAAAATGAATTTATATGCAACGGTTGTCATGCCAAGTTCCATCGCAAGAAAGAAACTATTCAAAGTCCTGCATCAAGTTCTCAACATGATAGTCAGTCAGATGTCGGTAATGTAGGAGTTGATACAAGACAAACGTTTACAAGTCCAAAATCAGTAACTTTAATCATGAAGACAACACCAAGAACACACAAGGTATGTGCTGTATGTAAAAACAGAGCAAGCAAAATAAATACATTAATTGTATTTCTCCCAAAAGCATGGACACAGGCGTTTATTGAAACTAGCATCTACATTGATGAAAAGAACAGATGTTGTAAGCAACACATTGATAATGCATGTATTGTCATCTTCCAAAAGTAGTGACGTGTTTTCAAGAACAGATATCACTAGACTATTATACAACGTAAGGACAATGATGAAATGCGCTAGCAAGCTTAATTTTTAAATTACAGGATTACATAGGGATAAATTCTCCGAGCTTTGTGATTATCTGCAGAATATGAGAAACACAAGTGTACGGTCTGTACGAACAACAGTTGCCATATTTATGACCAAAATGAGAACAGGACTGTCAAACAAATTACTTGGAGTCATGTTTGGCATTAAAAAGAGTCAGGTCCAGAGGGCAATTCATTCTGCACGAGAATCTCTAATGGCCGCTTTTGTACCAAAACATCTAGGCATGCACCATATAAGCCCCGATGACGTTTGTGCCAACCATACAGCATTTGCTGCAAAAAAAACCTCTTCAGATCAAGCGAAGATGCAGATGAAGCAGTACTGATTTTGGACGGAACTTATATTTACATTCAGAAGAGTATGGACTACCTATTCCAGCAAAAATCCTATATCCTGCATACAAACAGACCACTTGTTAGCCAATGATGGTAGCTGGATCTGACGGCTATGTACTGACGGTCTTTGGTCCATACTATGCTAATGGAAAAAACAACGATGCCCAAATCACACTACATTCATTGTCTACAAACAGTAAAGACATTAACAACTGGCTAAGACCAAATGATATATTCATTGTACATATGGGATTTAGAGATGCCATCGCATTTATGGAAAAAGGGGGAATTCACTTACACATGCCATCATTCATACCAAAGGGTCAAAAGCAGCACAGTGTTGAAGTAGCCAATACATCGCGATTGGTTACAAAAGTAAGGTGGGTAGTTGAGAGTACAAACGGCCGATTGAAGCAATGGAGATTGTTAGATAAGGTAATGCCAAACAGTCTTATTCTTTGCATAGGGGACTTTGTACGGATTATTAGTGCAATCACCAACAGATTTCGTCCTTCTCTTTTTACAGCTGCAGAACATACAGCGACGAAGATGCTGGAAAAGTCGGTAGGTATAAATTACACGAAAGAGTTCTTAGAAGAGAACAATTTGATATCGAAGCGATCAATATACAGATCACTGGCCGATGCCTCTGACATCTTGGAAACATTTCCTCGTCATGAAATGGACGAGCTAAGGGAAATTACACTTGGAGTTTACCAGTTGAAGCAGGCGCCTCACTGTACAAAGGAACATTTATCTGAAGGTAGTGAATATAGCTTAGGGATATGCACAGAGCATCCAAGTCTCCTAAAGGTAAAAATTCGGTCGCGACACACCAACTCGCACCTACGCAGTGCTTAGATCGATTTTTCACCATCAAGAATAGGATAAAAAATAAGAGGTTGGTACTGTACATGCAAAGATTGTGCAAGGGTGGTTGGATGCTGTGCTCATGTTGCCAACATCTTGTGGTAACATGAGGGAGATACCAGGACAAACTGGTTTCAGAGACATGTGCTCATCCAGTAAATTGTTAGATGCTGCTCATCTTCCAGTTACTGAAGTGGTAAGTGATCCAAAGGAGGAATAGGTCGAAAGCAACATTTAGATGTATATTTTAGCAATCTGTACATACAATTTCTGGGGTTTGAACACATGACCTCCTGCATGATAGGCGGACACTCTACTTATTACTAAGCCACTCCGCGGTTTCGGAACGAACATATAGACTATGCAACTTTATAAGCACCAAACTACAAGATCGTGGTGTTATAGGATTGTCGTACATCGATTAACTTGAAGGTTACTTCTGCATGATGTTACTGATTGTTTTAAGTGTTGCATATCATACACTAAACGACACATATACTACTAGTAGTAATCTGTGTTGCTAATAAAACATTTATTTTTCTAACATCATAATTTGTTCACATTTTGTAAAAAATATTTTAAGCATGTTAGGCAGGAAGTTGTATTTTTCCAAAACAAATATTTGTTTTTATCTTCGTGAGAATTTAATTTATATATTTCTATGCACTCGTAAAATAAATCTGTTTTCATTTTTCGTCGAAAACAAAATCCAATACTAGTATTCAGTCAAAATATAAATGGAAGATAATTGTTTTAAATAATATTATGAATCACCATGTTGAATCATGGGATGTGAGACTGAGTGAAGAGTGAAGGTGAAGGGAGTCCGGCATCTTCATCCAACACTTAAAGTCCCTATCCCGACAACAACAGACACATTTTACAACAGATGTACACCGTTTCTAAACCTACTGACAACGATATATATATCTTACATATTTGGAGAATCCAAACTCTACAGACACACAATAAAGAGTATTAACCAGTCAGACCAAACCCCAAAACTGGAGCTTCGATTTAAGAGTTATCAACACATAATTAATTTTACACATCTCTTATCACGGATATTTTAAGAACTTGTGAATAAACATATACTTTTAATTGGTACATATACGCTATTACATGAGCTGAACACCTGAAAGAGTTTTGATGAACGGTTTGTAGTTGAATTTTCTTTAATTCAGCTGTACTGTGCGATATTCCCAGTTCAGACATTCGTTTGTGTTGTATGTACTTAAACTGCGGTTTCATGTCAGCCAATCCGATAAAAGCGAATGTTATTGTGCCACTTTAAATTAAACGACATAGTCGAACTTTCAACAACTACATGCGAAGCCTTTTGGTTGTCAAGACAAACATATTTTGATGATTTATATTTGATCTTAGATAGTGGTCAATTTAACCAGTTCATGACAAAGAGATGTATAATGTCATGCTTGGATCTGGTATTCCTTTTTTTGACAGCGTTCCACTCTAGAACTTTTTTCTATTTTAGTTTCGTTCTTCACAGGTATAACAATTATATTTAAAATATTGTACCATTGTAAATTATATTTGAAATATTGTACCATTGTAAAAGTCCGTTTTGCCAGCAAATATATTAAGCTAAAAATAAATACCTTGTTCAAATTGTATTGTATTATAGGTTATTGAATTTGTATGGCTAAATATTACTTGGAACGAGTTGTTTTGGCAAAGGACGACTCGCTGTCCTGCGCCAAAACAACGAGTTCCAAGTAATATTTAGCCATACAAATTCAATAACCTTTTTATTGTATACTTTCATATTGTTTTCGATCAATGTTAATTGTATGACTATTACTTTTCATTGTATTTGTGTTATTTTTATAGCTTTTGATGGAATTCCTATCTTGCCATTCAGTTTCATTTTGTGTGGATGATTATTTTGCGCGAAAACGACGTCGACGTCGGATGACGTCATTAAAAACAACAAGCCATTTTCTAAAGTTTGTTTACCATTCGATAACGTTAAAAACAGTGGGTGAGTGACCATTTCAGTTATTTTATCAATTT
Source organism: Cyrtodaria siliqua (assembly GCA_037043455.1). Lineage (NCBI taxonomy): Eukaryota > Metazoa > Mollusca > Bivalvia > Adapedonta > Hiatellidae > Cyrtodaria > Cyrtodaria siliqua. The sequence goes on from JAWPHD010000054.1 coordinate 279,500, forward strand.
TTGCCATAAAAGGTTGAAAAAAAACACGTATTTTTTTGTTGACACTATAGAAAGGATTCCGTTATTTTTATTTGAAAGTAGTTCCTTATTTCTATTTCGCGGCTCTTAGCAAGCACGAGCAAAAGTTCCCGTGCAATATGAATGCGTGCAATATCGTAGAATATTGCACGCTTAGCTCAATGCAAACTAAACGGGACAATATGAAAGTATACAATATATTGCCATATAAGTCGCATAATGTTTGTGCAGAGCCCCACATTCAGCATCGGCTAATATTGCAACACTTAACGTAAATACATCAGGTTACTATTATTTTTAGAATTGTTCAAATATATTATGTAAGTATTTGTTGATAAAACTAACCTAAATGAGCCATAAAACACCAACAGATTTACGTTAAACATATAAAATAAAAGACCCTCTTAAAGTGTTTCCCAACTAAATTGACGCGCCAGAGATAGCTATTTAAACTTGGCGGTAAAATAAATCGCAATGTATTGCAAAGCGAGCGTCATATATTTGCTCCGCGTGACAGCTATTTCTCTATGGACTGCTAGGACTTGTTGTAAATTATAATCAGTAAATACTGCGCTGTATTTCAGGAAACAGTTAATGTTCTTTCTATATCTATGAACTAATTCACATTTTAAATTAGTAATTTCATACTGTTTTATGTGTTTAACAAATTAGGCCTCAAAGCCTGATGTACTCCCTTTAAAGGCATACTCGTAATAATTTAAGGTATATCAACTATTTGTGTTGTTGAAGTTAACTTAAAACAAGAGGTCAATGACCTTGAAGCTCTACCGATAAGTTTTTGATAGCAAGATCAGCATTCCTGTGAAGTTTCATGAAAATCCGTCAAGTAGTTTCATAGGAGTAGTCGCTACAAGTTTTCATTATATAACACTATGTAAACAAAGATGGCCGCTGGCGGCCATGTTTAACGTCACATCGAAATATTTTTTGATAAGGATCAACATCATGTCATACTGATCATTTTAGAAAAAGTCCAATATCAATATCACTTATAGTTTTCAAGAAGTAGTCGCTACAATTTTGTATTTTGAAAATATATCTTTAGCCATGGCAGCCATCTTGAAATTTCGGCCGACCTGAAATTTTGCTATGATTAATTAGACATCAAGAGCAACATTCCTGTGCAGTTTCATGAAAATCCGTCGAGTAGTTACAGAGGAGTAGTCGCTACAAATTTGTACTGGATGACTCTATGTAAAAAAAGATGGCCGCTGACAGCCATGTTTAACATCAAATCAAAACGATTTTCAACAAGGACCAACATCATGACATTCTGATTATTTAAGAAAAAGTCCCATATCAATATCACTTATAGTTTTCAAGAAGTAATCGCTACAATCTTGTTTTTTGAAAATGTATTTTTAGCCGTGGCGGCCTTCTTGAACTTCTGGCCGATCTGAAGTTTTGTTAGGATCAATTAGACATCAAGAGCAACATTCGTGTGAAGTTTCGTGAAAATCCGTCAAGTAGTTTCAGAGGAGTAGTCGCTGCAAGTTTTCATTATATAACTCGTATGTAAACAAAGACGGCCGCTGGCAGCCATGTTTAACGTCGAATCAAAATAATTTTCGACAAGGATCAATATCATGTCATACTGATCATTTTAGGAAAAGACGCATATCAATATCACTTATAGTTTTCAAGAAGAAGTCGCTACAAACTTGTTTTTTGAAAATTTATTTTTAGCTGTGGCGGCCATCTTTAATTTCCGGCCGACATGAAATTTTGCTAGGATCAATTAGACATCAAGAGCAACATTCCTTTGAAGTTTCATGAAAATTTGTCAGGTAGTTTCAGAGGAGTAGTCGCTACAATTTTCATTATATAACTCTACGAAAAAAAAGATGGCCGCTGGCGGCCAAGTTTAACGTCGCATCAAAATAATGTTTGACATGGATCAACATTATTCCATACTGTTCATTTTAGAAAAAGTCCTATAACAATATCACTTATAGTTTTGAAGAAGTACTCGCTACAAACTTGTTTTTTGAAAATATATTTTTTGCTGTGGCGGCCATCTTGAATTTCCGACCAACCTGAAATGTTGCTAGGATCATTTAGACATCAAATGCAACATTCCTGTGAAGTTTCATGGAAATCCGTCTAGTAGTTTCAGAGGAGTAGTCGCTATACATTTTTACTAAATAACATTATGTAAACAAAGATGGCAGCTGGCAGCCATGTTTAACGTCGAATCAAAACGATTTTCGACAAGAACCAACGTCATGTCATGCTGATCATTTGAGAAAAAGTCCCATATCAATATCACCTAAAGTTTTCAAGAAGTAGTCGCTATAAACTTGTTTTTTAAAAATCTATTTTTAGATTTGGCGGCCATCTTGGATTTCACATCAACATGAATTTTTGCTAGGATCAACTAGACTTCATGGGCAACATTTCTGTATAGTTTCATGAAAATCCATTAAGTAGTTTCAGAGGAGTAGTCGCTACAAAAAAAAGTTTACGGACGGACAGACTGACGGACAGACAGACGGACGACGGACGCCGCACCACGGCATAAGCTCTGCTGATCTTTGATCAGTAGAGCTAATGAACATTTAAAAAATAAAATATAGTGTTTGTTTGTCGAAAAGCTTGTATTTTTTCTTTCATGATATAAGACATTGTCTTATTCAACATTGTCTTATTCCACAATGAAGAAATCAGCAGCATCGGTTATTCAAATGTAAAAAAAGTAACAGATACCTTCCGTTGGAATCACTTATTGTGTTCAGAGTTCCTGTTGATGATATTCACGTGTTATCCCTTAAGCCAGTAAATACATAGAAAATAATCAGCATGAGGTACTGAGGTATGAAAAATATGGCACGAGAACACGTTGTAATTCGGTTAAAAAACGAGTTCGAAGCACGAGATTTTAAACTAAACTACAACGTGTTCGAGTGAAAGATTTTCCATAAAAAAACACACTATCATCAAAAAGTTCAAAAAAGGAGAAATATAACAACAACAAGAAATGTTGTGTCGGATGCACTGCAAACATTTGATTGAAAGCTGCAGAAGGACATAGACTCATATGATATTTTCACTCAAAGAACAAACTCCAGTACTAGAAGTCTACGGTTGGCAAGTAATGGCTGAGACATGAATTTTTTATCTTTGACTTCTAAATGTGACCTTGACCTTTGAGGCACAGACATGATTCTTGCACGTGAAATACCTCCTCATTGTGAAGTTTGACCTAACTCCCTTCAGCAGTTTCCAAGTAATTGCTGGGACATTAATATTTTCAATATTTTTACCTCCACATGTGACCTTGACCTTTGAGAAACGGTCATGATTCTTGCGCAAGACACACCTTCTCAATGTGTTGAACAAGTGTGTGAAGCTTGACGAAATACCATTCAGTAGTTTTCGAGGTATGGCTGAGACTCGGACGAACAGACGCACGGACAGTGCGATTACTATATGCCTCCAACATGGAAAGATTACAGAGAAAGCTCACAGTTATTCCGTTGCCACGGTTACACATGATTTTATAGAACGTTTACGTGTTTAGTTCACATTAGGTTATGCCTGTTTATAATAGGCAGGATTTCTATCAAATATTAGTCATTCAAAACTTTAAATACAGACGGAAACAATTATTTGGAATAAACTTATCCTATTGATTGTCTGTTGCCATTGTAACACAGTCACGATATCCATTATTTCTGCCTTAAAGAGTGTACACTTACTATATATGCATAACAAAAATGTAGCATCAACACATATCACTCACTCACTTATTGGAAAGAATAATAAAACAACCGAATATTCAGAGAAAAACATTTTAAAAACGTGTTGCTATGGTTACGCCTGATTTTATCAAACGTTTACGTATTTAGTTGACATTAGCTGTATATTTATTGTTTATACTATGTAAGAATCCTAATATATATCAGTCATTCAAACCTTTAAAAAAAATGGAAACACGTATTTTGAATACACGTCTCCTATTGATTGTATGTTGCCATGGTAACACAATGTAACGATATCCATTATTTCTGTCTTAAAGAATGTACACTTACTATATGTGCTTAATGAAAATTTAGCATCAACAAATATCAGCTGTTCACTGCCACCAACCGCAAATGTTGTGAAAACGTGGTTGCTCCGATAAAAACTAAAAATACATGGCATTTTGAGGGTTTTGTAGCACCAGAGACTATATTTATAATCAGCAGCAACATGAACTGAAGTCATATCACGAGGTGAATTGAAGATATACTCGAAAATCGACTGTAAAACAGTTTTACATTCCAAACATGAGATTTTGAGTGAAGCGGTATAGACGTTGATGAATGGAGTGATACAGACATTATAGAACTTAAAACATACCTGAGTTATAATAAAAAAAAAAAATTACGTGCTGCTTAACTATTAAACTATTGCTATATATGTAAGACACTTACTACATGTATTAACAAAGATAATCTAGACATTCAGATCTAGGTATATATATGTGCACGTTATTTATATTTATCACCATTTCTAGCATAAAATTAAAGAATAAGCTTCCAGTTAGGTCAGTAATTAGGGTTATTCAGCTCGGAGACATCAATTCGGGTTAATCATTAGTAATTCTATTTATAGATATAGCTATTTATAGAATGTATGGCTGTTTTATAGTTACAAAGGAACTAACTCTCTTGGTGATGTTTCACAGAGGTGGAACCCTGTCAGATGACTGATAGTGAGTCAAGTCTCAGAAAAATACATTTGATGTTTATAATAATATAATAATAATAGTAACAACAATGTTTTAAGGTCGCGAAATTCAAAATAAGCTAATACTAAAAGCTAATATTTTAAATTTCTATTAACACTGAGGCTCGTGTACTTTTTAAATCATTGTTGAGAATCTTAGCTCTGTGCAGTATCCATTTGGACAAATTAACATTAAAATGATTAATGCAAATGTTTTACTTTATAAATGCTGCTTACAGAGCTGTAGTTTGTTTTGATGCGGTCGATAAGGGAATGTTAATAAGGCATTGTATAATTGTACAACGATATATTTAGTTAATATATTTTTATCAAGCAGATATAATCATTGCGTGGTTCCGCCTTAATTCCATTCGGCAATGGGAAAGCGTATGTTAGCAGGATCTGATAGCGGATATTTCAACAATAGAACCTGTTTAAAAACATTTTTATTTAAGAATGCGTTAGCCTGTTTAAAATTACCTACTGGATGTTTTAATTTTACAATATGCATTTTTTAAGCCGAAATTAAGGTTTTATTTCATACCCCAGACAACTCCGTTTCGCTTCTTGGTGTGGGGGTTGGATGGGGTATGGAAGTTAATACTCGGTAAACGCAATGTACTGTTATTTTTTGTTGTGTTGTTTTTGTCTTATATTGAGGTTAATATTCAAATCATTGCTGAGAAGATATATTTATAGTATATTTATATCGAGCAGATATAATATTGTTATTTTTGTATATTGTCTTTGTCTCACGTTGAGGTTCATATTCAAATATTGAGAATATTATCTCTGTGCAGCATCCATTTGAGCTAAAATTAACGTTATTTTATGCAAACGTTAAATAGCTACTTCCGTAACTATATACTGATGTAAATGCTTATCAATAGCTACTTCCATAGCTATTGATGGAACATTTAGCTGTAAGTTGTTGTGCTTCACAGAGGTGAAATTCTTCTTTATATAAGTCAATAAGGGAAAGAGCATAGTTTGTACGATTTGTTTTTGTTTTTTTTGTATATGAAACAGATGTTATGCTATTTTTGTTGTTGACAATGTTGTTGTTTTTATACAGTAAAAATGGTGCTTCATTGGGGTATAAGTTTACCTACACTGACAATGAGATTATTATATTTATACCCCTAGTCTTTGCTCTCTTTTAAAATTAAATTTAGGAGCTACATTTTTCTTTTTGGTTTCATTCTTGTTGTTTTTGATCATAAATTGTTTTTTGTTTTTTCACCACTTGACTTCAGAAGTGGTCCCTTTTTAGGAATTTCTATTTTGGAAAGGTGGTAAATGAACATGAAGAGGCATTATAATTTTAAAAAATGTGGTCTAGGTTACTTAAGTTTGTTCAGAAAGAAGATAGTTAAGCAATATACATTTGTAATAGACAGCTATGACTAATTTGAAAATAGGTAGTATTAATTGCAGAGGCTTATTTACAGATTCACTTAAAAGAAGAGACATATTTCATAGATGTATGGACAAATATGACACAACATTTTTGGTTGACACCCACTCCACTAAAGAAGTTGAAAATATACGGCGTTCAGAATAGGGTTACACAGCCATTTTTAGCTCTCATACCAGTAGCAGCCGGGGAGTGGCTATGATGTTCAAAAATAGTTTTAAATTTGAAATCTTGAACAGTATTGTAGATCCGTATGGTAACTACATAGTGGTAGACATCAAATTTTATGAACAGCAGATAACATTAGTGGCAATATATGGACCTAATGATGATAATCCACTGTTTTATAAAAAACTCTTTCAAATTATAGATTCTATTGAAAACACATCAATTATAATAGGTGGTGACTGGAACGTCACCAAAGATTACGATTTAAATAACATTAATTATAAACATAAAAATAATCAAAATACACAAAGGTGTTTAAAAGAACTGATATCAGATTTTGACTTGTTCGACATCTGGCGTGAAATAAATACAAATAAAAGAAGATTTACTTGGACCGGACCAAATAAAAAACAAGCACGACTTGACTATTTTTTGATAACATCAGAGCTAACAGAGTTGATAGATAATGCTGATATTGACATACGATATAAATCGGATCACAATCCTATTTCAATCTCACTGAAATTCATTTCGCAAGAAAGGGGTAGAGGTACCTTTAACATGAATAACAGTTTACTTAATGACATTGATTATGTAAATATTATAAAGCTATGCATTTCAGACACTATTGAGCAGTATTCTTCTGATAATAATGAAATTGATATAACCGATCAATTATTGTGGGAAACTTTAAAACTGATGATGAGAGGAAAAACAATCTCATATTCAACTTATAAAAAAAGAGATCGAGAAAAAAAAGAAAAAATATTGAATCACGGATTGGAGATCTCCAAAACGATGAGGAAAAAAATGAAAATGACATATTAAAATTAAGTTCAGAGCTTAAAGAAATTAGAGTAGAAAAAGTTAAGGGTATAATATTAAGAACAAAGGCAAAATGGAAGGTGGAGGGAGAAAAAAGCACAAAATATTTTTGTAACTTAGAAAAGAGACATTATACAGAAAAATTAATCCCAAAAATAATTGTTAATCATAAAGAAATCACTAATCCAAAGGAAATTTTAAATGAGCAAAGATTCTTTTATAAAACTTGTATAGCTCAAAAAAAGTAACCATAGATAGATTTGATAGAAAAGTTTTCTTTGATGATGAAAATCCATTTTTAAATAAATTAAATGTAGAAGAAAGGGATTCATTGGAGGGCCTTCTATCAATGGCCGAATGTCTGAATAGCCTAAAGAATATGAAAAACAATAGATCTCCTGGATTGGATGGTTTTACCGTAGAATATTATAATTTTTTCTTGTCAGATATAAAACAATATTAAGTGAACTCTTTGAATTATGCTTATACACATCAACAATTATCTGTAAGTCAAAAACAGGGACTTATCACTTGCATACCTAAAGAAGGGAAACCAAAAAAAAAACCTAAAAAATTGGCGCCCAATAACCCTCTTACCTGTGGATCAAAAAATAGCATCATCGGCCATTGCACACAGGATAAAAAAAGTATTAGATAAACTCATTTCCGAGACACAATCTGGCTTTATTAAAGGAAGATACATGGGAGATTGTAACAGATCAATTTTTGATATTTTGGAAAAAGCAAAGAAAGAAAATTCACCCGGTATTCTGTTATTAGTCGATTTCGAAAAAGCTTTTGATTCGGTAGAGTGGCAATTTATAAGGACACACTTTTATACCTCGGCTTTGGGGATTCCATTATTAGATGGTTTAATACCTTGTATAATAATGTAAACAGTTTTATAATTAACAATGGGTATTTATCTGAACTAATATAGAACTAATATAGAACGCGGAGTGAGACAAGGCGATCCCCTTTCTCCGTATATATTTATCTTGTGTGTAGAACTATTAAGTGCTGCTTTAAAAATAAACCCAAATATAAAAGGATTTTAATATAACGGATCAGAATATCTCATTAACCAATATGCAGATGATTCATCACTTACACTTTCAGGAGATGAAATTTCATTAAATACATGTCTGAATGTCATTGAACAATTTGCTGGTTGTTCTGGAATGAGAGCTAACTATGAAAAAACACAAGCAATATGGTTCGGGGCTAAAAGGGGTTGTGGTGAGGAACTAGTTACTGAAAAAGCAATACTTTGGAATCATGAGGGGAACTTCAAATTATTAGAAATAGTGTATGACCTAAATAAGGACGATATGACAATTGATAATTTTAAACAAAAACTATTATCCATAAAAAACCTTTTAAAAGATTGGTCATTTAGAAAAATAACAATAATTGGGAAAGTAACAGTGATAAAATCTTTGGCCCTTTCTATTTTAATACAGTGTTTTACTGTACTTAACGCTCCATCTACAGATATACTACATGAAATAGAAACTGTATTTTACAACTTTATTTGGGATGAAAAAAGAGACAAAATAAAAAGGAAGACTATGATTAACGAGAAACAAAATGGAGAAATAAAAATGATACACGTAGCATCTTTTTGTGATGCACTTAAAATGACATGGTTTGACAAAATATGTGATGTGAATTATAAGGCGCAATGGAAAACCTTACTTTTGGACAATATTGAACGTTTTGGAGGAGATAAATTACTGTTTATTTCACCCCTTTGATTGAAACGTATAGCAATACATTTTAATATCTTTTGGCAAAGTTTAATATGCAAATGGGCTAACATGGAAGATCTGCCTCCGACAACCCCTGAACAAGTTCTCTCTCAAAGCATATGGAACAATGATAATATCCAGGTAAATAATAAAATGCTCCTTAAAGAGTCATGGATCCGTCAATCCATATTCTTTATTAATGATTTAGTGAATAGTGACTGTTCATTCCTAAGCCATCAGGAGGTTTTGACAAAGTACAATTTGAATACCCATTTCTTAGATTATTTTGGAGTTTTAAACGCTGTGGAAACATGCTATCGCAAATCAGAGAAAGCTTGAAAATCCTGAAACCAAATATACGAAAATTCTTAATGGAAACAAAAGAATAACAACTCTTTTCTACAATTTGTTTATTGAAAAAATAGCTTTTAAAAATGAAAAAGCTATCATAAAATGGGAAATGGAAATAAAACCGGAAACTATGCTTGAATGGGAAACAATTTATTCAACTCCATTCCAGATCCTTGATACAAAGATGCAAAACTTTCAGTTCAAATTTTTACACAGGATTATTTATACAAATGCAATGTTATATAAATGTAAACTTATTGAAACAGAGTTATGCACCTTTTGTAGCGAAAGTAAAGAACCATATAAACATTTATTTTACGATTGTGCAGTTGTTAAAACATTTTTGCTTAGATTAAAGGAACATCTTGATACAGAATGTAACTTGACATTTATATTAACAAAGGGGAACTTTCTTTTGAATACTATTACTAATATGTCAATTGAGAACCAATGTTTGTATACTTGTAATATTTGCTAAATACTATATATATTGTTGTAAAGTTAAGGGTGTTACTCCAAAGTTGAATCCATATATTGAACAATTAAAGCAAGAAAAATATGTTGAACTTTATTCTAGATATATGTGCTCGTATAAAAAATCTGAAATCATTACAAAAAAATGGGATTGCTTATGAATATACTCAACTCTTAGCTGTATTTCTCAATACTAAATGTAGTTGATGTATCTTATGTAGACACAACTTATACTGTTTTATGTACTTAGTTCGAACATTTTATAACAATGCTAAGAATAAAATCACAACTATAATAAAGCGATAAGAAGTCTAGATAGGAACTACCAACATAGCTGTTACTCTGCAATTGATACATTGATGTGTATAAACATGATGCTACTAACATTGATTTACTCAGTTTTTGCATTGCTATGTTATCTATCTTTGTTATTTTTGAACTACTGTAAGAAATATGACCAATAAAAAAAATCTAAAAACCAAAACAAATATTAGTAATTTAAGGTATAATAAGAAAATAAAATATTTGTTGAAAGAATATTTGTAGAAAAAAACATTTTAAAAAACCTGTTGCCATGGTTACAGGTGACATTATTAAACGTTTACAAGTTTAGTTCACACTAGCTAGCGACTATTTATAAATAAGCATGTGAAATGAGAAGGATAAGTGACTAATATTCTCTGCAACGTTAACAATCTAGAAAAAAACTGGAAAAAGCAGATTTTGGTTAAAGTGAAGACCGAAACATAGAGTTACCTCCCTTGTAGTTTGCGTAGATATATATAATATGGTCAAACTAACTAATATTAGTATTAGTAGTTTATTAGGGTACACTTTTGGGTTAAAACATTATTCATATTTGCAATGCGATAAATATTTCTTGCTTTTTTGTTCCTGTACCCCTCTTTTTAAAGTAATTTTCTAAACAACATACACGTGTGTGCAAACTTCTTATTCTTTGGAAAATGAGATAATTTATTTTTACCTTTTGTTGAAATATAGTAATTTTGCAAAACATCTATACATTTTTCATCAAAATTTAAATGGGGGCCAAAATTGGCCCTTATCCTACCTAGTCCTTTTAACCTCAATTTTTATGCCAAAATAGCGTTGATGTCAACGCCTTATGCGATAACGCTTATTGTAATAAAATAATCTACTTGATATCTTCAAATACTGACATATTCATAATTATCATGAAGTATAATACTTTCAATTTTTTTTTCATTTTGATCAATAAATTATCAAAAAATAATTCTCGTGATTAAATTCACATTTAGATTTAAATCTGCAAAAAGAATGAAGACTTTGCAATAGCGGAAGTAAAACGAGCATTTATTAATTCAGCGTTCTACGGAATATACAAGTTAATACTTTCATCTTACAAACTATTTGATTAACGAACTTTTTTGCAGAAACACATATTTTCAAACTATTCAAATTTAAAGCACAAAGTCGTCGGCCATTTTATTGAATCTTAATTGCTGCTATGTAAAAAGATGTTGATTAAAATCGGGAGCGATCACAGAAGATACCTCGCAATAGTTTGTAACAAGATAATGCCTAACACGTGCAATATTTATAATCATCATTTCTTGTCAATATTTTATACTTACATCTTTTATATCAAGTAATTTCATTATTTCCTCTAAGGAAAAGGCTATTGACCATCAAACCTGTAAAGCAAGGACCTTGCATATATGATAACGGTCTTGGTTTTGATGAGAGTTATCTTTTTCAGATCGATATTTTTGTAGTTTTTCACTTATTTTAAGGTTGTTTTCATATAGGTTGATGTTTATTGTATATCATCAATTACTTAATGGTTTGTTGAGCATAGGTGAGTTACCTTTAAGTTTAGAGGTTTAGAGGGTTATATTTATTTCATTGTAGGTCTTTTCCAGTATAAGATCCAGATCCAGACGGCCAGCTCCAGTAAAATGGTTACTAAATGCTATTTCACGGGAGTTTAACAATTCCATTTGGTAGCATTGTACCTGCATAGAATTTCTAATTCTTCACTGTTCCAACACGCACAACTTTGACTGCTGGTGACCGTTTGGACACACCACTTTCACTGTTCCAGGTTGTCTAGAGAAATGTAATCATTTCCAAAAACACTAACTTGGTCACTAGTGACCGCCTGGATCCATCACTTTGAGTGATGGTACAACTTTACGCATACCTTCCTGAGATGAACCACTAATAGTATAGCTTGATGTCCACCTCCCTCAGAAGTAGTTTATTTACTTAATAAACCTAATAATATTTCCACTCTTTCTCAAGTTCTTCCGCTCCACAAATCCTGATACGGACTGCGAAGTACACACCCGTTAAACAGCCCGGGAGTTGGAGCTGTCGGTAGCAAATGGCAAACCTAGCCCCTGTTACAATATCGTCATTCACGTAATCATAAAATAGCTTTTTTATTCTAGATATTTGATACTTAACCTGTAATATTTTTACAGCATATCTACAATAATTCAGTAAGATATCTTTCTAATGTATTACAATATTATGAATTTGTTTTAATTCTTTGATTACAATTAATCACAATGCAGGATTAGAAATCAAGGGAAATAATCCTAAACTAGAACATGTTCTTGGAACTGCTTATTCCTTTCAGAACATACAACTATTTTGTGTTGTAAAATCACTTTAATGACGCAATCTTTGAATTGTCATTTGTGTCCCTTTCATTGTCATTGTCAGATACAGCTAACTATTGGGGCTCAGATGGTCCTGGTCTGTTATTGCTACAATTTGCTTAAACCATATAAGCGGGTGCATACTTTTGAGGACACACTATAGTACAACAGTTGAACGTGACCCTGTCTCTTTCGTGTGGCATGTTTGAGCAGAAGAGCAAATGCGTGTTACGATGTCAAAAAATTATCAAAAATGAATGAAATATGTTTTATAGACTAAATTAAAGAAAGGAACTGTCATTTTAAGAATTCCTTTTTCGCAAAAAGACAAATACGTACACAGAAGTTTGAAGCGGGCCCAAAGAATGTCGAGCATGCGCAATCAACCCATTTTACCTGAAAATAGATATACAATAAGAATACATCCAGTAAAAGCTGTTTCAGTAAATACGAAGTTCATTACTTTGCCTGTGAAATCTCCTCTATAAACGGCTCGTCAAACACAGCTGGGTTAATTTCAACCATTTCTTATACCTCAAATAATGGTATCTGCATAAAAATCATCTTCCATCGTTTGACAGCACAGGTATAACTGTGTTTGACGGCTGCTCTTTGACAGCAGACGGAATGCGAATCGACCTTGACCGCTGCATTTTCTTCCAAAAAGTTCAAAAATAAATGAGAAAAAGATCGCAAACATGAAAACAACATAGATGTAGACAAAAACATTTTTATTTTGACAACATTTGGTCAAAAAACTTCGTAAATATTAAAGAATCGACAAATATCGTATCATTTTATTATGTCAAATGACGCGTTCTATTTATAGCCGGGAAATTCCCAATCGTGATATTCTATGAATAAGAATGAAGTTCTGCGGACGGTTTATTCAACAATACTAACAGCTGATTGTAGTCAAATGCACGCATTTTGTCCAATGTGAAATGCCAAAATACATGATAATACTACTGATAGCAATTATACTGCGATGTTTACAGATGCAACTATCAAAATGAATAACAACATGCATGCGACTGCATTCATTATATTCGAATGATGATTATTTTTGTTGTTGTATTGCTGTTTTTTCAGGCAAAATTACCAGCACAAATTAAATATCGGAAAGTAAAAAAACAAGTGGCATGCAATAACATTCTCATGTAATATCAGAGAAATGCTCTCTACAGTCGCACAAGGTACTTTACCAATACAACACCGAATTAAAAGAAAACATAATAACAGGATCATGTGTGAACTCGCTAATGACAGAATGAAATACAATTCCGTGATTAATTGTCTACACAAGCACCTTTGATAAAGTTGTTAGTCCATATCGCTTTCCAATTGATAGAATTTCTAACAATTTTCAAATATCATACATTTAAAAGTCGATCATATGCAAATGAATATCGATTTGTTTATGTTTAGCTAATTATTCTAATTACCGAGACAGCTGTAGGTGATAGATAGAACATGATTCACTGTGTGTGATGTCTTGACGATTTGTTATTAATGGCAGATTAAACTAGGCAGTACTGATAGGCCATACACGTACAACTGAGACCTGCAACTGAAGGAAAACTAGTAGCCATATAAACTTGGTAAATGGACACACGGAAATCTTAAGCATTGAAATTAGCTTCTAAATTTATTTATCCAGCATCATTTCGACTTTAAACCTACTTGCATATAATTAATTTAATCTTTTTGTTTATCTTATTCTACCATATGTTTCATTATATTATTGGTGCAATATAATCAACAATTAATGCATTTAATATGCAAACACAGTGTGTCATGTATATCTATAGCCACACCAGCAGGTGGGGCTTATTATGAGATTGCCTATCTATCCAGTATATTCAAGGAGTTCTGTATTAGAGACTGAGAAATAAACATGTAAACCAATTGTCATGTTTTCAATGATATTACACAGTGTTTTATACTTTAACAATAATAATTACTAATGATTGTACAAATGCAAGTTAGGTAGAAAACGAAGTGAATACTTAGAATCAAGATTGTTTTGTTTTCGTTAATGCTTATGCGTCAACACTAGTATGCGAGACTTCTACAATACTAAATTCATTCTATATATACATGATATGTAAGCCTTATGTGTGTAACCCATGTTACTTTTATGTTATATTACTTTGCATTGCTTATATAGGACACCTGTCTTTTGTGTCAAACTGTACTTGTTATTGTCATGTGATTGTCATATGATTGTCATGTGATGACCTAGTTACTATATTTAGTTGCAAGAGAGAGAGTGGTTCCCTGTTGTATGATAGTTATGTATGTAAGAGTTGGGATCCATCACCATGCACGAGCAATTGTGCACGTCACAACTGCAATCCCGCCACACTTACAAGTAACCGCCACATCTATCTTTTCTTCACTCTGGCGATATACTTTGCTGGGTAAGGTTGTCCTTCCCGGAGAACAAACATATGAAGAGTCATAGTATTCCCTATACCAGAGTGAATACTCTTATAATATTATGTGCGATAATGATACAGGATTCTGGTAAGATTTGTTTTCTTTGTGTAACTAGTATTTTTACTATCTGACGTTATTGTTAGTCTCGATACGCGCCGGTATTGTGAATTAATCGTATAGGAAAATGTTATAGTTTTATCTTCTTATTCATTGTTTGCAGGCCCTATCATATGTACCGTATGATCTCCAATAAATGAATTGAATCGACTACGTGCTATTTCTATATGCACCCGGTTACAAATGGCTCCCAGACGAGGTATGGAAAAGGTTTTGGAGAAACAGCGAGGACTGCGAGGGTAAACCCAGACGCGCGGTTCCCAAGTTGATTTGGAGTGGCTACCGAGACGTCGGTAATATAATGAGTTTTTTTTTTCCCGGGGAGTCGAAATATGGACGGCCGGAGAATGGAAGAGTGCTTTTTTTAAAGTGCACATTGACTACATAACTTTGACAGTTGGCGGGAACGTTGCGGATGTATCCATAAACAGAGTGCCGGAAATATTTGTGTGGACATGGATTCGCGTGTGCAGTGTTGTTTTTATTGTGTTTTTATATAATTTTGGATTTAGGACAATTTGAGATTGCCGTAAGCTATAGTTTATATTATATGTATCATACATGGGTATCGGTTATGTTCGCCGAGTAGCGGGTATAAATTGAGAAAAAAATAAGTTTAGATTGCAAAAGTCACGTGGGTATTTAACCTTTCATTTAAAGGCATATTTTTCTTACCTTTCATATCAAATTTTGATTGCATTTTGATATTTATTGTTTTCCAAATTAAATCGTGTTGACGTATAGGCCAGGTATTGCCTTATTCTCTATATTGCTAGTTCCATGCAGCTTATAGAAGTCAGCTGTTTTTCTACAGTCCAGGGCCAGATTTATTAAACATCTTACGATAAGTCTGAAGTTCACTTTTTTCACCTACGCATTCAATGTAGACAATTACGTGTGTACATAGTGCAACGATATCACCTGTGTAAGAAAATGAAATGAAATCACGTTTATTTGAGAAGTGATAAGTTAGAGGAACTAATGACGGAATTTTTCAACAGTGTTCAGCGCACTGAAGAGAGCGTGACTCAGTTTGCATGCAGGCTCGAGACACTGTTACAGACCATCATCAACAAAGGTCACTTGCCCTACCTGGCCAAGGATGATTTGCTCCGTCAAAAGTTTTGTACCGGACTCATTTCTAAACCTTTGGAAATGCAGACGCGTCACGCATATGACTATATCACTGATTATAACAGCTTACTTTGAATGAAGAAATGTATTTTTGGCGGTTAATTGTGAGTGTGGCGGGAATGCAGTTGTGACGCGCATAAATGCTCGTGCATGGTGATGGACCCCAAATATTACATGCATAACTATCATACAACAGGGAACCACACTCTCTCCTACAACTAAATATAGTAACAATGTTCACATGACAATAACATGACAATAACAAGTACAGCATGACACAAAAGACATGTGTCCTATATAAGCAATTGCTGTTATGAAACAGACTATAGACTATTTACACTACATCCGGAAACAAAAGTTGGCCAATGTTACTACACTGTTGACAAATTTGTAGGACTGTGTATCACTTTGAAAAAAATCAATAATCAAGGTATTAATAGGTAGATAAATAGGAAAACGATTTTATAACAGATTTATAACCACTAAATTCATATATAACTTGGACAACATATATATGAGACCTGAAACAAATAATTACATTTTAATTTCCACCTGCAATCCGATTGAAATGCATTACTTTACTGTTGAAGACTGTTGCTTGTCAAGAATAGACACAAACAAAATAACCATTCTGAAAATTTTATTAAATTTTCTGAACATAACACTAATAAAGTTATGGAAATAATGTATATTACGAATAACTGCGGAAGGTCCACTGGAATTTTGAAAGTCAAATTGCTTTAGTTTGTAACATTAAAGGGATACATGCCAAATTGCTTTGAAGGAGCATTTGCAAATAGCACAACACATAAAATATAAAAAAAATTACACTATTTGCATAACATAATGTGAATAACACCATTATCTTTCCAAAACTGGATTTCTGCAAGTGTAAACAACCGAAAGATAAATATTAGTATAATATCCTGAAATGTAATATATAATATTAGGTAAAACAAATACATTTTACATCACTGTCTCCTGGAAATAAATATAAAATTTAGATAAAGTATTTACTATTTGTCTCGGAATTTTCATTCCAAACCACGGTAATTAGAGATATCCATTCTCCGTATCTCTCGGGTGCCCTCCGCTGTCTGACGGGTCGCCGAGGTGGAGATTCTGGCATGGACCGGTGGGTTGTCTCATTCACTGTGATAGGTTCTGCCTCCGTTAGTTGTTTAGGTACTGTCTGGGGTGGGACATATCAATTTCTTCAGGTTGTTCGAAGGCAGACGTATGGCTGGGCTGGTGCTGCACCTCAGAAGCTTGCACACTGAAACCCTGAACGGTGATCTCTGTTATCTCCTCTGGCAGGTGCGGTTCAACCGAAGTTAGAGTTGACTCTACAGACTCTACACATGGCTCTTGCGAGGCATCTGAGTTGTTTCTCCCCTATGATGGTAATCACCGGTTGTCATGCCCCACTCGGTGTTGTTGAACGCACTGCTTCTGGTACTTCCGTTTGAACACTGGGGCTTCAGGTTGAGTCCTGGGGATTTCCACTCCTTGGTGTGGTTCAGTGTTTCCCACAGTTGGAGATGTACCTGAGGTCGTCGGTAACGTTGAAACGATCCGTCTCCGCTGCGGTATCGCATACTCTGGCACTGTGAATCCCAGTACCTCAGATTCGGATCCTGAGCTCGAAGACTCCGACTCTGAGGTGGGCTGGTGTTCTCTAGTATGGTGTCTCTTGCTCTTCCTCTTAGGGATAGTCTTTGGCAATTCTTCGCAGATGTCGACCTTATCCATAGGTTCCTCTGTGGGAATGCTGTTGAAAGAAAACAGAAATGTGCGATGTAGAGTCTTAATAGGCCCTACGACATCCAGTCGCTGGATTCTGTAAACGGGGATATCCTCATTCGGCATGGACCGGACATCATAACCAGGTCGATCCCAGCGACAGCAAGCTTATGCCTACCCTGTAGCCCTACGTTGCGGATAAGAACCCGATCCCCAACTTCAATTGTGGATGACCTGACATACTGGGCCTCGTTTCGAGATGCTTACTGGGCAGCTTCTGTCGCTGCGGCTCGATATGCAAATTTCTAGTCGTTGACGAAGCTTCGCAGCATACTCCTTTTGGTTGTCGGCACGATCCCCTGGAATGTTTGTTCCTAGGTAGGCATCCACCGATAATCTGTGCAGCATACTCCTTTTGGTTTTCGGCACGATCCCCTGGAATTTTTGTTCCTAGGTAGGCATCCACCGATAATCTGTGGTGCCAACCAAACATAAGGTAATGGGCGAGAATCCCGTGGCATTACTTCCGCTGCTGTTGTACGCTTGAACCAGTGGTGCGATGTAGTTTTTCCAATCAGGTTTTTCATCTTCCTCCAAGTTCCCTAACAACTTGATCAACGTGTGGTTGTAGCGTACAGCAGAACCGTACCCCATTGGATGGTATGGAGTAGTCCTGGATTTATTTATACCCGCCAATCTGCAAAGCTCCTCTATTAGCCGGCTCTCAAAATTCCTTCCCTGGTTGCTCTGGAAATCCATAAAACCGGAAATAGTTGTCATACAGTGCTTTGGCTGTTGTCTGGTTCCGGCAAGGTATGGCCTGAGCGTACCTTTTAAAGTTGTCAGTAATAACCAATATGTTCTCAATGCCACCCTTGCTCGGTTCCAAAGACAAGAAGTTCATGCACACCAACTCCATGGGACGGGTAGTATGAATAGACACTAATTCTGCAAATGGCTTGGCAGGAGTAATTCACCTGGTACATCTTGGGCACTGTTCCACCCAGCTGTTCACAGTTTTCTCAAAGCCTGGCCAATAAAACCACAAGGTCTTCTCTTTGCCCTGGTGTCCTGCATCATTGTGGATTCCCCTTAATTCAATCTTTCTATGGGATTCCTGGATGGATCACTAGCTGCTGGACTTCTTGACCTTCCAAGTTAGTAGTTCTGTATAGGGCATTGTCCACCAGACTGTGTCGACTCCATTCTTGGAAGTACTTTTTGTCCTCTGGAGGCTCGAACCTGGTACGTGGTGCGCTTTATCATTGTACGTTTTCATTTGAATACATTTTTATATCACTCGTGTTATTCTGACCGCCATCCTGAGCTCTGCTAGACTGAGTTTATGTATTTTTTACGTATGACGTTTTTTAAGATTATATTTCGATGGGTTGGTATCAACAATTTAGTAAATGGTAGAATTGTCTTCATAACTAAAACGCGCCAAGAACGAAATCAATTAGCGTTTATATTGACGCGTATCGTTAGTAGGAAGTAATTAAATAAAGGTCATATAATATGGAGCCTATATTACAGGATCCTGAATTAGTTAGAATAACTGACCATATTTAGCGGTAAAATACGATATGCTGGATTGTCCGATGCTATCGCAGAATTTCAGAACTGTTATTGTTTGATAGATGGATGAGAATGTAAATTAATTAGACTTTTAGTTCCGGCTGATAATGCAGCTAATAATATAATTATTGTTTGACGCCTCCATTATCTCAGGAACTCGGGAGTACTAATTCGTATATCTAGTGTAATCTACTGAAGATAATGTTATTTCGACGCATATCACTCAGTGCAAGATTTTCAAGGCTGGAATAGACGAAAAGCAAAACAGACTTCCGATCTTTTTATATTTCTTTCCAACGATGTACTGGATTCCCAAATTACACAAACAACCATATAAAGCCTGTTTTAGTTCCAATGCTACTTCTTGCACTACTACAAATATATCTAAACGTTTAACATCTTGTCCGACTGCCGTTAAAGATCACGTTAAACAATATTGTGCTCAAGCTTATAAAAACTCTGGGATACATTCATTTCGGTATATTAAAAATTCAGGCGACGTTCTTGATAAAATGTGCAATAAACGCCAAGCTTCATCTATAAGTACTTATGATTTTTCTACAGTATATACAACTTTACCACACAACCTTATCAAAGACCAGCTTATTGCTCTCATTCGAAACACTTTGGCTAGGGAAAATACCGCATTTTGGGCATGTAACAATATTAAAGCGTTTTGTATCAACGGCAGTTTAGACAATTACACTATGTGGACTAGCCATGAAGTTTGTGAATCACTTATTGTTCTATAATATAATATTGTCTTCAGGTATGGAAGGACCGTTTATAGACGAATTGTTGGTATCCCTATGGGTACGAACTATGCACCGCTTGTATACATGCTATGAAAAAACATCTAACTGGTGTATGCTTCACTTCTTGTTTTGCGCCAATCTTAAAGAAACTGATTCATATGTTGTATATGGCTACGTCTTCTTGCTTTATTAGATGATATCTATTTATAATTAAACTTAAAATTATTATATATTATTTATATAACATAACATAACAGGACCTGAATAAAACACTAGTAATTAGGATTAATAGACACTTTTAAATAATAAATCATGACAATAAATAAAAACGTATTTACACACAGATAATATACCATTTGATCAAAGGAGGACGCGGGTGAGGAATACATTACAAGTGTTTCTTTATCTATTAGTTCGGAAATAAGCATATACTTAAAACATATCCGTACTGTAAAGTGTGTATCATGCTACACACATTGTAAATGTGCACCACATTAACTGTTGTCAGAACCAACAATATTTTAGTGTTTAAAACTGTCATAAGTATTGCAATTGTGTGTTTTAATGAGATGCTGAGTATAATTAAGTTAAATAAAAACATCGCATACTATATACAGCGGTATAGCGTATGTGCATGTATTCATGGTAACTATGAGAAATATATTTAGTTATTCAAATGTCAACAAATTTCAAAGTTATAATTACGTGCAAACTGAATGGATTCGTGCATATCTTCCTAATATTGAAATAGTAGACGTTCTACGTGCAAGAAGATGTCAAAAACAATTACTGTCACGTCACTATTCTTTCATTCAGCAACGCTCTTGCACAGTTATCACTATCAGAGAGTTAATTGCATGTGTTTACCAAACATTTATTCAAAACAACGAATGGCGTTGTTGCTTACCAAGAATGTATTTTCGAACAAAACAACGTTGTTGATATCAAACTAGTCTTCTTCAAATGTACTGTTCAAAATCAGAAAATAATAATAAAATGCAAATTGCAAGTAATGTAAAGATATAGAAATAGTTCCTGTTTTGTAGATACATACGTGGGTGCATACTGTGATGTTTACTTTACGATATCATAGTTTATATTCTACTCATCTAACGACTCCGTAAAAATTGAAAAATCAGTTTACGGCTGCAACTATGCCAAATGAATAAAAGTATGCATGCTATTGCATTCATTTTAACTCCCAAATCATGGATATTTGCTACTTTTATCCATTAACATTCCATCTTTTCAGTCCGTGATATATAATATGAGAGAAATGCTCGCTGCAGTCGTAAAACGTTACATTACCAATATTAAAACGAATTAAATAACTTGATATAAGGAACATGTGTCAAACATATGAACTCGCTAATTAACATGATTAAAGGATGGAATACAAGTCCAGAATTGATTTTCTTTGCACGCACTTTTGTTATCATTTTCAGTCTATATCGCTTTCCTGTTCATAGCATTTGTAACAAATTTCAAATATAATATATATACAAGAAGTTCATATACAAATGAATATCATTTTTTTTAATGTTTAGCTAAATATTGCAATTAGCGAGATATATGTAGGTATTATGATAGAGAGTATATGAGATACTGTTGAAAAAGAGTATGATAATCAGTCAGGGGTGTAACGTTTACGCGTTATTTTCGTAATAACTTAAATGCGTCTATATCGCTTTCCTGTTCATAGCATTTGTAACAAATTTCAAATATAATATATATACAAGAAGTTCATATACAAATGAATATCATTTTT
This sequence comes from Cyrtodaria siliqua, assembly GCA_037043455.1. Taxonomy (NCBI): domain Eukaryota; kingdom Metazoa; phylum Mollusca; class Bivalvia; order Adapedonta; family Hiatellidae; genus Cyrtodaria; species Cyrtodaria siliqua. The sequence goes on from JAWPHD010000054.1 coordinate 301,420, forward strand.
TTTAATGTTTAGCTAAATATTGCAATTAGCGAGATATATGTAGGTATTATGATAGAGAGTATATGAGATACTGTTGAAAAAGAGTATGATAATCAGTCAGGGGTGTAACGTTTACGCGTTATTTTCGTAATAACTTAAATGCGTTATTTTCGTAAAGAACCAACTGTTGTCTCCCTTTGATCATAATTTGAAAATAACGGGAATACGTTATTTTGGTTTCTTTATTGTTTGCTATACATTTTGAAGGAGGTGTAACTCTTTTAACAGCGATTGACTCAATCAAATTTCCTGAATCGCTTATTCCCATTAATTTGAATTTAATAATTGCGTGCAAATTGAAATGGGTGGCGGGGGTGGTAGGACATGTCTCGTGGTAGCGACATACCCAGTTTGTACATTAGTCACGTTTTTTATCTCACCCCTTAGTGATCTTCGTATGTTCTGTTTATTTCCGTATTATACATGTTGGTCGTAGACTGTTTAAATTAAGAGAGAGAGAGAGCCAGTCGCTTTATATCGTAATTTTAGTGTACATTAGTGTACTGGTAAGTTATACCTCTGTGTTTTATATACGTTAATTAGAATCAACGTAAAATGAGTTTTTATTATTACAATTTAAAATATCATTGTCATGAATCATAATATTATGAGATTATATACACGTTTAAAGCAAAGAAACTCACTTCAAACTGATTAAAAATACAGATGTAAACTATATAACGTGTTTCCTTTTTTTATTTAAAGTGATTTCTTTGCTTTTAAATGACATTTTGTCAAACTGCCATATATGATAAAATGGCACTATGATAGCATCATTCTCAAATGGCCGGCTCCATTTATGTTCTTTGAACAGTTTCATTAGGTCATATCGCCCTTATTTTTTTATGCCATTTGAATAATTCTTACAGTTTTTTTTCAATTTTTTCGGGGTCCTTTAAAATAAACCTTCTTGCAAAATGGTGCATCAATCCTTTTAAGTAATTGAGTAATTAAGTTGTATCATGTTTATCAGATTATACTTATAGTACCATGATAATACTTACAATTAGGTACAATTAGGGTATTACAGTGTTCATTCGAAATAACACAAACACGTTATCTTCCCGTAATCTATTATATGATTATTACAGCGTTCTCACAAAATAACGCAAAAACGTTATTTTCGGATAGTAATATATTCTTAAACGCCGAAACGTTCATTTTTTGTTTAAATAATGTGTTTATGTTATTACAGTGTTATTTTAATTTAAAACAAACACGTTATCATGGTTATTTTCGCAAATTAAGCTATTATAAAGCATGTGTTAAATATGATTTATATCAAAATCTTTGAAATAACGTGTTAAAGTTATTACAATGTTCTTTCAAAATAACACAAACACGTTATTGTCCGGTAATCTATTATTATATTGGTTTTCATATTCGGCCGGGCAGTTATTTTCGGATAGTAATATATTCTTAAACGAACAACAGGCTGTGACGAATGCATTTTTTTTTCTACCATGATGGACAGTGATTAACTTTTTTTGAAATAACTTGTTTAGGTTATTACAACGTTCTTTCAAAACAACGCAAAACAATTATTTTCGGAATGTATTATATTCTTAAACGAAAGGGCTGTGACGAATGCACAAGTTATTTTGATTGCATTTCCTATTTCTAACCACGATCGTCAGTGAATATAATTCGTTTTTAACATGTATAACTTGTTTTCTGTTATTGCACTGTTTTTTTTTCAAAATAACACAAACACGATATTTTCGGATATACAGTATATTCTTTCAAACTAACGTAAAACAGTTATCTTCGGATAGTAATCTATAATAAGGCTGTAACAAACATGACAAATGCATAATATATTTTATTTGCATTACCTCTTGTGTGACCTCGACGGTCAATAATTAAGTTTTGTTCAAATAACGTGGTTAGGTTATTATAGTGTTCTTTCAAAATATCGCAAACACATTATTTCAGGAATAGGTTTTCATATTCGGCCAGGCAATTATTTTCGGAAAGCACGAACAACAGGCTGTGTGAAGAAGGCACTTTTTTTACAACGATGGGCAGTGATTACGTTTTGTTGAAATAACTTGACTAGGTCACTACAGCGTGTTTTTTTCAAAATAGCGGAAGTTATTTTCGGATAGTAATATATTCTTAAATGAAACGGCTGTGACACATACACAAGTTATTTTGATTTCCTTTCCTCTTTTCTAATCACGATGGGCAGTGAATATGTTTCTTTTATATACCATTTGTAAAGTGTTATGGTTATATATAATTACACTATTCTTTCTAAATAACACAAATACGTTATTTTCGGATATACCGTATATTTTTTTCTAAATAACGCAAAGCAGTTATTTTCAGACAGCAATATATTATTAATCGAAGAAGCTGTGACTAACATGAAGAATGCACAATATATTTTAATTGCATTACCTTTTATCAATCGTGCAAAATCGCTCATTTCCGTAGATCATCGGAAAAAATGCTCCTGGGTATTTCCAAGGGTTTTGGTGATTTGCCCCGGCAAAGTACCGTGTAAACCGTAACAAAATATAGACCCGGAAATGAATTGATTGTAAACATATTTGTATTATTTATTAAATGTTATACTCTTTTGAAATAAGTCTTATCATTTTATAGTCAGTTTATGTAAAAATAGTTAAATATAAAAATATTTTGTAATTAATTGCGTATTGTTTTGTTTACATAACAAACGGAGTAGCCAATCGTAAACGCTCGGCCAATCCCGTCATTCTTCGGGATGTAGGAGCACCATGATGGTTCAATGGGCGCCGCCATTATTTATTCCACGTGACTGACACCACGAGATCGAAAAGTAGTATCCAAAGCGGTAGTCAATCATTTTTGTGTTTGTGACGTCATATGCCTTTATTTCTTATTAGCATTGACATTTTGCATGCTTTTGGGTTTACTGTGTTCTGTGAAAACGGAATTTCCTGTTCGACTTTTATACTTCTATTAAATAGGATTGCATTTCATAGTTAGGGTTAGTCTATATTAAACAATGTATTGACAATCTTAGCATTCATTAATAGTATAACTGTCAACAGTAATACTACTTCAAGATATTAAATAGAGTTTTTAAACCTTATTACTGTCACGTATGTCAACATATGGTATAATGCGGAGACGATAACGTATAAAGGTAAGTATTAAGGTCGAACAGAAAAGTAGCATTGACAGAACATGTTAACTGAAAATATAGTGGGGCAGATTGGTGAAAAAAATGTGCAATGTTTCACAAAAGCACCAAACTTTGCACATAGCTAGACAATACCATACTGAAAAACATCGGCTATGGACCCACGCCAGATTTTTCTAAATGGCCGCCAAATATGTAATAAATAATCAGTTGAACCTATATGTATCAGGTTTTAACAACATATATTACGGCAATCGCAACAAATTCCGCAAAATGATAGACAAAGGGTCACGAACTACAATCTGGGTATATTTTAAGTTCAAAATGGCTGTCGTTTTCAAAATGGCCGCCAAAACGTGTTGAAAATAGCAAAAAGTATAATTTGTTTAATAGTTGTTTGTAAGAAAGTAATTAATATGTTGAATTTGTACACTCAGTTGTCTTGGCATATTACTTGTTTGTTAATATTGTAATAAATAGTTATTTAGCGGCACCCTATGGTTAATCAGTTGAACGATTTAGAAGTTTAAATCAAATTTCACTTCCGATTGACTCTAGGTTTTCTCCAGCCATTGGAATTTCTAAAGGGTACTAAACTAATTTTCTTATCAGAAACTGTCGGTTTATTATAAAAAATATATTTATAAAACCTTAAAAAACATTGACTTGTTAAACCTTATTTACAAGGCAAAACAAGTAAACAAAACCTAAACGCGAAGACATTTTATGCAAACGGATTAACTGCGTCGAAACTATATAGTTGCGAGCAGAAATGAAATTGGCTGAAACCCAATGTGAAGATCATAATGGCATTTTGCGTTGAAAGCTTCGTATTTAAAATGGAGGCACATAAAACAATCTGAAACTTGTTTGAAGACTATAGATGGACCAGTGCCCATGAGGCAATTATGACACTGCAGATTCCTTTCTGAAATAAAAGAATGCATCAGGGAATGAACATCACGTGATTACCATACTTATGTTATGGTAAACCGGGCTTACAGTTATTTGAAGTGTGAGCAAGGCGAGCCTTAGACATTGAATATTGCACATGACGATCATAAATAGAAACCAAAAGTTCGCAATTGCAATACTGTTCAGTTACACTTTAAATCTTAAAATTAGTCATCTCTGTGTGTGAGATAAAACTCATTAGTGTTGTCTCATCAATACCAAATAGACTAGCTCACAAGCAGAAATATAAGATTGTGAAAGAAGATGCAGGTGCAGTAGATGCTGTAAACACATCGCAGCTTCCACACTGGATGATCTCTGAACCAGATATGGTTAGAGTTATCTGTTAATTTCAGTTATTGCAATAATTCATCAGGCGCTGCCTATGAAAATACTCTGATCTTTACCATCAGGAACAAGTTAAAGATGTTTGTAAGACAGTTTGAGTGAAATAGTAGAGGAATTAGAAAATATATTCAAGGACAATATTGAGGATTTACTGGTACTTGACTTACGTTACATAGACGACTCTCGTGTGACAGAAATTGCAATAAATATGTAAATTATGTAATGCAAAGCATGAAACGTTTGTAACAGAGCTTATAGATGACATAACCAAGTCTGTCTTTAAACAGATAAACCAGAACATGTTTTCTATCCTCAGTAGTCACCTACAACAGATGCTATAACTTGCTTTCTCTTCTCGCATATATATGTATCATATTAGGTTCCGATTAACGGCAGATTAGGGTGTCTCACCAGCCTTTTCTAATTTAAATTTGGAAAACATTTTTGGATTTTAATCAGACTACACGAGCTACCTTAAAAAAGGCATTTTAATGCTTGCAAAACATTAGTAAGTATGATTAACAAGATCTTTTACACATTGTTGAATGTCACTTGCAGAAGGTTTAGTAGGTGACGGCCATCATGCAAAACAAAATCAAAGCTCTGGCTAACTGGCATAGCAATCGGTTGCGATAGAAGAGAAACAAAAAGCAATTTCATTAAAACAGAGATGAAGATGTGCCTTGTATCAGACAATGAGAATTTGGGACTGATCTCGATCATTTCACTAAGATGATACGATACAATGAGTGTGTTGCATGTGACATATACCAAACAATACTTCATTAAACTTATGCTATATACAGTAGACACAGACACTGTAGTACATGTTATAGCAATGGTAAAGTAAATACAATTAGATGAGCTATGTGTTAGTTTTAGGAGCTAGGAATCACTTAAGGTTCTTCGTTGCAGACTGTATTGCCTATTCATTAGTTCATATAAACCAAGACGAATAGTTGCTTTTCACACTTACTAGATACAATGAAATACCTTCATTTGCGGAAAAGGTAAAACCTGTGCATGGACAATCTGGAAATACTATGTTGAGGTTGCACAAGCTTTCCAATTCCAAAAATTGTTCTTCTTGGAAAATGTATGCCAAGAGGAAGTGCATGTTCGACAAGAGGAAGTGCTGTTAATGTCGCAAAGAATTGTTGACATTCAATGGTTCCAAGATACAACAAGTCCATGTCACCAATTAATGTTGGAAGAGGGTATGTTGAAGCCATTCTCGATAACACTACCACAGCCATCAGCGTTTGCAAGGGACTTATTAAATGTAGATGTCAAAAAGACAAGTGAGGTGCAATTTAAAACGAAGTGTCAAAGCAGGAATGATGTTTACAGTTTTTTTAAACATGGGATGTTGGGTACTGTGACTGTAATTAAGAAAAATTGTACCATTCAGATCATAGATAGTCAGATAAGATTACATGTAATGTTAGCTCTCATATTGAAAATGTTCAAATGATATGACCACTTATTACATTTGAGTTTGTATATATAACAAACTTCTTTTTGATTTTGTTTTCTGATAGTGTCTTGTTAATATTGTTTAAATCAACAAATGTAATTTAAGGTCGTAATTAAATCTAATTCCGATAAATCAGAGATGAAAAATATTGTTTAAGTATCCTTTCCGATATTTTTTCTCCAAGTGTTTAGAAGACTCGGCAAGCTTGATTTGTTTTTATAACCTGCGGCGTCCCATTAGTTTTGTTACTTCATATGCATGTTTTAAAATCAGTTTTAATAATAATGTATATAGTTCAAAGCAAATTAGTTTTACATATTGCTCATTGTGGAATATATTGCACCAATAATATATTAAAACTTGTAATAGAATAACCACAAACAATTAAAAATTCTGCATTGTATTTAAGTATATGCAAAACGTTTTAAAGTCAAAATTATATTGGATTAATCAATTTGGATGCTTGATACATGATTCAAGATTGTTGCGTATACCTTTATTGTAGCATGGTCGGTGACATTTCCTTTGATGAATGCAGAGCATTAAATCGTTTAATTTAGGGTAACTAAAGGGGCGTGGCTATGCCGTTCTACAACTACCGGATATTGGAATTTAGAGTACGGTCACTATGACGTGACAGTGTTACTAAGTACACCATGCTACAACAAAGATAGAGTCTGGTCTCAGCTCGTTGGTTATTTAAACACCTCGATTGTTTTATCAAGTCACTGGATGTTTACTTACGAGTTATTATATACTAAAAGTCGTAAATAAAGATGAGACTGAAATGTAAACACACTTCAGAAATGCTTAAGGCTAAAGACAACTAAGACGAAACTAGTCTCAGAGTTTGGCATAGTATGTATACATGTGTAAAACCACTAACCCCTGAAGAATAGGGGTTATCTAACAACTATTTATTGAAGTATAGACATACACATAAATACATCAAGACAACACCTGAGTTAAACAACTCAACATTTTGATTGCTTTAAAAACAAACAAAAAAAAAAGTTTTTTTTGGCGGACATTTTGAAAATGGCAGCCATTTTGAAGAAAAAATGACCAAAATTATATTGCATATTTTATTGTGTATCAATGTCCTGGATTTAGTGTATTTACAATAACAAGTTTTGATGAAACCAATTAATTATGGGCTTCATTAATTCTTTATGAAATATTTGGCGTCCATATTGAAAATGGCGGCCATTTTCAAAATCTGACGTGGATCGATAGCCAAAAATGTTTAGGAGAGTATTGTCTAGCTATGTGTCAAGTTTGGTGCTTTTATCACAAAATGCACAATTTTACCAATATATGTCACCAATCTGCCCCACTAATACGCATACAATACAAACAACAAGGGGAAATAGAAGTAACGTAGGCTGCACAACGAACCTGAAACGGTTGACAATAAGAGTAACGCCTTGGAACGGATAGTGGCAAAAAGACTGATGGCGGTTTAAACCAGATATATGGTACACCAAATCTCTTCCTTACGCTAGTGTTATCCGTAGAAAACGGGACATTATAAAGATATCTACGCCAGGCTATAACATCTGACATATCTGACTAGGGGACATGAAAGGTAACAAGCATATCTCACTACCGTTCATGAACAGTCTCAATCAAACCGAGACTGCAACATTGCGTATGTATCGTGTTCGGCCGATTCCAAAGGTCCACATACACTTTTATATTAAGCATCATTAATAGACAATATGAATACATTACGTGGTCTCCAAGAAACGAAAAAGGGGTTTGCTGGGGTATGAAATAAAAACTTAACTTCAGCTTAAAAAGTTTGCATATTGTAAAATTAAAACATTTACATGTAATAGATAATTTTAAACAGCATTTTTTAGTAACACGTGTTTTTAAACGTTTTATTGTCAAAATATATGTTATAAAATCCTGCTAATATAAGCTTTCCCATCGCTTACTGGAATTAAGGCGGGACCACGTAATGAAAACACATATATGATCGTGTATGCATTAATTGCGAAAGCAAACGCATAGAAAGCCACATGTAAGTACACATGGACTTGATTTTGGAGTACATCCACATATCTTTGCTGTTTGGAACACTTGTTTACGTCTCATACGGTCTCATTATCGTTTAACAACAGTAAACTAAACGATTATAAGTATAACTTTATCTCAGATGTATATTAACTCATTAAATATTATCGGGAGCAGCAACTGTTTCCAATACGAGTGGTGCAATCATATAACCGGACTTAAGCTTGCTTTTTCATTTTACCTGTATAACTGTATGACTAGTATAGTTCATTTTAATGCAATACATGTGTTACTGTTTGAAGTACAACCAATATCCTGCTAGCATAATAATGTTGTGCGTGTGTGTTGGTAAACGAGTGCAGGACATGCAACCTTATACGACCATTATATTCTGTTTTCTTAATGCACAGTTTGTTATCCGTTATTTCTTGCAAATTTTATTACATTAACACAGATATGAAGTATTTCATTTCATTTCATCTGTAAACAATTTAAATGGGTAGCATAATGCTCATATATAATCTAATCTATGCTAGACCAAAACTTCGCTTTAAAATTATAAAATTTAATATATATATAAAATTCGAACAGGACAAGTAGCATTCAAGGACGAAAGTCAACCACAAACACACACAGAAACAAAAAGCAACAATATATACAAATGAATAAAAGGCAAAATAAGACATCACAAACACACAATGGTTGACAATAAGGTTTCCGCCTTCGAACGGTCAGTGGCCAAAAAGGCCGCCTGGGGCTCCAAACACATGGTCGAAATTTCCGTTTGAGAACTGTTTCACAATGTTCTTTTAACATGTTTTAGTTTGTTAAGTGCTGTGTGGCGGCCGTAAAAGGTCGCCCGACTACAAATCAGTAGAGTTATTACTTACTGGTCCTTTGAGATCATCAAACCCAGTCTTTTTGGCTTTAAAGTAGAATATCGCTTAAGACGGTGCTAGGAGGCGTGAAACGTGTTACACTTTACATTACCTCTCATGAACAGACTCAGAAAAACCGAGTCAGCTACTTTTATCTTTTGTTTGTGTTTGCTACTTCCAAGGGATCGACTTTACAGTATTTATTATATGTCTTGCATAATATACGCGTTATTTTATATCATCATTAGATTCCGTCAAATATATTGTGTAGCTATCTAAATCAATGTATTCATACAAGCAATACCTTTTTTGAAAAATGTACAATGTACTCTTTTTATTTACTTTTATATTTATTCATATACATGTATAACCTTTTTAAGATCAAATTTGTTAGTTCTCTAAAAATACATATTACAGCATATTGTAGTAATAAACAAAACATAATTGTGAAGATTTATTATATCTAAGTGATATAACATAGCACGTATGATTTTGTTTCGGGTTGTATCTATCTCTATCTATATATATATATATATATATACTGCAACAACCTCTTTCGAAGATTATGTGCAGGTGCACATCTGTGCAGTGTGAGTAAGATAAAAAGTAAGAGATTTTTTAAAAAAAATAACGATGATAGGGTTATAATGTTAAAAGTCTATTCAAGACAAAGTGATTTCTAAAATGATTAAGAAAGCGTTTCGTATTTAAGGCATAGAGTGGGAGACTTTGCTAACTTCCAACTGGAATGAATCCAGATTTGGCATCATTGCTATGTCTACTGGCAGTCAGTTCACTGTACAATAACGAGTGGGGAAATGAATACTTATAGTAGTCAGCAGAAGTGGAAATTTGTCTATAAGTCAGGGGATGGGACTATCGTGATATTCTCGTGGGTTGCGTGACATATGGTGGCATTTCCATGGCAACAAGTCCATAACTAATTTTGTAAAACAAACACAATCTGGAGTCAGTACGTCGGTTTTCTAACGACCTCTAATCTAAGTCACTGAGCATGTTTGTAACACTGGCATAATAGGAGTAGTTGTTAAGCGTCAAACGGGCTGCTCTGCGAAGTAACAACTCTAACTGGTCTATATTTGTGTTGTGCACCCTAGAACCACCAGTGGCCTACTTTGCCACTGACCGTTCCAAGGCGGTAGCCCTATTGTCAACCCTTTTGTGTTTGTGATGTCGTTTGCTTTTATTATTGCTTTTGCCTTCTTATTTGTCTGTTTGCATGTTTGTTTCTGTGTTTTATGGTTGACTGTCCTCCTTGAATGCTACTTTCCCTGTCCGATCTTTTTATATTTCTTGGTATGTGGACTCCATACTTGGGTGGAATATTCAAGTAAGGGGCGCACGAGGGTCTTATAGGCTACTTCCCGTATACCTGTGTTTTGCGATCTTATGTTTTATTTTACAAAACCTAAAGTCATATTAGCAGTTTATTTATGTAATTGTTCAGCAAATGTTAGATGTATGACGATCTATTTTAGTACTAAAGGCATGCCACTCGCCTATTCTTGAATAGAACCAGTACTGTATATTTTCGGCCATCCGTAAGAATCGACACTTTCACAAGTTGAGCCTGTGGGATGCGAAGCCGCAACGTTTAGAGGCGATACAGTTTTAAATAATACGTATTTTCCCAGTATATTCCTAATCTATACGAGTCCTATGTTGTAAATAAATATATATGGAAAACAAATATATTATTATCAGAATTTTTGGTGTCAATGACGATTACCTTTTGCGGATAAATATAGGAAAATCTCTACAATTTTTATCTCCTTGTACGTCGTTGCAATTTTAACCCTGTACAAACCAATATGCCTTCATTCCCACTGTTTTGAGACACTGTTATACTTATATCGTTCATGTAACGTATGCACATGTGACACATTTTTGACACGGAGAATTTAATTTGCAGGATGACTTTCATATTCATATTTGAGCATCAATTTGACATGGCGAATCATATCCTTATGATGTTAGTCTATGTTGTAAAACAACCGGTACCGAGATATATGCATAGAGAAATCGAAACCAATACACTTTTTATTGAATAAATAATCCAAAAACATTCATTGTCGCGAAAAGCATCTTATGGATGTCAAGCATTAAAACAGAAATAAAAGTAGAATAGGAAAGGTAGCATTCAAGTACCACAGTCAACCACTTACTATGTTATATATGAGGCAATGTATGTAACATCACAAACGTAAATGGTTGACAATAGGGCTACGGGTTTGGACCGGTCAGTGGAAAACGGCCGCTGAACATCACGCAACATCTCAACCATAAACAAAATATGCTCATATATTACTAAAATCATGCACAATGATAGGTCACTATGACCCTTCATAGAAAATGGTTCCGATGAGTGAAACACGCTTCTATCCGCCAGCTTTTTGAGCCTTGTTTAGAGCCTGTTTACAGGAATTTACACCTATAAGTAAAACAACTCTGATATATCACAGTGAGCATGGCCAATGTTGGTTAATACTTGGTCAATGTTGGTGAAAACATGGCCAGTGTTGGTGAATACTTGGCCAATGTTGGTGAATACTTTACCAAATGGCAATATTAGGTGAAACTCGAAATTTTATATCGAAATTATCGATTATGCAATGGCCATTGAAAATACCTTATCGATCATCACTACTACAACGTGTTGTAGTTTGCATATACACAATTCAAGCTTTACTCTATTTTATTCGATATCAAACTCCTTTAATTCCAAACCAAATAGTATAGTGTAAACCGGTGATTGGTAACAACTAACGGCAAGTGAATATTAGAAACATCCTTGCGGGAATCAAACTGTGTTACAAAAACGCGTCTAAAATAATTCAATTTAGTGTTGAATAAAGACTAGTGACAGCCTAGAATCGACTAAATTAGTCAACACATGTGGAAATGAAGTAAATTTGATTACTGTGTGCCAGACGTACTTGCCCGTCGTCATTTATACCATCGGCTCCAAAGTTTATTTCTGTATCGGTTTTGGAAGTCAAGTGCGACTGGGAATTTGTTGAGGTAATCTGTATGTGTGAACTGTTAAACATGACTTGCTCATTTCCGAAAATAGTCTTAAATCCCATGAAATCTGAGTGAGAAATCGTGTCAAAATATACTTGTAGATGTTATCGGCTCATGTGTCATTGGCACGAATCTATGGAACGTAAGGTGAGCAGTGTCTGAAACAAACAAGATGCATATACACATACATAGGCAACTACGTAAATATAAGACAATAATCCTATTATTCAGGCAATAAGCTGGTTTAAGCCAGACACCCACCCACTCCTGTACTAGGAGTAATAAAAACGTCACATTCACAACAACATTTCAAAATATAAAATGACATTTGGAATGGTGTAAATTACATCATTTACATAACTTTTGGTAAAATTGTGTATTTATAGACGTAAACCCGACCGAATTTACTAGAAAGGCAAACTTGAGAAGTGCATTGATGTCAAATTAACAACTCAATTTAATACGAAACTTTGGGGAATTGTGAACTGGTATGTCTACTTTTAAATCAGCTGTTCAAACAACTTAAATATTGACTGCTAATCTTCTGATTTCTTTTTAAAGAAAGTTTCACCTATCTCATTGTATTTCTTCTCCTTTAAACTTGTATGAAGCCAGCTCCGATCTTCGTGTCATGCGTGTTATGAATACAAATAAATCAACAACAAGTCTAACTCCGTCGGTGCCTTCCACTTCAAATCAAAATAAATCAGATTATCCACAAACAAATTTCAAAGTTCATGATGTCGTCCATATTCTATGATATTACACACATTTTATGTCAGGTCATTGATCAGCAAATCTGACAAACATGTATAGTTTTAAATTTCACAAAGAATATATCTACTTCAACATTTGCGCTTATAAATCTCCGTATACCCACATACTACTATTCAATGTAATACAAAGTTTCTAGGTCATGTCTGCATATATTTATCAAGAGGGCTCGAAGAGTAGGCCTTGGAATTTTCATTCCTGTTGGCACCATATAATCTTAATTATACTGCCACGTGCAAATTCAATTTAACTCAACACATACACGTATACACTTTTTTTAAATATGATTATGATAACATAATTACAATAAAATGTTGTTGCAAATGAGTGTAGTATACACTTGTAACATGTGTTTTGATGGAAGATTCGATAATGTTTATAAATGCATATACATCTAGAGGCAATACTATATTCTATGGTGGCTGATATGTGCCATGTCGATTTTCGTTATTTCGCGTCGAAATAACGCCGAGCGAAATAACGGGGCTTGAAAAAACGCCGGGCAAAATAACGAAAAGACGGAAAACGTCTGGCGAAAAAACGAAAAAAAGTAAAAACACCGAGCGAAAAGACGAGAAATAGTCAAATTGCCGGGCGAAAAAACGAAAAGACCAAAAACCGGCACACGAAAAGACGACATTTTATACATTTAAAATTTCGCTATCTAGTGTGATTTTTTTTTTTCGTTATTTCGCCCGGCATCTTTTCGTTATTTCGCCCGACGTTTTTTCGTCTTTTCGTTATTTTGCCCGGCGTCTTTTCGCGTGAAGTTATTTCGCAAGGCGTTATTTCGCATTGCGTCTTTTCGCCTGGCGTCTTTTCACGTGGCATTATTTCGCCCGGCGTTATATCCAATACAAGCTCTTCTAATATGTGATCCATCCTAAACGCAATAAAGGTATGAAAACACCAATTACGTTCCCCATAGACCTCAATATTAATATGTCTCATATTGATGATTTACTTTAACTTCATTTCAAGTATGGATAATGCAGCGGTGTCATTTTCATATAGAAAAATATCATTCCACATGAATAATCATCAGAAAAGGTGGGGTCATAAATTTTGCAAGACATGACTAAACAGATCAAAAAAAGTATGATAATGGACCTTTGGAAACGGCCGAGCACGACACATACGAACTATTGCAGTCTCGGTTTGATTGAGACTGTTCATGAGCGGTAGTGAAATATGCTAGCTACCGCTCACGCCCTCTAGCCCGGGTTGAGCAGAACTCAATATTAATAATATCAATAGTACAAAAGTTTAACCATCCCGAAGATGGCATGCAAATGGCGGTGGACATGGTGTATACTGCTTCCCCATGTCATACGGCGTATGGTCCCAGTATCTAATCAAATTAAAAGCCCCGAAGAGCGAAATAAACATAGTGGAATTTAGTTGGGAGCAGCGGTTATGAACCCTGCGTATCACAAGTAACAGCCAAAAGACTACATTAAAAAGCAGACAATATCCTATGAGTAGTTAAACAATACCCGGAGCATTTTATCGGCCGGAGTAGTGGAACCACCCAATCAAAAATTATGTAAGAAAACAAAAGAAATTGAAAATGTTCCACCGATAACTAAATATAAGTATCGGGCTCAGCGATCTCCAAAGATCGAATGAAAACAGTACAGTACTGTAACGTACGGCTGTTTTCATTGATAGTTTCTCATAGAGTGTATGTGTGTAGACGTGCAGATTCAAAAGTTGGAAAATACTCACCAATCAGCCATTAAAATGTATGAATACACTTCTTATACATACAAGAACGAAACTGAATAGAAATGGGCTATTTCCCCCTTCTTATAATGCCCCTTTCCATCGAAAGAGGAGTGATTACTTTTTATAATAGGAACTACATTCGACTACACCTCGGAGGTTTACATGTAATTGGTGGTGGTTAACCTAAATGATCAAATACGAGGGTCATTCAAAAACGTTTTGAGACTGATGCAATTCCGAAGAAATTAAGTCAGATACATTCATGCTCTTTACGTGATTTTGTAGGTAATTGCAATAGCAATGCATGCTTAAATTGTTATCACTGTTCGTGAAGGTATTATAGTGTTATACAATTTTGAATAGAGCATACTCATATACACTGACCATTTTCGGTAGTAAATATGAAAGCAGTGGAAAATTAGAACTTACATAAATATGCATTGCTCTTTAAATATATATGGCGTAACAAATCATTCATGAAGTTAAAAACATTTATGGGGCATTCTTCTGTTTCAAAAGTCACAGTTTACCGGTGGTTAAAACGGTTTAAAGAGGGAAAACCAATGTCAAAAATCTTGACCGTGTCGAAATACCAAAGACTTCATTGTCCTCGTGAAACATTGCAGCTGTTGAGGCTATTGTGAAGGAAGATTCAAGATATACTGTTTCTGAGATAGCTGCATCAGTGGGCAAATCAACGGGAAGTGTGCATGAGATTTTAACAAAGCGTTTAATATTAAACAAGGTATGTGCACGGTGGGTACCCCATTTATTGACCAAAGAGTAAAGGGCACAACGAGTGAATAGCTATAAAAAATATGGAACTGTCGATGAAAGGAGGTTAAATGAGCTCATAACAGGTGATGAGACATGGATATATTATTTTGAACCTCAACGACTGATTAATAATATAAACAATAGCTGAGAAAAGGGCAAGAAAGACCCGTATTTTCCAAGAGACATAAAAGTGCGAAGAAGGTTTTTCTACACTAATTTCTTCAACTCAAAGGGTCCAATTGTGCAGATAGCTAGTGCTGCAGGAAAAACTGTTACGGGTAATTTTTATAGGGACAAGGTCTTAAAATCATTGAAAAATTACTCTGTTAAACTTCGTCTAAGGACAGATTTAAAGGGCAAACATCTCATTCATGACAATGCATCTCCCCATAAAAGTGCTAAAATACGGTAATTTCTTCGAGATGAACATGTTATACAGCTTCAACACCCACCCTACTCGCCGGATCTTAGTCTGTGTGACTGTTTTCTGTTTCCCAATCTAAAAAAGATGCTCGCTGGACGTCGTTATAACTCGAGAGCGCCGTTGGCCGTGTCTGAAGGGTATACCAAGGGGAGACTACTCTGCGTCTTTCCGGTTTAAAAAGGTGTATTCATGTTGAGGGCGAATACTTTGAAGAATTAAAATAGAAATGTGTCCATAAACATGTTATGTTTCATTTCACGAGGCCAGTCTCAAACAATGTTGAATGACCCTCTTATAAGCAAGTGCGGTGTCCTAGAAGATTTTCAACATTTTCATATATATGGAAGACGCATGCGGCTATTTCGACTGCAACTTTTCACCTGTTAATAAAAAAAGAGTATGATAATGGACATTTGGAAACGGCCGAAAACGACACATACAAAATATTGCAGTCTCGGTTTGATTGAGACTGTTCATGAGCGGTAGTGAAATATGCTAGCTACCGCTCACGCCCTCTAGCCCCGGGTTGAGCAGAACTCAATATTTATAAAATCAATAGTACCACATTATAACCATCCCGAAGATAGCATGCATATGGCGGTGGACATGGAGTATCTTTCTTCTCCATGTCGTACATTGTACGGCGTATGGTCCCAGTATCTAATAAAATTAAATGCCCCGAAGAGCGAAATAAACATAATGGAATTTAGTTGGGAGCAGCGGTTATGAAGCCTGCATTTCACAAGTAACAGTCAAAAGACTAAATTAAAAAAACAGACAACATTTCCTATAAGTGGTTAAACAATACTCAGAGCCTTTAATCGGTCGTAGTAGTGGAACCACTGAATCGAAAATTAAGTAAGAAAACAAAAAGAAATGAAAAAGTACCACCGATGATTAAATATAAGTATCGGGCTCAGCGATCTCCAAAGATCGAATGAATAACAGTACTGATTGCAAGCGCGGGGAGACGATTTACTGCCGCCACACTGCACAAGCAACGCCACTGTGCTATAAAAAAAGAGTATGATAATGGACCTTTGGAAACGGCTGAAAACCCCTTTATGCAACGCTAAAATCGCAGAATCTTCTTTTCTTCTTCGGATAAACATCTACATAATATTAACGACCAATTACATGTCTTTCAGTTAAACAAAGACGTCGGGCGAAAAGACGCCACGCGAAAAGACGCCGGGTAGAATAACGAAAAGACGAAAAAACGAAAAAACGCAGAGCGAAATAACGAAAAAACAAAAAAAGACGACGGACGAAATAACGAAAAAAATAAAGAAAAAAAACACACGAAATAACTAAATTTAAATGTATAAAATGTCGTCTTTTCGGGTGCCTGTTTTCGTCTTTACTTTTTTCGCCAGGCGTTTTGACTATTTCCCGTCTTTTCGCTCGGCGATTTTCGTTACTTAGCCATTCCTTTTTTCGTCTTTTCGTTATTTACGCCTGCGTTTTTTCGCCCGGCGTTATTTCGCTCTGCGTTATTTCGCAGAGAAATAACGAAAAGACGAGTTAGCACATACGAGTGTCAGCCACCATAATATACTGTGAAAAGCGTTCACGCTGCATATATACCTGCCACGAATGTCACCTTGTTGTTTTATTTAATACAAACTGGTTCAAACAATCTATTGTGTAACTTGATGAGAATTTTTTCAAACCAGCAATAGTCTTCATACATACACTGAAAATACACTATGTCAACATGGAGTAATATTACACGTTTTTTCGGAGAGTTCAACATTTTATGGAGTTCTTCTAGCCTACGAAAGAAAAATATCGGACAGGGAAAGCAGCATTCAAGGACGACAGTCAACCACAAAACACAATACAAAAGGGTTGACATAGGGCTACCGCCTTGAAACGGTCAGTGGCAACAAAGGCCACTGGGGATTTAAACCGGTTCTAGGGTTCACCGAACCTCACACTTACCCTACTTTATCCCATTAAAACAGGAGAGTGTAAATAAAGAAATCCCCGCCATGATCTAATCTCTAACCAACAAGGCAGCATCCATAGGCAATATAAGTAAAACACAAATATGCTCGTGTAAATATAACACAAAAAAAAACAATAGCATAGAAAGCCACAATGAAGGTACTCAATGAATTGGCAGAAGCCAGAGCAACAAGAGAATAAACCATTAAGGGCACGACAGGAAAGATCATAGACAAACATCAAACGCCAACGTCCCAATGGGCTTTAGGTAGGCGTCATCATGGGGTCCACAGCCTGTCCGGTCATCGTACAATTAAACAGGAAAGCATAGTGGCGAACTGTAAAAGGGTGCACCACCACTCATGCAGTACGTTGTAAAATTATAGGGTCATAACCTCTTTTGATAAACCTTTTAATAAGTTTAACAAAGATAGTATGAAAGTGATCATGACCAAGAATCTTACGAAGTTTATAAATCACATCACCATAGAAGTCAGGTTGTGATAGTCCTTGTCGCAGAAGAGTCCTTAAATTACTTTTATATTTGGAAAGAAGATCAGGGTTACGATAATAAAATTTTGCAAAGGTTTTACGAAGTTTATGGTAACGGTAACCCTGATTGAGTAGCTTTTTAGTTATACAAAGAGTACGAATATTAAAGTCCTCAACTCGAGTACAAGCTCTTGAAAAACGAATAAGTTGAGACACATATACCCCATAAGAAGTTGCTCGGGGAACATCCCCATCCAAGTGGGGGTAATTAACAATGTCAAAATTAAAATCATCTCTCTTGTCATAGATTTTGCTAATTATTTCACCTTTTTCAATCGAGAGATCTAAATCAAGAAAAGAAGCGTTATTATCAGATATATTAGCTTTATTAAGCTAAAGTTCTTTAGGATAAATATTATCAACCATAGTTGGAAGGAAAGGGTCGTCAATGTTTAGTATGCCATCCAGATACCGAGAGGTTCATTAAAAGCTGCAATAACATCTGCCTGGGTATCTGGTGAAAGACTCAACAAGAAATCCCTTTCTTAGCAAAATACAAACAAATCTGCGACAAGTGGTGCACAGTTCGTACCCATAGGGATACCAACAATTTGTCTATAAACGGTGGTACCATACCTGACGAAAATATTATCTAATAGGAAGATGAGTGCTTCACAAACTTCATAGCAAGTCCACATAGTATAATTGTCTAAACAGCCGTCAGTAAAAAACGCTTTAATATTATTACATGCCAAACATGTAGTATTTTCGCTAGCGAATGTTTTTTGAATAAAAGAAATTAGCTTGTCTTTAATAAGATGATGTGGTAAGGTTGTATATAGTGTAGAGAAGTCATAAACACTTATTGATAAAACTTGACCTTTATTGAACATTTTATCAAGAAGGTCTCCTGATTTTTTTATAGACTAAAATAAATTAATCCCAGAGTTTTCATAAGTTTTATCACAATATAGTTTAACGTGATCTTTAACGGCAGTAAGACACGAAGTTAAAAGTTTGGAGATGTTTGTTGTGGTGCAGGCACTATAATTAGAAATAAAGCGAGCCTTATACGGATTTTGATGTTATTTAGGAATCCAGTACATGGTAGGCAGTTTATTTTGCTCATCGTTTACACCAGCCTTGAAAGTAGAGCACCGAGTGATATGTGCGGAAAAAACATCATCCATTAACTGGAGTATACGAATTGGTAAGCCAAATCGAGTTTTTTTTGTGATAGTGCGTTGTCCATCATCAGAATCCCTGTATGCGTCGGCATCGGCGGTGTCCGTCAACATTTCTTTGATGGACCATTTTGCTCAAATTGTACATGTATGCTTTTTACATTAGAGCAGAAAAAACGTCAGTCAGACGTTTAGGGTTGTAGTTACTAACAAAAGAAACACTAAGCTGTTGTTGTAAAGCTATATAAAATACAAAATAAGAAACATCTCAGGATGTATCCAGAATTGTACTGAACAACCACAGCAGTTGCAGTTAAAAGAGAAAACCAATCTAGGGTACGACCAGAAAACACGAGGGACGAAAGCTCCTGCACCTACCTCCCTCGGTCGGGGTTTCAGTAGGTGCAATCAAAGAGTCCCAAGAGGTTGTCTCATCGCACAAGGGAAAAGTGAAGCGTAGTGACTGACTGTAGGGGTCAATCACTTAACATGCAGTGCGTTGTAATACGAACCTCCTGATTAATTTTGAAAGTTAATTTGCGATACTTTTCATATATTTTCGGCTTAAGTTATAAGATCAAGTTTGGAGATGTTAAGGACTATATCAACATCCAAATGAATATTTTGACCTTAAAGTTTAACAAAATATACATATTAGTGATACCTAGTATTATGTAGTTTCTCTGGATGAGGACTTTATTGTTAGAAAATTCCTATTGATGGGATGTAGTTTTGTTTACACTCTATTTCGGCACGGAAGACAGGATAATAGCGAGGATTGTGTACACATAAAATCGAGTCAAGCTCACCTGTAAGCCTTATTGCCTACTGACCGTTTCAAGTCGGTAACTCCGTCTTCACCACCCTTTATGTTGTATTTTGTATTTTTCATTGTATAATTATTTAAATATTGCTCCTAATGTGTGGTACAGTGCGGACCTACGATTCCATTGCGTTTGGACGCTGTGGTTTCTATAGGACCCTATATCTCATATTTCTATCCATCCCACAAAAATCACATTTTAGAAAAGTATGTACACCGTTTCAAAGCCTACTAACCATAAGGTATATATGTAACGAACATATGTTGCTAATTCGGACTCTAAAACAACAGCACAAAAGCCTTAACAATCAATGTTATCGTCGTTTCCTTTTCTGACGAAAATCCTGCAAGTAAAACATTGCATATGGAAGGCTATTGTCTTGTATCGTCTCATTACCAATTGGGATGTCTTCCAAGGTCACATGCCTATATTCCAGTGATATATCATAGATTATAAGAAGATATTTCAAACTAACCTTATAATATGGGTGTCTTAGAACAGTCAGTAATAAAGCCATACAACAATCAGCGTGAATTCTGAGTTACCATCTCTTAATTCATTTTACGAAATTCCAATTACTTGTATTTTAATTTCTCATGAATCCATCTAGACTTTTAATTAGCATAGGCCTAATGTTTTGACCATAACACATATATGGGGTTTTAAAGGTGAATGGCCACCTGTTATGTATATTATCTATTAACACATTTAACTTAAACATCATTTCATGACAGTCCCGGAGAGAAACATATATATTTAAAACCGCAACTAAGATACCTGTAAAATAAGTATTATTTGCATGACGTAGATCAGGGTTACCGTTACCATATACTTCGTAAAACTTTTGCAACATTTTATTATTGTAACCCTGATCTCCTTTCCAAATATAAAAGTAATTTAAGGACTCTTCTGCGACAAGGAATATCACAACCTGACTTCTAAGGTGATGTGACTTATAAACTTCGTAAGATTCTTGGTAATGTTCACTTTCATATAATCTTTATTAAACTTGTTAAAAAGTTTATCAAAAGAGGTTATGACCTATCATTTTGCAACGTACTGCATGCTTGGTGGTGGACCCTTTTATAGTTCGCCACTATGCTTTCCTCTTTAATTGTACGATGACCGGACAGGCTGTGGCGCCTACCTAAAGCCCATTGGGAGGGTGGCGTTTGATGCTTGTCCATGATCGTTCCTGTCGTGCCCTTAATGGTTTATTCTATTGTTCCTCTGGCTTCTGCCAAGTCAATGAGTACCTCCATTGTGGCTTTCTAGGCTATTGTTGTTTTTGTATTATATTTACACAAGCATATTTGTGTTTTACTTATATTGCCTATTGATGCTGCCTTGTTGGTTAGAGATTAGATCATGGCGAGGATTTCTTTATTTACACTGTCCTGTTTTAATGGGATGACAGTAGGGTAAGTGTGCCTAGAACCGGTTTAAACCTCCACTGTTGCCACTGTTGACCGTTCCACGGCGGTAGCCCTATTGTCATCCCTTTTGTGTTTGTGATGTCGTTTGCATTTTTTACTACTTTTGCCTTCTCGTTTGTCTGTTTGCGTGTTTGTTTTTGTGTTTTGTGGTTGACTGTCGTCATTGAATGCTGCTTTCCCTGTCCGATATGTTTATCTTTCTTTACATGCACAATAGTTTTGTTTGTGCCGTGTGGCGACCGTAAAAAGTCTCCCCGTACATCCAATCAATATTGTTATGTTTACATCCTACAGGGATTGGATCCAGTTTTTCCTTAAACACGTGTGTTTCATATACCGCGTTGAAGGTTTTGTGCTGATTGACATTTTGACCCATTTTATTATGGTTTTCCTTAACTTTTCTCATTATCTTGTATTAGACACTGACGTGAGTTTTGGACCTCTTTTAACAGTCCGTAAGTTTACTAATATTATTTTTTATGGATCTTTGATACGATTCTATTTCGTATCTCTAATAAAAACGTATTGGGCCTTTTTTCGCTTTTCACAGAATGGTAGTATTCTCCATAACCACAATTATGAGTCTTTTAGTTAAAACTTTAAAAATAAATCTTTCACCTCTTAGGTTACACTCTGCGTCATCAATACAAATTCCACAAAATAACCATAAGTACGCCTTACACCTTTACATCTTCATGCGGCAACCTCGTTTCATGTTCCTTCTAATAATATTACTAGGATTTTTAATAATGGCTCAAAAGTTTCCGTAACTCCTCTAGGATAACCTGTTTTGAGGAAATACCATATAAAGTCTCCTTTCAGAAATCATTTAGTTCATTCAAGACGCAGGTTGTTTCCCTCTATTTATAAGTGCAATGCTAAGAGTTGCAGTTGTTGCAATTATTTATCGTGCAAGTCCACCATTAAATCAGCTGTTATTGGTAGATTGTTTAAAGTATGTCTAGCTTTAAATGTTGATTGACGTACTACTCACGTCATTTATGTTCTGACTTGAAATGCACAACGTTGCGGTTTATAATGCTGGACAAACAGGTCGATCCTTAAAAGTTCAATTTCGTGAACACAAATATAATACAAGTAAACATAAAAAGTTAAAAAATTACTTGTACCAACACTTTCGTCAGTCAGGTCATAATTTTAATTAGGTAACTGTTCAACCGGTTGAATATATATTTTTTGATAATGATGCTACTAAAAGCTTCAATATAAAAGCTAGACATATTGCAGAACTTAAGTGGATAAAACAGTTACAGACACCTTATCCACTCGGCCTTAATGACAATATTTATCAAGAAGAAAATATTTCTAAAGATCCTAATATTGATATTTTTTCTATATTTTCTATTCGAAAGCGTAAATCTAGATATCATGGTCTTAGGCGTAATGGTAACATTAAACGTAAATAGCGTGTAATTATTTCTGTCCCTGATTTACATACTATTTTTAAACAGTCTGGAAATCACTAAATGCTTTCACGGCTTACCTCTTTGTCTATTTCTTCACTAAAGTTGATCGACGAGGAAGCCGACAAAATTTTCATTCGTACAGATCCCTTGTATAACACTGATTCCATAGTTCAAAGCTACACACAACATGTTCTCCGACCCCATATTAACAAGGAGTCTGATCACGTTAGGCATTTTCTAAAACTACTATTTATTAATAAAGGTATTGATTTCATTGACATGCCTAGTATTTTTCGGGATACTCATGTAGTTGATTCTCTCCCAAATTATTTCAAAAATTCCGAAAGTCCTGTAATTTGTTATAAGTTTAAAATGCCTATTAGAAATATTATTGTCAACTACAACAAAATAGTTTCTGACCTTGATGTAGTACATAATACTCCTAAGGAATGTGAATGTAACACATCAACATTTTGATATGCTCCAGCAGGTCATGTAATTTAGGTCACTGGTAATTTTGATATTGTTGATAAACGTTTTCGGCAACGTCCTAAATATAGATTACCTTCAACTATTGATTTTAATGCCTGTCGTTCCCAGATCGCCGACTCCATTGAAGATTTTAGTATAAAATGGTGTCGTAGAGAACATGCGGACCAAAACTCGCTTTCTACTTGGAAAAAGTCAATTCTTAAAATTATAGATACACGTATTAACTTCTATAATGTTAAGCCCTCTTTACTACCTCCGAGACCTAGGTTTTCCTTTCGTAATTTAAAATCGTGAATTCAGGAATTTCATAATAAATTTGTTTTAGTTCCTGCAGATAAAGCAGCTAATAATGTAATTATTTTTTGACGCCTCCATTACGTCAATAATTTATCTCAGGAACTCGGCAGCACCAATTCGTATACTCCAGTTAATTCTACTGAGGATGATGTTATTTCCGTACATATCACTCGGTGCTCTACTTTCAAGGCTGGTGTAAACGATAAGCAAAATAAACTGCCTACCATGTACTGGATTCCTAAATTACATCAAAATCCGTATAAGGCTCGCTTTATCTCTAATTCTAGAGCCTGCACCACAACGAACATTTCCAAATTTTTAACTGCCGTTAAAGATCACGTTAAACTATATTGTAATACAAATTATGAAAACTCTGGGATTAATTTATTTTGGTCTATACAAAATTCAGGAGACGTTCTCGATAAAATGTTCAATAAAGGTCAAGTTTCATCAATAAGTACTTATGACTTCTCTACACTATATACAACCTTACCACATCATCTTATTAAAGACAAGCTAATTTCTTTATTCAAAAAACATTCGCTAGTGAAAATACTACATTTTTGGCATGTAATAATATTAAAGCGTTTTTTACTAAGACAGTTTAGACAATTATACTATGTGGAATTGCTATGAAGTTTGTGAAGCACTCACCTTCCTATTAGATAATATTTTCGTCAGGTATGGTACCATTGTTTATAGACAAATTGTTGGTATCCCTATGGGTTCCGACGGTGCACCACTTGTCGCATATTTGTTTTTATTTTGTTATGAGAGGGATTTCATGTTGAGTCTTTCACCAGATACCCAGGCAGATGTTATTGAAGCTTTTAATGACACCTCTCGGTATCTGGATGTCATACTGAACATTGACAACCCTGTATTTCCAACTATGGTTGATAATATTTATCCTAAAGAACTTCAGCTTAATAAAGCTAATATATCTGATAATAATGCTTCTTTTCTTGATTTAGATCTCTCGATTGAAAATAGTGAAATAATTAGCAAGATCTATGACAAGAGATATGATTTTAATTTTGACATTGTTAATTACCCCCACTTGGATGGGAATGTTCCCCGAATAACTTATTATAGGGTGTATGTGTCTCAACGTAATCGTTTTCCAAGCGCTTGTACTCGAGTTGAGGACTTTAATATTCGTACTCTTTGTATAACTAAAAAGCTACTCAATCAGGGTTACCGTTACCATAAACTTCGTAAAACCTTTGCAAAATTTTATTATCGTAACCCTAATCTTCTTTCTAAATATAAAAGTAATTGAAGGACTCTTCTGCGACAAGGACTATCACAACCTGACTTCTATGATGATGTGATTTATAAACTTCGTAAGATTCTTTTCATGATCACTTTCATACTATCTTTGTTAAACTGGTTGAAAAGTTTATCAAAAGAGGTTATGACACTATCATTTTGTAACGTACTGCATGCTTGGTGGTGGACCCTTTTACAGTTCGCCACTATGTTTTCCTCTTTAATTGTACGATGACCGGACAGGCTGTGGACCCTATGATGACGCCTACCTAAAGCCCATTGGGACGGTGGCGTTTGAAGTGTGTCTATGATCTTTCCTGTCGTGCCCTTAATGGTTTATTCTCTTGTTGCACTGGCTTCTGCCAATTCATTGAGTATCTTCATTGTGGCTTTCTAGGCTATTGTGTTTTTTGTATTATATTTACACGAGCATATTTGTGTTTTACTTATATTTCCTATTGATGCTGCCTTGTTGGTTAGATATTAGATCATGGCGGGGATTTCTTTATTTACACTGTCCTGTTTTAATGGGATGACAGTAGGGTAAGTGTGAGGTTTGGTGCACCCTAGAACCGGTTTAAACCCCAGTGGCCTTTGTTGCCACTGACCGTTCCAAGGCGGTAGCCCTATTGTCAACCATTTTTTGTGTGTGATACGTTTGCATTTTTTATTACTTTTGCCTTCTCGTTTGTCTGTTTGCGTGTTTTTGTGTTTTGTGTTTGACTGTCGTCCTTGAATGCTGCTTTCCCTTTCCGATATTTTTATCTTGTTTTAAACCACTGCGTGACTGCACGAGGAATTGAGATAAATCTGAATTGTATAGCTGCACAAACTAGTGCTAGGTAATTGATAAATACATTTACCTGTGGATTAATTTACCTGTTCAAATTTATCAAATAAAATCTTATTCTCGCTTTTCACCTATATTTCAAGGTATTAATTGTAAATATCTATTGTTGTGTATTGATGCAGATTGAAATAAACATTAACATGTGCATGAAACAAAACATGGCCGGAGAACTTTAAAGAACGTGTTTGTAGTAACATATTCAGAAAATCTTAGATGACTTAGAACTATGACTTTCATATATTAGCATAAGTGTAAGTATATGCAACATTATCGAATAGTTATCTACAAAGTGACTCTGGGGTTAAATGAGGCCCACCATTGATTTTCCTTTTTACAATTATGGTGATTTCATTAGGAAGTATCTTATACACATTTTTTCTAATTGTTTATAATATAAAGGTGATTTTCAAATTGTTTTTAAAAGCATCCGGTTGAAATACATCTCACAATTTCCTGATGCGATTTTATGGACGGTCATGACTAAATGTATTTGTTCAATTATTGATGAAAGTGTGAGGTTTGCTGTACCCTAGAACCTGGTTAAAACCCCCAGCGGCCTTTTTTGTCACTGACCGTTCAAGGCGGTAGCCCTATTGTCAATCTTTTTGTGTTTGTGCTGTCTTGTTTGGCCTTTTATTCATCTTTAAAGTATTTTTTTTTGTCTCTGTGTGTTTGTGGTTGACTGTCGACTTTAAATGCTACTTTTACTGTTCGATTTTTATATCTACTTTCAAACGTGAATACTTGTCTTGTCGTAAATATGGTTGTCTTTTTTCTCGCTATACAAAAACGTGTTTTTCATGAAAATGAACAGACAAAAGACATATAAAAGATAAAATTTAATGTTTTGCAACCAACTTTAGTTAATTGTTTGTGTGTTTTGTCATTTTACATTTTCATTTGAATACATATTATCTAACGGATGTCATTATGACCGCCATTTTGAAATCCGCTAGACTCCAGTTTTTCTATGTTTTTAAGTTTATATAAATCTGTGATGGGTTGGTGTATCCAGAGACACTCATACTTAAATATTTTATTATGAAAAATGTAATAGACGTAGAATTGTCATCCTAACGAAAAGGCACCACGAACGAAATCAGTTTTATATTTATAGGTTATTATATTTGTATTGGGATATATGCACGAGTTCTTTTGCGTAGTAATATTTATGCGCAAAAGACCGAGTGCATATATCAGATATGAATCTTATAACCTTTTTATTGCGCATTTTTAAATTAGAGAGAATAAAATAGGCTGTAATATTTAATTTTCACAAAAACATTTATATTGTCATTACATAAATGAAATCAACATTGTTTACATGACGTGACATATTTTCTTTGACATGAACATAAAAGTGCACCAATCACGAACGAGTTTACATTACAAACCCAATATGACTTTACTACCCGTCAGTTTGGGCGAATATTGACGTTTCCTGTTGCATTGAAAGTAAACGGAGATTGTAAATGCGTATGCAATAAATACGTATATCGTTCACTGCGGAAGTAATTAATTGAAGTGCATATAAACTGGGAAATATTGCTCAGGATCGGGCATTACCAAAAATTACTGTCCATTTGTAAGCGATAAAATACGATCTGCTCCATTGGCCGATGCTATCGCTGCATTCCAGAACAGTAAATTGTTGAAGAGTCGAAAGGAATGTAAATTCATTTAGACTTACGAATAAGAAGAGAAGAATGATCCTAAATCCGATCATTTGTTTTCTTTAATTTGTTGCGTTAGTAACCATTGTCACGTATACATACTATGCAAACAAATCTAACTGGCATTTCTGTGCAAAATTGTAAAAAAAAAAAATTGTATGTTGTGTATGACTAAGTACACTTGTTTTATCATGTTTATTAGGTGTTATTTATTTATAATTAAACTTTAAACTATTATATATTATTTATATCGAACGTCTGAACTTGAAACATAGAGAAACTGAATAAAATTCTTCATAATTAGGATTAAGAGACTTTGTTAAATAAAATATTATGACAATAAATGATAGAGTATTTACAAACATCTAATATACCCTTTAATCAGAGTTGGACCTGGATGAGGAAAATACTACACGAGTTTCTTCATCTAAATATACTGAAACGCAAAAGAAGGGCAACACGGGAATTTCCGCTATATATTATATATACTCCACACCTAATTGCACATCATATTCCAAAGAATATTGCAGTTAATTAGAGGAAGGACACAACTGCGATGTTGTAGACGTTTTAATCACACTACACCTTGTAACAAGAACTTCATAAATGTTGAAGTTGCTCTTTGAAAAACTGAGCCAGTTCAGTACTGTATTTAACGTAAAGAGTTTGCGAAATGTTGCATCCTAAGTTTGCTCACAGACTTGAGCCAAACGCGTACTCTGTCAATAATGAAACTTTGAAGGAATACTATTTGCTGTATTATGTGTTGTTTTAGTATTTCCAAAGGGAAAGGTCTTATGTAGCCACTAATCATTTAATTAACAGCAACATATTGTACATACAATATATAGCGGAAGTTCCCGTGTTGCGTTTATTTTGCGATGTCTTGCCCAAGAACACACCGACGAAACTCAGTGGCACCACGGAGGATTGAACCCTGGGCCACCGTTTACAAATCCGCCGCGCTACCGACCGCGCCACGCCAGCGTTCTTTATCTAAACAAATACCTACAACAAATACATACTGTAAAGCATTTATCATACACATATGAATACATCTAGACTTGTACTCATCATATGCAATATGTTGTGACACTAACCAATATTGTCTCTAGCATATGTGTAAGTGCATGCAACATAAGCCAATAGTTCTCTACAAAGTGACACTGGGGTTAAACTAGGTCAAACGTGTTTTTTCCTTCTTTAAATGGACGGTCATGAAACGTTTGTTGTTGTGTTCTTTTAGAAGAAAAAAGCAGTTATTTTCAATTATTGATGAAAATGTTCTTACTTGTAAAAAAAGACTTTTCTTCTTGTAAAGATGATTGTCTTTTTCCCGATATACGAACTCATAATTGTCAATTTTAGTGAAAGATTTAATTTCCTAGTGCCTAGAAATTGTGTTTTAATATATTTCAGTATAAAGACGACAGACAAAACGCATATAAAACATAAAGTATTCTGTTTTGCAACCAAATTTAGTTATTTGTTTGTGTGTTTTGTCATTGCACATTGACATTTGAATACAGTTTATATCACTGCTGTGATTTTGAACGCCATCTTGAAATCTGCTAGACTGCAGATTGTTTATTTTTTTCTACGTATGACATTTTTAGGTTTATATCCCTCCGCGAAACGAGACAACCACGATTAAATATTTAATTATGGACAATTTAATACTCGGTAGAATTATCATTACTACGAAAATCGCACCACGAACGAAATCAATTAGCGTTGATAAAGACGCTTATCATTCACTGCGGAAGTAATTAATTGAAGTGGATATAACCTGGGGAATATCGCAGAGGATCGGGCATGGGCAAGAATTACTGACCATTTTAAGTGGTAAAACAAGATCTCCTCAACAGGCCGACGCTATCGCGGGTATACAGAAAAGCAATTGTTTGAAGAGTCGGTTGGAATATAAATTGATTATATTTGAATTTTCTGCCAGCCTGTCTTTATTTCGTTGCTGTAACCATTGCCACCTATACGTACTATCTAAACAACATCTAAACGGCGCATGCGTCACTAGTTAATTAGTCCAAAACTTAACGAAACTGTTTCATATGCCACGTATGGCTACGATAGCTTGTTTTATTATACAGTTATAATTAAACTTACACAATCTTATATAGTTTTTATATTGAACATCCCAACTTGAACTATGTAGGCAACTTTATAAAACACTTCATATTGAAGATTAAGAGAAACTCACTGTTAAGTAATATATTAATACACTATGCTTACAACGAAAAAAATAATTCTATATTAGTTCCGAGATAAGCATATCCATACTGTACATTATGTATCACGTAACACACACTTCAAATGTATACCACAATAACTGTTGTCAGAACTGATTCTATTGTATAGTTTTTAGCTTTAAAAGAAATCAAACTGACATAGGTATTTTAACTGCATGTCACACATAGTTCTGAGTATACATAAGTTAAATGATTATATCTGAAAACATGTGCATACTACTACAAACTATGAATTTTTGAATGTTACTACAAATTGCGTCACTCTGACATGTTCGATTTGTAATAAAATATTTAAAGTTCCATCTGGTGATGAATTCCACACTGGAAGTATAGATATACTTGTGTTTAGATATGCTACGAGTCAACATAATGATTAGGATGATTAGGACATTAATAATATATATTCTCACTCTACTGTACGGAACGCAACGGTATGGTACCGTACTCTACTGTACTGTACTCTAATGTACTCTGTCTGTCTCTGTCTGTTTGTCCGTCTGTCCGTCTGTCTGTCTGTGTGTCAGTCTGTCTGTCTGTCTGTCTGTCTGTCTGTCTGCCTGCCTGCCTGCCTGCCTGTCTGATGTCTGTCTGTCTGTCTGTCTGTCTGTCTGTCTGTCTGCCTGTCTGTCTGATAAAGAGCTATATGGATGGATGGATGGATTGACGGACGGACGTAGACCGCAACACATTATGTAATAATGTTACATTGGTTGTAACAACCATTCCAGTTGGGTACCTTTGAGTTTTTTTAGAGATTAAAGTTTGCTTAATGTCGTTGATACGAAATCATTACATATTAGTTGCATTTACCTTGACCTTGTGAACTACTAACCCCAAATCAAAAGGTATCAATAAGTTTCCAAGTGTCATCTTATTGTTAAGTTTGAGCCAACGTCATTTAACATTATATTATTATTGGGTTGCATTGACCTTGACCTTATCACCTACTGACTCTAAAATCAAAAGGGTTCTGTATCTCCCAAGTAACAACTTACTACAAAGTTTGAAAACTGAGGTTGGTGCGGTACTTGAGGTATTAAGTAGAAATGAAGAAGTGGGATGTCACCGCCACTGCCGACGATTTCGACGACGGACACAAATGATCCTATATGTCCGCAATGTTATGCAGGCTACACAATAAAATAACATTCGTATTCGCAGCCTATGCGCTTTTGTGATGTTTTACATCAAGTATTAGCACAGAAGATTAAAAAACAAGTATAAAGACATGTGTACAGAGTGGTTTCGTTTAACTGTGTTGCTTGTGTTTAGTTATGTTAAGTAATATTCATAAATCACAATAAGGATGAAAAACCAGAAATACATATCACAAACAGAATAGATCAATACAAATGCAAAATGAAAGTCATTCAACATTGAATAATTTTCCCTGAAATTGTCCGTCAATGATTCGTACAAACGCACGAACGCATACAAAACACACGATGATTGCAAATACAAAACGAAATATATAATTAGTAAATCAGAATTGAATTTTTTCCACATTTTTGCACTTGAAATTGAAATACCAAGCAAACAAGCAAATTCAGTAAATGGGAGACATTGGTTGTCGTCCGTGTTATCACGAGGTGGCGTGGTTTCAACTAAGGGCACTAACTGTTCAGTGTTTCACCTTTGCCATGCCTACCATATATTACAAGAATACATGTGTTATCCCGAACTAATCAACAATGCTGAACGCCATGAAAACATGTAAAATCAAATTATGATGGGCAGTTTTAAATATTAGATAAAAAATCTAATCTATGGTTCTTCAGAAGTCATATATCGGTGGCAATACATTTTGACCAATTAGAATAAAAAGAACAATACCTGAACGGGACAGCAAAACATTTGTGCTATGTCTGGTTCAATTTTGTTATTTCCTTTCAGTAACTTACATCCATATTCGTATTTCTTCCAAACACTGTTTCTTACTGTATACCAACTGTTTTCTAACTTGTTTAGAAAAATCCAAGCATGTGACCACCCTCTCTGGTTTATTATATCTCTCAAATGTAGAAGCAGTACACTTCCAGTTCCAAACACACGAATGAGTTTCCTTACACTGACGGGCTTAGGACTTCATACAAAAGACTTAGATTTATGTATAGACGCGACAAGCCAATTTTGCGACACTCTCAAATAATTTATTCACTTTTCATAGTTTTTACTTCGAACGAGGATCTATCCTTGTAGTTTCTTTAATTATGTTCTTCGATATTTCCGGGGAAAGTGTACCTGTTCACAATACGGTTATCATTTTGCTCTGGTGCACCTTGACCTACATCCATGTTAATGTCTCTGTTACCGGATGCTGATGGAGACATGTCATTTTCGCCGAAACTTGGTGCAGGGATGTTTTCGTCACCGGATGCTGGTGAAGGCATGTCTTTTTCACCGGATACTGGTGGAATGAAGTCTCCGTCAAATGATAGTGATGAATGCATGTCATCTTCACCGAAACCTGGTGTATGGGTGTATCTGTCACCGGATGATGGTGCAGGAATGTCACCGGATATTGGTGGAGTAATGTATTCTTCACCGGATGTTGGTGCTGGCATGTCAACGGATGCTGCTGTAGACATTTCTGTGTCACCTGAAATTGGTGAAAGTAAGTGTCCGTTACCGGATGTCGATGGAGGCATGTTATCTTCACCGAAACCTGGTGTAGAAGTGTAACTGTCACCTGAAGCTGGTTCAGGCATGTCTTTGTCACCAGATACTGATGGAATGAAGTCACCGGCACAGAATGCTGGTGAAGGCATGTCATTTTCATCGAAATCAGGTGTAGGGGTGTATCTGTCAACGGATGCTGGTGAAGGCATGTCATTTTCATCGAAATCAGGTGTAGGGGTGTATCTGTCAACGGATGCTGGTGCAGGAATGTCTTTTTACTGGTGGAATAAAAGCTCCGTCACTTGATGCTGGTGAAGACATGTCATTTTTTCTAAAACCTGGTGTAGGGGTGTCTCTGTCACCGGATTCTGGTGCAGGGATGTCTTTATCACCGGATACTAGTGGAATAAAGGCTCCGTCACCGGATGCTGGTGAAGGCATGTCATCTTCATCGAAACCTGCTGTAGGGGTGTTTCTGTCACCGGATGCTGGTGCGGGCATGTCTTTGTCACCGGCTACTGGTGGAATAAAGGCTCCGTCCCCGTATGCTGGTGCAGGCCTGTCATCTTCACCGAAACTTGGTGCAGGTGTGTTTCCATTACTATTACTCGTGCGAAAATTGTGTAGATGAACGCTATCAACCTCTACACTTGTGCAATGTTCTCCGTTTTCTTTCGGGTAATACACTACAATTAGAGTTGGGATGTCTTCTGCATATTCACCTGTATTATAGACCAGTCTGTTATATTGAGGTCCTAAAACAGAAACCACTAGCACTTGGACATTATATTCCCTGGCTAAAGCTTGGAGGTGAAATGGTCACTATATGTGGAATTTCTTTTCATCCGATCAATATAGGTTCAAAAGCTCTTTTAGTTTTCCGTTAAATGGTTCAAAGGTAATTTTCGCAGTTGTTCGCCAGTACGGTGAATGCCAATTTTCATGAATTTGTGCGCTACAGCATCAAACAGAAAGTTGCCATACTTAATAGGAATTTTTACAACATGAACATAATCTGGGAATGCAGAGTTACCGTTGGGCATGTCTACATCATCAGACACCTGCGCAAGGATGTTTTCTACATCAGATACTGACACAGTGATGTCTTCGTCACCAGACGCTGGTGCAAGAATGTCTTTGCCACGGACGATGTAGTATTTATTTCTGTGTTTTGTTTCTGAACTTTCCGTTCAACATTACTCACTGAGAGTTTGGGACAGGATTCTTCTTTTCTCTTGTGACACTTATTATACTTTCCACAGGCACCCACGAGACCTCTTCTTTTCCGTTTGTCGGCAGTGTTTATGGTACTGAATATTTTACAAATGACTCACATCTTTTTTCGATTTCTCCTACTATTGATCTATTCATAGTAACACGGCTTTTTGTAAACGGGTACCTCAACAGTATTTGTCTCCTATCTGGTATATAGAACTTGCACGCCCTCTTTTACAATTCGATCTAGTTGTTGATTTGCAACTGGAATTGGTGGTTTTCTTACGCAGACGGTGTGTAGATGTTGCTGTCCTTCCAAAGTAAACGCTGAAAGGGGTTAGTTACCCAATTACTTCTTTGGATGTATTATTCAGTGTATGGCACACCTTCGGCAAATCTCTCACCCAATTGGTCTTTGGAGCACATCAAGTATCTAAGTTTCCGGTTCATAAGGGCGTTGTTCCTCTCAACTTTACCCTGTGATTCATGATGATATTCTCTGCCGTGAATACTTCTGACGTTATGCTTCTTCATTGCTTGTTTAAATTCTCTTTGAAACTCTATACCGTTGTCACATTTGATATTTTGTGGATATCCATGTTCCAGAAAAATGTATTCTGTTGCATTTCGAGCATGTTGGGCTGAGTTTTTCTCCAGTGGTCTGCAAATTATATACCATGACAAAACATCGATGACAAATAATATATAGCTTTATCGGTTTCATATATATGTATTTTGGGTGTTCTGGCTCAAAACCCAAATCACCCCAAATAATCTAAAATCACCACACAAAAAGTTTCAGTTTACTGAAAATTAAGTCAATTAAACTGGTTATTTATTATGTCACAGGCGCTAAATAACCCAAGATTTTAAGATTGAATTGTGAAAATGTTTTAAATTTGGATGTTTAAATTTTATTACAAAATAGAGGTTAGACGTTAAAACTTAGGTTGAATACAAAGGTGGTGGATCATACTCATACACATTACTAAAACAATTTATCACACACTTTTTAGACTTTTTTGTAAGGTTGCCATTGCTTCCTTTCTTCCCTGCTCTACTAGTTCCTTTTTTTGAACTTCACTTATTTCAGCCTTTTTTTGTTTTGTGTTCTGTTTTAAACTATAATATTTATCCAACTCATCTAAAATCATCTTAAACTCTTGATCAGATATGTGTGCATCACTCAACGCTTTTGATGTTAACTGCTTTATACTATTTAACTTAGACTCCGCCAAAGTTTTTATTTCATGATGTTTTTGAGCTTTTGCATGAAGCTTGCGTATGATAAAATTAATACAAACACCTGTAGCTCCACATACTATTGCTGCTATTTCTAAAGGTAACAAAACTGGAACAACAAATCCAATTCCAGCCATAATAACACCTGCAGATATCAAGGTAGTGTCAATTCCATCTGTAATATTAATACCACGTTTATATTTTTTATAAAGTGACTGACGTATATCTCGCTCTGTAATTAACTTTTTTTCAATCTCTGAAATCTTTTGTAATCTTTAATTTTGTCCGTCTTCCACTGGCAACTCAGGATATATACTTGGTGCTGTTGGTTGCTTCATTTTTTTTATTAATAAATAAAAAAGTAAATGAATTCAATTAATAAAGATGCAACCGTATTTACAGCGGTAGCGTTAGCAACCTTGCATACAAAGTTAACAACAGAACCAGCACCAATCTCTAAAGGTTTATCAAAGTTATCATGATTGCGTGGGATGATGTGAAGCGTTATGCCATAATTTGGTTGTTCAACACCATTGACAGAAACTATTACAGTTACGTCACCAATTAATCGTTCACTTGCTAAACCTATTCCCATAATACGACCACGACGTGTCATCACATGCCCCACATTAGTTTCTGCTCCACCGTTACCAAATGAGAGTATTCTATTCAACACAAGTGGGCCCTTAGCCTCCGCAAATATTGTTATAATCCCATAATTAAGACTATCAACTCTATCTCTCAAAAGGTCGAAATGGTTAACAATAGGCACAACTCGCCTATGTAAATCTAGAACATGATTGGTTAAAGCCTCTAAGTCTTCTGTTTGTTTAGGTCTTGTTGGTCCAAATATACTCATTGTTTTTTTTATAAAAATATATTTATTAAATAATTTCTAAAACACAACTCATAGGCAAACCGTGATTATCTATTTTGTTGCCATACTCATCTCTGACTTCTATTTTCAATTCAGAAATTGCACCATTCGTAAGACAGTGATATTGAGGATAAAAATGTGTATATACAATATCTCCAAACTGCTTATTTACTACAGGCTCAACACCTATAATAGTGCTTGGTGCACCATTGAAATAATTACTACTTGTATTAACTTGTTTCAGATGAACATATAGCTGTTTATAAGGAGCTAAATCAATTGGGTGAATTCCAGCATTAATACCTTTTAACCATTTTCTGTACTCGACATTCATGTCTCTATTGGCGTTTCTAAAATTGTTGTAGCATTTTCCGCAAAAATTGTTATGATAATATTTTCATTTAGCTATTTAAACTTTTCTGCCAACTCTTGGAAGTTATAGAGCCCAACTGGTATATGTTGCGTTTTATCTGTTTCTTTTGTTTTTATGACTTCATGATTAATATTAAACCAACCGATAGTGTATGTAAAACTTTTTAATCCAACGCGCTTAGTTCCATCTCTATTATCGATATACTGTTGTAAATTAATAGAGGTGTCTATGTTTGAAATTGTATGAAACATATTTTTTAATATATATATATAAAAACACAAATAAAAATGATTTCTAAAGAATTCAAATATAACCCAGATGCTCACTATTCAAATACTTTTAGCAAGAAAGTGATAGATATAATAAATCAAAACATAGTTATTACATCAGATGTTAAAGACTTTAAAGCATCATTTCCCAATGTCTTTGAAAAATACAAACTCCCTTACGTTAAATCAGATGCTATAGTCCAACGCTGGGGAACAGATTGGATGTTATTTTGGCAGAATCAGTTGAATTTTGCTATTTGGTGTGCGACAACTGGATGTGGCATTGATTTCAACAACCATCTAAAAGCTGATGCCTTGGTTGGTTCATTATTTCGATTTCATGTCTATTACCAAGTCAGAAGAATATTATTTGAGATGCGTGTAGCAATGCCGCAAGAATCAAATTGGAATGCGTTTAATAACACATATAACCGAAACGCATACGAGAGAATATACAAGGAGTTTAACATTGACTAAAATTCAGACTGGAGACAGAAACAAAGCTATAATGATGGGCTAGGAACAATTTATAATTACTGGACAAATATTGGTTATCATCCTTTGATAAATACTGTATACGACAACAAAACGATGAGTTTTACAGTCTATGAGAGTGATAAAACATATCATATTGATTACATTGCACAAGGATCTGAGGCTGACAACAGCTGGTCTACTTTTATACTAGATTGTTCATCTGGATGTACAAGAGCAGGAGTAGAAAGAATCAATGACAGCATAAGAACATACTGCTGGGCAATTCTTGGCTCGCAATCACAAACAAGAACAGATATACTTGGAACTGGAACGGCATTTGATGCACAAAAACAATTTTTAGCAAATGTAGAGGACGCAATAAATAGCCCCATCGACTTGCCCAGTCAAATTTCATGATATGAAACCACCCTAAAATATGCAAGAAGTAAAGTTAATTTTGTCTATGGAAGCGGATTGTACATGTCTCCGAGTGACATGGAATTAAGAATCGGAATAATACAAGACTACAATAATGAAATTGTAATAGCAACCGATGCACAAGCATTAGGATTGAATAATGATGTAAATGTAAAACCAGTGCCACCAAAAAATATTCAACCTTTTCAAGGCACCACAACAATGAATTTTTTACCGGAACATTCTGATAAATCAATACATAAAACTGTGGAACATAACCCACCAGAAATACAAAAAATAGCGATTGAACACGAAAATAACAAAACAACTATAATTGTTGGTACCATAGTAATAGGCCTTGCTGCATTACTTATCTACGAGATTTACTAAACCACTCTTTGGCTGCCACATACAACAACCCGGAAACAAACACAAGCAAAGCCCATAGATTGTTACCAAGCCAATTATTAACATTAAATGTTGCAGATAAAAGCCATGATACTATTGCACCAATAACTCCTGGAAGTGCTGCAGCAGCTTTACCAGCTAGGTTGGCAAGAAGTTTACCAAGATTAAATAGTTGTTTTTTTATCCAGTCTTTTACACTTGATGGATCAGGCTATGGAGTTGGAGTTGGAGCAGCACTTGATGTGGGAATAATAGAATTAATTATCACCCCACGAATCATACCAAATGCAGTTAGGATACTAACAATAGTAATACCTTGCTCCCTAAACAAGGTTTTGATCCTCTCACCAAGTGTTGTATCCTCGTTTAACATTTTGTTTATTGTCTCTTTTATCCTGCTTACTTGATTACGAAAAGCTTCTCTGTTCTCATTAATGACACCTCTCTCATCTTCAAGGTCTTTGATGCGATCGCTAATTCTTTTTATCTGGAATTCATCATTATCAGTCTTAGCTTGTTCTAACTTTTGTTTTTCTCTTGTTATGTCTTTATCAAGTTGTGTGAGTTTTGCCACGTTATTGGTGAGTTCTTCCTTGACAGTTGTCATTGCTTTTACTATTCCATCCATTTCACGCTTGTCTATATTTGTTTGTGTTTTTCAACATCAGGACGCTCTGTCACATCCCAGTCATAAAATGATGTCTCTATGTTATCCATTGATGTCTCTATGTTACCCACAATACGTGAAATATTTTGTAATGGAATAGCATCCGCATTATCTGGTAAATTGTTTATTGTGCTCTCCAACTCTTGCAACGCTTGTCGAGCTTTTTGTGGTAATTTTGTTTTACTGTCATACTCCGGTAAATTTAAAAACTGTCTTACCGCCCTTGTTCCCCCAGAGCCAATAATCCTGTTATATTCATTTGCCAAAGAACCAAGAGCAAGAAATGTAAAAGAGCCTTGCCTGGCAGTTATTCTTATTCCTTTATCACCAACAATCCAGTATAATGTTTTACTATCATTTGATACTTTAAACTGGTCATAATCCATTTTGTCTGGTATCATCTTATATCGTTTTTCTATTTCATTATAAAAAGGATTTTACAAAAAAAATCTTGTATGTTTCAAGTGTGATTTCTGACAGCTCTCCCCTGAGTTCAGCAAGATGGTCGCTTTGATTAAGAAGATTTCTTTGAATAGGTTCATCAGGCACCATTAGTAAATGATCATCATATTCAGCATAATCATCTGGATCAAACGTAGGATTGTCAAATTCAAATCCTCCATCAGCCATTGTTTATTTTATTTAATTTTAAAAAATATATTTAAAAAATAAAAACAATGTCGGCTTACGGAAACAAACTCAACCCTCATGTTAAAACTAAGAGAACCTCATGGTGCCAAAGGCATCCGCACAAGTGTAGTAATAACTAATAATCCATCAACAATAGACCAAAACCAGCAACTGCTTATGAGATTTCCCATTCTAAGTACTAATGATGTGATAGTTCCTCGTACTGCTCGTCTTGCCTTTGAAATAGAACTTAAAAGCAGAACAGACGCCAACGCTACTCTATTTCAAAATCTGGGTAGAACAATTGTGAAAAAAATGACAATAAGAATAAGTGGCAATGAAGTCATGTCAATAGATGACAGTGATATATATCATTGTTATGTAGATTTATGGAAAAGCCCTACTGAACGAGTAAACATAGCTTACCAAGGTATTGGTAAAGCAAACATGTTAAAACATAGAATTGGTGCTGGAGATGCTTCCTCAGACACCAAAGATGAAGCTATAGCAGCAGCTTATGGAAATAGATTTTGTATTCCACTGGACTTTGAAATGTTAGAAAGTCATATGCCATTTTATCAAGCGGGGCTTGGTGATAAATAAGAATATGAATTAACGTTTAACGATTATAACAAAGTTATCAAAAGCAGTGATGCTGATGCATCTTATGTAATAAAAAATATCTGCTTGGAATTTGATACGGTTAGTAATGATGAATTAGCCAGACAAATAAGACAGCAAATCAATGGTAAGATAGTATTTATGTATGATCGTATCTTGCGACATAGAAAAATAATAGCAAACAAATCTGAAACCCTTTGGAACATCAAAATTAATACACCAGCACAGAGCATGAAAGGTATTTTAATGCTGTTTGAAGACCCAGAAAGAACAAGCGCATAAACCTATTACAACCCAAAGATTGAAAAGGTTGAAATGACAATAGAGGGATACCAAATCAGTTGTATAGTCAGGGCATGAAGGCATATCAACATTGGGATGAAATCAACAAATATTTTGCCTTGACCTCAAAAAGAAACAAAGAGACAGAAATAGTAGCGAGGGAATTAAACTTTACCAATGTTTCTCTTGAGACCTATCTAACAAAAGCATATGCTTTGTGGCTTGACCTTAGAACATGTGATGACAATTTATTATACGGCAGTGAAAGAAGAATAGAAAACGGCAGTGAAGGTATAACGATACTAATAAATAAAAAAGCAGATGCAGATCAAACTTTAAATAATTATATATATATA
Organism: Cyrtodaria siliqua; assembly: GCA_037043455.1. NCBI lineage: Eukaryota > Metazoa > Mollusca > Bivalvia > Adapedonta > Hiatellidae > Cyrtodaria > Cyrtodaria siliqua. The sequence goes on from JAWPHD010000054.1 coordinate 341,636, forward strand.
ATACAAGATTCGCAAATCAATTTCGAAGATGGAAGATTCAAAGAAGTACGATACTAGTTTACAACAAAAATATCCTAAATATTCACACAGTGCCATTATCTGTGGTCAGACAGGCTGTGGTAAAACAGAGTTTGTTCTTGACATACTTGAACAAGAGTATGTTGGAGTTTTTGAACATATAATTATATTGTGTCCAACTATAGAGTGGAACGAGGCTTATAAAAATAGATCCTGGATAGGTGATGTAAAACATCCAAAAGATAAAAAAATAATAATTGTCAATCCCGTGAGCAACGGTAAAGAAATGTTACAAGAACTGTTGCGTTTATTTTTCAAAAGATATGCTGGCCAGCCCACATTATACATTATTGACGATTGCTCAGCCACAAAATAATTAACAAAGAAAAAAGATATGTTGTCAGAGTTGGCATTCTCTGGTCGTCACGCCAAACAATCAGTGTGGGTCATTTCGCAGAGATATAATTCTGTATTGAAAGATTTGAGGGAGCAAGCAAAATGGTTGTGTATGTTTTACACTAAGGACAGAGATAGTTATGAAATTTTTTTGAGAGAAAATGATGTTATTCCGACGCTGGAGGAGAGAACCAGAATAAGAAAAGCTTTAGCTAAGACTAAATATTCCAAGTTAATTTTGAGGACTGATCAACCAACTGGTTATTGGGTTGAATAATTTTTAACAGCAATTCTTTTTTTCTAACAGCATTGCTTTGTTGCTAATAGTAATACTAACAGCAAAGTAGAAATGTTAATAGCAATACTGACATGAAAATATAATGAAAATATCAAAAAATATAGTAATGCTTATAGCATTGCTCATAGTAAAGTAGCAATGTTAATAGCAATGCTTGCAGCAAATTAACAATGCTAATAAAAAAATAGCAATATTAATAACAATGCTATTAACAATACTAACAATTACTACTTGCATGAATATCGCGGCTGGTTGTTTTATGTTTTATGTTTATTTCAAGATAAAAAATAAAATTATTAATATAAAAATGAATGCGGAAGAACTATTACAAGATATATCGGAAGGTTTCACGGAACGTGATGAATCAAAGCAACAAGAAACAAAAAAAGAAAGAGTATCAGCCATAGTGGCTGGCTGTGGTAGTCGTCAATATTTGGGTAAAGACATACAACTCACGAATATAGATGGCATGCCACCAGATGAAATTAACAAACTTTACTGCAGATATGAAGCAAGGCTTGGGGCAAGTATGACCAAGACTTTAGGCAATTATTTTATTAACTTGTATGTGATGGGAGTATCAAAATATTTTAATGTGACAAATCCACCAAAGCTGATAGAAGATTTGGAGGAAGACCCATTTATTAATCATGCTTTGACAAATGCTTGTTGTGAGTTGTATTACAGGTATGGAATGTGCTTAGCACCATTTACAGCAATACTGACAACTGTTAGACATATTGATTTTAATAAAATAAAAATATAGATAATATAAATGGAGAACCAAGAGAGTAAATGAATACCTGTTAAGGTTGAACAACAAAAAGTAAAAAAATCCAAAAAGAATAGAAGCTGGGAAAAAAGTAGCAGCGGCCAGAAAGGCAAAGCGCTTGCTTCAAGATGCAAAGCAAGATGATGCAAAGCAAGATGCTGCAAATCAAATAACAAAAATAACAATAGATGAAGAGGAACCAGAAATCAAAATAAACGTATACAAAAATTATATTCCACCGTGTCTGGTTTTATTAGGTATTGCTGGGTTGGGTTTGTATACTTATAACACAAAATCTGCTACGCAACCTGTGCAACCTGTGGCTGTTCATGTTGCACCAAAAGACCCGTTTGATTGTTTTAATAATTTGTTTAAAAAAATAATATAAAAAATAATATAAAAAAATGGCAGCAAGTATTGACGGAAAACAAATTGTAAATATGATGTATCATGCAGGAGTGGAAACACTTCTAACTGTTGGATATTCTGAGATTGCCAGAAAACTACTAAAAAGACCAGCCCCTAAAGTGGATTTTAATATGACAGATTTTGGGATGCTGTCTGTGGACATAATGTTAGCAATGGCTACGAGGGATATGTTGATTAAGCAAGGTATTATTCCTGCGGATATTATGAAATAATTTTAAAAAATATATATATAAAAAAATGGCAAGTGCAGTAGCAATAATGATAGGTTGCGCATTAACAAACGCATTGGCGTTTAGCGGTTCAAATTATTTCTTTTCAAAAATGGAAAGTCATTCAGATGAGGAAAGACAAAGGCATGACAAAGCAGTGGAACAATTAAACGCAGCACAAGTGGAGTGGAATAAAAAAAGAACAGAGAGATTAGATTTTATTAATAAGCAACTGCAAAAAGAGCATCATGCAGAGCAGACTTTTGATGATGTAGACCAAGCTATGAAGCAGTATTATTATATAACTGGCAAACATTTGCTTTTGGAACTGGAGCCCAAGTTAAGTGATTTTTATACACCATCTTCGGATCAACAGAATAGAGAAATTACGTTTATTGTGGTGGGCATGGCTGCAACTGGATTTGTGGCGTATAAATTGAGCTCATAAAAAAATTAGTTTAAAACTATAATTACTTTGAAATAACCTTTGGAAAGACTAAGTCATATGCATGATACCTATTTTGTTTGTTGTTTTTACATGGTTTCAATCCAAGTGGTCGCATATAATATGGTGGTTTAGCACTCTTCTCTAATTTATTTTGAGATGATCAGGCGCCCATACTTCACCATTGTCTAATAATGTCAATACCATGAATGGACCATATTCAGTATCTACTATTTTCGTATCTGTAATAGTGTATATTTTATTTTCTTCCAAGTCTGTCCATTTCTTTGTGCTATTTTGATATTGCTCTTCGAACAGTTCATCGAATCGTGCAGTTGTGATATCCATGTTTTCTTTATAGTTATATAAATATATAAATTTTAATTTTTAGTAGAAAAAAATGGAAAAGATTTATTACAGCCCAAAAGGATTTTGGAAAGGTTACTCAGCAGTTAAAAAATTGGCAAAAGCGGCTGGTGTTAGTGAAAAAAAGGCATTAGAATTTATAAAGAAACAAGCTGTGTGGCAGATTTATTTACCCGCACCAAAAAAAATAGTTAGACCCAGGTTTGATGTTTCTACTAAGAATGGAGTGCATCAAGCTGATTTGTTATTTTTACCGCATGATACTTTTGGCTTTGGTCGTGGCCGCAAGACATATAAATATGCGTTGACTGTGGTTGATATTGCAAGTAGATACAAAGAAGCAGAGCCACTGACTTCCAAGGATAGCAAAGAAGTTGCCAAAGCATTTGAGAAAATATACAGTCGGCATTTGAAATATCCAAAATCATTACAAGTGGATCCAGGCAGAGAATTTATGGGTGCAGTATCGCAGTTGATGACAAAACACAAAGTAAATATCAGACGAGGCAGAACAGAAATACACAGAGACCAAGCTTTAGTGGAAAGATTTAACAGAACATTAGCTGAAAGATTGTTTGGTTATCAGTATGCTAAGGAAATAGATTCGCAAAAACGCAACAGAGAGTGGGTAAAGAGATTACCAGAAGTTGTTAAAGCAATAAATGTAGAGACAAAAAAGCCTCCTGCTGTTGAAACAAAAATATTAAAAGATGATCCTATCTGTATGAATGCAAGTGTGAGATATTTATATCAACCCGGGGAACAAGAAGGTGGAAGACGCAGAGCAACTGATCCAATGTGGAGTGTAGATATTCACAAGATTAAAAGTTATATGGTGACGCAAGGTATAAGAGTTTATTATTTGAAAGCACCAGCGCCACAAAGAGGATTTGTCAAAGAAGAATTACTTATTGTTCCTGCTGATACCCAAATTCATAAGTTTTTATAAAATCCATGTGCATCAGTTGTAATTCCATCTTCTCGTATATATCTTTTTAAGTAAAATGGTGATAATGTAACTTTGTTTACTGTTGTGCCAAATATCTGATGCTTTATTGATCGTATCATATTCATTTTATGGGTATATTTTTTCTTGCCAAACAATGCATCCTTGTAGTTTTCAAAGTTTATGTGTTTTTTAACTACATATTATTTTACACCCTTTGCTTTCTTAATAATCTTCTCATCCGCTCTCAAAATAGAATATAGTTTGGGTCTTAATCCAACATACTCATCTATAGCAACACCAGCACATTCGTCTTTCATTTTACCTACTTTTTTGTTTGTATTAACATACATTGGGTGATTTTCAGGATAATTACTTAGATCATACTCATCTTTCATTTCAGCCATGTCTTTGTATGCATCATCTGTTTTGATGTCTACCAGTAGGCTGTCAGTGTCTGTGTATAATAAAGTACAGTCATCTCCGTACCTTTTCTTTAGGGTATTATAGTACCAATCATACATATGGTACTTTGATAAATCCAATACTGACATCCCAACATAGATTGGTTTGTTATATGTTAATTTTGTTTTGTTCACATGTATTGCTGACAATTCATCTGAAAATTTTATACGCCTGTTAAAGTTGGGTTTGGCTATTATTTTTCTTATCTTTTCATTTTCAGAGCCGTCAGTTCTGACTAGTTTTATATCTGTCCGCTTGCGTAGATTTTCCATTGTTTTGCCAAACACAGAGTTGTTCATAAGTGTGTAAAAATCTGTTTCAAATTTTGATTTAGCCTTTCCTCTAAGTTTTGTGTTTAGGTTTATGTATGATTCCATCCATGTTTTTTCATTAAATTCTAATACTTTGTGTACTTTCTTTAGTTTCATGCCTAAAGATAAATACAGTTCCAGGTTTTTGTAATGTATCACATATTTTTCTTTGTCCCTAAGATTGGGGACTAGTTGTTCTGTATTTATCATGCTATTATTTTCTAACAGATCTTTTTGGTATTCAGACAACCATTCTTTTTCCACTGCTAATCTTTCCGGTGCAAGCGGATAGTCATTATGAGATTCATGGAGTTCTTTAGGATATTCCAAATCAACTTCTAGAAAATATCCTTTTCCTTCTTTTCTTTCTTTTGGCTCTGGCAACGTTTCCACCCACTTAAAACCAGAATATGGAAGTGGCTGACTCATTGCCCACCCATAAAGATTATTTGCATCATAATACATTAAAAAGTTGTTTTCCCCGCTAGGGTCATAATCAGCTACATGTGAATTGTTTGCTTTGGCATATCGTTTTGATACCATACTAATTCCACCATGCATACATTTTTCTATAAATAAGTGCATGTTAATGTCTGTTAAAAGTTCTAATTCTATTTTTGAATGTTTAAGTAAAGCATGCCAAGATAATCCAGGTGCTGTATAGTAATGTAAAGCATCAAGTTTATATGCATTCATACATGTTTTTCTAAAAGTTTGAAACACATCTGCTAACAAAGTTACATCAGTTTTTAGATATAAATCATGATAGTCTCCAAGAGTTTAACAGTTAAACTCTTCCCATATTTTTTGAGTGTATTCGTAATCTTCGGGACTTATACTTTCATCTGAAAGACTACTGTAAAACTTTTCTATAGGCGGTAATTGCGTTTCCTTGAATTTTTCCATACTGTCCATATATTCGTTTGGAATGCATGTAATATTACCTGTCATTTTATGTATTTTTTGCATGATGAGATGACTATCATATCCTTTGAGGTTGTGAAATACAACAGGGATGATTGTTTTATTTGGTTTTATTTTTAGTTTTAGGTTGCAGTTTTTATGTGCTGCACCTCTGTATTCTACTGTAAAATGACAGTGGTCTCTTACTTTTTGCCACATTTCCTACCTATTTCATTCTCGCATATCCAGCAGTGTGTTGCTTTTTCATAATCTTCCTCATTTTGTTGTGTCATGATTAATGGTTTTGGGTGAGCAAATATTTTATTAATGTTGCTCTTCTCACATTCTAAGTGATTTAAAAACTTTTCAACAACATCTTCACCTCTGTAAATAACAGGTTCTTCAGCTTTGCCATCATCTCTGACAACCTGGTATCCAAAACCACAAGCTTCGTGTACATTTGTGATTTCAGATTTCTTTCCAAATTTGATTGATTGCGGTTTGATTATACTTTCAAAATCAGCATATATTGCATAAGGCACAGGCATCTGATTTTGATGATTTTTAAATTTTACAGTATTTTTACCTTCTTTTGGCATTTCTATTCTGCAAGCATTTTTATTGATACCCTCACAGTCTTCTCTGTGTTTGGTAAGTAGATCTTCTCTTGAAAAGCCGTAAAGACAACGATCGCAGAAATAAGTTTTACCGTGATATTTGTTTTGATCATAAAGTAATCTATTTAAATTTTTAATCCAGCAATAGTGATATTTTGTTGTTATTGTTTTTGGTTCGTTGGAATAATCATCAGCGTTATAATTGTCATCTATAATTCCTTCTTCATTATTTGGATCATCTTCATTTTCATTTTCTAAATCAACCTCAACGTCTTCAGAAAATAAAAACAAGTTAATTCTTTTTATTTCTTGCGGTTGCTCTGATATTCTCTATGAAAATATAGATACCCTTTTTCCTGTGCATCCGTAAACATTAATAGCAAGGTTGTTTTGTTTTTCTATTTTGAAAATTTGTGAAATTGGAGTGGGAAAGTCAATACCATCCATATTCAACTTACCCATGTGTTTGTTATAACTAGATATCCTAGTTGGATTATTTTTATTAGGCCACAAAGCAGAAACCAATGCCACTTCCAAGCACTTATTATCTACATTATTAACATTAATTATTGCTTTTTTATCAGATACTGCTTTAGACAAAGGAATATATGAAGAACCTTTTAATGGTTCATACTTTGCAAAATGTAAGTAAAACGTAACACACTGATCAATCTCCAATCCAGATGCTGTGTTTGTAAATCTTTCAAGACTCTCTTGTATATTTGCAGATGATTTATCGTACAACTCATTTATTTTTTCAGAGTTTAAGATTGCATTTTGTTCGCTGTGTAATACTGCTGTGGTGTATTTTTTGGTATCACCATCATCTTTAAATAAATTTACAGTGAGACTTAATTGAAACTTTAATCCATTCATCTTTGTCAGCTCTCTGCTTATTTGTTTTGTAATAAGGGATTTTTTATCACGAAATAGTATTTGAGAATCTTTGTATTTCTCGGCAGATATCTCGTATGCTTTGAAATAGCCACACATTGGTTTGTCAACTAGTTTTAATTCTTCTTTAGATTTTCTATCATTAAGCTCTTTCAATTCATTTATAGCATTGTCTCGTGATTTAGCATATTTCTGATTTTGCTCATCTTGTAATTTATCATATTTCTGCTTTTCTCGTTTACGTTGTTTCTTAGCACGTCGTCTCTTGAGTAAATTTTCTAATGTTTGAGATTTAACCTCTTTTGAAGTTTCTTTTGGAACTTCTTTAAGAGGTTTTAATGCATTTATACCGTTAGATAGTGTTTGCTTATCTATTACGCCTGTTTGATACAGGTGTATTAAATTTCTTATAGTCTCTTCGTTTTTTTCCTTTTCCTTTATTTGTTATATATTTAAATTGTTTTTATTAAATATAAAAATAATTATATATAAAATAGACAATGGAAATCAATGTTTGTAAATTTCTTAAAATTGGATTACATAATCCATGTAAAAATAAGCCCACAAAAGATTCTAATTATTGCAGTTTGCATAAATATAGATTAAAAACAAGTCATGCATTACCGTGTCTAATATGTAAAAAAGGCACTTCTGCAAAATATCAAGTGTGTGTTGGTTGCGGTGCAGCTTCAATTAGAAAAATGAACGATTATTGGAGGTTAAAGTCGTATAACGCTGAGTGTCTCAGATTTAGACGTATTAAGGTTTAAATTATTATATTATAAAAACATTTAAACTTGCAATCTTCACTACCCCTATTTTAAAAAAGTTTTAATAAATCAAGTAAAATCACCATTTTATGGTGATTTATTATATATATGTATTTTAGGCGTTTTCTGTTGTAATTTGAGGCGAAACAGGGTGAGACGAAAATTACAACAGAACGCCTATAATACATATATATGTTTCCATTATGTTAAACGGGCTCCTTTTTCTATCTGAGCTTTTTCAAAACCCCTCTCTGCTTGTATGCTTTTTTAACGGAGGTTGTGTTTAATCTGGGCGTTTGTCCTACTTAAGATTTTATAATATTGAATGATGTTTAGGATTTTTCGTTACCAAAACTTATACATTTGCCCTTACGTTTTTGACTGACCGCCCTTGCCCCACATCCTAAACTTTCTTGTAATTTGCGTCTGACATGTTTTGCACAGTCTTGTTTAGGTGCACTTTGATTCTCCAATAATGTATACTTGTCTTCCTCTCCTATACAGTTCTATCAAACACGGACCAATCAAATGTGCTTTGGTGCAGATGTATGAGCATATTATACTTGTCAGCCTTGACTGGATGAAGAAGTCGTTGTGCTCCTGGCATTTTCGTTTCGAATTCAGTCTGACTGGAGGAAACATATACAGAATATACAACTCTTATGTAATACAACACCTAATGTAAGTAATAAACACCTTTTATTACGTTAGTTTTTATTACATTTGGCATTGGCATCAACGTCAGATGTAATCATTTATATTCTAAATTGAAAACTCGATCTTATTTATTAACACAACAAAAGATGAAAAAATATATATGAGTAAGACTGTAACCTATTGCAAAGCTTTCATCCTTTTTGTAGATTTAAATCTAAATGCGAATTTAATCACGAGTATTTTGGATTTGTATATAGTTTATTGATCAAAATAAAAAAAAGTAAAAGGTATCATACTTGAAAATAATTATGAAGAATGTTTTTATTATATTAAGCGAGATTACATTAGGCGTTGAACGTAATAACGCCAATTTGTTTTAATTCTATAAAAGTTATTAACACACCATACTAAGAAAATATACATCTGAAATGATTGTAACCTATTTCAAAGTCCTGATCCTTTTAAGAATTTGAATTTAAATGCGAATTTAAGTAAATGTAATTTTGGAATATTATCAAACTAAAAAAAGTAATACTCCAATGTTTTTTAGCTACGACTAGATCTACTACATGTAATTAAAAAAAATCAATTATGTGTTGTTGTTTTTTTTAATATTATTTTATTACAATACGTACATGGAACATTTTAATATTACTGATCTGTATCATTTTACTTTCAGGATTCATTTGAATATCACAAATCTTGTAAAGGACTGTCACAGTAATTGGGGAAAAGAACATTACAAAGTTGATATTGCTTTTAAACTATAAATTGTATGGGCTATTTTAACTATGTACCGGGCGAAAATTATGGGCCAAACACGACAAAATTAATACCTTATTTGTCGAGTTGTCATGTTGTTGCGTTGACGGGGTGAAGACACGACAACACAACAAATTGTACGTGACAACATTTAGAGGGCGACGACACGACATATTTATCACAGGCGTAGGAGCCCGCCGCCCACCAATGTTCAGAGTGGGTGGGGCCAGAGTATACTTTGTCCCGGCTCCCCACTTCTCCCCCTCCCCCTCCCACCCCTCCACAATACTTTGAAGAAAAATACGTTAACGCTCAAAAGTACATTATTCCCTGTATAATGTTGCATGTTTTGGTGTAATTTAGCGTGGATAACGTTTTTTCATTTTATTTGCTTTAGCTTGTATAAGATTTTGTAAAAATGTTTGGCCTATCACCCTCCCCCCAACACCCCCTCCCCCCACTCCCCCTACCCCAATAATTGAAACATACTTTATTTTAATGTCAATTATTTTTTTCAAAACGTTAGGCCACCCCCACCAAAAGTTTGGCCCCCCTCTCCACCACCCCACCACACGCCCCACCCCCCCACCCCCAATAATTGAAACGTTCCTACGCCCATGTTTATGTGTATCGTGTTGGTGGGAATGAAATGTCGTGTTGGAGGCTTTTACTTGTCGTGTTGTCATGTTTTAGCCCTGCCGAGACGACAACAAGACAAATAAAAACGACAAGACAAAAATAAATGCACCAAAACGACATTTTCATATCCACAACGCGATACGCGATAATGCACCATTAACACTATGCACATTCTACTACACTTACGAAAAACAATCCGAAAAACAAAAAGCAACATATGTGAACATTTGAAACAAATCCAGTTCAAGCGTAATAATTCCGAATATCTTTTAACTTTGAAATAAATGACAAATGGTCATCTTACCTATGTGTTATAGTTATTAATTATAATAAGCTTATACGTAATTAGCTTATACGTAATTATACGATTTCAAGATAAATACGATATTGTATTGTTAGACTAGAGTAAGTTAGACTAGAGTAAGTACATTATAAGTTTGTCGTTATTATTTTTGTGTGTGTGTTTTTTTTAGATGTGGTGCTAGTTTATTGGAAGACAACCACGACAACCACACAAGAAAGTATGGGTTCAAACTATGCATATGGTAGTTTTAATAGAGATGGGGATATTCATTCACAAGGTAGGTCCAATTTCTCTCAGTATTCTATTAAACGAATTAAAAGCCAATTAACGTTATAGGATCTTCCATGGGTTCTTAAAATACTCGTTATTGAATATGCGTAAAATAAATTACGAGTTAAAAGATATTAATTCAACGTTCCAGTTTTGAGGTTTGACCTGACTGGTTAAAGCTCCATTTTCTATTGTGTCGATAAAGCCTGGATTCTCGTGTTTAAAAAGTACCTTTATGTTGTAAAATATGGATGTTGTTGGCGGGATGGCTACTTTAAGAATATTCTTATAATGACATTATGAGTTTTGTGTGTGAAACAAGAGTATAACTGAACATGATGTCCTTATGCCGGTTTTTCGAAAATAAAGCTTGTCCACTCTACTCCTTTTGTTTCCCTTCGATCGTCATGAAAATGTATAGGAAGTATCAGTGTGATGTTTAGTAGAGCTTATTGCCAGGACGTTCCGGTTGAATGATTTTTGGCGTTCATTTTTTTTTAATCTTAATTGTGTTCGCTATACTCCTATTTTTCATCTGATTTTCATGAAACTTGGTAGGAAGTTGTGCGGCTAGAACTCCTTCTGCCATCAAATAAACACAAATACGGCATGGTCATATTGTGAAGCATATGTTCAAGTTGGAGCACATTCCATATGTGACAGTTACACACTTGTTAAGGTCAGTAACAATACTTACCAACATTTATATAATTTACAGGATAAATAGAGTTCAAGCAACCATGGACGCTAAGAAAAGAAAAGAAGTAAAATGCTGCCTCTGTTCCAAAAGACCTCCGTATCGCAGCAGGAGACGAGTTTTGGGAGAGGAGCTCAACCGATATGTGACGACAATCTTGAAAGGTGCTGTTTCAGAAAATGAAGTTATATGCAACGGTTGTCATGTCAAGTTCCATTGCAAGAAGGAAACTATTCAAAGTCCTGCATCAAGTTCTCAACATGATAGTCAGCCAGATGTCGGTAATGTAGGAGTTCATACAAGACAAGCGTTTAAAAGTCCAAAATCAGTAACTTGAAACATCAAGACAACACCAAGAACACACAAGGTATGTGCTGTATGTAAAAACAGAGCAAGCAAAATAAATACATTAATTGTATTTCCCTTAAAAGCAAGGACACAGGCGTTTATTGAAACTGGCATCTACATTGATGAAAAGAACAGATGTTGTAAGAAACTCATTGATAATGAATATCGTACAGCTATGTCTGTATTGTCATCTTCCAAAAGTGGTGACGTGTTTTCAAGAACAGATATCACTAGGCTATTACACAACATAAGGACAATGATGAAATGTTCCAGCAAGCTTATTTTTGATCCCATCCCTGAAATCCGATGACGGTTATTATGAACTTACAGGATTACATAGGGATGAATTCTCCGAGCTTTGTGATTATCTGCACAATATGAGAAACACAAGTGTACGTTCTGTACGAACAACAGTTGCCATATTTATGACCAAAATGATAACAGGACTGTCAAACAAATTGCTTTCAGTCATGTTTGGCATGAAAAAGTGTCAGGTCCACAGGGCAATTCATTCTTCACGAGAATCTCTAATGGCCGCTTTTGTATCAAAACATCTAGACATGCACCATATAAGCTACGATGACTTTTGTGCCAACCATACAACATTTGCTGCAAAAACCCTCTTCAGACCAAGCAAAGATGCAGATGAAGCAGTACTGATTTTGGACGGAATTTATATTTACATTCAGAAGAGTATGGACTATCTATCTGAGCGAAAATCCTATAGCCTGCATAAAAACAGACCACTAGTTAGCCAATGATGATAGTTGAATCTGACGGCTATGTACTGACGGTCTTTGGTCCATACTATGCTAATGGAAAAAACAACGATGCCCAAATCACACTCCATTCATTGTCTACAAACTGTGAAGACATTAACAACTGGCTAAGACCGAATGATATATTCATTGTAGATAGGGGATTTAGAGATGCCATCCCATTTATGGAAGAAAGGGGAATTCACGTACACATGCCATCATTCCTACCAAATCCATCACAAGTAAATAAGTATAGGCCTATTTCGCTTTTAACAGCCGCCGGTTTTTTTTTGCCGCGCCGGTTTTTGGCAAAAACAGCAAGTAATTCCGAATGAGCTAGGGCACTTTCGACTATATCATATGAAAGCACATATCAAATGATTGTAAAATTATATTCTATTTCATTGGTGACACTTTAATTTTTCCGAGAAATTTGACGCAAAGTTGACCTTTCCCATGGGAAAAGCCTATTTTCCCATGGGAAAAGCTTTTTTCCCATGGGAAATGGTCTTTCCCATGGGACAATATGTTCCCATGGGAAATGATTTTGGCAGTTTTCCCATGGGAAAAACAAAAAGTATTTATCTTTCAATATAATGTCAAAATAGTATGCGGCTTTCATATTTAGGGTCTATGACGAAGTTTTACAGCGATACAAGCACTTTGATATTTTCCCATGGGAATATTTTCCCAATATTGTAATTTGGGAAAATTTTCCTATGGGAAAATGAGTTATTTCTTAATAGCTAAAACAACATTTCAAAGCCTGGAAACATCTTCTGTTGCAGTGTTGACAATTAAATATGCCCTGATGTTTATAATTTAATGAAATAAAAACTTTCCCAAAATAAAATGGGAAAATTCTCCCAAATTCGTTTTGGGAAAATTTTCCCAAATGTTATTAGGAAAATTTTCCCAAAATGTTTTGGGAAAATTCTCCCATTTTCTGACTGGGAAATTTCTCTAAATATGTTTTAAGGTAATGAAAAAGAAAAAAATCTTCCAAGTAAGTATTAGTCAAAATATCAAACCAAAAAAATAAATAAAATAAAATAAAAAATCAACCAGTTTGTTTAAGATTGAATATTTTAACTCAGATCTGATTTTAACTTAGCATCTCAGATTCAGATTTGAGTATGATGTGTTGCCTTGCGATTGGTTCTTAACATAGTAATGTGACTCGTGCATAGCCTGACAGTTATTGATACTGCACTGTTTTTCCCCATGGGAACCTGTTTTCCTACATACCATTGAGCTCGACTTTAAGTGAGTAAGTGTCGATTGTTACGGATGGCGGGAGGTGTACAGTACTGGTTCTACCCAGGAAAAGTATGGGTGGTCTGCCTCCACCACAAAAAAGTCCTATATAACATTGCGTGTATTGAAAAGGATGTAAAACACCACACAAACAAACTACATTGTTTCAAAAAAATATTTCATTCGTTTTCATTCATTTTATATCCTTACACTATAATGCATTGATCAAGGCAATGTCAAATGCCTTAAACGTTGACTTTCTAGCCCAAACATGAATAGAAGTCATTGATTTAACAGGGGTACTATTTCCGTAAAGTTCCATGATTGTATGTCTAACAGTGACAAATTACAGTGGAAGGAGTGTTTCTCAGAACTGGGTCATTGTCAGGTTAATGTGACCTTGATGATCAACTGATCCCAAAAGCAATAGGCTTCCACCTATCTTAAAGGGCAATATACCAACAAAGTTTTATATGGTGTTTTGCTTTCAGAGTTATCTCGCAGAATGCATATTTTATTAAGATCATTGCAACCTGTTAACCCAAAAACAAAAGGTTTCTACGCTCGCCAAGGGACAATTTATCTATTAACGTTTCATGAATGTGGGTGTCATGGTTTTGAAGTTATCACACAATGTGTATTTCCATATAAGGGATGGCAATCTTGACACTTGTCCTACCAAGCGTAGAAAATAACATGTTTCCTCTCCTCAAGGGCAATGTACCTATGAAAATTCATGAGCGTTATGGTTTCAAAGTTATCATGCAGCATGTGTAATTGCTTATTGTCGGACGAACTGAATTGAATTGGGTTTTAAGACGCACCAACACATGAAAGGTTATATGTCGCCTAAAAGGAATGAACGTGCAAGGCTCATCCTCCATCTACATCAAGATAAAATATGGTGAATGGCAAGATAGAACCACGTTTCCAAGTCTGCATATGCGGTGTCATGATAAAGACCTTAAATAACCCCATACCATGTACTCTTTTTCAAACGGGCGCATAAAAACGTGTTGTCGAAACAGATCTACAAACAAGAGGCCCGCACAAGAGGGCCTGTATCGCTCTACTGGCTCTGTGGAGTCTGTGATATGCGCAACTAGGCTTGAAACTGATCATACTTGCCAAGTTTCACTGAAATCCAGTCAGGAGTTTGGGAAGACTAATTCTGGACAAAGTTTATGTATAAGGGCCAATAATGGTCAAAAATCATTCAACAAAAACATGGTGATGATATGTGCAACTAGGCTTGCTACTGCTCATCACTGCCAAGTTTCGTTGAAATCCAGTCCAGCATTCAGCAGAGCTAGCATGTACAATGTTAGTGTATTCAAACCTTTAAAGCGCTATAACTCCGCAAAATATCATTCAACCGGAACACGGCGATGGCATGCACAACTAGGTCAGGAACTGATTATCCCTGCAAAGTTCCACTGATATCCAAACTGGGGATCAGGAGAACTAGTCCGGACAATATGTGTGTATTAAAGCCTTTAAAGGGCCAAACATCTTTCAACAAAAATACAGCTATGACATGCATAAGTAGGCTTGGTACTGATCACCTCTGCAAAGTTTTGTTGATTTTCGGTCTGGGGTTCATGAAATATGGTCCGGATATTTGTTTTACCCCTGTCAAAAAACATTCAACCGGAATGCGTGGACGATATGCATAACCATATTTGGTACTGATCATCCATGCAGTTCATTAAAATTTAGCCAAACGAAGGACCTATCTTCTTAATGTGGCAAAATACAGCATGTTTAACTAAATCAAAGGGCATAACTCTGGTGTTACTAATCCGATTTTGATGTGTACCTTCTTTGAGGCTTTCTAGACTATTGCTTTTTTGTATTTATATATACACGAGAATATTTGTGTTTCACTTACAGATTTCATTGCTACTAACGATCTATGCAAATTTGGTAAAGATCAAATAATAAAAGAAGGTGATACGAGTGTTCACAAGGCACAATATGGCATTTTTTTAGCAAAAACAAGGGCCGTAACTCCAGTGTATATGGTCCGATCTGGCTGGTTTTTAAGCTTGTCTGATCTTTTGTTGATATTAACGAGCTGTGTTAGTTTGGTACAGATCAAATAATAAATGAAAGTGCTAGAGTGTTAACTAGGCAAAAAATCACACTTTTCAACAAAACAAGGGCCACAACTCTGGTGTTACAAATCTGATCTGGCTGGTTTTCGAACAGATCTGAGCTTTCATTGATATAAATACACTGGCAAAGTTTTGTAAAGGTCAAATACAAAATGCAGGTGCCAGAGTGTAAACAAGACTTAATTTGGCACTTTTTAGCAAAACAAGGGTCATAACTCTGGTGTTACTGATCCGATCTGGCTGAGCTTCCATTGATATAAAAACATCGACAAAGTTTCATAAAGAACAAATACAAAATGAAGGCGCTAGAGTGTAAATAAGGCTTAATATGGCATTTTGCAGCAAAACAAGGGCCATAACTCTGGTGTTACTAATCTGATCTTGCTGGTTCTCGAACAAATCCAAGCTTTTATTGATATAAAGACACTGGCAGAGTTTCGTAAACATCCGAGTTATAATGAAGTCCCTATCGTGTGAACAAGACAAAAGTTAATGGACGACAGACAACTCGCTATCCCATAATCTCTGCTGGCCATCGGTCAGTAGAGCTAAAAATTATAACCAAATCTCTGCTGGCCTTCGGTCAGTAGAGCTAAAAATTATAACCATTTCGGTAGAAATCTTAGTATATTGGGCGTATTAAATATACGACATTGATGCAAAATGTATAACATCATATGATATAAGTAATCATTTCATTTACAACACAATAATTCATGCAAAATTGAATGTGCCTTGAGGGTGCATGAGCTTTCGTCCCTCGGGTTTTCTGGTCGTAGAGAGATTGGTTTTCTCTTTAGCTACAACTACTATGGTTGTTCATTACGATTCTGGATACATCCTGAGATGTTTATTATTTTGTATGTGTTTCTTTAGTTAGTTTCTCCGGATGTGAACTTTATTGTTAGAGAATTCCTTTTGATGGGATGTAGTTTTGTTTACACTGTCTTGTCTATTTGGGCGCTGAGGACAGGATAATAGCGAGATTGTGCGCATATAAAATCGATTCAAGTCGGTAACCCTGTCTTCACCACCCTTTCTCTTGGTTTTTGTCTCTTTCTTTGTATTATCAAGTACAGTGCGGACCTATGATGCCATTGCGTTCGGACGCTGTGGTTTCTATAGGACCCTATATCTCATTTTTGATACATAATAAACACCAGAATATGCTAAAAATATGATTGTTTTACTCAAATGATTTTGGTTTCACTTACAACATAAGTCAATACTGTAAATGTTGTTGTTGTCACATTCTTTGATTTCACTCACTGTCAAAATTATCCTCAATCTTATTGAAGCAAACTCTTAAAAGGGTAAACTCAAGTGTGGTCTAGGAAAAATCGCACTGAATATGATATGCAACACAATCTATATCAACCTTCTTATCAAATTGTGTGAAAAGCGAAAAGAGTTCACTGAATTAATCATATATATTACTAGTCAAAATTTGCCCTTTTCTACATTATCATCGCAGTTAATCTCCATAACATGCGAGTCAATTTTGCTGATTGTAAAACTGATCAAATATCTAATTGTAACAAAGCTGGTAAGACAGATTGTCTCCTGGATAATCATGTTTCTTAACATTAATTAAGGTGCATTTTTACATTTTACCAATGACCTCTTACAGACTTCCATAATCAATCACCATAATCGGATGTCTAAGTAACAGATGATCAGTGAGTTACAACTGATTAATCATTACAACTCATAATCTTTGGCAATTCAGCTAAGAAGATCACTTGAAAAACATAATAATTATCTTAGTTCACACTGGTTTTGATTTTTGATTGATTTATGCTCCGTACCATTAATGTTTGACGGTGCACTCGGTTTTATCTGTTTTTCATTCCATTGTTTATGTGCTCATACATGGCTATAATACAACTTATGAAATATGCGAAGAGCTGCGTCTTTTTCCTCAGTATCTCATGTCTGTAACTTGGTTGAAAAATCTCCAGCCTTTATGTGTTTGGAACATCTCGAGGCCCTGCTGTTGGATTATTTTACATCTCCATGGGGTTGAAATATCTCAGGCCTATATCTGTTGTAATATGTTTTGTATCCATGTGGTAGAAATATCTTAGATCTATGTGGTTAAAATATCTGAATCTGAAGCATCTGTGGTTGAAATATATATTGTCATCATGCGGCTAGAACATTTTATTTTTTGGTCTCTGCATGGTAGAAATATCTCAGGTCATTCAGTATGTTTTTGAATTATCTTAAAGTGGTTGAAATATCTTAGATCTCCTTTTGGTTGAAGTCTATCAGGTCTCTATTGGTTGATATATCTCTTATGTGGCTGACATATGTTACAATTTTATGCTGTTGAAATATTTCACGTCTTTATGCCATTGGAAGGTCTCGTATTTCTATGTAGTTGGAAAGGCTCGCGTCTGTATGTGGTTGAACTATCTCTTGTCTATTTTCAATTGGAATATTTTCAGTCTCTCATTGTTCAAGTGGTTGGAATATTGTATAGGTTTCAGCATTGAGAATATAGTATGACTCGATGTTGCTGGAATATCTATCTGTCACTGGAGTACATTGAGTGAACCTGAAATTAAATATAATTTATAAATTAAAATTCTTGTTAAAATACAAAAATATTAAGATGACGACAGCACAAGGTTATTCTACTGGTTAACATTTTCGAGAAAGTAACATATACCTGTATTATTTTCCTCTATTCCTGTTTATTCAGTATGATCAAAACTTAGTGTAGTAGACCATTTTTTACCATTCTGGGCATATAAATGCAATGATGAATTGGTGCTAGGCCTTAGGCTTTAATTTACGCTCTCATCTTAGTATAATTTTGATTAATTTTCAATAATTCATGATAGATCATCTTTAAAACAAGAGGCCCAAGAGGGCCTGTGGACGCTCTACTGGCTAATCATAAAGTTTATGTATAATATCATTCGACCGAAACTTGGCGATGATATACGCAACTAGTCTTGGTACTGATCATCCCTGCCAAGCTTTGCTGAAATCCAGCCAGAGGTTCAGGAGAACTAGTCCTGACAATATTTGTGTATTAAAACCTTTAAAGGGCTATAACTCTGCAAAAAATCATTCAACCGGAACACGGCGATGATTTGCAAAACTAGACCTGGAACTGATCATCCCTAAAAAGTTTCGTTTAATTCCGGCCAGGGGTTCAGGAGAACTAGTCTGGACAAAGTTTGTGTATTAAAACCTTTGAAGGGACATAACTCAGCCAAAATCATTCAACCGTAACTCGGTGACGATATGTACAACTAGGCTTGGTACTGATCATCCCTGAAATGTTTCACTGAAATCCGCCCAAATGAATGCTCTTTCGTCTTAATGAGACCAAAATATAGCACATTTTAGAAAATCAAGGGCCATAACTCCTGTGCAAATGGTCTAATCTGGCTGTTTTTCAAATTTTTCAGAGCTTATATTGATATTAACAATCTGGTAAAGTTTGAAAATGAAGATTAAAAAATAAAGGCCTATCATCTTAACAAGGCAAAATATGTTTTCAAATAAATCAAGAGCCATAACTCTGCTGTTACGGGTCCGATCTGGCTGGTCAAAGAAAAGAAGAAAAAAAAATAACTAAACAAAAATAACAATGATTTTTTTTTTTTTTAAAAAATAAAGAAGAGGTCAATGACCTTGAAGCTCTACTGATAGGTTTTTGATAGCTAGATCACCATTCCTGAGAAGTTCCATGAAAATCGGTCAAGTAGTTTCAGAGGAGTAGTCGCTACAAGTTTTCCTTATATAACTCTATGTAAACAAAGATGGCCGCTGGCGGCCACGTTTAACGTCGCATCAAAATAATTTTTGACAAGGATCAACATCATGTCATACTGATCATTTTAGAAAAAGTCCCATATCAATATCACTTATATAGTTTTCAAGAAGTAGTCGCTACAAACTTGTATTTTGAAAATCTATTTTTAGCCATGGTGGCCATCTTGAATATCCGGCATACCTGAAATTTTGCTAGAATCAATTAGACATCAAGAGCAACATTCCTGTGAAGTTTCATGGAAATCTGGCGAGTAGTTTCAGAGTCCTGAGTAGTCGCTACAACTTTTTATTAAATAACTATATGTAAACAAATATGGCCGCTGGAAGCCATGTTTAACGTCGAATCAAAACGATTTTCAACAGGGACCGACATCATGTCATGCTGATCATTTTAGTCCCATATCAATATCACTTAAGAGTTTTCAAGAAGTAGTCGCTACCAAATTGTTTTTTAAAAATCTATTTTTAGATTTGGCGGCCATCTTCGACTTCATATCAACATGAATTTTTGCTAGGATCAACTAGACTTCATGGGC
Source organism: Cyrtodaria siliqua (assembly GCA_037043455.1). Taxonomy (NCBI): domain Eukaryota; kingdom Metazoa; phylum Mollusca; class Bivalvia; order Adapedonta; family Hiatellidae; genus Cyrtodaria; species Cyrtodaria siliqua. The sequence goes on from JAWPHD010000054.1 coordinate 361,612, forward strand.
AACATTTCTGTAAAGTTTCATGAAAATCCATTCAATAGTTTCAGAGAAGTCTGCTACAAAAAAAAATTATGGACAGACAGACAGACGGACAGACGGACGCCTGACCACGGCATAAGCTCTGCTGATCTCTGATCAGTAGAGCTAATAAAAATTTAAACGAAAAAAATTATAATAATAAACAAGAGGCCCAAGAGGGCCTGTAGATGCTCTACTTGCATGATGTGATTCAAAAACATAAACATGACAGAGGTCAACCCAAGAAATATGTTTCCTATATATAACTCTATGTAAACTTTGGGTTATCGTTGAAGCCATTTTGAATAATTTTGATTATTTGACGATAATGAAAAACACAAACTTGATAGAGGCTAACCCAAGGAACATGTATATGATATTTCACAAGAATGGAATAAGTGGTTTCCGAGGAAATGTCATTTGAAATTTATTTAAATTTGACCTAGTTTTAGCTATGGCGGCCATCTTGGATGACTGGCGGCCGCAAAAAACACAAATCTGAGAGGGAATATCCCTAATATCATTGTGCTTAAGTTTCATCAAAATCTTTCAGGCGGTTTCAGAGAAGATGTAATTTTTAACCTTTTCCTATATAACTCTTAAGTAAACTTTAGGTCGCCGTGGCGGCCATTTTGATTATTTGACGATAACAAAAAACTCAAACTTGATAGAGGCTAACCCAAGGAACATGTATATATTTCACAAGATTTGAATAAGTGGTTTCGGAGGAGATGTTGTTTGAAATTTACTTAAATTTGACCCCGTTTTAGCCATGGCGGCCATCTTGGATGACTGGCGGCCGCGAAAAACACAAATCTGAGAGGGACTTTCAGAAAAGACGTCATTTTAACCTTTTCCTATATATATAATTCTATGTAAACTGTGAGTAGCCGTGGCCGCCATTTTGATTATTCGATGATTTATTCGACGATAACGAAAAACACAAACTTGATAGAGGCCAACCGAAGGAACAAGTAAATGATATATCAGTAGAATGGAATAAGTGGTTTCGTCGGAGATGTCGTTTGAAATTTCCTTAAATTTGACCTAGTTTTAGCCATGGCGACCATCTTGGATGACTGGCGGCTGCGAAAAACTTAACTCTGAGATGAACTATCCCAAATATCATTGTGAATAAGTTTCATCAAAATCCTTCAAGCGGTTTCAGAGAAGATGTCATGTTTAACCTTTTTCTATATAACTCTATGTAAACTTTGAGTCGCCGTGGCGGCCATTATAGTCCGATAAACGGGACTGCCCAGATTTTGTCCCCATCCGACTGACGAGGCTAAGGGAAAGTGTCTTCCCCAAGAACACACCGACGACTCAGTGGCACCACAGAGGATTGAACCCGGGGCCTCAGGTTACAAATCCGCAGCGCTACTGACTGTGCCATGCCAGCCAATGAGTTAACAACTTCATGTCGGTTGTTATTTAAGCAAATACACAAATGAGTAACACCCTATTTTTCCTACTCCTCCATGTTATGCCAAATAAACAGATCAAACACTGTGATCGACTTATTTCTATCCATTCGTGTTATACCGTATAATGGTCATGCTCAATCGGTGGTTGTAGCATTTTCAAACCCTTGTTGGCATATTGTCACCTTTTAAAGTGTGGTACCAAATATAATTCAGTCATTGTGGCATATTGTTTCCTTTTGAAAGGCGGTAAAAAATGTAATAGTGTGGGAAATGAACGCGCCTCTTAATTGACATGTCGCCAGTGACTTAGATATCTCCGCCCTATTGTTGATGTCGGAGTATATTGACAATAGTTTATATAACATAGTTGCACGTGCTTTATACACGTGCTGTTGTTTGTCGGAGGTATCATCTGGTTTGATTGGTTGAAATGGATAAATGATTGACAACTGGCGACATGTTAATTGCTATATGAAATCTGGGATGAAAACTGACATCAGGGCCCTGATAAAATGGGTGCTAAATCTGAGTTGTTGCTTGTTGGTGAGACAATGATTAAGATTTGTTAAAAATGTAAATGTCGGAATTCAATTTTTTTTTATTGTAAAACAATGATGGATAGGCATACAGGTTAAATGAGTATCATGTTATCTCTACGAACATATTAAAATTGATAAAATACGTGTTTGTATGCTAAGTTTTCCTTAAATTCAAAATGAGCCAAGATATCTTTTGAAAAATGCATGATAATGCTATAATCAACCACAAGCCTAATAACATTATTAATATGTCTGTGAATCAACCCGCAAGTTTGAACATCATGCCATAAATAAATTGAAATTGTTAATTTCAAAAAGGTAACAAACTTTTAATAAATGACGCGTTCTGTTGTTGTTTTGTACCAATTCAATACACAAATTTGAGATCTAAATAAAATTTTCTTGAAAGTACAAACTTGTAGCCAACTCTAAATAGCAATACCAATATAATCAGATCATGAGTTTGAACATCATGCATGTCATTACTAAAGAAGCAGTTAGATTTAAATAATATGCACATTACACTTGATAATGAAAAACACGTTCATATGTTAAACCATTTTCAGTTAACATATTTTAGACCAAAATAAACGCTTTTTTGATATCAAATGCCAGATATTGCATCTTCTTAACAATACCAATACCATATAATCCCTAATAAATGCCACTCCCCTAATAAACGCCCACCCCACATCTCCCCTACCATTTTTTCAGAAAATATATTTTTAAAACCCCCAAAATTGCAAGTTAATCTGTTTCATTCACAATGGAACATGTAAGACAAAATCACAAGAAAACTTAAAATCCGGTGCATTGATTGACCGACATGCAGACTTTGGTTTTCTTGGTAATTGAATTGAAGTGGGGTTTTAAGGCGCACCAACACATTACAGGTTATATGGCGCCTAACAGGCATGAAAATGCCAGGCTCATCTTCCATGTACATCGAGATAAAATATGGAAAATGGGCCTAGAACCTTCTCACCCTGAACTGCAGAGTTGCTGCAAATTCCATCGTAAAAACTCCATTTACGCTGGAGCCACGTTTATTGTTTTTCTGCCACTGCTCTTAGTGATGTGAGCGAGATGGCACCTGAAACAATGCAGGGGTCATGATGAAGACCTTTAATGAGCATGAACAAAAAATGACAAAATGAATATGAATGGGGGGGTCCTACCCCTCTGCATGTGACGGTGTGTTTGCAGTGGTTGTATTCTACCCCGGCAACCACACGGGGGGTTTTCTTGGTAAAGAAAATCATTAAATAATGTCCGTTTAAAAGTAAAATTATGTACTTTTGATCTCAATTTTCAAAATGTTACACCCTGGGGGTGGCGCTTATTAGGAATTATACGGTATATCCGATTTGTTATTTCTGAAAATTGCTTACTAATAAAGGAGGAGTTTTAATCCAAAGTCACTTAAGGCAGTATACATTTCATTTTTTAAAGAAGAAATGTGTCCTCTTTTTATCCAATTTCAATTCACAAATGTTCCTTTTGAACAAAATGAGTGTTTACAACATCCAAGACCTGAACACGAATCTACACAATAATGCCATTTCAAACAATTCACCATTTTCAAAATATTGCCGTAAATCAAGGAGTTTGATTTAAAAAAGCGTACACATTTGACATTTTAAAAATGAATGCGTCCTATTTGTCATAACTGGTACCCTCTTGCATACCTTAGACTAATCGGGGAACCAACTGGTACCCTGTTGTATACCGCAGAGTAATCAGGGAACCAGTTTAATAGCCATTTGGCGGATAAATATATAGGTAGTTTTGAATCCAGAGTATTTATGAATATCAAATATATTACCTTAGTTAAAATGTTAAAACATTTCTAATATTTTCTAAAATATCTTAGAAACAGGGATAAATGAATTACCCAACTTTCCAAAAACATGATGAAAAACAGCATCTTAGAAATTGAGTGAAATGAATTAACAAACTATAAATCAAACAAAAAAGGTCATTAAGATTACATTTATGAGTAGTATAAAAATATAAATAGTTAATGTATCTTCATATAAGAGCCACATAAACTCAGTTCTCTCAATAAGGTTGAGCTTTGAAAGTGTTTTTTTTTATTGATTTTATTTGTATTGTTTTCGGGGATTTCCAATTTTAGATTGTTCGTACAGCTGAATTTTCAATGGATAAAAAAATATTTTCTTGATATAATTCCTAACCTAAAATTGCTTTTGAATTGTTAAAATGCTTGATAACCTGATGAATACTAAAAAAAATAACAATATCTCACCCATAAAATGCTAGAAGGAATTAACAATTTCCACTGTCCAAAGCATACACTATTAAATAGGTCTTATTTATAACCATAAATAGTTATGCAGTTAATTATGTTGATATGACAAACACCACATGTTACTTCTTGAAACTAAACTCCTCCCTGGTCAAGTCAAGAAGGTATTGGCCAAATCTGATTGGTTAATCAAAGATTATCCTGTGATCTATGACAGGTGAGGTATGCATGGCCAGGGTCTTCCACTTAGTAGTTACCATATATCATATATGAGAAAGATCTGATGAGCTGTTATTTGGCATTTACAACATGTTTACATGGGATTAATCTGTTCCAACAAAATAATGAAAAAATCAACTTGGCTGGATATATTAAAGAATACTGAAAAGGTACTGAAATAAAACAAATGGCAGTTCATATTTGTGCTTTAAATGTGTCAAATGTAGTATTTATAACTGTTCATGGTTTAAGTACTTAAGTTAGAACAGCATTATGGTAAAAGACAGGGATGAACATGCCAGGCTCATCCTCCATTTACATCTAGATAAAAATATGGAGAATCGGCCTAGAACCTTCTAATCTGCAGAACTGCAGAGTTGCTGCAAATTCTATTGTCGACACTCCATTTACGATGGAGCCACGTTTCCACATTTGCATATATACGTTGTCATGAAGACCTTGAATGAGCATGAAAAATTGATAAATAATGACAAAATGTACATGAAGTGGGGATGTAAACCGGGCTTTCCCATGTATCAGAATGTACCCTCAGAGCCTGTTAAAGAACCATAGAAATCTATTCAATAGTAACTAGGAGTAGGACTGGTTCCTGGATTCGTACATATCCGTCCCCTGTATCTGGGGCAGCTCTAAATGACCTTTAATGTGCTGATGAGAAGTTAAACAACATGCAACTCAATTCAAATTGAAGTGTTAAAAACCATACATGTAGATAAAATTAAATCCCAGTATTTTACATTCAAATAATCTATTTTTAATCAAGCTTCATTTCATAATTTACTACATAATTATATACATCGATTGATAATTTTGGTATATAATATTGATGAGTGCCAAGTTTAATAATGTGAAAAATTGTGTAGACTTTCAACCGACAAAGGTGATGCTGGCAGCAGCCAAGTCTTGTTGTAATTAGTGGTTATCAAGTGGACATAGTCTCAAGATATATACCCTAGCAGATTTAAATGATGTTATTTTATGGTATGTTTATGAAAGCAGATTAATGATCATCATTAACTAAAAGGTGATGCTGGCAGCAGCCAAGTCTTGTTGTAATTAGTGGTTAAAAAGTGGACAGAGTCTATATAAAGTGTTTACATGCTATACTTGATTATATGCTATGCTAACATGAAATAAACAGTATTCAACTATCGTATGTATAAACAGGGAGTACGTTATATACTCCCTGGTATAAAATATCATGTTTTTATGCTGATTTACCCCCTTTATTAAGGTTTATATCAGAAAAAAATATATACCGGTACGCGTTAAAAAATTGAGTATAAAAACCTCCCTGAATTTTGTCAAATCTCCCTGAAAAAAAAGTCAAATCTCCCTGGTAACCCTCCTGAAAATATCACATGTATGATATATAGAAGATGAGGTTTATATTATAAATCAAGTCGACTATTTATAAAACTTTGTTATTTAATATATGCAAGTTTTATCCAGAATATATTTTCATTTCTTTATTGCATTTGCCTATTTTATGGGATTTCATGTGCATGCTGCATCTTTCAAAAATGGAATAGTAAATAGTTTACTCTTATATTGAAGGAGTGCTAATAATTTATTAAATGATTTTATCAACAATTAAATTAGTTTTGAGAAAATAAAGTTTCGACTTCTTCGTTTTATCAATGCATATGTACAATCATTATTACTTCGCATTGGGTGCAATATCAAAAAAAAATAATGGAAAAAGACCACTATGAATTAATTTAAAAAAAAGGATAATGACAAACTGTAATGAAACTAAAGATCACTCAATTATAATCATGTTGTTGTTCCTAACTGTTTTAATTTATCAAGTTTATTGTTATAACCATGTTGTTGTTCCTAATTGTTTTACTTTATCAATTTTATCGGTATAAAGTAAATAGATAAATTCTGTATTAACCAGTACAACCAGGGAGTAAGAATACAGGGAGGAGAAACGGATTCATAAACACTCTAGTTTATCAATTAATGTTGTCGCGCTAGAACACCGCCATTTACCATTTTATAGATACATGTAAATCGATTGTAAGCGTGTATACGTTACATTTGAAAAGTTAAAATTTCAACCAGCATCTCAAAATAGGCAATTTTTATAGTCTCTTTTTTACTGCTTTCTGTTATAATCAACATCACGAAATTACGTTCTTGACAAGGATAAACATATATGTCTACTATTCATTTTTTGTTATTATTAATGCCTAATATAACCCGTACTTTGTATTTCGTTTGCAATAGCTAAACACCATTTTTAATTTAAAAAATTCAAAATTTCAGCTGATATCTCAAAAGAGGCATTTTCATCACCTCTTTTTAGGCTTTGTCTTATAATCACCACCGTGAAATTACCTTCTTGACAAAGATAAATATTTATTGTAAACATTTTCATCGGTGAAAGATTGGGATTTCTCAGTGAATTGAATTGGGGTTTTAAGGCGCACCAACACATGAAAAGGTTATATGGCGCCTAAAAGGCATGAACATGCCAGGCTCATCTTCCATGTACATTGAGATAAAATATGGAATGTGGGCATAGAACCTTCTCACCCTGAACTGCAGATTTCTGCAAATTCTATCGTAGAAACTCCATTTACGCTGGAGCCACGTTATTGTTTTTCTGCCACTGCTCTTTTGATGCGAGATAGCACCTGAAACAATGCAGGGATCATGATGAAGACCTTTAATGAACATGAACAAAAAATGATAAAATGAACATGAATTTGGGGGGATTCTACCCCTCTTCCTCCAAAGGGATCTGCAGTGGCCGTATTCTTTGCCCCGTGACCAAACGGGGCCCCCGGCAACCACACGGGGCTATAATATTCATAATAGCTAAATATTATTGACTAACACCGAACACAAAAGTAACTAACTGTGACACTGAGTTATGACGTCATTAAAGTGGTGCTGACGTCGACGTCATCTCGATAGCGTTCAATAAAACGCTATCAATAAAGCGAAGAATTTCGATTAAAATCATGCACAGATGACTTAAAATGATTATTTAACTGCTGTGTTCGATTATAGGGAAATCCATCACCATCACTCGATGGTAGACGTGTTTTGTTCGGTGTTTTTTTTCACTTGTAACCGGAGGCCCCGGGTTCAATCCTCCGTGGTGCCACTGAGTTTCGTCGGTGTGTTCTTGGGCAAGACACTTGCCCTTAGCCTCGTCCGTCGGATGGGGACGTAAACCAGGTGGTCCCGTGTATCGGTCTATCCTCCAAGCAAGTTAAAGAACCATAGGAATCTATTCGATAATAAGAGTAGGGCACGGTTCCCTATCAGGGCCCTCACGCTACTTTGGGGGAAGGGGCCCGCAGCCCTCAGAAGGGGGAATTTTTGTAACTGGGGGGAATTTTTACAACAAATAAAAAACTCTGTTTGATTAACAATTTTCACTTTATTAACATACATTCGTCAACCATCTGGTTCTTTTTCTGATAAAAAAACTCCACTTAATAACCATCAATGGCATGTTTTCATCGGAGATCCACACGTCCTGTGCACGATAAACAGTCTAAAACCAGTCTAATAATAATCAAAACGTCTTTTTCAAACCGGTTAACACGACATCGTGAGCATATCGTCTTGAAAATCGGATTTTTTTTTTACGAATTTCTGAGGGTGAAAAATATCAATTTTTGGGGGAAAAAAGATACTTTTCAGGTGGGGGACTGCCGCCGAATAACGGCGGCAGAAATGACCAAATGAGGGCCCTGCCTATGTATCATTTCCCTCTCTCTAAGGGTGGCTCTAAATAACCTTTACTGTGTTGATGAGCCGTTAAACAACTTACAATATCATACGTCTACCATCTCCTACCATTTCCCTATAATCGATCCCAGCAGTTAAATAATCTCTATGTTTACTATTCACTTTTTGTTATTATAATATAACCCGTAGTCTCGTATCTCGTTCGCAATAGTTTACACTGTTAACCATGACAGAGCAGGGGCGTTCCTGGGGCTAATTTAGGTATAAGCACCATCGAGTTTTGGATTCACAAATGTGCCTAACCCCCATATACCTTCAGTTTTTATTGCATATTTCGCATTTTTAGCCATTTTTATATTTTTGCTTCTTTAATAGCCTGTACGCACGTGCGTACGCCCAGATACGCCCCTGCAGAGGATCCGCCTTTTGGATTTCTTCAATTATGAAAGCTGAAGGTAATTTTTAAATAAAACGAACACATGGCAATCTTGATTTTGTTTAATTGCAAGATAGTTTTTCCTGCATTTATCTAACTTGCATATTTGCTGTAAGTTGAATAGTTTTTGCAAAATTTTGATTATTTTCAACCACTAATACATTTCAAACTTTGGTTGAATAATATTAATTGAAATGTTAACACTTTGGTAAAATAAGAAAATTTGCATTACCTTTTATTTGAAAGTAAATTATCAATATTATTGGATTAACAAACTATGGTTACGGTAGTACCTTTAAAAGTCAAGGCACATTATAATCAAAAACTAAGTATTAAAATATACAAAAAGATATAAAATATATACTTGCATCAGGTAATCTATTTAATAATATTTTATTCAAGTTTTATATATATAATTCAAGTTTTTTTTTACTGCCTTAATATATCCTCTGCTGTATTAAATACAGTTGTGTCTTATCAATTACCCTTTTTGAACCCCTTCAAGGCCTGTTGTAACACCAAAAGTGTGCCATGAATTTTATAACTAATAAGCTGATTACATAACAGGGACACACCATAAACCACTAATTGAGCAGCACCAAGTGCCAGTGATTGACAGCATGGGGTATTGAATCATATGCCACATGTGAGGTCATGCTGGAATGAAAATTGATATATAGGGCCCTGGGTCATATCTTTACAACAATTACAGATATTAAATTGACTGCATTCAGCAGCTGAGACTAATTGTTTATTTTAATTAAAAAAATATATAAAAAAAAAAAAAAGGAAAAAAACACACATTAATAAGCTTTTTCTTCAAAAAGAACAGAAATGTGAAACATAGTTGAATCTAACACTTTGAGGAATTCAAAATGATTTAGTGTGTGCACAAATCCTGTATTGGTCTCTAAAATATATATTTTTTTTTTTTAAAAATCTCAGTCTTTATTAGTGGATTTCTAATAACAAGTTTAAAAATTAGCAGCATATAACCTGAACATTATTTCACCACTATAGTAAGCTACAACAGGGAGTAAGTATACGGGGAGGAGAAACGGGTTCATAGACGCTCTAGTTTATCGATTTATGTTGTCGCGCTAAAACGCCGCCATTAACTATTTACTATTTTATCGATACAGGTAAATCGATTGTAAGCGCGTTGCATGTGCAAAAGTTAAACTTTCAGCCAACATCTCAAATTAGGCAGTTTTTACAGCCTCTTTTTTAAGGCTTTCTATAATAATCGACATCACGAAATTACCATCTTGACAAAGATAAACATGTCTACTATTCACCTTTTTGGTTATTATTAATGCCTAGTATAATCCATACTTCGTATCTCGTTTGCAATAGCTCCAGACCATTTTTAATTTGACAAATTAAAAATTTCAGCTGATATCTCAAAAGGCACATTTTCATCACCTCGTTTTAGGCTTTGTCTTATAATCACCACCTTGAAATTACCTTCTCGACAAAGATAAATATGCCTACTATTCACTTTTTGTTATTATTAATGCCTAAATAACCCGTAGTCTCGTATCTCGCTTGCAATAGCTACATGTATTCCCCGTCACCATTTTTTATTTGGTGCAGCAGAGCCCCAGATAAGAATTGGTTTGATTTGCTTAAATACCCACCTATATTTTTGTCAACTGGGTATTTTAAAATACAACTGATTAAAAAAAAGTAATTCACTCATCAAATGTTTCGTTAATTGGGTATCAACACAAAATAGTACAAATAGGTACTTACAATAGTGTACTTTTCAGATCTTTATGTTGTGTGTTGTATGAGTCTCTGTTGTGGCTTCTATTTCACATGAATTTTTACCAACACATGAGAGGTTATATGGCGCCTAGCAGGCATGAACCATCGAGATAAAACATGGGAAATGGGCCTAGAACCTTTTCACCCTGAACTGCAGAGTTGCTGAAAATTCTATCATAGAAACTCCATTTACGCTGGAAACATAAACTGTAACTTCTAACTATGTTTTAACTGATTGTTTTATTTTCGCTGAATAGTTCACGATTCAGATTTATTCATCATCATCATTACTGACGACAATTAGCCACGGATATTTAGTTTTCCAGTCTCTAACGGTTTTAGTAACTACACGATTGCCGTCGGATTTGTTACTGATGACAAAATATTGTTTAATACATTGTGAACAATTGGAATTGACGGGTGAATACATATATCGATTAATTCCTCTATAATTCCCGAAACAACCCCGTCACCATCTAATGGTTTGGGAATTCCAAAATACCCTACAATTTTGTTTTGCTATGTATTTATACTTGCCTTTCTACAACCTCTTTTGACGGATGCCATTTTACACAAACGCTTGAAACTTACCAAGCCACATAGTGATCTAGACTTTATTTTATATTGGATTGGTTTACAAAATTACTATTTGTTCTATAGCGACATACTGTTAAATACTCCAGTAACGTCTACTAGACGGGTTCGCTAATTAACCGGGAGAATACAGAATGACGAAGATTTGTTTACATTCTACGAAAGTCAGAGACAACGTGCGATTACAATAATGGAAAACAGTTTGTACGCACACATTTTTTAAATAATTGCTTAAATGGGATTTCATATGCTTTTTGGTACGCTTGATTTTAATTTCAATTTGGTTTTCCATTGTTTTAATTGGGTAATTACGCAAATACGCAGCTTATCTGGGGCTCTGGTGTAGAGTGGCGCCATCTTTGTTATACGGAACCGTCTGGTAAAATGTGCTTTTATACATGCAAACAAATACACGCTCTGTATCAGGACACAATGTGAATAAATAGTACTTATGTTTACATTGCGCACCTTTGTTGAGTTTGTAAGTGTAATAATTTATGAGAATTTGCTGTTTTTCACACACGCACGAAACAACCAGTAGTCATTTTCACGCAGTAGTGAAACACACGCACGACAACATAAAACGGCAAAACGATCCGCTTCTCCTCCCCGTATACTTAATACTCCCTGGCTACAATAAGTACATATGTGTACTCACAGACACTGTAGTAGCTGACAGGTAGTATGTGGATATGTTATTGTTATTCAAATAAAGAAAGCGCCATAGTATCTAACAACACATTTAGTAAATTATGATCTGCAACCTGTCCCCATACACTGTCACAGGCAACTGTCATTAAGATTTATTCCCTTCCACGCAGACATTCGTCGGCAGCCATATTGATCTGGTACCCTTCCCCTACTGCGCTCGCTATTATCTCTTCGAGCGCAGGGGGTTATGGGTACCAGACCAATATGGAGCCATATTGAAACCAAATTTGACGGTTGTAAACAAAAGAGAACATGTAGCTTCCATTGAATTAACTGGTAAGAAAATAATTAGCATTCATTATCTGCGGTGACGACTAAATGATTCTTGGTCTAGTTTCGTACGCAACTGCCGTTAGAGTTTTTGTTTACAGAGTGACTGTGTTTAGGCACGGGGTCTTCCGACTAAAGATTTGGACCAGTTTTTCAACGTTTCGATGACGATTTCTCAACGTTTTGATGACGATTTCTCATTACTGTATTGAGCGTTTATTAAAATATATACCAATGTTGGACACCTTGAACACTTGGTTATAGGAGTCATGTCGAGTTAAATGATTTGCTCTTTTAATTAAAACAATTTTCAGCATAGACTGAGCTTAGTGAGAATGACCTGGTATTTACCGACAAAGCACATGAGCCGGACCCCTATGGTCGATATGTGTAACCCTTGATGTTACAGCGAAAACCAATGACAATAAAATATCTGCAACTACTTACAATTTATATTTTAATTTAGCAGACTGATTATAGCTAAAATATGCCGTATCTGCAAAAAAAAGTATGCATACAAACTATGTATGTATTATACATTACCTGTATTGTTAGCTCCAAAACAGAAACTATTGAGATAAAATTGTCACGTCATTGAAAAACGAACATTATCCAAAATGTATGTAAAGAGATCAGTTTCGTTGAATTCCTTTAATAGGGAATTATTAACATCAGCCGATTAAACACTGCACTAATAACAAATAAATGCTAAAGCAAATATGTGCTTGACTAAAATATATTTTTTTGAAAAATAATCTTGAAAATGTTAAGTTCTAAGAATCATATATAGCAGATAAAAAAAATGTACTTTTCACTGCCAAAATGGTCATAAATGGTACCCGGTTTTACAATGAGAATTGTTATAGGAATGAGAAGAAGCTATTTGTTTTTTATGCTTGCACAGACGTTGAAAAAAAGGTATTTATTGATAATACTATAATTGCAAATTTCCCAAAATTGGTAAAAAGGCCTGCAATAGCCTGAATAAAGGAAAATGTACGGGTTTTCATTGACTAGCATGGTGTTCTGTGGTATCACAGTACTGAAACGGTTTGACGAACAAAAACGAAACTGTAAACAATAGATCTAGTCTGAATAGAAGAAAAGGGAAACGGCATTATCCCGTTATAGCACCACCTGGTGCTATTAGTTTTTCCGATTTTTACTCACGTACTATCCATGTAACTTTAAAAAATCGGTGTCTTTCAGACGTTTGATTTCTAAAAATAGACATGTACTTGTAGTTTAATATAGAGGCACACAACGGGCAAAATAACGGTCTTCAGATTTTTATATTATAGGCTAGAACTAATAACACCATGGTGCTATAACAGGAGTATATATAAGGCGACGATATTTAGTTTTCGCTCTTACAGACAGTGTGTTATTTATTTGCTACTAGGGGAAGATACCCCGGGAAGAGAGTTTTCTTCGGGGGCTTCCATGCTACAAATAAAATGGGGCTTGGATATGTTTTGGGGGTTAGTGTCTTAAAATGGCAATTCACGGCAAACTAACGCTCTTTTGAATGTTATATTATAGGCCAGAACTAATAACACCATGGTGCTATAACAGGAGTATATATAAGGCGGCGATATTTAGTTGTCGCTCTTACAGACAGTGTGTTATTTACTTGCTACTAGGGGAAGATACCCCGGGAAGAGGGTTTTCTTCGGGGGCTTCCATGCTATAAATAAAATGGGGCTTGGATATGTTTTGGGGGTTAGTGTCTTAAAATGGCAATTCACGGCAAACTAACGCTCTTTTGAATGTTATATTATAGGCCAGAACTAATAACACCATGGTGCTATAACAGGAGTATATATAAGGCGACGATATTTAGTTTTCGCTCTTACAGACAGTGTGTTATTTATTTGCTACTAGGGGAAGATACCCCGGGAAGAGGGTTTTCTTCGGGGGCTTCCATGCTACAAATAAAATGGGGCTTGGATATGTTATGGGGGTTAGTGTCTTAAAATGGCAATTCACGGCAAACTAACGCTCTTTTGAATGTTATATTATAGGCCAGAACTAATAACACCATGGTGCTATAACAGGAGTATATATAAGGCGACGATATTTAGTTTTCGCTCTTACAGACAGTGTGTTATTTACTTGCTACTAGGGGAAGATACCCCGGGAAGAGGGTTTTCTTCGGGGGCTTCCATGCTATAAATAAAATGGGGCTTGGATATGTTTTGGGGGTTAGTGTCTTAAAATGGCAATTCACGGCAAACTAACGCTCTTTTGAATGTTATATTATAGGCCAGAACTAATAACACCATGGTGCTATAACAGGAGTATATATAAGGCGACGATATTTAGTTTTCGTTCTTACAGACAGTGTGTTATTTATTTGCCACTAGGGGAAGATACCCCGGGAAGAGGGTTTTCTTCGGGGGCTTCCATGCTACAAATAAAATGGGGCTTGGATATGTTTTGGGGGTTAGTGTCTTAAAATGGCAATTCACGGCAAACTAACGCTCTTTTGAATGTTATATTATAGGCCAGAACTAATAACACCATGGTGCTATAACAGGAGTATATATAAGGCGACGATATTTAGTTTTCGCTCTTACAGACAGTGTGTTATTTATTTGCTACTAGGGGAAGATATCCCGGGAAGAGGGTTTTCTTCGGGGGCTTCCATGCTACAAATAAAATGGGGCTTGGATATGTTATGGGGGTTAGTGTCTTAAAATGGCAATTCACGGCAAACTAACGCTCTTTTGAATGTTATATTATAGGCCAGAACTAATAACACCATGGTGCTATAACAGGAGTATATATAAGGCGACGATATTTAGTTTTCGCTCTTACAGACAGTGTGTTATTTATTTGCTACTAGGGGAAGATACCCCGGGAAGAGGGTTTTCTTCGGGGGCTTCCATGCTACAAATAAAATGGGGCTTGGATATGTTTTGGGGGTTAGTGTCTTAAAATGGCAATTCACGGCAAACTAACGCTCTTTTGAATGTTATATTATAGGCCAGAACTAATAACACCATGGTGCTATAACAGGAGTATATATAAGGCGACGATATTTAGTTTTCGCTCTTACAGACAGTGTGTTATTTACTTGCTACTAGGGGAAGATACCCCGGGAAGAGGGTTTTCTTCGGGGGCTTCCATGCTATAAATAAAATGGGGCTTGGATATGTTTTGGGGGTTAGTGTCTTAAAATGGCAATTCACGGCAAACTAACGCTCTTTTGAATGTTATATTATAGGCCAGAACTAATAACACCATGGTGCTATAACAGGAGTATATATAAGGCGACGATATTTAGTTTTCGCTCTTACAGACAGTGTGTTATTTATTTGCTACTAGGGGAAGATACCCCGGGAAGAGGGTTTTCTTCGGGGGCTTCCATGCTACAAATAAAATGGGGCTTGGATATGTTATGGGGGTTAGTGTCTTAAAATGGCAATTCACGGCAAACTAACGCTCTTTTGAATGTTATATTATAGGCCAGAACTAATAACGCCATGGTGCTATAACAGGAGTATATATAAGGCGACGATATTTAGTTTTCGCTCTTACAGACAGTGTGTTATTTACTTGCTACTAGGGGAAGATACCCCGGGAAGAGGGTTTTCTTCGGGGGCTTCCATGCTACAAATAAAATGGGGCTTGGATATGTTTTGGGGGTTAGTGTCTTAAAATGGCAATTCACGGCAAACTAACGCTCTTTTGAATGTTATATTATAGGCCAGAACTAATAACACCATGGTGCTATAACAGGAGTATATATAAGGCGACGATATTTAGTTTTCGCTCTTACAGACAGTGTGTTATTTACTTGCTACTAGGGGAAGATACCCCGGGAAGAGGGTTTTCTTCGGGGGCTTCCATGCTACAAATAAAATGGGGCTTGGATATGTTTTGGGGGTTAGTGTCTTAAAATGGCAATTCACGGCAAACTAACGCTCTTCTGAATGTTATATTATAGGCCAGAACTAATAACACCATGGTGCTATAACAGGAGTATATATAAGGCGACGATATTTAGTTTTCGCTCTTACAGACAGTGTATTATTTACTTGCTACTAGGGGAAGATACCCCGGGAAGAGGGTTTTCTTCTGGGGCTTCCATGCTGCAAATGTCATTGCAGAGTACGTTGACTCATTAGGAAAGCTTGTTGTTTTCAATTGTAAAAGCAGTTGCCACTGTCAATATACGTGGTCACAATACGAATGTGTTGTGAGCACGGGTGTTATACGGTTACCCTTCCTGTGGGATAACAACTCCATTTCATGATGCATTTGTATGTTAAAGTGAATGCCCTGCGGCACTGTCCTGCGCAATGAGAAGTTGGTGTTCACTTATAATTCATACAACATACAACGCTACTGTGTAAATGCCGCATTCAGTGACGTACACTCAGAGTAACAGCACAACACCAAGTGTTAATACTACATAACACAATATTCATTCATTCCATGAAAGTTTGAGAGGAGCATTTACGGAATGAATGATATTGTGTAAATGACGGTTTTACATGTAGTGTACCGGCTATTGCTGCAGGATGATATCTGTTGATGTCATTCAATCCGTGAAAGTTTGAGCGGAGCATTCACGGAATGAATGATATTGTATAAATGACGGTTTTACAAGTAGTGTAGCCGTTATTGCTGCAGGACGATATCTCTTAATATGATTCATTCCGTAAAAGTTGGACAGGCGCATTTACGGAATGAATGATATTTTATAACTGACTGTTTTACATATAATGCAGTGGCCAATGCTGAAGGATGACATCGGTTAATACCACATATGACTGTATTCGTTCCGTGATACTTTGTCAGGAAGTAATGCAATGGAGGAATAAACGGATTACACTGCATACAACATACACTAGTTCTATTCCTGCGCTACATTTCCTGTCAGTTTAAAAATGCCAAATTCCATAAGATCATGATCTTCATTGGTGTTTTTTCACTTACACTACGGCAATTACGAACACTTGGTTACATGACACTTACACAGACGGTAATAGCCCGAGGCAATATGGCTTTATTCACTGCAGTACACGAACGGGATTATAGCTTATGTCTGCCATTACAGCACCCGGGTGTTATTAGTTCTGGCCTATAATATAACAATCCAAATAATGTTACTGTGCCGTAAATTGCCATTTAAAGACATTAACCCCCAAAACATATTCGACCCCCATTTTATTTGCAGCATGGAAGCCCCCGAAGAAAACCCTCTTCCCGTGGTATCTTCCCCCAGTAGCCAATAAACAACACACTGTCTGTAAGAGCGAAAACTAAATATCGTCGCCTTATATATACTCCTGTTATAGCACCATGGTGTTATTAGTTCTGGCCTATGATAACAGTATGTAAAGACAGTCTGCAGTTACAACAAATTATCCCGTTGTGTGCCTCCTGCTTATATCTGTTTTTTGAAAGCAAGCGTCTGAGTGACACTGACTTTTTAAGTTTACAACGAATAATACGTGGGTAAAAATCCGAAAAATCCGAAAAACTAATATCACCAGGTGGTGCTATAACGGGATAATGCCAGGGAAACTCAAATGCTTTCTGTGACCCTTCTACTAAATTGTTATGATATAAATGTTATAACATTTTACGTAAACATGTCAGAATCAAGGTATGCACATATTGTGTATTTCGTATTTGTTAGTAACTGTTATAAGATTCAATGATTGACCATTTCTAGAAACAATAATGTACAACAGACTCATCAGACTAAAAAATAAAGTCATTAATGAATTGTATTGCCTTCAAGGTAATTGGAAACTGCATTTATGGAGAATAGGGGTGATGAATTTTAAAGAAAAGGAAATTGTCAACATGTTTACATTATTTTGATGAACTATCCTTTTATTTATGATAAATATACTATCTTTTTAATTATTTTATTATAAAGTCATCAACTCTATTTATAAATTAATTATCATAATTTATGCATACTGTCATGAGAACGGGAGTATTTTGAAGGTAATTGAATTGAATTGAATGTTGTTTAACGGCTCATCAACACAGTATAGGTTATTCAGAGCCGCCCCATAGAGAGGGGAAGGATACAAGGAATCCGGGAACCTGCCATACTCTTATTATCTAATAGATTCCTATGGTTCTTTAACTTGCTCGGAGGATAGACCGATACACAAGACCGCCCGGTTTACATCCCCATCCGACGGACGGGGCTAGGCAAAAGTGTCTTGCCCAAGAACACACCGACGAAACTCAGTGGCATCACGGAGGATTGAAGCCGGGGCCTCCGGTTACAAATCCGCCGCGCTACCGACTGCGCCATGCCAGCCCCCTTTATTTCGAAGGTTACAAACAAAGAAAATGTCTGATATTTTTCTCTTTGGTGAGTTTTATGCATACGTCATGTTGTGTGGTGTAAAAAAAAAGAGAAAGAAAAATGGTTTCCGCCCAATACTGAACTTCCGTGAGTTAGGATTGAGAAATTGAAGCAACTTGGTGAGTGGGTTATATGGAAAGAAATATTTAAAAAAATGTCGCGGGTAGCTTAGGGAAATCCTGGTTTAAGTTGAATTTCCATCTTTCTTGTTTCTTCAATAAAATCAGACTTGGCCTAAGGTTATCTTCAGACGTATTCCAGCTCATTAATACTAAGGTATTTTGCATTGTCTTTTTACAGAAGTACCTGTCCAAGGAGGATTTGATTGATGCTTTGACTGTTATATGAAGGACATGGTACGTTATTAAGTACTTGGATTAAAATCCATCTCCCACGATGCAAATAAGTGATATATTTTACTGGTATGTCATTTTATATGTACAGTAAAATGAGAATCGAACCCATACCAGACACTTTGGGTAAACCTGAGGTGACTGGTACCTTAGGTTCACCATCATACATAACAGACAAATTCAATAACCTATAAGCAAACTCATAACTGGCCATAACAAAAAAAAAATGTTTGACCTATGTTTATGAAACTTCACATACATACCGTATTGTTCCTTTTTAACGCCCCCGGGGGCGTTACATTTTTCAAAAGGGGGGCGTTTATTAAAGTGTAAACTGATCATTCATTGAGCCTTATGTAACTCTATTATAACTCTAAAACCCTTAGTGCACTACACTTGAAATACACATGGATAAAAGTTTTTGTGGATATATTAGTTGTGTTATGCGAATTAATACCACTTTTTAAGGTAAGGTTTTTCACTTTATGCACAGTGGGTGGAGGTGTTTACTCACGGTGCCTGGGGGAGGGGCATATATTAGGGAGGGGGCGTTAAAAAGGAACAATATGGTATACATACTTATACGCAGTACCCCAAAAACTAGGGGTGCAATGATTAATCGTGATACGATTATAGCGCGACTTTCTTTCACACGTACCATATTGTGGGGACTGTATCGTAATAAGATAACGATACACAGATAAGCATTGCCTTGCTCTTATTGACAAAAATAACCTCGCTGATAATTGTAGAAATTATATTTTTTTTGTTAGTACTCTACTGGTGTGTCACTTGAGGGGACCAGAGGTTTGCCCCCATCAGTCAGTCAGTCTTTCAGTCTGTCCCACAAATATGGATCATGAAAAGTATTTAAGATATTTTTATGAAACTTGACATGTTGGTAGAGGGCAATGAGGGGAATATACCCAATATTTTTTTTTATTTTTTTATTTTGTTGATCTGACAGAAATATGGTTACTATGGCAATGGATATAGTAAAAATACACAAAATATGTATCATTTTATAACAAAAGAAATGCTTTAAAAAATAAAGAAAATTTGTGTGTAGGTAAGAGGGAGAACTTTAGGAGATCATGCAGATCTTTTTTTTTCATTAAGTAAAAAATTGTGGTTGCTGTGGCAACAGAAATTGTAAAAAATTACACAAAAAATATAGAAAATGGTTTCCCCACAATATCTTTAGTTTGGAATGAGATATTTGAATGAATTTGTATGAGATTTGGGTCACTGGAGTCAAGGAAACTGTTTCTAAAAATAGAAGAATGGTGTCCGCTAAATAACTTTATTTAGTAATGACCTGAAATTTGCCGAAACTTGGTGTGTAGGTACAGTACAGCTCACGCGAAACCCATACTTTACTCTGAGGAATTACAAATCGCGTAATTACGCAGAGTTTTGATGATAAAACTACTCAGAGTGGAAATCACTTACGCGATACTTATGCCATGATACTTCGCGTAGATAAACTCGGGAGTTCGCGGAGTCGATACTGCCCAGGTAAAGGGTGCAATTTTTTCTAATTACAGTCATTTCAATGCATATTTATTTAATAACTTCAAAAAAATCGAAGCAGAAGACAATTCATAACTTTCACATCCGGTCAACTTCTGGTAGGTTAAGATATTCAGTAGGTTTACTCGGACTTTTTTCTCAATCTCTATATGGAAAATGAAAATATTACACCATGATTTAAATTAAATGTACCTATATTGGTGTTTTAAAATCAGACAACACAAAAAGAAGATACATATATGTACACCAAAAACAAAGTTTTTAATATAACTATCGATACAAACTAGTTTTTTAAAGGGCTAAAATCAGTTGAGCACCAGCGATATACAGTTTACACCCTACCCGAAAGTGGAGGTCTTATTTTATTGATCACTGAATGGTCAGATTATTTTGATGATGTCATGTGAAAGTTATGAATTTTACTTTTGTTTTTGGAAAAGCAGATGTGGAAAAATTTGAATGCCCGGATTATGTATACTGGGTCACGATAGTTATAATGAGCGGTTCCTATTACCGACTTCGCGACGACTGCAATTAGTAATTATACTGGAAATTATAATTTTATTTTAATTAATCGTTATTTGTAACAAATTTATTCTGCTGTTTATTATTTTGTTGACGAGTTCTTGAGTCAGAGATAATCAGAAAAAATTGTAAAGAATTCCGGGTCATAAACCCGTTGTTAGTGCCGCCTTGTTAAAAGGTACATACATGGCCAAGAATTATGGGTACTTATTTCGGTTGAAGAAGTGTGACTTTTGGACAACAGAAACGAACAAAACTTGTGATTAATGCATTAAAATTTTGAAATACGTATTTGTTTTGAAATTTATTCAGTGTATTTATCAGTCTTGCACAGAAAAGATGCACTCGGCGTCTCATTTTTTGTACTTATACTGGCGATTGGCTTTTTCAAGCGCGCTGTCGGAAAAATTTGCTTTTCTCCCAGTAATAAACCACCACAGGTGAGCACTCATGGTTAATTGGATTCTATATACGCGGAGTAACTTGGAGTGCGAATGACTGACAATGGCGTACTTTCGCCGCGTGGATTTACCTAGTACCAGTCACTCCGCGTAGATCCGCGTGGCACTCGATATGACCAAACTCGACGAATCGAGTAAAGTGTGGGTTTTGCCTGATCTGTAATGTTTATATGAAAGGCAAGTTTGAGATTGCATTTGGTTAAAGGCAGAATATGCTTATTTACACATAAACTAAAACATCTGATGAAGCACTTACGAATTGGAGAATTACGCTAACAAATAAACTGACTAAAATTAAACTGTACACACTAATACATATTTGTGCTCTAATTACGCTGTATCCCCTACATGCTGAGCCGACGCTAAGCACAACACAGGAAGTGTGCAGATCCAAATGGTTTATAGCACAGGTAATGTTTATGTTAACACAATAGTTAAAAGTAGTTTTTATTAACGGCTGGATTCATAGTGGGATTTAATGCAAATTTGACGGTAATATTATACACAAATACTTGATACAAAGTCTCTATCGTCTCTTAAGGTTAACAATAAGCATATTCTGACTTTAACTGTGGTCCTTTAATGCTACATTTCCGGTTCTACTTTGCTTACAGACTGTTCATGAACATAAGATCAGTTTACAGAGAACTCAAAATATAATAAATTTATTGTATTTCAGGTTTGCTCCATGTTCTCCGGTGACAGATAGATAGTGCAAACAAATCTACGGAGGCAATATATTCCAACCACATGGACACATGAGGTATTCCAACCACATAGAGATGCACACGATATTAAGCTATAGAGATTTTATGAGATATATTCCCACATAAAAGCACACACGATGTTTCCAACCACATACTTTAAGAATGAAAATATTCTTACTACAGAGATATTTCAACCACGAAACATATTCAAACCACATAATTACAGAAACATGTGATATTCTAGCAACAGAGAGACGGCATGGAGATGTGGGACAACCACATGGAGATGTGATGTAGTCCAACCATGTAGAGACCTGACATATTCCATCCACATAGATACTTTTGATGTTTCAACCTTTGGAGACATGTGATGACAATGTTGAATAATGTGTTATACATATGTGCTATTCCAGCCTCATAGCTGTAGATTAGATTGCGGTATTCCAAGCACGTAGACTAGGCACATGATGTATTAATTCCAGCAATATAGCAAAAAGTGATAGTCGTGCCACAAGAGAACCGATATTCCAACCACATAGATGCCTGATATATTCCAACCGCATATAGACAAGATATGTTCCAACTACATTCATATTTGTGATAGGCCAGCTATATATAGAGACATGATAATACAATTCTGTTGCATGAAGTCAAGAGTTATTTGAACCGCATAGAGATCTGATATAATACAACCACATGGAGACAAGAGAAAAATATTCCAACCACTCAAGCCACTAGCATAGACATGATAATATATATTTCCATTACAACGAGACAATATGGGTTAATCGAACCACATAGAAACCCAGTGTATTAACAACCACATGGAGACATATTGCAACTACATATTCCAACCACATTGGAGACCAGGGATATTTAAACCACAGACATGAGATAAGCCAGCAGCATAACGACATGATAATATATTTCCAATACATGGATACAGTCTGTGTTATTCGAACCACTAATAGGGCTGTTGTATTCCAACCACAGAGAGATAGATATTCAAACCACATTCCACCCTTATGGAGATGAGAGATATTCCAACAACAGAGACTTAAGATAAGTCACCACCACAGAGACATGATCATATGTTTCCAATACATGAAGTCAATCTGTGTTGTGTTCAAACGACATATAGACACGACCACAACCATAAATTGTTTAGTTAACCAAGAATAATTTTCAAATGCATTTTGATGACAGCATAGTATCGGACCAGTAACAGCAGAGTTACGGCCCTTGATTTAGTTCAATATGCTATATTTTGCCTCGTTAAGACGATAGGGCCTTCATTTTTCATCCTATCATTACCAAACTTTACACCACATTAATAATATCAATCAAAGCTCGGACAAGTTCGAAAACCAGCCATATCGGACTAATAACAGCAGAGTTGTGGCCCTTGATTTAGTTAAAAATGCTACATTTTGCCTCGTTAAGACGATAGAGGCTTCATTGTTCATCTGATCTTTAACTTGACACAAGTGATCACCATAACAAGACGATGTGTCGCGCGCAAAACCCAGATCCGTACCTCAAAGGTCAAGGTTACACTTGAAGTTTATAGGTCAAAAACAAGTACACAATTTCGTGTACGGACGTAACGTCACAACCACTGCAGGGATTTTTAAATAACTTGGCACAACTGATCATCATAACAAGACGCTGTGTCGCGTGCAAAACCCAGGTCTTCAAGGTCAAGGTCACACTTGGATGTCAAAAGACAAATTGTGTCCGGTCAATAACTCTGGCATTCATGGACGGATTTTCAAATAACTTGGCACAAGTGCTCACCACAACAAGACGATGTGTCGCGCACAAAATCCAGGTCTGTGGCCCCAAGGTCAGGGTCACACTTACAGGTCAAAGGTCAAATCATGTCCGGTCAATAACTTTTGCATGCCTGGACGGATTTTCAAATAACTCGCCACAACCAAACGATGTGTCATGCACAAAATCCAGGTCAATGGGTCCAAGGTCATACTTAGAGGTCAAAGGACACATTTATCACTTAGTGATATTTCTTGTTTAATTATTTATTTTTTTGTTTTGTTTTTCATTAATTTTTTTTCATTCATTTGTGGTTTTTTTGGTGATATATATTTTTTTATTTTTTATTTTTTTTTTTTATTTAATATATATTATTTTTTTTGTGATATCTTTTGTAATTGTATTTCAGTTTTTTTTTTTTTGTGACTATTTTTTATTATTATTTTTTTTTTTTAATATATATTTTTTTAAAACTATTTTTAAATATATCTGTTGGTTTCATATTGCTCCAAGGTCAAGGTTGTATTGGACCAGTCGGACCAGTAACAGGAATTATGGCTCTTGATTTAGTTAAAAATGCTATATTTTGCCTCGTTAATACGGTAGGGCCTTCATTTTTCATCTGATCTTTGTCAAATTTTACCAGATTCTTTAGTTATGGCCCTTGAGTTAGTTAAAAAGCTGTTTTTTGCCCAAAACTTTCAAAAAAACGTAAATGGCAGTCACTCGTCACTTGTTTCATTGATGGTATAAGAGCCATGTAAGCCAGTAGAGCGTATGTATACAGGCCCTCTTGGGCCTCTTGTGTTCACAGTTTTAAATAGACTTATATAGGATTTTTTTAAAAAAAATCTTCTTCTCAGAAACTACAACAGCCAGAGGTTTGATATTTTGCATTTACTATAAGCTTATGGTCCTTTACCAAGTTTGTTCAAATGGTGACCCTCGGGTCATATTTGACCCCGCCCCGAGGGTCAAATGTTTTACATAGACATGTATAGGGAAAAACTTAAAAAAATCTTCTCGGGAACCACATGGCACAGAGCTCTCATGTATTACATATAGCATCAGCTTATGGTCCTGTACTAAGTTTGTTCAAATGGTGACCCTGGGGTCACATTTGGCCCCGCCCCAAGGGTCACATGTTTTACATAGACATGTATAGGAAAAAACTTAAAAAATCTTCTTCTCTGAAACTGCAAGAGCCAGAGGTTTAATATTTTGCTGTTGCTATAAGCTTATGGTCCTTTACCAAGTTTGTTCAAATGGTGACCCTGGGGTCGTTTTACATAGACATGTATAGGGTAAAAATTAAAAAATCTTCTTCTCTGAAACTGCAAGAGCCAGAGGTTTAATATTTTGCTGTTGCTATAAGCTAATGGTCCTTTACCAAGTTTGTTCAAATGGTGACCCTGGGGTCACATTTGACCCCGCCCCAAGGGTCATATGTTTTACATAGACAGGTATAGGGAAAAACTGAAAAAATCTTCTTCTCTGAAACTGCAAGAGCCAGAGGTTTAATATTTTGCATTTGCTATAAGCTTATGGTCTTCTACCAAGTTTGTTTAAATGGTGACCCATTGGTCACATTTGGCCCCACCCTGGGGGTCACAGTTTTACTTAGGCTTGTATAGGGAAAAACTGAAAAAAATCTTCTTCTCTGGAACCACATGGCACAGAGCTCTCATGTATTACATTTAGCATCAGCTTATGGTCCTCTACCAAGTTTGTTCAAATGGTGACCCTGGTGTCAAATTTGGACGCGCCCCGGGGGTAACATTTATTTATTTTTTTTAAAATTCATTTTTTTTTTGTTTTGTTTTATTTTATTTTTTTATCTTTTTGAAAGATTTTAATTTTTTTTTTTTTTTTTTTTCATTATCTTTTTAATCACTTGACACTTACTTCAAAATTTCTTGTCGGCTCTACTCATCTTAAATGCCTTGTTGAATTTCGACGAAACTTGGCAGGAAGCATCGGTAAGATGTCTAGTTGTGAATATCACGCTTTTGTTCCAGTTCGCTGATTTTTGACTGAGTTATGGCCCTTTGACATTTTTATTTTAAATTTCTTGTCGGCGCAACTCCTCTTAAACGGCTTGCTGGATTTCTACGAAATTTGGCAGGAAGCCTCCGTATGATGTCTAGTTTATCAATGAAACCTTGGACAATTTCGAAAACCAGCTAGATCTTGTTAGTAATAACAGAGTTATGGCCCTTGATTTGTTGAAAAATGCTATATTGTATTTTCCTTTGTTAAATCTATAGGAGAAGAGAGCTATATCTAGCTATATCTATCTAAATTTATAAGAGCTGTTTTACCCAGTAGAGCGTCCACAGGCCCTCTTGAGCCTCTTGTTTTGGTTTGATATTATGACTTGTACTTATTTGGAAGATTTGTTTTCTTTTTCATTTCCTTTAAAATTATTTAGAGAATTTTCCCAGTCAAAAAATGGGAGAATTTTCCCAAAACAATTTGGGAAAATTTTCCCAATAACATTTGGGAAAATTTTCCCAAAAACAATTTGGGAGAATTTTCCCATTTTATTTTGGGAAAGATTTTATTTTATTAAATTATAAACATAATGGCATATTTAATTGTCAACACTGCAATGGAAGATGTTTCCAAGCTTTGAAGTGTTGTTTTAGCTATTAAGAAATAACTCATTTTCCCATGGGAAAATTTTCCCAAATTACAATATTGGGAAAATATTCCCATGGGAAAATATCAAAGTGCTCGTATCGCTGTAAAACTTCATCATAGACCCTAAATATGAAAGCCGCATACTATTTTGACATTATATTGCAAGATAAATACTTTCTGTTTTTCCCATGGGAAAACTGCCCAAGTCATTTCCAATGGGAATATATTGTCCCATGGGAAAGACCCTTTCCCATGGGAAAAAAGCTTTTCCCATGGGAAAATAGGCTTTTCCCATGGGAAAGGTCAACTTCGCGTAAAATTTCTCGGAAAAATTAAAGTGTCACCAATGAAATAGAATATAATTTTACAATCATTTGATATGTGCTTTCATATGATATAGTCGAAAGCGCCCTAGCTCATTCGGAATTACTTGCTGTTTTTGCCAAAAACCGGCGCGGCAAAAAAAAACCGGCGGCTGTTTTTTGAGTGTCATTGATAAAGTTTTTGAAAGACTACTTTTCAAGCATATTTTCAATTTCTTAAGAGATGTTAACTTTCTTCCTGCTTTTCAATCAGGATTTATGCCTGGCGATTCTACTATTAACCAACTCACATACTTGTACAACTCTTTTTGTCAGGCAATTGACGCCGGAAAGGAAGTTCGGGTAGTATTCTTTGATATTAGTAAAGCATTTGATCGTGTTTGGCACAAAGGTCTCTTGTTTAAACTCAGGACTGCTGGTATTTCTGGTCATATTATTCAACTTATTGCTGACTATCTTAGTAACAGACGACAACGTGTGGTTATTCCTGGACAAAAATCTAAATCGAACAAAATGAAAGCCGGTGTACCACAGGGTTCTATTTTGGGCCCCCTTCTCTTCCTTGTATATAATAATGACATTGTTTCAAATATTAATTCAAACATTCGTTTATTTGCTGACGATACTAGTTTGTACCTTATTATTGACAAGGATAGTGACGTCATAAATACTGCGAATATTATTAATCAGGACATCCAAAAAATAGTTGAATGGGCGGAGAAATGGCTAGTTACTTTCAACCCTTCTAAAACTAAATCCATGTTAATATCTCGCAAAAGAAACCCACCTTATCACCCACACCTTGTAATGTCAAATGAACAAATATCTGAAGTATTCTCCCACAAACACCTTGGTATCAATCTCTCGAATGACTGTTCCTGGCATTCACACATCGAATATGTAAAAGATAAGGCATGGAAACGTATCAATATCATGCGTAAACTCAAATTTCAGCTTGATCGGAAATCTTTAGAAGTTATTTACACTTCTTTCATCAGACCTCTATTACAATATGGTGACGTCATCTGGGACAATTGTACCAATTATGAAAAACAAGACCTTGATAAAATCCAGAACGAAGCTGCACGTATAGTCATAGGGGCAACAAAATTGGTATCTATCCACGACCTTTACAAAGATATTGGTTGGGAAACACTTGAGACTCGAAGAAGTAAACACAAACTTATACATTTATATAAAATGGTCAATAGTGCAACTCCTCCTTTTCTTACATCACTAGTACCCCCTATGGTCAGTGCAGCATCAAATTATAGGTTAAGAAATTCAGATGACTTCCAAGTACCATTCTCTCGTACACATTTATATTCAACTTCTTTCCTACCTTCTGCTATTCGAGAATGGAACAATCTCCCTGTTGACGTACGTAACTCCAGCTCTATTATTACCTTTAAGCAACACCTCAATCGTGACAAAATTCAAATTCCTAAATATTATTGCACGGGAAATAGAAGAGCACAGATACTCCATGCACGCTTACGAACAAATTGTAGTTCTTTGAACGAACACTTATTTAATAAAAGCATCGTCGAATCTCCCCTTTGTAGATGTGGAGGGGTTGAGAGTACTAACCATTTTTTCTTGGAATGCCCATTATACGATAATTCACGTGTGACCCTATTACAGGAACTGAATCTACTGTGCCCTGTTACCTTAAATAATGTATTATTTGGCGACTTAAGTCTTTCATACGATGTGAATTCAAATATATTTAAATCGGTCCAGAAATACATATTGACTAGTAAACGGTTTTAGGGGAGATGCAGGCAAGACGAACTTGTTTCATTGGTGTGCTCCAAAATGCCTAAACCCTAGCGGCTATGTCTTCTGTGCGAATCCCTTCCTTTATTTATTTTTTTTTTATTTTTTTTTTTTATTTTTTTTTTATTTTTTTTTTTTATAGGTTTTTCCTTGCTACCTTTTTCCACTTTTCTTATTTCATACCCATATTATTTTCGTTATTTTCGTTTCTGCATTCTCTAATGTAAATCGATTATTTTCTTATTCCTTAAATTGTTGCTACATTTTTTCTCCTTTTAGTATTATCATTATTTCTATCGATTGATACAAGCATTTATATTTCAAATTTACCGCTATCTTATCCTTACCATATTCAGCCAGTGGATAAGAACTCTATAAGATTTTATCTTTCGTTCTGATCCTTTTGTTTTTGTGTACAAATTGTGTGTATTGTTGTAACTATTTGGAAATAAAATATGTTTAAACCAAAGGGTCAAAAGCAGCACAGTGTTGAAGAAGCCAATACATCGCGATTGGTTACAAAAGTAAGGTTGGTAGTTGAGAGGGCAAACGGCCTATTGAAGCAATGGAGATTGTTAGATAAGGTAATGCCAAACAGTCTTATTCCTTGCATAGAGGACTTTGTACGGATTATAGTGCGATCACCAAAACATTTCGTACTTCTCTTTTTACACCAAACAATGCTGCAAAACATACAGCGAAGAAGATGCTGGAAAAGTCGGTTGGTAGAAATTACACGAAAGAGTTCTTAGAAGAGAACAATTTGATATCGAAGCGATCAATATACAGATCACTGGCCGATGCCTCTGATATCTTGGAAACATGTCCTCGTCTTGAAATGGACGAGCTAAGGGAAATTACACTTGGAGATTACCAGTTGAAGCAGGCGCCTCACTATACAAAGAAACATTTATCTGACGGTAGTGAATTTAGCTTAGGGATATGCATAGAGCATCCAACTCTCCTAAAGGTAATGATTCAGTCGCGACACACCAACTCGCACCTACACAATGCTTGGATCGATTTTTCACCAGGAGAAACAATAAGAGGTTGGTACTGTACATGCAAATTTGGTGCAAGGGAGATTGGCAGCTGTGCTCATGTTGCCAGCATCTTGTGGTATTTTGGACTAGGGAGATACCAGGAGAAGTTTACTGGTTGCAGAGACATGTGCTCATCCAGTAAATTGTTAGATGCTGCTCACCTTCCAGTTACTGAGGTGGTAAGTGATCCAAAGGAGGAATAGGTCGAAAGCTACATTTAGATGTATATTTGAGCAATCTTTACCAACCATTGCTGGGGTTTGAACACATGACCTCCTGCATGCTAGGCGGACACTCTACTTATTACTAAGCCACTCCGCGGTTTCGGAACGAACATATAGGCTATGCAACTTTAAAAGCACCAAACTACAAGATCATGGTGTTTTAGGATTGTCGTACATTGATTAACGTGAATGTTACCTCTGCATGTTACTGAGTTTTTTAGTGTTGAATATCATTCACTAAACGACACATATACTAATAGTATTAATCTGTGTTGCTAATAAAACATTTATTTTTCTGACATCATAATTTGTTCACACTTGGTAAAAAATGTTTTAAGCATGTTAGGCAGGAAGCTGTATTTTTTCAAACCTCAAATAGCGAAATATTTCGGCGGCGAAAATTTCACGCTATACGGTAATTCATTTGGCGTTGATGTCAATGCCTAATGCGATAACGCTTATTGTAATAAAATAATCTACTTGATATCTTCAAATACTGACATATTCATAATTATCATGAAGTATGATATTTTCTATTTTTTTTTTCATTTTGATCAATAAATTATCAAAAAAGAATTCTCGTGAGTAAATTCACATTTAGATTTAAATCTGCAAAAAAGATGAAGCGGAAGTAAAACGAGCATTTACTAAATCAGTGTTCTACGGAATATACAAGTCAGTACTTTCATCTAACAAACTATTTGATTAACGATTTTTTTTGCAGAAACACATATTTTCAAACTATTGAAATTTAAAGCACTACCAAAGTCGTCGGCCATTTTATAGGACCTTAATTGCTACTCTGTAAAAAGATGTTGATTGAAATCGGGAGCGCTCACAATAGTTGTAACAAGATAACGCCTAAAACGTGCAATATTCATAATCATCATTTCTTGTCAATATTTTATACTTACATCTTTTATATCAAGTAATTTCATTATTTCCTCTAAGGAAAAGGCTATTGGCCATCAAACTTGTAAAGCAAGGACCTTGCATATATAATAACGGTCTTGGTTTTGATTAGAGTTATCTTTTTCAGATCGATATTTTTGTAGTTTCTCACTTATTTTAAAGTTGTTTTCATATAGGTTGATGTGTATTGTATATCATCAATTACCTAATGGTTTGTTGAGCATAGGTGAGTTAACTTTAAGTTTAGAGATTTAGAGGTTTATATTTATTTCATTGTAGTTCTTATTTTATGCACAGTTTTTTCAGCCATTTGTTATGTTTTGGTAACCAGATCCTTGGTTAGTTACTTTTTTTTCAAAAGGGGGAGGGTACTGCTAGGAGTGCATGCCCGTGACGACGTTTCTTTTCCAGTATAAGATCCAGATCCAGACGGCCAGCTCCAGTAAAAAGGTTAGTGACTAAATGCTATTTCACGGGAGTTTAACGATTCCATTTGATGGCATTGTACCTGCATATAATTTCTAATTCTTCACTGTTCCAACACGCACAACTTTGACTGCTGGTGACCGCCTGGACCCACCACTTTCACTGTTCCAGGTTGTCGAGGGAAATGTAATCATTTCCACACACACTAACTTGGTCACTAGTGACCGCCTGGATCCACCACTTTGAGTGATGGTACAACTTTACGAATACCTTCCTGAGATAAACCACTAATGTTATAGCTTGATGTCCACCTCTCTCACACGAACCACTTAGCAGATGATAAGCGCCAGTTGTACGTTTGGTTTATTTGCTTAATAAACCTAATAGTATTACCACGCTTTCTTAATTCAGTAAGATATCTTACTTATTTATTACAATATTATGAATTTGTTTTAATCCTTTAATTACAATTAATCACAATGCAGGATTAGAAATCAAGGGAAATAATCCTTAACTAGAACATGTTCTTGGAACTGCTTATTCTTTTCAGAACATACAACTATTTTGTGTTGTAAAATCACTTTAATGACGCAATTTTGGAATTGTCATTTGTGTCCTTTTCATTGTCATTGTCAGATACAGCTAATAATTGGGGCCCAGATGGTCCTGGTCTGTTATTGCTACAATTTGCTTAAAACATATAAGCGGTGCATACTTTTGAAGAGACCATATAGTAAAACAGTTGACCGTGACCCTGTCTGTTTCATGTGACATGTTTGAGCAGAAGAGGAAATGCGTGTAACGATGTCAAATTATCAAAAATGAATGAAATATGTTTTATAGACTAAATTAATGAAAGGAATTGGCATTTTAAGAATTTCTTTTTCGCGAAAAGACAAATAAGTACACAGAAGTTTGAAGCAAGCCCAAAGAATGTCGAGCATGATAAAAAACCCATTTTACATGAACATTGATATACAATAAGAATACATCCAGTAAAAGCTGTTTCAGTAAATACGAATTGCATTATTTTGCTTTCCAGCCACCCGTACTAGAAACAATATGTCAAATGCCATGTGAGTTGCACCTGGCAGAATTCAGCATTTTTGAGCTCAAAAATGCTTTTAAACATTGAACATGTATAAGAAAGGAAAACACTGCCCTGTGTTTGAGAATTCCCAGACGTTAATGCTGTTTTTAATGTCGCAAATAACTCAATCTGCTAGAGTAAAATCAGCATTAATGTCCGGAAACTCTCAAATACAAGACAGTTATCCCCTAAATTATTACATTTGGCGTTAACACATTTGACGTTGATGTCAACGCCAAATGCAATAACACATAACGTAATAAAGGTTGTTTATTACATTAGGCGTTGTATTACATTAGAGGTTGCTGTTTACCTTCACAGTAATAAATCGGAAGGTCACTAGGCTTACCTGATACGCCCTTCTAAGGACCTGTAGGTTATTTTCGAAAAGATGTGCAAACACTTCTTTTTTTTAGCCGAGCTGATACCTTCTGACAACATATAAGCGTGAAACTATCTGAAAGTAAAACAAAAAGTATTAGTAATTCTACCACGGTTATGAGAAGATCAGAGGATGCCGACAGGTATCTAATTTCCACGTCTAATGTACAATTCGTCGGAAGAATGATCTTTAATTTTTTTATTACAAATTGCGTCGACTGAACATGTCAGAGCAACGCAATTTGTAATAACGTTCAAAAATTCATGGTTTGGTGAAAGTTGACTTGTAATATGTCTATAAACAACTATATCTATACTTCTTATGTAAAATAATTAGTCGCAAGAACGAACTTTAAAAATTGTTATTACAAATTGCGTCGTTATTACAAATTGCGTGATGACACGGCTCTTATGTTTTAAGACTGTTTTTGTAGTACTCCTCTGCACGAGCTTTTGGTAGTTTCTCGGACCTGGTTTTCGTCTGCCTTGGTGTGAGCTCCGCATAGAAAACAACAACTGTTTTGAGGAAGTAGTAGTGGCTCAGGAAGAATATTGGTCCATGAATATCTGACTCAGTTTCTTTTTTCTGGAAGCTCTTGAATGTCTGAGACTGCATTTAAATGCTCAGCTGCAACTTCTGATAAAATGTTTTCCAAATTCTTGGGTATTGAAGTACTCCCGTCACCCACTTGTAAAATCGCCTCTATAAACGGCTCGTCAAACACAGCTGGGTCAATTTCAACCATTTCTTATTCCTCAAATAATGGCATCTGCATAAAAATCATCTTCCATCGTTTGACAGCGCAGTTATACATGTGCTTTCACAGCAGATGGAATGCGAATCGACCTTGACCGCTGCATTACCGCAAACATGAAAACAACATAGATGAAGACAAAAACATTTTTATTTTGGCAGCATATGGTCAACAAACTTCGTAAATATTAAAGAATCGACAACTATCGTATCATTTTATTATGTCACGTGACGCGTTCTATTTATAGCTGGAAAATTCCAAGTCATGATATTCTATGTATGAGCATTTAGTTCTTCGGACAGTTCAATCAACAATACTAACAGCTGATTGTAGTCACATGCACGCATTTTGTCCAATGGGAAATTCAAAAATACATGATAATAATACTGATAGCAATTATATTGCGATGTTTACAGATGCAACTATCAAAATGAATAACAACATGCCTGCGATTGCATTCATTACATTCGAATCATGATCATATTTTATTGTTGTTTTGGAACAGAACGTTGAAGTCGAAGTCCAATTAAGGTATTGCTGTTTTTTGACGCAAAATTACCAGCATAAATTAAATATCGAAAAGTACATAAACCAGTGGCATGTTATAATATTCTCATGTAATATCAGAGAAATGCTCTCTACAGTCCCACAATGGTACATTACCAATACAACACCGAATTAAAAAAACACTTGATAACAGGATCCTGCGTAAACTCGCTAATTACAGGATGAAATACAATTCGTGATTAATTGTCTACACAAGCACCTTTGATAAGGTTGTTAGTCCAGATCGCTTTCCAGTTCAAAGAATTTCTAACAATTTTCAAATATCATACATTAAAAAGTCGATCATAGGCAAATGAATATCGATTTCTTAATGTTTAGCTAATTATTTCAATTAGCGAGACAGCTACAGGTGCATGTATTGTGGTAGAGAGAACATGATACACTGTGTGTGGTGTCTTGACGATTTGTTATTAATGGCAGATTAAACTAGGCAGTACTGATAGGCAATACACGTATAACTGAGACCTGCACCTGAAGGAAAACTAGTAGCCATATAAACGTGTTAAATGGACACACGGAAATCTTAGGCATTGAAATTAGCTTCTAAATTTATTTATCCAGCATCATTTCGACTTTAAACCTACTGCATACAATTAATTTAAATTTCATTTGTTTTTCTTATTCTACCTTATGTTTCTATATATAATTGGTGCAATATAATCAACAATTAATGCATTTAATATGCAAACACTGTGTTTTATACTTTAACAATAATAATTACTAATGATTGTACAAATGCAAGTTAGGTAAAAATCGAAGTGAATACTTAGAATCAAGATTGTTTGTTTTCTCTAATGCTTATGCGTCACCACTAGTATGCGAGACAATACTAAAGAAATATAAAAAGATCGGACAGGGAAAGTAGCATTCAAGGAGGACAGTCAACCACAAAATACAGAAACAAACATGGAAACAGACAAACAAGAAGGCAAAAGTAATAATAAAAGTAAACGACATCACAAACACAAAAGGGTTGACAATAGGGCTACCGCCTTGGAACGGTCAGTAGCAAAGTAGGCCACTGGGGGTTTAAACCGGTTCTAGGGTGCACCAAACCTCACACTTACCCTACTGTCATCCCATTAAAACAGGACAGTGTAAATAAAGAAATCATTCATTCTATATACATGATAGGTAAGACTTATCTGTGTAACCCATGTTACTTTTATGTTATATTACTCTGCATTGCTTATATAGGACTCCTGTCTTTTGTGTTAAACTGTACTTGTTAGTGTCATGTGATTGCCATGTGATTATCATGTGATGTCCTTGTTACTATATTTAGTTGTAAGATAGAGAGAGAGAGTGGTTCCCTGTTGTATGATAGTTATGTATGTAAGAGTTGGGATCCATCACCATGCACGAGCAATTGTGCACGTCACAACTGCAATCCCGCCATATTTACAAGTAACGGCCAAATCTATCTTTTCTTCACTCGGTCGATATACTTCGCTGGGTAAGGTTGTCCTTCCCGGAGAACAAACATATGAAGAGTCATAGTATTCACTATACCAGAGTGAATACTCTTATAATATTATGAGCGATAATGATACAGGATTCTGGTAAGGTTTGTTTTCTTTGTGTAACTAATATTTTTACTATCTGAAGTTATTGTTAGTTTCGATACGCGCCGGTATTGTGAATTTATCTTGATTTACGATCAAAATTGTCGTAAGTTGTTTCATAAAACGGGGCCCAGGTTATTCACACGTCAGAGTTCAAAGTTTAACTCAGCCCGTGTACTTTACAGTAGATTGTTATTCATAAAATCTATAGAGATATTAGATTGATCAGCTGATGAGTGTAAACAATGGAGTTTCAAGTAAACGCGTGAACCTTTGAATTACTAGGATGTAAAAGGTGTGATATATTGGCAACTGATGTCAGTTTGTGTATTACTGTCCCATACATACTAAAGTCCATTTCAGTGTTTGGGGTACAATATATAGTAGTGTTGCAATATTTAGTGTTGCTAGAAGATATAGTGTTGTTAGAATATATAGTGTTGTTAGAATATATAGTGTTGCTAGAATATATAGTGTTGTTAGAATATATAGTGTTGTTAGAATATATAGTGATGTTAGAATATATAGTGTTGCTAGAATATATAGTGTTGCTAGAATATATAGTGTTGTTAGAATGTATAGTGTTGTTAGAATATATAGTGTTGCTAGATTATATAGTGTTGCTAGAATATATATTGTTGTTAGAATATATAGTGTTGCTAGAATATATAGTGTTGTTAGAATATATAGTGTTGCTAGAATATATAGTGTTGCTAGAATATATATTGTTGTTAGAATATATAGTGTTGTTAGAATATATAGTGTTGCTAGAATATATAGTGTTGCTAGAATATATAGTGTTGTTAGAATATATAGTGTTGTTAGAATATATAGTGTTGCTAGAATATATAGTGTTGTTAGATTATATAGTGTTGTTAGAATATATAGTGTTGTTAGAATATATAGTGTTGCTAGAATATATAGTGTTGTTAGATTATATAGTGTTGTTAGAATATATAGTGTTGTTAGAATATATAGTGTTGTTAGAATAATTATATAGTGTTGCTAGAATATATAGTGTTGTTAGAATATATAGTGTTGTTAGAATATATAGTGATGCTAGAATATATAGTGTTGCTAGAATATATAGTGATGTTAGAATATATAGTGTTGCTAGAATATATAGTGTTGTTAGAATATATAGTGATGTTAGAATATATAGTGTTGTTAGAATATATAGTGATGTTAGAATATATAGTGTTGCTAGAATATATAGTGTTGTTAGAATATATAGTGATGTTAGAATATATAGTGTTGTTAGAATATATAGTGATGTTAGAATATATAGTGTTGCTAGAATATATAGTGTTGTTAGAATATATAGTGTTGTTAGAATATATTGTGATGTTAGAACATATAGTGTTGCTAGAATATATAGTGTTGCTAGAATATATAGTGTTGTTAGATTATATAGTGTTGTTAGAATATATAGTGTTGTTAGAATATATAGTGTTGCTAGAATATATAGTGTTGCTAGAATATATAGTGTTGTTAGAATATATAGTGTTGTTGGAATATATAGTGTTGCTAGAATATATAGTGTTGTTAGAATATAAAGTGATGTTAGAATATATAGTGTTGTTAGAATATATAGTGATGTTAGATTATATAGTGTTGTTAGAATATATAGTGTTGTTAGAATATATAGTGTTGTTAGAATATATAGTGTTGCTAGAATATATAGTGTTGTTAGAATATATAGTGTTGTTAGAATATATAGTGTTGCTAGAATATATAGTGTTGCTAGAATATATAGTGTTGTTAGAATATATAGTGTTGTTAGAATATATAGTGTTGTTAGAATATATAGTGTTGCTAGAAAAATACTAAGAAAGATACTAAAACGGTTTAGATTAAGTTCATAAAAGGTTTAAGTTTTCTATATTTTTTCAATTTTACTGCGTAACAGACTGTAAATCGAAAAAAAAAATAAAAAAAACTTTTTTTTTCTGACTTCTTCACTAATATCACATTATTAGCCTTGCATTGTATAATATCACTTTGACATTTTTTTTAGAACACACACGAGGAGAGAAGGTATGTGAGAATGTTTATGTTGTATTTGTTATAAAAAGTGTAATTGTTTCTGTTTTATAATTGTGTTTCATATACATTTCTGTTTTGTATGTATTGCCTGCCAGCTATTTAGAGAAAAAAGTATATTTTCGGTGAAAGCATTTCATTGATGTGATATTTGATAAATTCGGTATCTTAACATTTAGCGGTATAAGTGGTTTGTTGCTTATTTGCACTTTCAGCCGATAATATTTAAACATATTTTTTGGTTTTGAATTTCAGGAAGTTAGGAAAGTTGTAGTAATCATGTTGTACTAATAATTCATAATAGAATTTCTGTGTCAATAATTTATATTGTAATATTTCTTTCAGATTTAGTTGAGAACTATAATAGTATTGCACTTTTCATTGTAGAGTGTTGACCAGGTTTTTCTCAGAGCAAATGTGCTGATCATTGGACCTAGTTTCAGGGCAGATATTTGTAGTGTGCAGTAATATTGATCACATGGTTTTGTTTACAGTTGAGTTTATTAAAAGAGTTTTAGTGTTGTTGTTTTTTCCAAGTGCTTACTTCAGGCAAGCATTACAGGTTTAAATAGTTACTTTGTGAAGTGTCACATGTTGATATTTATGTTGTACATGGATATTAATTTGGATTTGTGTTTGCATATTCTGATATATGGTGTGCACAATGAAGTACCGTATTCTTTTAATTTACACTTATTTAATTACAGAGAATAGTAATGATTAATTTAGACACTTATAGCATTACAGTGAAATTATTGGAACACTTTGATAGAATAGTAATTTTGGAGTGAATATATTTACTCTTAATATTAAAGTGTAGTTTAGTGAATATTTGTATTTCATAACGGATGAGTATACATATAAATATACGGCGATGACGCCTCGAGAGGCTTTATTTGAGGATAAGGCCGTAGGAGATAGTGAATATATCCCTCCTAGACCGCCCTTACCTGCTAGTGAAATATCGATGGATCAGGTACTATAACGTTTGATGGACACGATTACTAAGCGGTTTGATCTTGTTCCCAAAGTTCAACCAATAGTAAAACAGGAGTGTGGTAGTACACCTGCTCCGTCACCTATATTAGGTACACCGCCAGCTCCGTAGTACCAACTTTATCGGTTGCTCAGGATGTGACTATTATTAATAGACCGGCTGCTCATATCTATACTTTGGCGTCATTGTTTCAGTTTCCGCCCCCAGTACAGACTAGTAGTGGTATGCACCGATCTATACTTCAGCATTTCAGTTCCCACCCCAGTGTAGACCAGTAGCAGTGGACCACCCAGACCTATATATACTTCTATTCCTGCTTCTTTTTCGCTAGCATCTCAGATGCAGACCAGTGGAGCGACTTCGATCATCCAACCTTTCCGACCCAGGATCCCTTGTTTTTCAGTTGACGATCCTGTGCCCAAGGGTGATGTGCCGTAACATACTTATAACCACTAAATTCATATATAACTTGGACAACATACATGTATATATAAGACCTGAAACAAATAATTACATGTTAATGTCCAGCTGTAATCCGATTGAAGTGCATTATATTACTGTTGAAGCCTTTTGACTGTCAAGAATAGACACAAACTAAATAACTATTCTGAAATAAAATCAATCTAGATTTTAATATTAAATTATCTGAACATAACACTAATAAACATGAAATAAATGTAAATTACGAATAACTGCGGAAAGTCCACTGGAATTCGGAAAGTCAATTTGCGTTAGTTTGTAGCATTAAAGGGATTCTTTGCCAAATTGCTTTAAAAGAGCATTTGCAAAAAGCACATCACATAAAATATAAAAAAATGGCATTTTCCAACATATTGGAAAAATTATCATGAAAACATTAGCTTTCGACTCGGAAAATGTCGAATAAAACTAAAAATAAGCATACATTGAATAATAATTATAATTATTAACTATTGACGATATAACGAGCATAGCAACTGTACAATTTTACACTTTTTGCATAATATAATGCGAATAACACCATTATCCGTCCCAAACTGATTTCTGAATGTGTAAACAACAGAAAGATAAATTATTAGTGTAATATCCTGAAATGTTATATATAATATTAGGCAAAACAAATAAATTTCACATCACTGTCTCTTGGCAATAAATAGAAATTTTAGATAAAGTATTCACTATTTGTCTCGGAATTTTCATTCCAAACCACGGTAATTGGAGATACCAATTCTCCATATATCTCGGGTGCCCTCCGCTGTCTGACGGGTCGCCGAGGTGAAGATTCTGGCATGGACCTGTGGGTTGTCTCAATCTCTGTGATAGGTTCTGCCTCAGTTAGTTTTTTAGGTACTGTCTGGTGGGACCTATCACTTTCTTCAGTTTGTTCCAAGGCAGATGTATTGCTGGGCTGGTGCTGCACCTCAGTAGGTTGCACACACTGGAACCCTGAACAGTGATCTCTGTATCTTCTCTGGTAGGTGCGGTTCAATCGAAGTTGGAGTTGACTCTACAGATGGCTCTTGCGGGGTATCTGGTTGATTTTCCCCTATGATGGGAATCACTGGTTGACTTGTCCCACTCGGTGTTGTTGAACGCACCGCTTCTGGTACTTCCGTTTGAACACTGGGGATTCATGTTGAGTCCTGGGGAGTTCCACTCCTTCGTGTGGTTCAATGTTTCCCAAAGTGGGAGATGTACCAGATGTCGTCGGTAACGTTGAAGCGATATGTCACCGCTGCGGTATCGCATACTTTGGCACTGTGAATCCCAGTACCTCAGGTTCGGATCCTGAGCTCGAAGACTCCGACTCTGTGGTGGGCCGGGGTTCTCTAGTATGGTGCCTATTGCTCTTCCTCCTAGGGATAGTCTATGGCAAATCATCTCAGATGTCGACCTTATCCATAGGTTCCTCTGTGAGAATGCTGTTGAAAGGAAACAGCAAGTTGCGATGTAGGGTCTTGTCTTAATAGGCCGTACGCTATCCAATCGCTGAATTCTGTAAACGGGGATATCCTCATTCGGCACGGACAGGACAGCATAAACAGGTCGATCCCAGCGACCAGCATGCTTATGCCTACCCTGCAGCCCTACGTTGCGGATAAGAACCCGATCCCCAACTTCAATTTTGGATGACCTGACTCTGTTGTTATACTGGGCCTCGTTTTGAGATGCTTCCTGGGCAGCTTCTGTCGCTCCCACTCGGTATGCAAATTCTAGTCGTTGACGAAGCTTCGCAGCATACGCATTTTGGTTTTCGGTACGATCCCCTGGCATGTTTTTCCTAGGTAGGCATCCACCAATAGTCTGGGGTGCCAAACAAACATAAGATAATGGGGCGATAATCCCGTGGCATCACTTCGGGTGTTGTTGTACGCTTGAACCAGGGGTGCCATGTAGGTTTTCCAATCAGACTTTTCATCTTCCTCCAAGGTCGCTAACATCTTGATCAACGTCTGGTTGAAGCGTTCCGCAGAACAGTTCCCCATTGGATGGTATGGAGTAGTCCTGGATTTATTTATACGCGCCAACCTGCAAAGCGTCTCTATTAGCCAGCTCTCAAATTCCTTCCCTGGTCTCTGTGAATGCGCTCTGGAAATCCATAAAACCGGAAATAGGTGTCATACAGTGCTTTGGCTGTTGTCTGGCTGTCTGGTTCCGGCTGAGCGTACCTTGTAAAGTTGTCAGTAATAACCAATATGTTCTCAATGCCACCCTTGCTCGGTTCCAAAGACAAGAAATCCATGCACATCAACTCCATGGGACGGGTAGTATGGATATACACTAGTTCTGCAAATGACTTGGCAAGGGTATTTCGCCTGGTATATCTTGGGCACTGTTCCACCCAGCTGTTCACAGTATTCTCAAGGCCTGGCCAATACAACCACAAGGTCTTATCTTTGCCCTGGTGTCTTGTATCATTGTTGATTCCCCTTAAAGCAATCTTTCTGTGGGGCTCCTGGATCACCTGCTGCTGGAATGCCTGACCTTCTAATTTAGTAGTTCTGTATAGAACATTGTCCACCAGGTTGAGTCGACTCCATTCGTGGAAGTACTTTTTGACCTCTGGAGGCTCGAACCTGGTACCTCCTTCCCTGGGGAGGAAACTGCTACTTAGTAGGGCAAGCACTCTACTAATAGTGGCGTCATAGGCTTGTTCCTCACTCCAGTTGATGACATTGAAGTGCTCATACCCGTGAATCTCCTCCGCCTCCGCATGAGGAGAGACATAATCTGAGAACGGATCCACCAACAGAGTCAAAGCTACTGCTGCCTGACATACTGCCTTGATTTCATCCTGGAATACATAACGGCGTGAAAGTCCATCTGCATCTTGGTTCAACTTTCCGCTCCGGTATTCTATGGTAAAGTTGTAGTTGGACAACTCGGCCAGCCAGCGATGACCTGTGGCGTCTAACTTGGCTGTAGTTAACACATATGTGAGTGGGTTGTTGTCCATTACAACTTTAAAAGTACTGGTACTATAGTGGTAATCGTGAAGTTTATCGAAGCCAGGAACTCCAACTTAAGTGCTGGATACTTCCTCTCGCTGCGTCTTAAACCCCTACTGTCATAGGCTATGACCCTGTCTACATCGCCGTGTGTCTGGTATAGGACGAGCCCCCAAATATACCAGGTTGTGAAAAAATCGTTCCTCAACCGGGATTCGAACCCAGGGTCTCTGGTTTACCGTATCAGGGCCCTAACCACTGAGCTATCGAGGACATACGACTAGGAATCTATTATTCACTATTTACCTATACCCGGTTACATAGATCCCCGCCAAATTGAAATTTTCCCTAAATTGTCAGTGGAGTTAACTCCAGGCCGCCTGTCAGACATTTTCGTACTGTTTCATGCTAACATACACGTTCCTGGAACCCGGGCGAGCCCCCAAATATAACAGGTGGTGCACAAATCGTCCGCAACCGGGACTCGAACCATCAGTCTCTGATGTACCGTACCAGCGCTCTAACCACTGAGCTATCGAGGACATACGGCTAGGAATCGATTATTCACCGTTTACCTGTTCCCAGTTACATGTGTGTTGGATATAGCGTATGTTATAATACTTTATCGGTGACATTTGCAATTCTCAGGTAAAATGACAGTATTAGTGCAAATAAATTATATAGGATTAAAAGACCATCAACCTATCCGGGCATTACCAATATACATATATTATGAAATGGAAACAACTGTCGCGTCTCACCGTATTTCAAAACAATGTATATACCGATATAACATATGTTGTACAAAGAGTCATGCAGAACAAAAATAAAGGTTTGTTTAGTTTGACATATGTAACAAGTATTGTAAATTATATTATCTTTTCTAATATATACAAAATTACAAATTAAGTGGAGAGCAAGCGGGTATAATTGTTTTAGAAAATGTAACTCTTGTAAGTACTCGTACATAGTTCCTAATATCTTTTTATTACATTTTTATGGGTGAAAGATTGGGATTTCTTAGTGAAAGAATATTCATAATAGCTAAATATTAATAAATAACTCCGAACACAAAATTAACTAACTGCGACGTTGAGTTGACGTCAATAATGAGTTCGTGACTTCGTCGTCATCCGTCGATAACGCTAACTAAAACGAAAAATTCGGGTTAAAATCATACAGAATCTGATTTAAAATGTAATAAATATATTATTTAACTGTTGTGATCGATTATATGGAAATCCTTCACTCGATGGTAGACGTGTGTTTACGATCGTGCGTGAAAAGAACCACAGGACTATCAATTCGTGAAGGATTTTCCAATAATCGATCCCAGCAGTTAAATAATCTCTACATATTTCATCTTACAACTTCAGTCCATATCCATGGAAAATTAAACTTGACAAGGATGTATCATTGTCGGCGATACAAGCGATTCTAAATAGTTTACGAGAAGTAACTATT
Organism: Cyrtodaria siliqua; assembly: GCA_037043455.1. Taxonomy (NCBI): domain Eukaryota; kingdom Metazoa; phylum Mollusca; class Bivalvia; order Adapedonta; family Hiatellidae; genus Cyrtodaria; species Cyrtodaria siliqua. Next base: position 404,932 of record JAWPHD010000054.1, read on the forward strand.
GTCAAACGGTACGATTCAAATAGACGTATACGGACAAAGTTAAATTACAAGAACTAGTGCTATCATATATTGTGTCTAGCATTAGTGTATGGTCATCTACACAAGTATATATAAAGTCGAACCGTATAGTTCTAAGTAATAGATAGAGTCTGGTCTCAGCGAGTTGGCTTATTTAAACACCGAGATGGGCGTAGCCCATCGAGGCGTTTAAATAACCAACGAGCTGAGACAGACTCTATCTTTTTTGTAGCATGGTGTACTTAGTAACACTGTGACGTCATAGTGACCGTACTCTAAATTCCAATATCCGGTAGTTGTAACACGGCATAGCCACGCCCCTTTAGTTACCCTAAATTAAACGATTTAATGCTCTGCATTCATCAAAGGAAATGTCACCGACCATGCTACAACTTTACATAGATGTTTATACATAAATATTCTTCTTTGACATTACAAACTAGAGGCATACATAAGCGTATAGTTTTCTACAAAGACTCTGGTGTAAAATGAGGCCAGCGATGTTTTTTTCTGTTTTTAAGATGATGGTCAGTTTATTTGGAATTGTCTTGACAATGTACAAATTGTTTCTGAATGTGTATAATATAAAGGGAGTTTTCAAAATGACTTTAAAAGCAACCGTTTGAAAAAAAGTTTCAATTTTATGGGCGGCCACGAAACGTTTTTTTAGGAGTAGAAAATCATATTTCAATTATTGATGGTAAATTGTAAAGGAAGACTTATGTTGTCTATTTACTCGCTATACGAACACATTGTAGCTTTCAGTTGGAGCTTTTACTGATATAAATCGTGGTTCTAATGAATACAGATTGGAAAAAACACGTAACAAGAAAATTGGTTAATAGTTTATGCGCTTTATCATTGTACGTTGTCATTTGAATACATTTTTATATCACTAGTGTTATTTTGACCGCCATCCTGATCTCTGCTAGACTCAGTTATGTACTTTTTAACGCATGACGTTTTTTAAGATTATATTCCGGTGGGTTGGTATGAACAATTTAGTAACTGTTTTTAGAACTGTTATTGTTTGATGGATGGGTGGAAATGTAAATTAATTAGACTCGGGAGTACTAATTCGTATATGCCAGTGCAATCTACTGAGGATAATGCTGTTTCGACGCATATCACTCAGTGCATGATTTTCAAGGCTGGAATAGACGAAAAGCAAAACAGACTTCCAACGATGTAATGGATTCCCAAATTACACAAACAACCATATAAAGCCCGTTTTATTTTCAATGCTAGTTGTTGCACTACTACAAGTATCTTCAAACGTTTAACATCTTGTCCGACTTCCGTTAAAGATCACTTAAACAATATTGTGCTCAAGCTTCTAAAACTCTGGGATACATTTATTTTGGTAAATTAAAAATTCAGGCGACGTTCTTGATAAAATATGCAATAAATGCCAAGCTCCATCTATAAGTACTTATGATTTTTTCTACATTACATACAACTTTACCATACAACCTTATCAAAGACAAGCTTATTGCTCTCATTCAAAACACTTTTGCTAGGGAAAATACCAGATTTTCGGCATGTAACAATATTAAAGCGTTTTTTACCAACGGCAGTTTGGGCAATTACACTATGTAGATAGCCATGAAGTTTGTGAATCACTTATTTTTCTATTATATAATATTTTCGTCAGGTATTGAAGGACCGTTTATAGACAAATTGTTGGTATCCCTATGGGTACGAACTGTGCACCGCTTGTATACATGCTATGCAAAAAAATCTAATTGATGTATGCTTCACTTCTTGTTTTGTGCCAAACTTAAAGAAACTGATTCAAATGTTGTATATGGCTACATCTTCTTGTTTTATTAGATGGTATTTATTTATAATTAAACTTAAAACTATTATATATTATTTATATAACTTAACATAGCAGGACCTGAATAAAACACTAGTAATTAGGATTAATAGACACTGTTAAATAATAAATCATGACAATAAATTAAAACGTATTTACAAACAGTTAATATACCATTTGATCAAAGGAGGATGCGGGTGATGAATACATTACAAGTGTTTCTTTATCTATTATTTCGGATAGCAGCATATACTTAAAACAAATCCGTACTGTAAAGTATGTATCATGCTACACACATTGTAAATGTGTAACACATTAACTGTTGTCAGAACCAACTATATTGTAGTGTTTCAAACTGTCATAAGTATTGCAATTGTGTGTTTTAATGAGATGCTGAGTATAAATAAGTTAAATAAAACATTGCATACTATATACAGGGTTATAGCGTATGTGCATGATTTATGGTAACTATGAGAAATAGATTTAGTTATTCAAATGTCAACAATTGTCAAAGTTATCACTATCAGAGAGTTAATTGCATGTGTGTACCAAACATTTATTCAAAACAACGAATGGCGTTGTTGCTTACTAAGAATGTATTTTCAATCAAAACAATGAACTACGTTGTTGATTTCAAACTCGTCTTCTTCAAATGTACTTTTCAAAATCAGAAAATAATAATAGAATGCAAATTGCAAGTAATGTAAAGACATAGAAATAACTCCTGTTTTGTAGTACATAAATGAGTGTTGTGTTTGTGCATACTGTGCTGTTTACTTTACGGTATCATAGTTACAATATTCTACTCATCTAAGGACTCGGTAGAAATTGAAAAATAAGTTTACAGACGCAACTATACAAAATGAATAAAAACATGGATGCTATTGCATTCATTTTAACCCCCAAATCATGGATATTTGTTAATTTTGTTTAGAAATAAACTGTTCAAGGTCCAACTAATGTATCGCTGTTTTATCACGCAAATGACCAGCAAACATTAGATAAAGAAACGTACAAAAGCAAGTGTCATGCATTAACATTCCAGCTCTGCAGTCCGTGACATATAATATGAGAGAAATGCTCGCGACAGTCGCACAATGGTACATTACCAATATAAAAACGAATTAAATAACCTGATATCAGGAACATGTGTCAAACATATGAAGTCGCTAATAAAAGGATGAAATACAACTCCATGATTGATTTTCTACGCACGCACCTTTGATTTTCAGTCCATACCGCTGTCTAGTTCATAGCATTTCTAACAAATTTTAAATATGATATATATACAAGTCGTTCATATACAAATGAATATGCATTTGTAAATGTTTAGCTTTTTGCAATTAGCGAGATATATGTAGGTATTGTGATAGAGAGTATGTGAGACACCGTTGAAGATATGTTATTATGCGAGTTAGGGTATATTAAACTAAGCAATATTATAAGGCACTATACGTATAATTAAGACGTGCAGTTGAAGGACAGCTATATAAACGAAATAACAAATTCATGCAGGTAAAATGACAGTATTATTATATTGGATAGACATAATAGAGGATATATCCTATGCTATATTACCTTTTCTAATTCGCAGGTAAAATGACAGTATTATTATATTGGATAGACATGATAGACAGAACGTGAAACTGTCTGGATATTATAAATAGTCTAACAGATTAATGAAGAGAAGACATATAGTCGAAATGAGTAAGCCTATGCTAGTAATTATGTTGAGGCGCCAGTTGGAAAACCGATCACAAGGTTATAGTGTCTCGTAAATAGTTGTGATGATGTTATACGCCATTTGCAAATAACCGACCAATTACGAATTCGGAAACGGAGGGGCCATTTACGAATATGCTTATTTATTGTATTTTACTTGATTTTACCAAATAAAAGCACATAAGAATGCTTGTTTTCGTAATTTTAGTATAAAATGTTTTATTTTATAAATAAAAGCTTCTGGAATAAGCAGAGTAGGCCTATGTTAAAAATCACAATTTGTGATGCTCGGATTTCAGTAAAGAATGGGATCTGAAAAATCGATGTAGAACGTTCTTTTTCAACGTGTTCAATAGTATTCTGGTCGTTGCAGTATTTCCTTTATTATTAATTCAATGACACAATGTATAGAATGATATTACAAGAAACAGTAAAACGCCTTAGGTTAGGGTACTTTGAGAAAAGGTGAGTCAACGCTACAACAACAAGCGACATGCACAGTGAAGCAGTCTTCACAAAATGCCAACGGTAATAAGATGGTGACTGTCCAGTGAATATGTTTGGTACAACGACTGTTTTTTTTAATTTTTATTTATATTTTTAGAATACTTCCAGATAAAGTGTGATGAAATTATGTGATTTTGTTTGTGGGGGGTTGGGGTGGGTGGAGGGCTACTGCAGTTTGCAATAATTAGCTTATAAATGTGCTCTTTATACTACAGTACGGTGCAGTATCTGATGTTCAATACTGCATATGATGCTCGCCAAACAAGACAAATAACATAATATTGTCTTTCATCACATTGTATTTGTATCATGCTATCGTTCGGAATGTTCGGTAATGGATTGTTTATTCATTATTTACAACAAGGATCCTTGCCATAAATTACCAGTAGGCTCAGTAACTGAAGTCTGTTCTGATTTACACATACACCCACATCATGGCATCAGATTAAAATGTGTCTCTGAATTTTTATTTACTCAGCGGGATTAATGCCAGTGTTTCAAGAGATCTCGGATAATTCCCCAAATATAACTGGTGGTGAACAAATCTTAGAGCCTATCTTAACCAATCTCATTAAAATCATATTCTTAGTATGCTTTGATACTCTCCGCTTTAGGATCTGACAACACTGCCTTGGAGGTCATGTCAGATTAACCTTTCATCTAATCAATATTCATGAGAAGTTCAACTAAATTGAACTAATGAAATAACGCGTTTCATATGCACTTCAGGTGACGTTCGAGTGAACTGAACAACATAAAACACATAGATCTATACAGAATCAAAATAAAGATAAAGTCTTCGTGTGTTATTGCTGTGGATTGCACGATAAATTCAAAGAAATGCACTAAATGGCATGTTTTACATGAATAATACAAAGAAAATCATGGACGGTGTCATGTGTTTTGAAAATATATATTTCACCGAAATTATTACAGCATTAAATATTCTAAATAGTAAGTCATTGTATATCCGGCCCGCTTAACTCAGTTGATAGCGAACTCGACTATTTACCTGAGAGTGTAATTTTGTGTGGGTACAATACAATAAATCAGTCGGTACTTTTTTTTTTACCGTCAAACAACCTTGTTTGTTTCTTGTTCAGTAAATATTCAATAATGGTTGGTTTGTTATGTTTGTCAACGGAATTATTTTGTGTTTTATAAGCTAAAAGTTACGGACATTGTCTCTTTCAATACCGAGCGTAGACTGCTCCACAGCGATTTACTTCATGCGCAGTGAAGCAGTCTATACCGAGCAATATTGTCGGCTGAAATCTGATTGGCTAATCGTAAGGTCAATCTAACGTGTCCTCCATTGCAGTGTTGTTAGAGCCTTAGTAGTGTAGAGTATCGTAGCGTAATAAAGGGTCTGATTTTAATGAGATTGTAGTTTAACTGTCCTACACTTAATCACAACTCGAACCCAGGGCCTCTACAGTACTTAGAGGTACCTTATGTCTAGTAGGTGATGCACTTAATTATAAGAAGCTTAATAACTGTTCTTGTTTCCTGTATTTCCAGAGTAAAGTGTCAATTAGGGGAATAATTGCTTGTCGTCGTTGCTGTGCTTTCTTGCATGTGTGTTGTCAGGTAAGTAAAATATACTAGACTGTTATAGGCTGTAAGCTAGTAGGAGAAAACTCTCCCCCAGGGGGAATTTTGTAAATCATATTTTTCTGAAATCCCATTATGTGTAGAGCATTTTGGAACATGTGTGCCATCTGGCGACTGGGGCTTTATCGTGTTACTGGGTGTGGAATACCTTACCTATAAAATAATAATTAATTAATTAAATTAATAATAAATGCATTTTGAAGACTAAACATGTATCGAAGAAAAGGTTTGTATATTAAATTGTTATTCATGCCTATTATAATACAACATTTTAATTCACTTACTTTTTATACCTTGGATACCTGTATTACTAAGCCTACGTTTACCGTAATTTACGTTACCTTGTTTTATTAAGATCATTAACGTAATACATTGAGAACATTAATGATGTTACACCCGATAAGCATTCCAAAGCTTACAGATATTACAGACGTACGTTCCCATGATGTTAATAATGTTTGGTTCTGGTAATGTCCGTTACATTGTTTTTTTTAAATATTTTTCTATTTTCCGCATGTTGAAAGAAATTAAAACAAATCATCCAATACACTATTAAAGTTTTATGGCGACATTCTTATAGACATAATTGATTGTAACAACACATTTTGAACATTATTTATGCTTTTTTAACTACAAAATATCGTTTCACTTAATGTTTATACCTTTTATACCTGCATTATTAAGCCTAGGTTACCGACATTTACGTAACCTTGTTGAATGAAGGTGTTTGGTTTAAGAAATTAGGAAAATAAGTATTTTATATTATTTTAAGCATCTTAGTTAAAACAGACATACGTATCCATGATGTGAACATTGTTTGTGTTACTAGAAATCTAGTAAATACAGCCAATTAGCTTATAAAGATGTTAATACAACATTCCTCTAAACTTCATCGATGGTAACGACACTGTGTAAACAGACATGCAATTATGTCAAGCTAATATGTGTTACCTCATGTATTAAACGTAACGTACGTTACCAGTTACTTTTGCATCATAGTACTTAAATATCACATCTAAGTATCAAATAAAAACATGTATATATATGGGTTTTTTCCTTATATATTGTTTATACTTAGGCAAACATTCAATGAAATGAAGTTTGTATTTAATTTATACGACTCTCCGTATTATTTACGCTACAGAATTAAAAAAAAATAGCAAATTATATGGACAATTTTAACTGCTAATGTATTTTTATATTAATCAAATGTATTTTTATTTTTGATTGAGTTACAGCCCTTTGACATTTTAACTTTAAATTTCTTGTCGGCGCTACTCCTCCTAAACGGCTTGTTGGGTTTCTACGAAATTTGGCAGGAAGCCTCAGTATGATGTCTAGTTGTGTAAAGCGCGGTATATCAATGAAATCTTTGACAAGTTCGAAATCCAGCTAGATCTTCTTAGTAACGACAGATTTATGGCCCTTGATTTGTTGAAAAATGCTATATTGTATTTTTCCTTGTTAATTCTGTAGTTACTTCATTTTTTATCTGATGTTTACCATATTTGCTTAGAATGTTAATATAAACCCCCACCGATTTGTATGAAATTTAATTCATAGAAGAAAGTGGGAAAAATTAGAAAATACCCATGCCAGACTAGACAGCAGATTTATTGCCTATGATTACCAGGTGAGCAATCTAAGGCCATCCTAGCCCTGTTGTTTTGCCAATGTTTTAAAAGAAATACTGATAGGAGGGAATTGTATGTCGACAACCCTTGATATAAGAGCCGTTTTAGCCAGTAGAGCGTCTACAGGCCCTCTTGGGCCTCTTGTTTTTATATTCCTATAAACATTGTCATGCTTGTGTTATACTAACTAGGCTTCTTAATGTTGCCTATTTTGGTGAGGATATATCTGAGCGGGGGTTTATTTATTTACAATGTTCAGTTTTATTTGGGACGACAACTGTGCAAGGTGATGTATGGTGGACCATAACACATGGTTTAAACACCAAGCGGCTTTTTTGCCCCTTACCGTTCCAAAATAGTAGCGCTATTTATCAGTGTGTTGTAGTATTGTGCTTCTGTCTTTACTTGTAATGTTGTGGTTTGTTTTAAATGCGTGTTTCTGGTTGTGTTGTATTATTTCTTGTTTGAATTGTATACATGTAAGTGGATATACAGGTCGTACAGGAAATGCAACATTCAAGAATCAATATCAACCTCAAATCGCACAGAAACAAACAAAGATGAATAAAAGGAACAATATGAATGATACAAACATAAAATGGTTGACAATAGGGCGACCGCCTTGGAGCGGTCAGTGGCAAAAAAGGCCGCTGGGGGTTTAAATCAGGCTCTAGGGTGCACCAAACCAAACTCAAAATGTCATCCCAATAAATAGATGTCATCGCATCCCAGATGCATGAGTCAACTAGAAAGTAGCAACAATTTTTGAATATTAATGTTGGTGTTGCAATAACAAATGTTGATTAATTCTACTTATTATATATATATATATACGCATTTTGGCCCGCAATATGCACACAATTACCCTACAATAACCTCTTCTGAAGTCATCCGTATTATAAATGAAGTCCAATACGCCAATTTTAAGCCACCTGACCTTTAGTGGCCCGTTCACCTGACAGTTTTTGACCTGGTCACCCACCCGATCCAATAATCGGTCACATGACCGTTAGGATTATTGGCGACTGCTTAGAATTGCTTTTCGTTTACCCTTTTGAAAATATACATTTGAGGTTAAAATCGTCAATGACATGAAGTAACCTAAGTGACGTCAGCTAACGTAAGGCCGCCACTTAAATAAGCGTTAAAATGGATCCTGGGAGGACAGAGGACGTTAGCGTCAGTGGCTAACATATTAATGTTTGTTGGACTTCGGTGGACACTGAATGACTGTTGTTTTGAGAGGAGGCATCGTGAAGTAACACAAAAAGTATTCATCAACAAAATGAGGAATGTAAATACAGTAAAACAAGAAACAATCTCAAATCTAAATTGTTCACGAAGAGGCTTCGATCGACTGGGGACACCACAGTTACTAAGGGCTGGACGATATAATGGCACTTTTTTTTCTGAGTCCAGAGAAACTGAGTACGAGCCAGATTCAGTAAAGTCAGTCCAGGACAACATAGGCCGGTATTTAATCGATAATACGTAAGCCTATGCGCATCATATTCCTTCAGATAAGGATTTTAATTGAGAAGAGGTTTGAACATCATATTCCTTTACAAAACGATTTTCAAGAGACGTAATGACAACTAAAGAACAACTCTGCAACACCAAGGAAGGACAGAAACAAACAATACAATTAAAGTTAAACGGATTTTCGCCCATTTTAGTTATTTTCATTTTATGAAATACGGTAAAAGTTTAATGTTGATATAAAAAAACAGATACATTCCAATGTAAATGAGTATCTATATGATAAAAAGGTTAAAACATTGGAGATACGTTATTGCCTATCATATCGGCCCTCGACCAATATCGGTCCTCAGGCAAAATCCTTCCGGCCGATATTGGGGCCTCGGGCCGATATGACGGACTATAACTCATCACTCATGTATTAATCTCTAAATATTGGTGCTCATTCAGATGTGCTAATGTCACAGACAACAAAGGACTGCAATCAGATAAGACAGGTATGAAACTGACCAGATCGGAACGATAAACTGATGGATACATAGACGATTCTCTGGATGACAACTAATTTGGAGAGAGTGAAGACAAATCCGGAATATAAAAAAAATAAGGTACACGATTTCGCAATTTTGATTCTGTATTTAGCAGCCTGGTTGGAATGAGATACGACTGTAGCAATTTTAATTATCTAGATATCGACCTAGTCGGAAAGAGATATGACTGTCTCAAAAGAAATCAAACAATGTTCTTAGTTTTAGATGCGTAAATGTCAATATCTACTTGGATACTAATTTATTGTCTGAGAAATATTTAAGTTTCTCTATTTTGATTTCTCTAATATACGGTAAATGACAATACGTTCCGATCAAATTAAATCATATAGGCACAACAACTGCACATCCATCTACTCGCTCTATATGTCAATCATATCTGTTGAATTTCTTGTAAAATTGTAACATATCGAACATGTCGAACAATATCATTTAAAACTATTCAATCAATGTCCAGTTATATGTTTGTATGTATAGATACCTTTACCATTTGCGAATTAGAATCACGATTCCGTTAAACAAATGCAAATTATTTCTGAACTGTTTGAAAAGTTGGCAACATAGAAAGCTTACACCGCTAGGAAAAAATACTGTTTTAAAACGTTTCGCGTTTCCAAAACTAATATACGCATTATCTGTTTTACCGAATCCGCCGAATGAAAAAAAATCAAATTGATTAATGCTATTAAGTATAATTTTCTATGGGATGATACAATTAAAAGACGCACAGTTATGCAAGATTATAAACAGGGAGGAATCAAAATGATCGATGTAGATTATTTGGTTAACCTCATTAAAAGACAGTTGGGTTAAAATAATACCAGATACAACCAATAATGGAATATGGATACAATATACTTGGACAGACTGGACAGATATGGCAAAAAGCTTATATTCGAATGTAATATACATACTCTTAAATTGTTCCCATAGCTTCATTTCGTAAGGGATATACTTATTTCATGAAAGGATATACAAGTGAGTAATACGTGTACAAATATCAGTCAAGAAATTATTTGAAACAACTCAAATATAAAAAAAAGACATAAAAATCGAACAGAAAAATTAGCATTCAAGGACGACAGTCAACCACAAACACACAGAGAAACAACGAATATATTTAAAGATGAATAAAATGCCAAATAAAACATCACAAACACAAAAGGGTTGACAATAGGGTCAACGCCTTGGAACGGTCAGTGGCAAAAAAAGGCCGCTGGGGGTTTACACCAGGTTCTAGGGTGCACTAAACCTCACATTTTCCATACTGTTATCCAAATAAAACGGGACAGTGTAAATAAAGAAATCACCGACATGAACTATTCTCTAACCAACAAGGCAGCATTAACAGGCGATATAAGTAAAACACAAAGATGCTCGTGTATATATAAATACGAAAAAGAAGGCACTCAATGACTTTGCAGAAGCCAGAGCAACAAGAGACCATTGAGGGTACGACAAGACAAGAATGCAGACAAACATCAAACATCACCGTCGTTTTTGGGCTTAAGGTAGACATATCATAGGGTCCACAGACTGTCCAGTCATCGCAAAATTAAAGAGGAAAGCATAGTGGTGATCTGTAAATAGGTCAACAACCACGCATGCAGTGCTTTGCAAAATGATAGGGTCATAACCTCTTTTGATAAACCTTTTAACAAGTTTAACAAAGATAGTAGGAAACTGATCATGAACAAGGATTTCAGAAGTTTGTAATTCACGTCACCATAGAAGTCAGGTCGTGACAGTCCTTGTCGCAGAAGAGTTCTTAAATTACTTTTATATTTTTAAAGTAGATCAGGGTTACGATAAATAAATTTTGTAAATATTTTTCAAAGTTTGTAGTAACGGTGGTCCTGCTGGAGTAGCTTTTTAGTTGTACAACTATTTCTAATATTAAAGTCCTCAACACGACTACAAGCTCTATCAAAACGAATAAGTTGATAAACATAGACCCCTTAAGAAGTAGCTCGGGGAACATCCTCATCTATATGGGAATTATTAACAATATCAGAATTTAAATCATCCCTCTTGTCATAGATTCTACTAATTAGTTCGCCATTTTCAATAGTAGAACAAGAAAAGAGGCGACAGTATTACATATGTTAGCTTTGTGTAACATCTGCCTGAGTATCCGATGAAAGACTCAACATGAAATCAGTTTCATAATAATACAAGAACAAATCTGCGACAAGAGATGCACAGTTCCCACCCATAGGGATACCAACAATTTGTCTGTAAACGGTAGTTCCATACATGACGAACATATTGTCTAATAGGAAAATGAGTGCTTCACAATCTTCTTGGCAAGTCCACATAGTGTAATTGTCTAGACTGTCGGTACTAAAAAACGCTTTAATATAATTGAATTATTGGAGCAGTGTTTCACAAGTGATCTGTACGAATGACAATTTTGCCTCTTCCTCGTCGATCAACTTAAGTGAAGAAATGGACAAAGAGATAAGTCGTGAAAGCATAGAGTGCTTTCCAGACTGTTTAAAAATAGTATGGAACAACTGAAATAATTACACGCGATTTACGTTTGATGTTACCATTACGCCTACGACATTGGAACCTAGAGTTACGCTTTTGCATTAGAAAAATAGACAAAATGTCAATATTGGGATATTTTAAAATATTTCCTTGTTGATAAATATTGTCATTAGGCCGAGTGGATATGACGTCTGCAATGTTTTCATCCACTTAAGTTATGCAATATGTCCATTTTATTTTAAAGCTTGTAGTATATATAATCTTTTTTCCTCCAATAAGGAGATTATTACATAGACACTTTATACAACCTTAACAACACATACACACATGAAACGTTATTCTACACCAAAAAAGTAACTGTATTAAATACACAAATACACATTAATAAAAAAATCGCATCAACAAATAATAAAGATATTAACATATATATATATCAGTATATAGTACATGTATTAAGGACAGCTTAATACCGAAATGAAATGCAAGACATTGCTTTATAAACAATATATATAACTGGTTCCTGAACATAAATGTATGCGAATACACATTAAATTTGAGAAACAAAGAAAACATTTTTAAGAAATATATTTTCTCCACATCCAATGAAGATATGTATATATACAGTTCCTACGAAAATCATGTACGTCAATGGTTGTATGATATTTTCTAAACCTGCATTATGCGTCCCTAACAGAACATTTACCAACTTACTTCTGTGTAGACTATTGAGGTATAAAAGCACTCTTTCATCATTTAGTAAGCATATAATAATCCATCATGAGTATCCATTTGAGATAGAGAAATCAGAATTGCAACCAGGGACGAGGCTCTGCCGAGTGCCTGGTTGCAATTCTGATCCCGAGGGTGAGATTTCCCTATCTCACATGGATCACTCATGATGGATTATTTTTCTCCCATTATGTATTTATTACCGGCATAACATCAATGACTTTGCTGGTTTAACGCCACAATAAGTCGACGTCGACGTAACGTCATGACGTCGTAAGTCACATGTCATGTAAAATAGAGGTATATCACAGGAGGAAAATTCCTATCTCACATGAGCAGAAATGGGAGAATAACTGTCTCTCTGAATGCAAATAAAGACAATCACATATAAAGTGGGCAGTTAGACTAGAGTAAAATATCTGTTCACTTCTTTTACACAACTCGTTAGAATGAGTTACATTTGACAATATACCAGATGATTGGGTTTATGTTGAGAGTAACCCATTCAGGACCAATTTGATAAACAGAATGTATTGCACGAAATCTATAATTGTCTGGTGATAACTATCTCTCGTACCAGTCATTTGTAACCTTGCTATAAATGTTGGTATTCATTATTGTTTTCCATGACATTTTGCTTAGAAATTCATCATTTAACACATATCCATATAGCACGTTCCTTATTCCGCATATGTCCAGAATTCTATAAATATCTGGGAAAAAACACTATTCGAGTTACCAATAATTAAAGAGCTTAGCCTTAACAAGAAAATGTGTTTTACTGCACACTGTCTTTCGAGCCTACACAATTGTCCCAAGAAGTTAACTTTCCTACGTTCAAATTCAACTTCAATTGGTAAACAGTTTAACATACTCAAAGCTACATCAGTGCGTGTTCTAATGTTAAGACCTTGTACGAACTTGATGCATAACCGATGTGCACGTTCAAGTGAAAGCATTTCGGTGTTTGAAAGTGAGTACCAGAACTCACTGCCGTAAAACGCCTTAGGTGATACAACATCATTATAGATGCGTTTGCATGTTACAGGCTGAAGATCATCTTCATGAAACCCACTACTAATTAGAATATTTTGAAATATTTCCATGTTCATAAATATTGTCATTAAGGCGCGTCTGCACGTTTTTCATCCACTTAAAGACACATTTCGAGCCTATTGTATTTGTGGGGGTGTGGGGTGGGGGGGGGGGGGGGGAGGAATTTCTATAGGTAACTGTAAATCGCTGTTAGAAATATATTTGCACAAGGAAATTGAGATTATTAGTTTTTTGTCAAAGGATGAGGCCCGTCCCATAAAGAGTGTGTAACCGGATATAGGCTCGAGTGCCGGTTGAGAACGACTTTTCACCATTTACCTGTATCCGGTTACAAGTGTATAATAATGTATTAACAAGAGGTCCAAGAGGGCCTGTGGACGCTCTACTGGCTAATATGGCTCTTATAACATCAATGAAGCGAGTGACTATCGTCTTAAAGCGGCAAAATATAGCATTTTTTTACTTAAATCAAGAGCCATAACTCCGCCATTACTGGTCCAATCTGGCTGGTTTTCGAACTTGGCCAGTAGAGATAATAAAAATAATAAAAAAAAAAAAAATTAAAAAAAAAAAAAAAATAATAATAATAAAAAAAAAATATGAAGGCCCTATCGTCTTAACAAGGCAAAATATAGCATATTTAACAAAATGCAGGGCCATAACTCCGATGTTATTCGTCCGAATTGGCTGGCTTTTGAACTTGTCCGAGCTTTGATTGACAATAACAATCTGGTAAAATGTGGTAAAGATCGAATGAAAAATGAAGACCCTATCGTCTTAAAGAGGCAATATTTAGCATTTTTAACTAAATCAAGAGCCATAACTCCGCTATTACTGGTCAGATCTGGCTGGTTTTCGAACTTGTCCTCCGAGCTATCATTGACATTAACAATCTGGTAAATTTTGGTAAAGATCGGATAAAAAATGAATGCCCTATCGTCTAAATGAGGCAAAGTATACCATTTTTAACTAAATCAAGGGCCATAACTCCGTTGTTACTAGTTCGATTCGGCTGATTTTCAAACTTATCCGAGCTTTCATTGCTATTAACAATTTGTGCAATTTTGGTAAAGATCAAATAATAAATGAAGGTGCTAGAGTGTTCACAAGTCTTTATATGGCATTGTTCAGCAAAACAAGGGCCATAACTCCGGTGCAATTATTCCGATCTTGCCGGTTTTCGAACTTGTCCGAGCTTTTATTAATATAAAGACACTGGCAAAGTTTAGTAAAGATCCGATTAATATTGAAGGCCTTAGAGTGTTCACAAGGCAGAAAATAGCATTTTTCAGAAAGAACAAGGGCCATAACTCCGTTGTTAATAATTAGATTTAGCTAGTTTTTTCAATACTTTGAGCTTTTATTAATAATAACAAGCTGTGCAAGTTTGGTAAAGATCAAATTATAAATGAATGTGCTAGAGTGTTCACAAGGCTGAAAATGGCATTTTTCAGAAAAACAAGGGCCATAACTCTGATGTTGCCAACTCAATTTTGCTGATTTTCGAACTTATCTAAGCTATCATTGGTATTATCAATCTATGCAAGTTTGGTAACAATCAAATAATAAATGAAAGTGCTAGAGCGTTCACAAGGCAGAAAGTAGCATTTTTCAGAAAAAACAAAGGCCATAACTCCGGTGTTAATAATCCGATTTGGCTGGTTTTCGAACTTGTCCGAGCTTTATTAATATTAACAATCTATGCAAGTTTGGTAAAGATCAAATAAGAAGTGAAGGTGCTAGCGTGTTCACAAGGCTTTATATGGCATTTTTCAGCAAAACAAGGGCCATTACTGCGGTGAAATTATTTTGATCTTGCCGGTTTTCGAACTTGTCCGAGCTTTGATTGATATAATGACACTGGCAAAGTTTAGTAAAGATCCGATTAACATTAAAGGCCCTAGAGTGTTCAAAAGGCAGAAAATAGCATTTTTCAGAAAAAACAAGGGCCATAACTCCTGTGTTACTGATTCGATTCAGCTGGTTTTCGAACTTATCCGAGCTTTTATTGATATTAACAATCTCTGCAAGTTTGGTAAATATCCAATAATAAATGAAGGTGCTAGAGTGTTCAAAAGGCTTAATATGGCATTTTTCAGCAAAACAAGGGCCATAACTCCGGTGAAATTAATCCGATCTGGCTGGTTTTCGAATTTATCCGAGCTTTCATTGATATAAAGACACTGGCAAAGTTTCGTAAAGATTCGATTAATAATGAAGTCCCTAGAGTGTTCACATGGTAAAAGTTAACGGACGACGGACTTACGGACTGACTGACGGACGATTGTTTTCGGTCAATAACTGACATTCCAGGACGGATTTTCAAAAGCCACAAGCCGACCTGTCGTATGCAAATTCCAGGTCCGTGGCGGCAAGATCAAGGTCACATTTAGAGTTCAAACGTAAAAAAGAAGTGCTTTCCCGTCCAGTTAATAACTCCAACATTCATGGACGGATGTTCAAATAACTTGGCACAAGTGCTCACTACAACAAGACGACGTGTCGCGCGCAGACTTCCAGGTCCGTGGCTCCAGGGTCAAGGTAACATTTAAAGGTCAAAGGCCAAAACTACTTCGGGAGCATTTATTACTTACAGTGACATTTCTTCGTGTATTCATATATTTATTACAATTTATTCCACGATGAATATAATTATCTGTTTCTTCCACACAGTGAGGACCAGTTTTCCAAGTTATAGTACTGGCTTCATAATCCCGTTTTCCTTCAATAAAGCCAACAACTACACATTTATTTGGATTGTACAAATACCGCCGTTTGCATGAATATTGCCAACAAATGCCCATCATTCTAGCAAGTATGTTTTTCGAGAAAGAAATTAGGATCATGTCGTCGGCTACTGCCTTACAGCCACATTTTATATCTATTATACAGACTCCCAAACCTGAAATATCTAGCTCTTGAAGTAATCCGTTGATGTTAATTAGATACAAATATGGGTTACATATTCCTCCTTCATAGGTACACTGTTTAACGTCTAGACTTTCAGAAATATGCCATAGAATCTAAGACGGTTTTCCATAAAAACAATTGTCTTGCCTTGTACATATCAATATCGATTCTAAGATCAAACAAATTTAAAAACAAACCATCATGCCAAACACAATCAAATACCTGAGTTGCAAACAGACGAACACTTTACCAACAAACTCATTTGCAAACAGTAGGCATTCGAGAAATAAAAATCATGACATCAAGCACCGTTCGTTTTCTTGGAAGCCTCCTTGCAAAAGTCTAATATCTACCTTATTGCCCGATTATAACCTCACAAAAATAATCGTTTCATAAAGTCTAAGAAATACAGATGGAAGTGTAATGGCACTATAATTGTTGGGATCCCTTGCCTTCTTTACCTCCTTTGAACAGCGTAAAAATCACACCACGTTTCATTGTATCTGGTGTATATGAAAACTACAGTATTGCTGTAAATAACAATACACGTGTAATGGCACTCATATAACTGCGGTCGAGATAATTTAGTCGCAATAATTGTTTCAGCTATTATGACGACTTTTAAGCACTTATATATCGATTTATAAGAACAAAGTCTAGATAAGTATCACGACAAACTTTAACCATAAAGTCATGGTAATGCTATAAAGTGAAATGCTCGATTAATATGTCGCGCTAGTTTTTAATCTTCGGATCACTCGGATTATAAGGGAGGGGTGGTACTGCTTTACTGCGCATGTCCCGTTTCACTCAGTGTTGTGTAGCAGTCTAACTTGACTGTCATTCCAGAGCATTATCTTGACTACGATGAGGTAGAAACAAATTTGTCTCGATTCTTTCATTTATTTGTCACGAGTAGTTTTTCTTATAAGTCGACTAATTAGGGCTAAACAGTCGTCTTAATAGCTGAAAAAATATTGGGACTAAAATATCACGACAGCGGTTATATGCCACCATAATTCAATGACCACATTGAACCAAATACACACAAACAAACAATAATTACCTACCAATTGTGGCCAGCCATCCAAACAGCATGAATCTATAATTAATATTGACACATGCTTCAAGCCTTGTTTTAGGAAAAGTCTGAAACATAAGCATGTATTGAAGCATA
Source organism: Cyrtodaria siliqua (assembly GCA_037043455.1). NCBI lineage: Eukaryota > Metazoa > Mollusca > Bivalvia > Adapedonta > Hiatellidae > Cyrtodaria > Cyrtodaria siliqua. The sequence continues at coordinate 422,638 of JAWPHD010000054.1, forward strand.
TCACACTATTTTTTCCCATTAGTAGACCACGAGTTCTATTGTCTTGTGTATGCATATAATATAGACGGTAACAAAACTCAATCTGTGTTGTCGTATGTTCGTACGTTTTCAACTGATTAACACACACAATGTTCATTCAGGGCATTGTGCATTTTTTTGTTTTACATGATCTCAACGAGTTATTCGAAGCTGTATAGCCTATTTGGTTGGCTTGCTGTAATCTCTCCGTGAACTGTTTTGAAAACAGCGAGTATTTTCAGACTACCCTGCTACACTAAACCGTTTGTTTATCTTCTGGGAATAGGAGTTCAGCATTTGAATACATGCGATTGTGAGCAATTTACTAATACCTCATACATTATCAAATACAGTTGGTCAGTTCCATGTCAAGTATTCATAATTAAGTGTTTGTAAAACATTTCATAAGAAATTATGAAACACCTTGTGTTGCGCTATATTGATGTCATGGAGACATATTCCCGCCTCCCTGTGCTTGCAGTTAAAACTGTTATTCATATTTATAAACATATATCGGTGTCCTTCCTTAAATTTCGAATAGGCGGTTTCACTACTCCAGCCCTTTAAAAGCTTTGAGTATTGTTTAATTACCCTTAGGATATGTTGGTGGTGGTTTCTGCTTTTTGATTCAGTGTTTTGACTGTTACTTCCTCTGCTCCCAAATAAATTCCATTGCGTTTATTTCGCACAAAGTTTTCTCGTTTAGGACACATAATTGTGTTAGAAACTGTAAGAAACTATCACATTGATAGCAGTACAATTGTATAAGCTGTATTATTAGCTGTAAAAACGAATTGTCAATGTTCAAAATATCTTTGATCTAAAAAACACTATTTTATAACTTAATGTTTAGGACAATGTTTAGGACACGAAGTTAAGCGTTTGAATATTTGCAGAGTGCTGCAGTACTTAACAAAAAGATAACTGTAGATGGTTGTTTATGAAAATATATATTAAATTGACTAAACCTTAAATATCCCAAATGCATGCATAAAACTCCCCAAAGAGAATGATATTACGTTTGAATATGTCTATTGATTGACTCTTATGGATAGCGAAACTCCCACATACGTATATAATGGATTTATTTAATTAAATTTACTTAAAGACATTTTCAATAGTTTTTTCTGCATAACAGATTTTCTTTAACCTTTTTGTACAGTAAGTCTGTTATATATATAGACAGAAAAGGCAAAAATAATGGTAGGTCACCATGATTGATAACATTTTAAAAAATAATTTGTAATGCAACCGTCATGTCAATCTGTCCAAAAGGTTGAACAAGTCCATGATATAGCTAAATAAGACATTTTTGAAGTCTAATCATTTATTCATTGGTCACAATTCTGCTAAAATTGTATTAAAGTAAAGAACATTTAATTACAATAACATTTAAAGCTCATCTTTATGTAAAACCTACATTTTTTTACAAAATCTGTTGAGACCATTATCACTATTTATACACAAACTATCCCATAATGATACAATTTCCTTTTTTTTTTTGTATGTTCCCAATAATAGAATTTGTTTCAACTTTCTAAGCACATATATAAAAACAAAATGTGCAATAAAAATGATAGGTCCCCATGCTTGTTTCGAAAAAATTGAAAACTCTACCCCTATGCTAAAGGCCAAGTTTTGTATGAAATTATATAGAAATGGTATATTTTCCTTTTTTGTTATGTTCCTAATAACAGAATTTGTTCAAACTTCCTAGGCACTTATTTGAACATATATTTAGACAATATATTGAATTAAATTTATAGATCATCATCATGCAGATTGAGATTTAATATTGTCTTTTGGAACCGTACCATTATGCTTAATTTTTTTAATTTTGTTTGAATTTTTACAAAATGCTTTATTTTTCCTATTTTATGTATCTAATAATAGGCCTTTATTTAAATAAAGACAATAAAAAAAATAAAAAAAAAAGAAGTTAAATAAAAAGAAAAAGAAAAAAAATTCAAAAAAATTCAAAAAAAAAAAAGACAAAATATACAACTAGACATCAAAAGCAACATTCCTGTAAATTTGAAGAAAAATCGATCCAATAGTTTTAGAAGAGAAGTCGCCCAAAAAAGCTGCGCATTGAAAACTACAGCAAATGCCTTTAAATACGGCGGTAATTATACGGGCAATGTTTGATGTTTTCAAAATCCTCGACAAAAAGTTTGGATGAAGTAGTACCGTCTAAAGCGGTATTCTACTTTCTACTAAAAATGCTAGTATGAATGTCAATAAATAATAAAAAAGGGGATGGCCTGGATACAACAAACATCATGAGATGTAATCTAAAAAGAAATATAAAAACATCGGACTGGGAAAGTAACATTCAAGGAGGACAGTCAACCACAAAACACAGAAACAAACACGCAAACCGACAAACAAGAAGGCAAAACAATAATAAATGCAAACGACATCACAAACACAAAAGGGTTGACAATAGGGCTACCACCTTGGAACGGTCAGTGGCACAGTAGGCCACTGGGGGTTTAACCGGTTCTAGGGTGCACCATACCTCACACTTACCCTACTGTCATCCCATACAAACAGGACAGTGTAAATAAAGAAATCACCGCCATGAACGGGCTTGATGATTTTTAAGGACCAGTAAATAATAACACTACAGTCTTGTCGTGCCCTTAATGGTTTATTCTCTTGTTGCTCTGTCTTCAAGTCATTGAGTACCTTCATTGTGGCTTTCTAGGCTATTGTTTTTTTCTGTTGTATTATATTTACACGAGCATATTTTACTTATATTGCCTACTGATGCTGCCTTGTTGGTTAGAGATAAGATCAAGTGAGGCCTCTATAGCCCAGTGGTAGAGCACTGGGCCCACAAGCGGAAGGTCGTGGGTTCAAACCCCGCCGGATGCTGGTCTCTCCATATCATGTTTCATTTATTCATTGCTTATCATTCATCACCATTCGGCAAAAATCCACCTTCTCGGCCCTCAAATTTGCTTCATGAGTAGTTAGTACCTCACTGCTGTCTTGTGACGATGTTAGGCCGACGTTCACTGAAAGAAGGGAAGCTGTAGACAGAAATTCGTTGGTTCTTCGTATGGCGCATCTAAAGTATGCAGTGGCCAGTAGCCTAGTAGTGGCATAGTAGCTTGAATGGAGTACCATGGAGTACTATGGGGAGGCTGTTTCACAGCAATAGACAATAACAGAAGACATATCAGCAATGTCCCAGAAAAAGTAAAATCCAAAGGAAAAAAGAGAAAAATCAGGTGAACTGCGGGTGAACAGCGAGAGTCGTCGCAGAAACGGAATATACAGCGAGGCTTCAGCAGAAAGTATGTCAGAACAGATCACCATCTAGTAGGAGGGACAACAGCAGAGCTGGCGGAAGACGGAGTGAGGGGAGGCGAAAGAAAAGAGCAGATAAAAGGGGTTGAGAAGGTGGGCCAAAAAGAAAAAAAAAAGAAAAAAAAAAAAAAAAAAAAAAGATCAAGGCGGGGATTTCTTTATTAACACTGTACACGTTTTTTTAACTATTCTCATTTTGACCATAATTGGAGTTTCCGTATTTTTCTGTAGTCTTGAATAATAAAACGAAATTAGTTTTAATTCTACGTGCAATCACCGTGTTTTCCTAATATAAAAATAATAAACAACTGCATTTTCTTGTTCTCGTTATATTTTCCTCAACAGATTTTGGACCCTATGATGACGTCTACCTAAATCATTATGAACGGAAGCGTTTGATGCTTGTCTTTAATCTAGTATTGTCATACCCTTAATTGCTTGTTCTTATGTTGATCTGGCTTCTGCCAAGTCATTGAATACTTATCTTGTGGCTTTCTAGGCTTTTTTTTTTTACATATATATATACATGATCATTTATGTGTTTTACTTATGTTGCCTATTAATGATGCCTTGTTTGTTAGAGACGGGGTATCTTTATTTACACTGTCCAGTTTATCGGCATGACAATAGGGTAATTTTTAGGTTTGATGCAACCTAGAACCTGGTTTAAACCCCCAGCGACCTCTCTTTCCACTGACCGTTCCAAGGCGGTAGCCCTATTGTTAATCAGTTTGTGTTTGTGATGTATTGCCTTTTATTCATTCATCTTTAAAGTTTTTCTTTGTATCTGTGTGTGTTTGTGGTTGACAGTCGCCCTTGAATGCTTCTTTTCCTGTTCGATATTTATATCTACTTTTTATGGAGAAACATCGACACTGCCTCTTCTATTACATATATGCTATAGGCAATATGACTTATTCATGAACACTCTCGTTTTCGTAATATTAAATCCAATCTTACATTAGGTATGCAATAATTACTCCTTCGCATACACTTGATTTGCCTATACACTACTGAGAGTAAGTGTCGAAATTGACTTCGGCAGAACTGTTTTTATACTGCTATATGTCAATTATAATTTATGTTTTCAGACAATTCCGTTTTGAACAAGAGCAATTAATGTGTCGATGATAACGCTGTATTTACTGCCGAAACACCACAACTACTTATAGATAACAGTTGATTTGTATTACAAAAGTTACAACGAATGTCTCAACAACGTTAACAATATTGTGCTAAAATTTATGAAAACTCTGGAATTAATTTGTTTTGGTCTATTACAAATTCGGACGACGTTCTTGATAAAATTTTCAATAAACGTCAAGTTTCATCTATAAGCACTTATCTCTACACTATATACGAGGGGCATTCAATAAATTCTGTCATTAATTTGCCTCCGTAGAAAATACGTGACATAACGACACAAGCAATTAGTGCATTTCAAACCATTTCAATACCCATGTACACACCCAATCTCGATTTAATCCGATTAAAATTGACCGAGTTATTCACTGTTAAATTATACGTACTCATGTTTAGTGGCTATTTACTAAAGCTATATTGAAAGTTGGAGAACAATAAGAAATCAGGGCTTACATTATAGCCCGGGATGCTTTCCGAAAGAGATTCATGCCGAGCTGTGCGGCGTATTCGGCAGTTCTGCCGTTACTTAGAGAACAGATTTTAGGTGGGTTAAACAATTTAAAGATGGTAAAAATGACGTCAAAGAAGACAACCGGCCAGGCAGGACAGTTGTCGCAGCAACAAAAGATAATATTGCTGTAGTGAGGGCAATGGTATAGGAGGATGGGCGTTATACAGTTTCTGAGATAGCTAATAGGGTGGGCATTTCAGACGGCACGACCCATCACATTTTGACCAGCTGTTTGACATTAAGGAAACTTTTTGCTAGATAGATCCTTCATTTGCTGACATCTCAACAAAAAACCAAGCGTTTGAAAGGCGCAAAAGATCTCCTAGAGAAACTGAAACATTGTAATACCAGACAAATGTCTGTTTTACTTACAGGAGATGAGACGTGGGTGTATTACTTTGAGCCCCAGCGTCGCATGAATAACTAGCAATGGTAAAACAAAATCAGGAAGGCCAGTGATTGCCAAGCGGATAAAAAACGCTGAAAAGGTCTTTATGCCATTTTCTTTAACTCTAATGGGCCTGTGGTACACATGAAAAGAAGAGAAAACCATTATAGCTAGGTTTTACAGACACAAAGATCTTAAATATGTCAAACAAATCTACAAAACAAAGCGTCCAAGAAATGCTTTGAATGGCGTCCAGCTTATTCATGATAATGCCCCAGCTCACAAAGGCCAAAGTGTCCAGTCGTTCTTGAAGCGAGAAAAAGTAGTACATCTTGAACACCCACCTTACTCACTCGACCTAAGTCCCTGTTACCTTTTCTTATTCTTTTTGCTTAAAAAATGCAATATATGTCAATGTCTCAATAGTATACCCAGGGGAGACTACTTTGCGGCATTTAAGTCATGGATAGCTCGACTGCGAAAATGTGTATCTGTTGAGGGGGAATACTTTGAAGGGATATAATAGAAAACTAAACATTATTTTTAATATATGTTGATTTATAACACTAGTGACAGATTGTATTGAATGCCCCTCGGACAGCCTTACCACATCACCTTATCAAAGACAAACGTATTGCTCTTATTCAAAAAACGTTCGCTAGGGAAAATACTACATTCTTTTTCAAGCGTTTATTACTAACGTCATTTTAGACAATTACACTATGTGGACTTGCCAATTAGTGTGTGAAGCACTCATCTTCTTATTAGATAATATTTTCGTCAGGTATGGAACTACCGTTTATAGACAAATTAGTGGTATCCTTATGGATACGAACTGTACACCCCTTGTCACAGGTTTGTTTTTAAATTGCTATGAAAGAGATTTCATGAGCTTTCGTCCCTCGGGTTTTCTGGTCGTACCCTAGATTGGTTTTCTCTTTAGCTGCAACTACTATGGTTGTTTAGTACGATTCTGGATACATCCTGAGATGTTTATTATTTTGTATGTATATCTTTAGTTGGTTTCTCTGGATGTGGACTTTATTGTTAGAGATTTCCTTTTGATGGGATGTAGTTTTGTTTACACTGTCTTGTTTATTTGGGCGTTGAAGACAGGATATTAGCGAGTATTGGGCGCATATAAAATCGATTCAAGCTAACCAGTAGGCCTTATTGCCTACTGACCGTTCCAAGTCGGTAACCCCGTCTCCACCACCCTTTCTGTTGTTTTTTGTCTCTTTCATTGTAGTTTCAAGTCCGTGTTTGCAGTACAGTGCGGACCTACGATGCCATTGCGTTCGGACGCTGTGGTTTCTATAGGACCCTATATATCATTTCACATGTTGAGTCTTTCACCAGATACCCAGGCAGATGTTATTGAAGCCTTTAATGAAACTTCTCGGTAACTGGGTAACATATTGAACATTGACAACTCTTTCGTTTCTACTATGGTTAATAATATATACCCTAAAGAACTTCAACTTACCAAATCTAATATGTCTGATATTAACGCTTCTTTTCTGGATTTTCATCTCTCCATTGAAAACAGTGAAATAATTAGCAAAATATATGACAAGAGAGATGATGTTCAGTTTAATATTGTTAATTATCACCATGTAGATGGGGATGTTCCCCGAGCAGTTTCTTATAGGATTTATGTGTCTCAACTTATTCGTTTTTCCAAAGCTTGTACTCGAGTTGAGGGCTTTAATATTCGTAATCTTTGTATAACTAAAAAGCTACTCTGTCAGGGCTACCGTTACCATAAACTTCGTAACACCTTTGCAAAATTGTATTATCGTAACCCTGATCTTCTTTCCAAATATAAAAGTAATTTAAAAACACTTCTGCGACAAGCACTATCACAACCTGACTTTTATGGTGACGTGATTTACAAAATGCCCGTAAGATTATTGGTCATGATCACATTCAAACTAGCTTTGTTAAGCTTGTTAAAAGGTTTATCAAAAGAAGTTATGACACTATCATTTTGCAACACACTGCATTGCTTGGTGGCGGACCCATTTACAGATCGCCACTATGCTTTCCTCTTTAATTGTGCGATGACCAAACAGTCTGTGGACCCTATGATGACGTCTACCTAAAGCCCAAAAGGACGGTGACGTTTGATGTTTGTCTGCAATACTGTCTTGTCGTGCCCTCAATTGTTTATTCTCTTGTTGCTCTGGCTTCTGCCAAGTCGTTTGTGCCTAGTCTATTGTGGCGGCTTTTTTAGATTATCGATTGTTTTGTTTATATTTATACGACCATCTTTGACTTTTACTTATATTGCTTATTAATGCTGCCTTGTTTAGTCAGAGAAAATGTCATGGCGGGGATTTCTTTATTTACACTGTAACGGATTATTGGGATGACAGTAGGGTAAGTGTGAGGTTTAGTGCACCCTAGAACCTGGTTTAAACACCCAGCGGCCTTTTTGCCACTGTCCGTTCCAAGGTGGTAGCCCTATTGTTAACCATTTTGTGATTGAGATGTCTTATTTGGCATGTTATTCATCTTTGAAGTTGTTTTTTGTTTCCTTTCTCTGTGTGTTTGTGTTTGTGATTGACTTATCGTCCCTGAATGCTACTTTTCCTGTTCATTTTTATATCTATGTTTGACAACAATAAAATAAATATACAACTGATTTCAATATTTTCTTAACTGATTGACTCCAATAAGACTCCAATTTGAATATGTGTAGCGTTCTACAGATACTGGACTTAACAATCTAAAATAGATTATTAATATACTCACAACTTGTTTATTGAGGAAGTATTAAACTTCCTACCAAAACCTCTGACGTCACGTTCTTGAACCTTCAATCGATTTTGCTCATGTCAGAAAGTACGCAAAACAAGAATTACGTTATGTTTTGATTTAAACATATTTTATTGCCATATATGTACAAGTACAATGCAATCGGGTCGGGCCACAAGTGCTACCCACATTAGTTACGGCCCTTCCCTACAATGTAGTTTTAACAAATATAATGAATGACAATTGCTATTAACACGTATCAATAAACTGGATTAACTTCAACATGATATGTAGTAGAAGATGTTAAGATAATAAGAAAATAGAAAAAAAGAATTAAAGAAAAAGTAGAAGTGGAAGAAAAAATAATGTAACACATGTAACATTGCTCGGGTTGATTAGACAGATAAAATGTAATGGCAAACTTAAGTAAATCGATGACTTTCTCTAATAAAGTTTTGAACAGAATTAAAAATCAAACCATTTTCTTGTGTTGTAAGATCTAATCTTCCAAACAATAATGTATTTGAGTTTAAAGGATGAAACGAATGTGTTGACTGGAAAAGTTCGAGCCTTTCAACATTGAATTGCATACATTCAAAGAAGAAATGATTTGTATCTTCATTACCCTGACCGCAAATGCATTGAGGCGATTCGCGTAAATGATTTTGAAAAAGGTCATTATTGAGATTACTACATGAATTTCTTATCCTAGCATGCATAACAGAAAAAAAACGTACACCAGAAAAGTAAAAACTAGGAACATTTGAATTAGTAAACATTATTCGCATAAGATGACCTTTGAATGTGTTTATTGAGCCTAATTTCTAATATCTAAAGGTAAATCATTCCAGAGTTTCATAGCTGATGGAATAAATGAATTCATAAAAATAGAGGTTCTAACTGAAGTCTGCGAGAAATTTTTCTGCGTTCCTGAGGTGATATGGAGTTTCTTCCGCTACGGTTCTTGGCAGTAGATTTGCCAGGTATTCAGGCACTGTTCCGTTTTTCATTTTATATAAAACAGAAAGTTTTTGGAACTTACGCCGTTCTGATAACGTTAACCATCCTATTTCATTCATTAAATTAACAATAGATACCGAACGGGTAAGACCGGTCACAATACGTGCAGCTTCATACTGTATTTTTTCAAGTTTATTTTTTTCATATTCGCTGCAGCCATCCCAAACAATAGCAGCACATTCTAAGATTGGACGGACATACGATAAATAAATTTGATTTAATGCCTTACGACTTAGTGTAAATTTCAAAAGCCTCATAGTTCCAATGATTTTGGAAGCCGAAAGAGAGATATTTTCGATATGCATATGCCATTTGCCATCATGGCTCAAAGTAAGGCCTAAATGTTTATGGTGTTCAACAAACGACAACTGGGTGTTGTCTAAAATAAGATTAGGCCGACGCTGTTCATTGTTTTTTGAAAAAAATAATGCTTCAGTTTTACTGGCGTTTAACTGAACTAACCATGTTTTTGACCAATTTGAAACAATGTTTTAATCATGGTTTAGAATACCCTCCATATCATCAATTCTTGAAGTTGATACTGAAAAAGAACTATCATCGGCAAACAAACGAGCTATGCTTAACATATTTTCGGATATATCATTAACATATATTAAAAACAAAAGGGGTCCGAGCACAGAGCCTTGAGGAACGCCCGCGGTTATGTTTTTGATTTCAGAATACGCGTTTCCGACAAATACTTGTTGCCTTCTATTATTAAGATAACTTTCAATCCAAGAAAGTAATTTACCATGTACTCCATTTTGCTTAAGTTTAAATAAAAGCGCTTTATGCCATACCCTATCAAAAGCTCTAGAGATATCTGCGAATACAATAAACGTATATTGTTTGGCGTCAAAAGCTTGACAAATATTATGATATATATCGACAAGTTGATGAACTGTCGAATGGCCTGTGAGAAAAACCAGATTGAGTTTTGAAAAATAAGTTATTAATATGTAAATGGTTATAAATAAACTTATAAACGACCCGTTCAAAAACTTTCCCTGCACAACTTAGCAGCGAGATCGGTCTATAATTAGTCGAAATATATTTAAGACCTCTTTTGAAAAGTGGCATAACGTTTGCAAATTTCCAAATGTCCGGAAAATAAGATTCGTTCAACGATCTATTATATAAAATACACAGAGGTTTGCAAATCGTTACAGCTGTTTCTTTCAGTACTTTTTGACTTATTCCATCGTTTCCTGTTGCTTTGTTAACGTCTAATATTTTTAAAATATCCATAATTTCTGATTCGGTAACAGAAATATTGTCTAAACAGGTATCTGTTTTTGCAACAAAATTTGGTAAAACTGCGTTCGTTTCATCGATTGAGGCAATTGAAACAAAAAAATCATTTAAACAGTTTTCTTTATCAACATCAGATACAGAATATATTATTTCTCCGTTCGATAGTGTAGTTTTTAATGGGGGTAGAGTTTTAGAATGTTTGTTTGACTTAATAAGGTGTTTTACAATTTTCCAATATTGACGAGGATTGTTTGAACTGGATTCGATTAATGTACTTTCTATATTATTGAAAAAACGTTCTTTTGCATATTTTTTTAAATTATTAACTTTATTTCTGAGACGTTTGTATGATATCCAATCCGAATTAGAACGAGATTTAATGTTTTTTTTCGGTCACGTTGTCTTGAAGTTCGACGAATCTCAGAATCATACCAAGGTTTATCATTCGGTCGTATAGTTACTTGTTTAGAGGGTATGCATATTTGAATTAATTCCATAAACTTACTCGTAAAATCATTGCTCGCAACTTCTAAATCATTATTACGAAGACAGGACCAATCAGTATCTTCTATGAGTCTGTTTAATTTGATAAAATCACCATTTTCATAATTCCAAACTTGTCTTGTGAATGATGATGTAATAATTTGATTAAAATTAAAACAAATGTATGTACCGAAATGGTCAGTAACGTCCCGTGGTGTTATAATAATACCAAAGTCATGTGCTTTAACAGAATCAGACATAACTACTGGATCAATTAAAGTTGAAGAATTGTCAGTGACTCGGGTTGGTTCTGTAATTACATTGGTGAGATTATTAATCAACATTATATCTCTCAGTTGGTGATTATTCAAGTTTAACTGGTCCTCATTTACATCTCCAACTATAATTATACTCTTTGCTCTTTCTAACGATTGCTCAATACTTAAATTAAATCTGTTCCAGAAGTCTACATTACTATTAGGTTTACGATTCACATGTGCATATAAGTATGGTTTCGTTACGATTTTTAATTTCAATCCATATAGATTCTGGTAAAATATGTTCGAGTTCATGTACTCTGTTGGATATTATATTTGACGAAACATACAATAAAATACCTCCAGAATGAGCAGTGCTGTCATTCCTATAAGTAGTAACAACATTTTCAATAAGTAAGAAATCGTCAGTTATTTCATGTGTAAGATGTGTCTCGGTAAAACACAACATATCAAAGTCAATATAATTATCCTTAATAAATTCAAGTTTATTTCGAATGCTTTTAACATTAAGATGAAATAAAGTTAAGCTAGTTTCAGTTGACATTGATGGACCTGGATTTAGTTCTACATCTCCAGAAGTAATGATAAATGATAAAGCAACTAGTGCAAATTCTAAATTTAAAATACTCAATTTTAAATACTCCGTGACATTTTTTAACGTAATACGCAAACATTTAGTTAACATGATAGTATATAAACAAAAATGTTTAACGGTGTCGTTATAAATGTCATTTTCTTGGGAATGCCACTACAGATACAATGAAAGAGGCCAATAGCAACCCTCCAACACATTATATCGTTACCCATTGGGCAATAAAGACACTCTCAACATGTAACACATGTATATGGAGGGTGGCCAACCTAGTACAACCAAGACGCCTGAGTCAACAAACCGAGCAAGGAAATGTGCATCTACAAGGAAAGGGTAAAGAGTAGAGATGGAGAGTATCGTAAAAAACAACAACATGTAATACAAACAAGTTCATACTACTTATCGAACTCGAAACGAGCAAAGATCATACAGAAAATCAGATAATTTAAGTTAAGTTAAGTTGGTGCATTCACTAAATACTTGATAATGTGACATTTAACTAATATAAAGACTGACTTGTCAATTTTCGTCATCAAAACATATAAACATAGTCATCATCCATAATTACGAAACAATAAAAATCATCATAATTATTAATATTATCGTCACCTAATTGGCAATACCATTATCATCACATCAATCCAATCATCACCACTAAACGTTATGTCATACTGAAAAGAAAATTCCCGGGGTTTCATTGGTCAATTCGCCATAGACATGAGCTCAAGTCTACGTCTCGCGACGTGAACATTTGATTATTTCCTCTAGGGTGCGTCATACCCTCAATATGCAAAAACAAATTGGCGGAGATAACCGTCGGCTGTTTCATTTTTGCCTCTTTTCTGCGCACTCCATTGTCTTTTCTTAAAATATCCGCCAAATTTGACGACGTTTACAGTGTTGCAGTCATGAAAATAAACATTTACCGACGTCACGAGTAAAACATGAAACGGAGGCACGTTACGGAGCATTTGGCTGAATATACAGACAAGAAACCGTCTTTAAAATTATTTTTTAATATAACTACTAACAACTTTGAAGTATTACAAATTCATTATTTGAATTCCTGAGAATGGACATGGACTCACATTTCCTGCCCGGCAAGTATCAAGTATATAGTCGAAACAACATCTTATATGGGGACAAAACTTGAAAAATCTTCTTCTCTGAATTCACAATGAAGGTAGTTTTATATTTTGCATGGATATTGAGCTTGTAGTCCTCTACTAAGATTGTTCAAATTGAAACTTTGGTGTTAGATATGGTCACAGCCCGGGATTCATATTTTTAGAGTACGACACCTAGAAAAAGGTCACGACGCAAGTAATCAATGACTTCTCAGAAGACAGAGTAACAAGTGAAATAAACCTTTAAGGGTATGATAAGACAAGATTGAAGACAAACATTAAAACTTACCGTCCTTTGAAAGTTTAGATAGACGCCATCTGAAGGTCAACAATCTTCCCGGGTCATCACCGAATCAAAGAGGTTCGCATAGTTGTGAACTGTAAATGGGTCAACCGTTAAATTATGCCGTGCGTTGCAAAATGACAGGATCGTCCCTTCATTTGATAAACATTTTAAAACGCTCAATAAGGAGTTTATGATTTGAAAGAATATAAGGTTTATATAGCATGTTGCATGTTGCAAAAGGTTTTCAAAGTTCATTGTAATGGTAGCGCTAATGAAGTGTATTTTAAGTTATACATAGGAAGGGAGTAGCTTTTCACTAATACAAATGTTACAAGTTTTAAATGTAACGAGAAAGGATGCAAAAAAGCAACACAAAATTATAATTAACACATTTATTTACATAAAATATCCACTACCAGAATACATAAATCCAGTATTTCATTAATATTTAATTTTTGAATAGTATCTGCCTGTGTATCTGATGAATGACTCGGAATGAAATCTCTATAACAGCAATAGAAAAATAAATCCGCGATTATACCTGCACAGCTCGTTCATAAGAATTTGTCTGAACACTGTCTAAAAACGGTATTTCCATGTTTGACGAAAATAGTGTCTAATCGGATACAATGTATTTCATTAGATTCATTGCCAGACTACATAATGTAAATGTCCAAATTGCCGTTTAATATTAATATTAATACAGGCCACACATGTAGCCATTTCTCTAACATGTATGTTTAATAAGAGCAATAAGTTGTTGTTTATTGTCAGCTTTTCAATGTTTGGGATGTCATTTACCCTTTTATTTATTCTTGTAATTGTTGTTTGTTTCAATGCCTGTTTTCTTGTTGACTGTGGTCCTTGAATTCTACCTTTTCATTTCGGCTTGTATATATACTTTTAATAAAGTCTCACAAGTATGTATACAAGTCGAACAGGAAATGTAGCGTTCAAAGAACACAGTCAACCAAAAAGGCGCATTAAAACACTCAGTATGTATAAAGCAAGGCATGTGACAACACTCTTACTCTATTGTCTTTCCAATAAAACGGGACTCTGTAAATTAAGAAACCCTCGTCAGGTTATATGTTCTAATAAACAAAGCAGCATTACAAAGCTATGTCAACAACACTTCAGTGTTTGTTTATTTCCAAATTATGTATGAAAGATATGAAGAAAGAAGTTAGTATAAAAGCTGCCAATACAGTGAGTCAGAACAGTATTTTGTACTAATAATTCATTAGAATCCAGTACAGAGTTTGGAGTAGATATACAAGACGTCGAACAGGAAATGTAGCATTCCAGGACCACAGTCAATCTAAAAACAAAACAATTACCACGATAAATAACAGACGAGGTACATGACATCAAAAACATCAACAAACTTGACAATATGGTTACTGAATTGGAACAGTCCGTGGCCAAAACGGGCTCTGTGTGTTAAACTGGATTCTATGGTGCACGAAACCTCACACTTACCTTATTGTCATCCTAATAAAATTATACAGTGCACATAAAGAAATCCGTGCCACGCCATTCAAGGTTATTTTGCTGTTTGTCTATCCCAGTCAATCCTGAGATGTTTATTATTTTGTATGTGTTTCTTTAGTTAGTTTCTCAGGATGTGGACTTTATTGTTAGAGAATTCCTTTTGATGGGATGTAGTTTTGTTTACACTGTCTTGTCTATTTGGGCGTTGAAGACAGGATAATACCGAGGATTGTGCGCATATAAAATCGATGCAAGCTAACCAGTAGGCCTTATTGCCTACTGACCGTTCGAAGTCGGTAACCCTGTCTTCACCACCATTTCTGCTGTTTGTTTGTCTCTTTCATTGTATTTTCAATTCATTGTTTGCAGTAGAGCGTGGACCTACGATGCCATTGCGCTCGGACGCTGTGGTTTCTATAGGACCCTATATCTCATTTTTGAAAATGTGCACCGAGTGATATCTGTGAAAACAACATCATCCCCAGTAGATTAACTGTAGTATTCGAAATAGTGCGCCCGCGTTCCTGGCATAAAACAATGACGTAATGTAGGCCTTGCACAATAAATACATTATGAGGTAATTCGTCAGCTAGAACACATTTGTTATAACAATTTTGGATTCCCGATTTCAAATAACGAAAAGAAAACCTATGTCTGTCTCAGAAGGCCAGCAGAGCTTATGGGATGGCGAGTTGTCCGTCGTCCATCGTCCGTCCGTCCGTCCGTCTGTTAACTTTTGCCTTGTGAACACTGTAGGGCCTTCATTATTAATCGAATGTTTACGAAACTTTGCTAGTGTCTTTATATCAATGAAAGCTCGGACAAGTTCGAAAAACAGCCGGATCGGATAAATTTCACCGGAGTTACGGCCCTTGTTTTGCTGGAAAATGCCATATTAAGCCTTGTGAACACTCTAGCACCATCATTTATTATTTGATCGTTACCAAACTTTCACAGATTGTTAATACCAATGATAGCTTAGACAAGTTTGAAAATCAGCTTATTTGGTACAGTAACACCAGAGTTATGGCCCTTGTTTTTTCTGGAAAATGCCATTTTCTGCCTTGTGAACACTCTAGCACATTCATTTATTTTTTGATCTTTACCAAACATGCACAGATTGTTAATATCAATAAAAGCTCAAATAAGTTCGAAAACCAGCTAAATTGGATGAGTAACACAGGAGTTATGGCCCTTGTTTTTTTTCTGAAAAACGCTATTTTTTGCCTTGTGAACCCTCTAGGGCCTTCAATATTAATCGGACCTTTACTTAACTTTGCCAGTGTCTTTATATCAATGAAAGCTCGGACAAGTTCGAAAACCGGCAAGATCGAAATAATTTCACCGGAGTTATGGCCCTTGTTTTGCTGAAAAATGCCATATAAAGCCTTATGAACACTCTAGCACATTCATTTATTATTTGATCTCTACCAAACTTTACCAGATTGTTTATACAAATGAAAGCTCGGACATTTCGAAGATCAGCCAGATCGGACCAGTAACAGCGGAGTTATGGCCCTTGGTTTAGTTAAAAATGCTATATTTTGCCTCGTTAATTTGATAGGGCATTCATCTTTCATCTGATCTTTACAAAACTTTACCTGATTGTTTCTATCAATGACAGCTGAAATAATTTTGAAAACCAGCCGGATCGGACAAGTAACAGATGAGTTATGGCCCTTGATTTAGGTAAAAATGCTGTACTTTACCTCGTTAAGACGATAGGGCCTTCATTTTTCATGCGATCTTTATGAAACTATCAGATTTTTAATATCAATGACAGCTCGGTCAAGTTCGAAGACCAGCCAGATCGGACCAGTAACAGTGGAGTTATGGCCCTTGATTTAGTTAAAATCCTATATTTTGCCTCGTTAAGACGATAAGGCCTTCATCTTTCATCCGATCTTAAAGAAACTTTACCAGATTGTTAGTATCACTGCAAGCTTGGACAAGTTCGAAAGAAATCCAGATTGGACCATTTACATCGGAGTCATGGCCCTTGATTTTATAAAATATGCTATATCTTGGCCTCATTAAGACGAAAGGGCATTCATTTGGCCGGATTTCATTGAAACTTTGCAGGGATGATCAGTACCAAGCCTAGTTGTACATAGTCACCGTGTTCCAGTTGAATGATTTTGGCGGAGTTATAGCCCTTTAAAGGTTTTAATACACAAACTTTGTTCTGACTAGTTCTCTTTAACCCCTGGCCAGATTAAACAAAACTTTTTAGGGATGATCAGTTCTATGTCTAGTTGTGCAAATCATAGCCGTGTTCCGGTTGAATGATTTTTGGCCCTTTAAAGGTTTTAATACACAAACTTTGTTCTGATCTACTTCTTCTGAACCCCTCGCCAGAATTCAATGTAACTTTGCAGGGATGATCAGCACCAAGCCTAGTTGTGCATGTCATCGTCACATTTCTGTTTACAGATATTTGGCAGAGTTATGGCCCTTTAAAGGATTTTGATACCACAGTTTTTTTCTGGGCTAGTTCTCGTGAACCCCTGGCTGGATACAGACGAAACTTCAGACAAGGATGATCAGTATCAAGCCTAGTGTTGTCATATTAGTCCATATTTCGGTTGAATAATTTTGCCAGTGTTGTGACCCTTTAAATGTTTTAATACACAAACTTTGTCCAGATTAGTCTCTTCTGAACTCTTCGCCAGATTTCAGCGAATCTTGGCGAGGATGATCAGTACTAAGCCTAGTTGCACCTGTCATTGCCATGTTCTGGTTGAAAGATTTTTGAAAGACTTATGGCCCCTTATACATAAACTTTATCTTGAGCCAGTAGAGCGTCCACAGGCCCTCTTGGGCCTCTTGTTAGAGATACAACATACCCCTTGCCATTATGAGCAGCATTATCAGGCTAGAGTCTAGTAACAGTTTTGACGAAGATGATACGGAAGATATTAAACATTCGATGA
This sequence comes from Cyrtodaria siliqua, assembly GCA_037043455.1. Classification (NCBI taxonomy): domain Eukaryota; kingdom Metazoa; phylum Mollusca; class Bivalvia; order Adapedonta; family Hiatellidae; genus Cyrtodaria; species Cyrtodaria siliqua. The sequence goes on from JAWPHD010000054.1 coordinate 440,243, forward strand.
ATCAGCCAAAGAGGAAGAGGACAATCAATGCTGGTTAGACAACACTGCGTATGACGTGTATGACATGTAGTTTACAGAAATATACTCCTCAAAATGAGCTAAGGGCCGCAAGAATATTTCTCCATATTCTTACCAGTGAAATTGACTACATACCATTTTTAAACGGTTACACAGAATGTGTAAGCAATGTTGATTTAAACTGGACATTGTCAGATCTTCTGAATAAGACGAAAGAACAAAATGTTGATGTCATTTCTAAAAATCATTAAATTTATTAAATTTGTCCCAAAACAAAAATACTAAAAGTTTTATTATTTTTTGTCAATTTATTCATTATGTTTAATCACTACAAATGAACTATGGGTGCGAAATTTTAATTTTCCCGTAAATTGACTAACCGTTGACAGTTTAAATGCATACACCTAACAGTTTTGATAAACGCTGATTGTTTATCCCATCCAAAATGAAGTAAATTTTCAAGACCTAGTGTCATATTTAGTACTGCACGCTTATCTGTAGAGTTATTCAAACAAAAATGGAGAACAATGTTTGTTAAGGGATCAATAGTCATGAAAATAATACAAAATAACATGTTTGAGTGAAATAAAAAGGATTTGATTGAAATTTCAAAATCTTTCAACTTTTTTGTTTTTGGTGTGAAATGTTCCTAAAGAAGACAGAAACACGAAACAGTTTCCATTTTTGGAATGCAATGTGTATTTAAACATGTAAGATGAGGCAAACTATTATCTTATTGACATAAAGAAGGGGTGGTTCTTAACTTATTTTGAGGATTAATGTAACCTTTATCAATGTTATCAATGTGGTATATATCGGTTAAAATCTGTAATTACATGTATGTATTACCATTATTATGCTTATACATCTTCAACAATAAGTATTAACGTTGTCATATGTTTGTGCTTAATTTGAACTTCTGATATCAAAGACCCCAATATCCCCAGTGACCTTGATATTAAATATACCATATATCCAATTGACAACTAACTATTGAAATGACATACTTTTATAAAACGCCATGTTAAATTCTCTGCTATAAATAAAACAATTGTATAAGTAATTTTCTTTAATGAATTTCATTTATTGAGTTCGCTCATTGTATGACCTCATGTGATATTTATGAAAGGATTTTGGAAAGAATGGGTCATAACCCGCCTTAAAATGTATTGACAAGATACAATCGTTTTTTAATATTGCTGACTCATTACCTATGCACTGATGTCGTAATGGACCGTATTAATGACATCGAACAAATAGTTTATAAACACAAACTCATCTATTGACCCCATATTTGAGACCCTGCTTTCATTGCACATATGGGTCATTTCATTTGGATTTTCTTGGCCTTAGGGCACGCTGATGCACTGAAGAAAAGGGTTGATAAATAGAATTAAATAAATAAATTGTCATCCCTTTTTGTGACGTCATATGCCTTTACTCCTTATTAACAGTGTTATTCTTTTTTTGTCCTTTTGCGTGTGTTTTGGGTTTACTGTGTTCTGTGAAAGCTGCATTTACTGTTCGACTTTTATCCCTTTCTTTACTACATGTATATCAAATCAAAAATCAACCACCGATGTGTTGGCGTATCGCACTGCAATTAATATCCACGGGCTCTGGGTATGCACAACTGGGTGATATGATTTCTCCCGTTATTAGATTTTGACATACATAAAAGGCAATTCAATGTTACTGTATTATAATTTAGATTCCAAAATAAAACATTTATACACAAAAAAGTGGATATAAAAGTCGAACAGAAAATGCAGCATTTACGGACCACAAACACGCACAGAAACAAACAGCAACTACATAAAGTAATAAAATGCAAGATATGCCATCACAAAAATACAAGGCTTGACAATAGGGCTGCCTCATTGGAACGCCCAGTGGCAAAACCAGGTTCGAAGGTGCACCAAACCTCACTCGTACCATAGTGTCATCATATCGTCATCCCTATAGAATGGGACACTGTAAATAAAGATGTCCCCACCAGGTTATATTCTCTAACAAACAAGGCAGGATTAATAGGCAATATAAGTAAAACAAGACGCCCAAGAGAACCTGTTTCGCTCTACTAGCTGTACACATTTGACCCTATGGTCATCATTTGAATAAACTTTGAAGAGGACCATAAAAGAGTATCAAAATGGATCTTTGGAAACGGCCGAACACGATATTTACGAAATAATGCAGTCTCGGTATGATTGCTTGCCACCGTTCACGCCCTCTAGCCCCGGGTTGAGCAGAACTCAATATTTATAAAATCAATAGTACAGAACTGTAACCATCCAAAAGATGGCATGCATATGGCGGTGGAAATGCTAGATTTATTGTCATACGTCCATGTCCAGCGGCGTATGGTCCCAGTATCTAACAAAAGATCTATGCCTCGAAGAGCGAAATAAACAAAATGGAATTCAGTTGGGAGCATATGGTAAAATACAACGTGTTAAACCTTTGATACTTGTAGTTTCAGAAGAAGATATATTATTTATTTCCCATACTAATTTAAAATTTAAAACATGTGATCCTGGTGCGGCCCGAAATTATGTAAACAAAGCTAAATACAACATATTAAACCTTTGGCTCTTGTAGTTTCATAGAAGACTTTAAAATATTTTTCCCAATGTAAGACTATGAAAAACATGTGATCCTGGAGCGGGGTCAAATTTGACCCAAGCGTCACCATTTGAACACATTGGTAGAGGTCAAGAAGCTAATGGTAAATCCAAATTATTAAACCTCTGGTTCTTGTAGTTTCAGAGAAGAATTTCTAAATGTCAAGGGTTTCCCTAATAAGGCCTACCTAAAACATGTGACAGGGTCACACTATGAACAAACTTGTTAGTGTAGCTTAAGCCTATGGCAAATGCAAAATAATAAACTTTGGCTCTTGTAGTTTCAGAAAGACGATATTTTAAGTTTTCCCCCATATATGTATTATAAAATGTGACCCCGGGGGCGGGCTAGATTGGACCTTGGGTCACCATTGGAACAATCTAGACAGAGGACCAAAAAAATCTTATGGTAATGTAAAACATTAAAACTTTGGTTCTTGTAATTTCAGAAAATGTTATTTTTTATGTTTTATCTCTGTAAGTCTATCCAAAGTATTAAACATCTGGCTCGTGTAGTTTTAGAACATATGATGTTTTAAATGATTTGCAGTATACAAGTAAATGTTAAACATGTGACCGCTGGGGCGGGGCAAAAATTGGATCCCAGGGTCACCATTTGAACAAACTTCGTAGAGGACGATAAGCTTATAGTAAATGCAAAATATTACACTTCTGGCACTTGTAGCTTTAAAGAAGAACATTTCTTAAGTTGCTATATGATACTATGTAAACCATGTGACCCCTGTGGGCGAGGCAAAATGTAACCCCAAGATCACCATTTGAACAAACTTCGTAGAGGAGCATAAGGTTATGGCAAATGCAAAATATTAAACCTTTGGCTTTTGCAGTCTAAGAAAAGAAAATGTGTGTAAGTGTTTCGGTATAGAAGTGTATGTAAAAGCAATCGAACCCTGGGGCGGGCCAAATTCCAACACAGGGTCACCCATTTGAACAAACTTGGTAGAGGCCCATAAGCTGATAGTAAACCTTTTGCTAAAGTAGTTTCAGAAAAAACTATATTTTTGTTTTAAATATTTACCTATATAAGTCTATGTAAAACATGTTAGCCATGGGGCGGGGCCAGATTGGACCCCACGGTCACTATTTCAACAAACTTCGTAGAATACAAGCTTATGGTAAATGCAAAATAATATTGCACCTGGCTCTTGTAGTTCCAGAGTAGAAGAAATTTTAGTTTTCAAGGTTTTGCAATCTAAGTATATACAAATATGTGACCCCTGGGGAGGTGCCTAATTGGACACCAGCGTCATCATTTGAACACGTTAAATAGAGAGTCATAAGCTTATGGTATCACAAAGATCAAATAAAAAATAAATGTGCTAGAGTGTTCACAAGGCTTAATATGGCATTTTCACCAAAACAAGGGCCATAACTCTAGTGTTAGTAATCCAATCCAACTGTTGTTTGAAATTGTTTGAGCTTTCATTGACACTGGCAATGTTTAATAAATATCCAAATAATAATGAAGTTCCTATTGAGCTAACAAGCACAAGTTAACGACGGACGACGGACGTCGGACATCTCGGTATCCCATAAGCTCTGCTGGCCCGCACTGCACCATAAACCGACATATGAGCATATTTAAAATGTCAGTGAATAGAGCAATATGTAACATAAAGAATGGTGAAGACAGGGTCACCGACATGGAACTGTCAGCAAGACATAAGGCTTACAGGTTAGCTTAAATCGACTCTACGTGTACACAACCTCGCTATTATACTGTTTTCAACTCCCAAATTGACAAAACATTGTAAATAAAAGTACAACCTATCAAAAGGAAATCCCTAACATTAAGTCCACTTCCATAAAAAATAGCAAATAATACTCTTAAATGTTGTTGTAAAGATATATAAAAACATAATTAGAAAAAACGTTTGGATGTATCCAGATTTGTACTGAACCACCACAGCAGTTGCGACCAAAGAGAAAACCAATCTAGAGCACGACCAAACAAAACCTAGTGATAAAGTTCTTGCACCTACCTCACTTTGTCTGGGTATCGGCAGGCGCAACTATAGAGCCCCAAGAGGTTGTCCAGTCATCGCATAAGGGGAAATTAAAACGCATTGACTGACTGTAGAGGGGTCAATCACTAAACATGAAATGCGGTGTAAAATTAAAGGATATTATATTTTACTGACGAATTTCCCCCAAAAGACACCTAAATGGTCATATATATATATATATAATCAAAAAGAATAGAATTCCACAAAGAAAGTACTCAGTGTCTTGGCAGAAGCCAGAGCAATAACAGAACAAACTGTTAAGGGTACGACAATACAAGATTTAAAACAAACATCAAACGCAACCGTTCTATGAGGATTTAGGTATACGTCATCACAGGGTCCACAGTCTGTTCTGTCATCACACAATCAAAGATGAAAGCATAGTGGCGACCTGTAAATGGGTCAACCATTAAACCTGCAGAGCGTTTAATGGTAGGGTCATAACCTATTTTAATAAACCTTTTAACAAGTTGTATGAAGATTATATGAACGTGATTATGACCAATGATCTTACGAAGTTTGTACATCACACCCCTATAGTCAGGTTCTCATAGTTTTTGGTGCGTATTCATAAAGCTTCTTAGAAGTATCTTTAGTCAAATTTTATCATTTTTTAAACACGTTTCTGTATCGATTAAAGACGTTTTTTTAATATTGCTAATAAGGTTGTAAATAAAACCTAGATCTAACTATTTATCTTAAAATAGATACTCTGTAGTGTCTCTGAGACGTTATCTCTGTAGTATCGCTTAGACGTTATCTCTGTAGTGTCTCTGAGACGTTATCTCTGTAGTATCGCTTAGACGTTATCTCTGTAGTGTCTCTGAGACGTTATCTCTGTAGTGTCTCTGAGACGTTATCTCTGTAGTGTCTCTGAGACGTTATCTCTGTAGTGTCTCTGAGACGTTATCTCTGTAGTATCGCTTAGACGTTATCTCTAAGGATATTTAAAAACAAGAAAAAATCTTTAATTTTCATTAGTAATATGTTCCACTTAAGTTGCTTCATGAATCCGGGCACTTGTCGCAGATGAGTTCCTAAATGTTTTTATATATACTTAGGCAAAAATGAAACACAGCTTTTTAGGATCAGCATATAATAAGTGTTATTTGTTCAAATAATATTTTTTTAATTTATCAGTGATTGAAAATCGTCACCGATACTTTGTACACTACAATGTATCATATGTATGAAACAGTAAAACACTTCATTTGAAAACAAAAGTGGTATGAATAATGTATGAAATTATTATACGTACACGTATGGCTGCCAATTACTATTTGCTTTGCAACACCTGGCTATTTAATTACTGGTGCTATGCGTACCAAGACATATAGATACCACCTTGTCTTAAAACTGTTTCAATCTACTTCATTTGCATGCTAGATGTAATCTCGGCCTGGCGCAATATGCAATTTGTCAACATATGTATTTTTCACAGCTATACGTTGGATGTTTTCTTTAGTTTGTCCAGATAAATTGAAAATGATCATGACCTGTTTGGAGAGATTTTTCCCCATAATTAATCATACAGTCTGTGGGAGTATTTTTATCGCATTAAAGATTCTGACCTAACATTATCCTTTAGCAAGCACGTAATTAAAACAGTCAACGGCGTTGAGTGTGTACACATAGCTTACAAGTATTCCCATAAGCAATATATGTACGTTTTTACTATTTTAAAAATATGTTGGTTTGTTATTGTGGATATTTGAATTAATTATATCATAAATGACATCTGCCCTAGAACGAGATTAAGGATTGTTCGCATTTAAGGAGGTTGGCTGGGAAAGGACGTAGTGACGAGATTTTTTTTAAATTCATATTTAAAGCTTCTTTGGTATAATTTAGATTCAAAATTATCAAAAAAAGGCTAGGTCACAACACTTCTTTACCCACTAGACGTCATTGAAGAAGGCACATATTTCTAACTTCAAAATTTCACTAAAAAGGGGAAAAATATAGTCATTGAACATATTCACAATTGTTTTCATAACATTACGTTTATTGAAAAACAACAATTAATTTTCGATTGCATGTATACATATCTTTCAAATCATACAAAAACAGTTGTAATCCTCATTCGTCTTTTTACTTTAAAAAGCAAACATATATGGACCGTACCCCACCAACTTTTGTTTTTACCGAAAAATTAATTCAAGATAAAAAATTATGTTCTAATGATCAACTTTTTTTGAAAGTTGTATATGTCAAGGTCCTATGATATTTCTTTCAAAACAAGTAAAAAAATATATAGGTCACCAGGCTTCTAATGATTTTTTATTAAAAATTCTTTAAATTACATCCATTTTGGAGTTATTTTGACATTTTCAATGTAAAATACTGTACACACAATATTGACATGGAGATCGAAAATAAAATTAGCTCAGTATCTACTTTTATATATGTACTCCACTACTGATACAAAAATCGGATTTATTCTATAGCAAAAGGATAAATTCTACTCAGAGCTACCCATACCCCCTATTTTGTTGACAACACAAAATGATCACAAATGACGGAAAAAATATGAAAAAAAAAAGTTTGCTTAAAATTTGGTATGTTACCATCTTAAATCCTACATTATATCCATATCTACTAGAATGAAAAAAATGAAACAATTATGTTGTCAAATAAAACTATGATTTAAAAAATAAAATGTTTGGACTTGAAGATGTCAAAACTTGCCCAGCCATCATCCTTATCATTCAAGTTTTGCGTTTAGGTAATTTTCTCACAAACTGTATGCACTAGATATTTCAACCTTTGCTTATAGTTGTATCATTGGTGGTACATCGCAAAGTGACAAATCAAATGCGGATGTGACCATGACCCTCAAAGCAAGGGGCAGATAACTTAATAATTCTTACATTCAACTTTTGCGTTTACGTCACTTTCTCACAAACCGTATGCACTAGACCTTTCAAGCTTTGCTTATAGTTGTATCTTGGGTGGTACATCGCAACGTGACAAAGCAAATGTGCACGTGACCTTGATCGTTCAAGCAAGGGGCAGATAACTTAATACGTTTACATTCAACTTTTGCGTTTAGGTCATTTTCTCACGAACAGTATGCCCTAGAACTTTCAAACATTGCTTATAGTTGTATACTGGGTAGTACATCGCAATATCTCAAAAAGCATATGTGGATGTGACCTCCAAGCAAAAGCAGATGACTTTAATTTTTACTTGTACGTCACTTTCTCATGAACTATAAGTATGCACTAGATACTTTAAACCTAGTTTATAACATTCTTTTTTGACATAGTTGTGTCTTGGGTATAGCATCTGTTAGATGCATGGATTTCATCTATGGCCTTTACCTACTTTTTTGGGGGTGATGCTTTTTTATTGTTTAATATTTTTTTATAGAATGTAGTTTTGTTTATAAAAGAATACATTTAAATGCCATAAAGCAGCAATATGTAAACTCCATTGTTTTTAGTTATTCAATTGTTTACAAACTTTCATTTAAATAACATTTACCGTTTGTTCTAAGTCCCGTCCCCGTTAGGGGAGACATGTAAAACCGCGGAATTGTTGTTTCTTTATTACCTTACCAATGTCGTGACCCTTGATGCAATGTTTTTTTATGTTACTGACCGACTTGGAAAACGCTTATGTGTCGGTATTTAGAATATGATTTTGATATACATGTAAGTAGTATTGCATATATTTAACATGCTCCGTCTTAGATGTAGGTTAATGCAGTAAATCCATTGCTAAATACGGTAAATACATTGCTAAGTAATGGATTTTTCTGTTGTCTTTTTCATCAAATGTACAGAACAGTATACTGGAGGATCAATGCGGCTCCAGAAGTATTTCGAGCTTTGGCAAATAACGGTTCCTGCCTAAAGTGTAAAGTGCAGCCATTAATTACTTGGTCCGAGTATAAACTTTCATAACCCATCCAACCCCTTCTCCAAGAAGCGAAAACGGGGTTAAAACCTTAATTTCGCGGTAAAAGGTTTGCATATCGTAACATTAAAACATGTAATAGGTAATTTTAAACAGATTCGGTATCAAATTTGTGCGGTAAAAAATGTTTTTAAAAGCCTATTATTGTCGAAATATCCGGCATAAAATCCTGCTTTTATAAGCTTTCCCATCGCTTAATGGAATTAAGGCGGGACCACGTAATGATTTCGAACTTATCAACTTTGTATTAAAAGTCATTTTAGCACTGATTAGAAAACTGTGTAAATATACTGAAAGGAAAAAGAAACGCAGGGTGCGTATTTCCGCTATATATTGCATATACTGCACACTTCATTCCATAGAGAAAGGACACAACTGTGATGTTGTAGACGTTTTAATCACAGTACACGTTGTAACAAGATATTCATAAATGCTGAAGTTCCTCTTTGAAGAATTGAGCCAGTTCAGTACTGTATTAAGTGTTAAGTGATTGCAACATTTAAAGCCTAAGTTTGCTCACCTGCTTGAGCCAAATGCGCATTCTGACGATAATGAAACTTTAAAGGGGTAACCATTGGTGTGTTCAGTGCTGTTTAAACCTTCTTTCTAAAAGGACAGGCCTAATGTCGCCCTGTACCATTCGATTAGCAGTAGCATATTAAACATACAATATATAGCGGAAATACGCACCCTGCGTTTCCTTTTCCTTTCAGTATATACATTTAACATGTTCAGCTACATTTTAGTTTAATTGTTTTATCTAATGCAAAAGTATGTTAGGTCAATATACGTATAAAATTGGAACGTTCAGTGGCAAAAAGGCCGCTGGGGATTTAAACCAGGTGTTAGGGTGTACCAAACCTCACACCTACCATACTGACATCCCATTTAAATGGAACAGTGTAAATAAAGAAATCCCCGCAATGAACTATTCTCTAACCAACAAGGCAGCATTAATAGGCAATATAAGTAAGATACAAAGATGCACGTGTATATATAAATACAAAAAAACAATAGCCTAGAAAGCCACAAAGAAGGTACTCGATGATTTGGCAAAAGCCAGAGCGAGAGGAGAATAACCCATGGAGGGCACGACAAGACAAGACGGCAGACAAATAACAAAAATCACCGTCCTTTTGGGCTTTAGGTATACGTCATCATAGGGTCCACAGGCTGTCCTTTTGGGCTTTAGGTATACGTCATCGTAGGGTCCACAGCCTGTCCGGTTACCGCACAATTAAAGAGGAAAGCATAGTGGCGAACTGTAAATGAGTCCACCACCAAGCATGCAGTGCGTTGCACAATGATAGGGCCATAGCATATTTTGATAAACCTTTTAACAAGTTTAACAAAGCTAAATATTTGGAAAGAAGATCAGGGTTACGACAATAAAATGTTGCAAAGGTTTTACGAAATTCATGGTAACGGTAGCCCTGATGGAGTAGCTTTTCTAGTACGGAAAAACACTAATGGATGTAGATACATGGACGGGACGTAATAGTTGGCCATTACATAAGTAGATCCTTTAACGTCTGTATATTTCTAGTATATATAAAAAGACTATTGGGTTCCGGTTTATTTCCGACGCACATGAGCAGCAGGCTAGGTATTACGCTTTAACGAACGCCATTTTGCTTTGTTGTACAGTAGTCGACGTAATACGTTACATTGGACATTTCAAGCCATTGTAATCATTGCAAAACGGTGGGCGAGAATATTTTTGAGCGAAAGGTAAGTACCGTAGATTAGTTTTGGTAGGTAATATGGCATATTATGGTTTTGGTGGAGAAGTAGGTCGTGCTTCACGGGGCTGTCCACAAGTTCATGAATGTGTGGCTATGGCTGTGGGCAGTGTTGAGAACTTGTCACACACCATTACGGGGCTCATTTGATAGGGGTGTTGTGGAGTGTCTCTATTGATTTATAAGATTATGTTGAGTGAGAAAAAGTTGTCCTATGTGGGGCATGTTTGTCATTGTTTTTGTGGTTGTTATTCTTTGCGCATGCGCATAAGTTAAGATCACTTTGTCACAGCCATCTTGAAAATTGTATGCGTGTTGTTTTTGCGTGTTAGTTTTAGTTTAAGAAGGAAGTGTTGGTGAAGAGTTCATTTGAAACGATAGATGGGTAGATGTAACATTCATTTAGTGTGCAGATGACGTAACTATGATTCGTTAAAGAGCTGAATAGCTGTCGTTTTGTTTTTTCGAGACTTTTGGCGGGAAAGTTTCTTGTTCATTCGTTTGCTCGCATAGATGGTTCGAAATACCTTTCTAGAACATTACTACGTCTTGCACAATAAGTGAAACAATTATGTTTTTGTGAAAGCTGAAGTTAAACAGATTTCCGCACTCCATAGACCTTGATGGATGGTTCTCCTCGTGAGAGGCTGCTCTCACTCTCTTCCCAGCCATGTCGAAAGAGATTGTTTGTTTGTTTTGGTATGGTAGTTTACGTCATTGTCAACACAAGTAAGATTATATCTGACTGTCGATTTATTTTGTGGTGGAAACAGACCACCAGTTTTCCTCGGTAGAACCAGTAATGTACACCTCCTGATGCTTATTATGTATGAAATGGCAAAGTAAATAGTTGCCGCGCATTTTGGAAAGTCATCCTGGTGACGTTCAAATGTCATAGACCAAAGGTTACACACATACACATCACAGGCCAAACACATCGAAGCATTGAATTGGTACTTGCTCATAACTGCGATAATCTATCTCGTCTCTGCGATAGTATAGAAGGAAAGAGAGAGGAAGAGATCGTCTTAAAGAGAGTGCTGTCTGAAATACCACTTCAGCTGTAAAATCAGGTTCTTCGTGCGCTTTAAAATGTGAGCATGGCCATGTAAACGCTTGTTGTTCGCAACAGGGTGAGAAAGGTCTTGACAGTACAACACAAGCAAACATTTCATTCGCCGCAAAGTGGTGTTTCTTTAAGTTGTTGTGCACGGCGTAGTACGTGTGTTTGTTGTATTTATGTATAAATATGCACTTCAAGAGCAATTTGATTGAATGTCCTGTCATACAGACGAAATGTATGGTTGTCTTTCGTTATATAACAGAGGCCTGTAAAAAGGCCTCTTCCCAACTGCAAAGTTGACTTTTTTCCGCTAAATTTAGCAGGAATCTTTCCCAATCAGAAAACAAATTCCTCTAAAAATTTAAAGAAAAGCAAAAATCATACAATGTTTGTCTGTTGTGGGTCTGAGAAGTTATAATTATAATTATGATATATAATTGATGGAAATGTAAATAAAACATAGCATTGTCATATTACCTGAATTTATCAAATCGTACATTTTGCCCAAAATGAGAGAAAGTGCGTTCTTTTTTTACCAAAATGGGCAGGCCTGGGCCTCTTCCAATTTTGGTGCGAAAAAGCCCTGGAGTGACGTGTGTGATACAGAAAATAATATGTGATCTCATGTGTTTAAAAGATATTGTGTTTCCTTGTTTTTGCAGTGTTCTGTTTGAGTAGGCAGGTGCTAGACGACTGAGGATTTTGCAGCCTGTATGTATTTCGGTGCCCTTCGCTTTGTATTCAGGTATGTGCTGATGGTATTCGCTATGTACCTTATATGTTCTCGTGCATTGTACATATAATAGATGTCTTGGGTAAACCGCCATGACCCAGATGGCATATGGAACGTCTTACAGCTGGGTTGTTGAACTGGCATGACCCAGATGGGAAAGACACAGCATGTCTGGTGTTAAAATTGTAAACGAAAAGTGTTTTTGGTCGAAAGTTAAGTGAAACATTTCAGTTTTGTTGAGTGTTGTGAGAATATGGCATTTTAGTCGCAAAGTAGTTTACGATTTGCGAGAATGCTCACAATTTGAAGAATCTGTGCAAAGGTTGTATTGGGAAACTCACACGCATGGTACTTTCATTTCAGGGAGAGTAAATAATTGAGAGGATCAGTGGGTAGATTTATATTCATTTATGGTGCAGGTGATGTATAACTGTGACTGGTTTCATGAATAGTTATCGGGTTTAATTTTGAGAATGGCAGTGGAAGGCTTTGAGCGGAAATTTTTGTTTTATTTCATTTGTTAGCTCACACATAGATGGTTCGAAACTGCTTTCAAGAGCATTATTGTTGTTGCTAATTGTCATGTGCAAATAGGCAATTCAAGGGCAATTCCATTCGCTTGCTGTGGTGGGGTATTGAACCTTTTGCTGATGTTGTGACTGATAAATTGTGGCCTTTTGTATGTAGGGATGAATGATATGTGACATGTACAAAAGAAGAAGTTTTTACATTCGTTAACTTCAGGACCCCTGGAGGGATGTGAATACAATTTGGTTCGAAAAAGCCCTGGATTGACGTATATGATACTGCAAAACATTGTCTGATCTCGTGTATGTTTATCTTCTTTGCGTTTGTGGAGAAATCATGTATTATGAGATACTGTGTTTCCTTGTCTTTGCAGTGATCTGCTTGAGCTGGCAGGTGCTAGGCAGCCTGTCTGCATTTTGGAGCCCTTTGCTTTCTATTAAGGTATGTCTTGATGGTAATCGTTGTGTACCTTATATGTATTTTTGTGCATTGCACGTGTGATAGTGTCTTGGGTAAACCGCCATGACCCAGATGGCATATTGAACGTCTTACAGTTGCGTTGTTGAAGTGATATATATGTATTTTTGGCCTTCCCGACCAAACCAAATCACCCCATAAATTTTTTAGTAAAACTGAAAATTAAGTCAATTTAACTGGTTATTTAGCATGTCCCAGGCGCTAAATAACCCAAGATTTAAAACTTGAATTGTGAAAATGTTTTACTAAAATATGATTAAACATTAATACGTCTAAATTTTAAGCACTCAGCATTACAATCTTTAAATTTCCAATAACTTGCCATTATTCTTATTGAAATACCACCCCAACTAGAACACATTTTATTTTTTGTTCTTGTACCTTTTTTTACATATTGAGCACGGCAACACATGACTTGTTTTTAATCTGTACTTATGCAAACTGCAATAATTAGAATCTTTTGTAGTTTTATTTTTACACGGATTGTGTAATCCAATTTTAAGAAATTTGCAAACATTGATTTTCATTGTTTCTTTTTGATATATTTATTTATATTAAATAAAAAAAAATTAAATATATAACAAAAAGAAATAATGAGAACTGAAGAGATTATAGCAGAATTATTTTCCCAGTTTAAAACTGGAAATATAAATAAAGAAGCATTAAATCATAGTCTTTTGGCTTTAGAAATACCAAAAAAAAATGAGGAAAATTTAAAAGCTGAAGAAGCTTTAAAAACTCAAGAAAACTAAAGAAATAAACGACGACGTAAAAAAGAAAAGAAAAAGCAAAATGAAAAGCAAAAAAATGTAATAAACGAAATGAAACAAGTTTTTAAGGATAAAAAAGATGAAAAAAGCACTTCAGAATTAAAACTAGTTGACAAACCAAAATGCGGATATTTTAAAGCACATGAAATATCTGTTAATATATACAAAGATCCTAAAAAACTAGTTCATGATAAAATGTTTATAATCACAAAACAAATTATCAAAGAACTGGTAGAAACCGACGGATTAAAATTTCAATTAGGTCTTACTATGGATTTATTTAAAGATAGTGGTGCAACCAAACAATATGTTACTGCCGTGTTATATAGTGAACAAAATGCCATTTTGAGCTCTGAACAAATAAAAGAGTTTTATGACGAATCATCTGCAATTATACAGGGAAGATTAGAAAGATTTACAAACACAGCATCTGGATTAGAAGTTGACCGATGTGTAAAGTTGTACTTAAATATTGCAAAATATGAGCCGTTAAAAGGTTCTTCATATATTCCACTGCCTGTAGAATTAGATAACAAAAAAGCAATAATAAACGTAAAAAATAACGACAATCAATGTTTGTTTCATGCTATAAATTCTGCACTAGATCCTGCCGCAGATCACATCGATAGGTTGTCAAAATACCCAAGCATAGATTTTCTAAAAAAAGATAAAATTGACTTTCCTACTCCAATTTCACAAATTTCAAAAGTAGAAAAACTAAACAATATCAGAAAAAAAGTAAAAAAGTAAATGTTTTTCCATATAAAATATAAGAACAACCCAAAGACATAAACAGGATTAATCTACTTTTGATATCTGATAAAAATATTACAAACAGTCACTATTGCTGGATTAAAAACTTAAATAGACTACTATATGATCAAAACAAACATCATGGTAAAACTTATTTTTGTGATCGCTGTCTTTATGGATTTTCAAATGAAGACTTACTAACAAACCACAAAGAAGATTGTGATGGTATTAACAAAAAATCCTGTAAAATCGAAATGCCCGCAGATGGTAAAAATACTATACAATTTAAAAATTATCAAATCAAAGTACATGTTCCTTATGTTATATATGCTGATTTTGAAAGTATAATTGAACCAACCATAATAAATTTTGAGAGTAATCAGAAATAACAAACGTGCACAAAGGTTGTGGATTTGGATACCAAGTTGTAAGATATGATGGTAAAGCCAACGATTCTGTTATTTACAGAGGTGAAAATGCAGTTGTAAAGTTTTTAACCCAACTGGAATATGAAAAAAACAATATTAACACAAATTTTGCTAACCCAACCCCATTAATAATGACACAGCAAAATGAGGAAGATTATGAAAAAGCTACCCAATGTTGGATATGTGATAATGAAATAGGCAAAAAATCTGGTAAAAACTGTAAAGTAAGATACCACTGCCATTTTACTGGAGAATACAGAGGTGCAGCACATAAAAATTGCAACCTAAAACTAAAAATAAAACCAAACAAAACTCCAATTCCTGTTGTATTATACAACCTTAAACGATATGATAGTCATTTGATTATGCAAAAAATACATAAAATGAAAGGTAATATAACATGCATACCAAACAACGCAGAAAAATACATATCATTTAGTGTAGGCCAGCTTACATTTTTAGACAGTTTTCAATTTATGGCTTCTTCTTTAGAAAAACTAGCTGATGCAACAGACAAATCAGATTTCAAAATTACCAAAGATCAATTTAAAGAACACAGATTTACTTTTACGAAAAGGTGTTTATCCTTATGAATATTTTGATAGCATGGATTAATTTAATGAAACACAATTACCACCAATTGAAGCATTTTACACTAAACTTAGAGGTGAAGGTATTCCCCAAAAAAAATACGAGCATGCTCAAAAAGTATGGACAGAGTTAAATTGTAAAACTCTTGGAGATTATCATGATTTATACTTAAAAACTGATGTAACTTTGTTGGCAGATGTATTTCAAACTTTTAGAAAAACATGTATGAATGCATACAAACTTGATGCTTTACATTATTATACAGCACCATGATTATCTTGGGATGCTTTACTTAAACATTCCAAAATAGAACTAGAACTTTTAACAAACATTGATATGCATTTGTTTGTAGAAAAGGGGATGCGTGGAGGAATAAGTATGGTTTCACAAAGACATGCAAAAGCAAATAATCCCTATGTTGCTGATTATAATCCTGACCAAGAAATAATTAACTACTTAATGGATTATGATGCAAACAAACTTTATGGACACTCGATGAGTCAGCCACTTCCATATTCTGGATTTGTTTTGAAGAAAAGAAACAAAAGTGGATCATATTTTAAACCAAAACCTGGCAAAGGACAAATGTTTGAAGTTGATTTGGAATATCCAAAAGAACTGCATGATTATCACAATGATTATCCACTTGCACCGGAAAGACTAAAAGTAAAAAAAAGAATGGTTATATGAATACCAGACAAATTTATTAGAAAATAACATTATGACAGAACAACTAGTACCAAATCTTATGGACAAAGAAAAATATGTGTTACATTACAAAAATTTGCTACTGTATTTATCTTTAGGAATGAAACTAAAGAAAATACACAGAGTATTAGAATTTAATGAAAAACCTTGGATGGAATCATATATTCGTTTAAACACAGAACTTAGAAAAAAAGCTAAAACACAATTTGAAAAAGATTTTTACAAACTTATGAATAACTCAGTATTTGGTTAAACAATGGAAAATTTGAAAACTACAAGGATGCACTATTTAACTATTTAACAAGAAAAAATATAACCATGAAATGAATATGATGCGATCAAATATATGGCATAACAGTAAACAAAGTTACACTATCACCATTTCACTCAAAAAGATATATACGAGAAGATGGAATTAAAACTGATGCACATGGTTTCTATAAAAACTTATAAATTTGGGAATCAGCAGGAACAATAAGTAGTTCTTCTTTAAAAATCCTCTCTGTGGTGCTGGTAACTTTAAATAATATACTCTTATGCCTTGCGTCACCATATAACTTTTAATCTTGTGAATATCTACACTCCACATTGGATCAGTTGCTCTGCGTCTTCCACCTTCTTGTTCCCCGGGTTGATATAAATATCTTACACTTGCATTCATACATATAGGATCATCTTTTAATGTTTTTGTTTCAACAGGAGGGGGCTTTTTTGTCTCCATATTTATTGCTTTAACAACTTCTGGTAATTTCTTTACCCACTCTCTGTTGCGTTTGTGTAAATCTATTTCCTTAGCATACTGATAGCCAAACAATCTTTCAGCTAATGTTCTGTTAAATCTTTCCACTATAGCTTGGTCTCTGTATATCTCTGTTCTGCCTCGTCTGATATTTACTTTGTGTTTCGCCATCAACTGCGATACTGCACCCATGAATTCTCTGCCTTGATCCACTTGTAATAATTTTGGATATTTCAAATGCCGACTGTATATTTCTTCAAATGCTTTAGCAACTTCTTTGCTATCCTTGGAAGTCAGCAGCTCTGCTTCTTTATATCTACTCGCAATATCAACCACAGTCAATGCATATTTATATGTCTTGCGGCCACGACCAAAGCCAAAAGTATCATGCGGCAGAAATAACAAATCAGCTTGATGCACTCCATTCTTAGCAGAAACATCAAACCTGGGTCTAACTATTTGTTTTGGTGCGGGTAAATAAATCTGCCACATAGCTTGTTTCTTTAAAAATTATAATGCCTGTTTCTTACTGACACCAGCCTCTTTTGCTAATTTTTTAACTGCTGAGTAACCTCTCCAAAATCCTTTGGGGCTGTAATAAATATTTTCCATTTTTTTTACTAAAGATTAAAATATATAACTATAAAGACAAAAATGGAAATCACAACTGCACAATTTGATGAACTGCTTGAAGAGCAAAATTAAAATAGCACAAACAAATGGACATACTTGGAAATAAATAAAATATACACTATTACAGATACAAAAATACTGGATACCGAATATGGTTCATCCATGGTATTGACATTATTAGACAACGGTGAAGTATGGGCGCCTGATCATCTTAAAAATAAAATAGAAAAGAGTGCTAAACCACCATATCATATTCGACCACTTGGATTGAAACCATGTATGAACAACAAAAAAAATAGGTATCATGCATATGACTTAGTCTTTCCAAAGTAAGAACAACAAAAAAAAGTATTATACATATAATTATAGTTTTAAACTTTATTTTTGTTATGAACTCAATTTATACGCCACAAATCCAGTTGCAGCCATGCCCACCACAATAAACGTAATTTCTCTATTCTGTTGATCCGGAGATGGTTTATACAAATCAGTCAACTTAGGCTCTGGTTCCAAAGGCAACTGTTTACCAGTTATATAATAATACTGCTTCATAGCCTGGTCCACATCATCAAAAGTCTGCTCTGCATGATGCTCCTTTTGCAGTTGCTTATTAATAAAATCTAATCTCTCTGTTCTTTATTTTATTCCACTCCGCTTGTGCTGCTTCCAATTGTTCCACGGCTTTATCATGCCTTTGCCTTTCCTCATCTGAATGACTTACCAGTTTTGAAAAGAAATAATTTGAACCGCTAAACGCCAATGCGTTTGTTAATGCGCCACCTATCATCATTGCTACTGCGCTTGCCATTTTTTTATATATATTTTTTTTAATTATTTCGAAATATCCGCAGGAATAATACCTTGCTTAATCAACATATCCTTTGTAGCCATTGCTAACATTATATCCACAGACAGCATCCCAACATCTGTCATATTAAAATCCACTTTAGGTGCTGGTCTTTTTAGTAGTTTTCTGCCAATCTCAGAATATCCAACAGTTAGAAGTGTTTCCACTCCAGCGTGATAACCATATTTACAATTTGTTTTCCGTCAATACTTGTTGCCATTTTTTTTACATGATTATTTGTTTAAAATAAATTATTAAAAATCAAACGGGTCTTTTGGTGCAACATGAGCAGCAACAGGTTGCACAGATACAGGTTGCGTAGCAGATTTCTTGTTATAAATATACAAACCCAACCCAGCAATGCCTACTAATAAAACCAGACACGGTGGAATATCATTTTTGTATACGTTTATTTTGATTTCTGGTTCCTCTTCACCTATTGCTATTTTTGTTATTTCATTTTCATCTTGCTTTGCAGCATCTTGATTTGCAGCATCTTGATTTGCAGCATTTGGTGCATCCTGACGCTTTGCATTTCTTTCCGCTGCTCCTTTTTTTACAGGCTCTATTCGTTTTGGATTTTTTACTTTTTGTTGTTTAGCCTCAACAGGTATAACTTCACTCTCTTGGTTCTCCATTTATATTATCTGTATTTTTATTTTTATTAAAATCAATATGTCTAACAGTTGTCAGTATTGCTGTAAATGTCGCTAAGCACATTCCATACCTATAATACAACTCACAACAAGCACTTGTTAAAGCATGATTAATAAATGGGTCTTCCTCTAAATCTTCTATCAGTTTTGGTGGATTGATTACATTGAACTATTTTGATACTCCCATCACATACAAGTTAATAAAAGAATTGCCTAAAGTCTTGGTCATGCTTGCCCCAAGCCTTGCTTCATATCTGCAGTAAAGTTTGTTAATTTCATCCGAGGGCATGCTATCTATATTTGTGAGTTGTATGTCTTTACCCAAATATTGACGGCTACCACCGCCAGCCACTATAGCTGATAATCTTTCTTTTTTTGTTTCTTGTTGCTTTGATTCATCTGTGTGTTCCGTTAAACCTTCCGATATATCTTGTAATAGTTCTTCCGCATTCATTTTTATATTAATAATTTTATTTTCTATCTTAGAATAAATATAAAATACAAAACAACCAGTTGCAATATTTACCACGCAACCAGTAATTGTTAGTATTGTTAATAGCATTGTTATTAACATTGCTAATTTTGTTTTATTAACATTATTAATTTACTGTAAGCATTGCTATTAACATTGCTACTTTGCTATGAGCAATGCTATTAACATTGGTACTTTGCTGTTAGTATTACTATTAGCAACAAAGCAATGCTGTTAGAAAAAAATAGCATTGCTGTTAGCAATGCGTAAGAAATTATTCAACCCAATAACCAGTTGAGTTGGTTGGTCAGTCCTCAAAATTAACTTGGAATACTTAGTCTTTGCTAAAGCTTTTCTTATTCTGGTTCTCTCCTCTAGCGTCGGAATAACATCATTTTCTCTCAAACAATTTGCATAACTATCTCTGTCCTTAGTGTAAAACAAACACAACCATTTTGCTTGCTCCCTCAAATCTTTCAATACAGAATTATATCTCTGTGAAATGACCCACACTGATTGTTTGGCGTGACGACCAGAGAATGCCAACTCTGATAACATATCCTTTTTTTTTTGTTAGTTCTTTTGTGGCGGAGCAATCATCAATGATGTATAGTGTCGGCTTGCCAGCATATTGTTTGAAAAATAAACGCAACAGTTCTTGTAGCATTTCTTTGGCGTTGCTCACGGGATTGACAATTGTTATTTTTTTTATCTCTTTGGTGTCTTACATCACCTATCCAGGGTCTATTTTAATAAGCCTCGTTCCACTCTATGGTTGGACACAATATAATTATATGTTCAAAAACTCAAACATACTCTTGTGCAAGTATGTCAAGAACAAACTCTGTCTTACCACAGCCTGTCTGACCACAGATAATGGCACTGTGGGGATATTTAGGATATTTAGTATCGTACTTCTTTGAATCTTCCATCTTCGAAATTGATTTGCGCATCTTGTGTTATATATAGATAAATATTTAAAGGTTGATCTGAATCTGCTTTTTTATTTATTAGTATTGTTATACCTTCACGGCCGTTTTCTATTTATCTTCCGCTGCCGTGTAATAAATTGTCATCACATGTTCTAAGGTCAAGCCACAAAGCATATGATTTTGTCAGATAAGTCTCAAGAGAAACATTGGTAAAGTATAAGTCCTTTGCCACTATGTCTGTCTCTTTGTTTCTTTTTGATGTCAAGGCAAAATATTTGTTGATTTCATCCCAATGTTGATATGCCTTCATGCCCTGACTATACAACTGATTTGATATGCCCTCTATTGTCATTTCAACCTTTTTAATCTTTGGGTTGTAAAAGGATTCCGTGTCTGTTCTTTCTGGGTCTTCAAACAGCATTAAAATACCTTTCATGCTCCGTGCTGGTACATTAATGTTGATATTCCAAAGGGTATCAGATGTTTTTGCTTTTATTATTCTATGTCGCAAGATACGACCATACATAAATACTATCTTACCATTTGTTTGCTGTCTTATTTGTCTGGCTAATTCAACAACACTAACCATATCAAATTCCAAGCAAATATTTTTTATTACATAAGATGCATCAGCATCACTGCTTTTGATAACTTTGTTATAATTGTTAAACGTTAATTCATATTCTAACCTATCACCAAGCCCCGCTTGTTAAAATTGCATATGACTTTCTAACATTTCAAAATCCAGTGGAATACAAAATCTATTTCCATAAGCTGCTGCTACAGCTTCATCTTCAAGGTCTGAGGAAGCATCTCCCGCACTAACTCTATGTTTTAACATGTTTGCTTTACCAATACCTTTGTAAGCTATGTTTACTCGTTCGGTATGGCTTTTCCATAAATCTACATAACAATGATATATATCACTGTCATCTATTGACATGACTTCATTGCCACTTATTCTTATTGTCATTTCACAATTGCTCTACCCAGATTCTGATATATAGTAGCGTTGGGGGTCTGTTCTGCTTTTAAGTTCTATTTCAAAGGCAAGACGAGCAGTACGTGGAACTATCACATCATTAGTAC
The DNA here is from genome assembly GCA_037043455.1 of Cyrtodaria siliqua. NCBI lineage: Eukaryota > Metazoa > Mollusca > Bivalvia > Adapedonta > Hiatellidae > Cyrtodaria > Cyrtodaria siliqua. The sequence goes on from JAWPHD010000054.1 coordinate 461,994, forward strand.
TTAGATTGGGAAATCTCACAAGCAGTCGCTCGTTTTGGTCTATTGTTGATGGATTATTAGTTATTACTACACTTGTGCGGATGCCCTTTGCGCCATGAGGTTCTCTTTGTTTTCTATGAGGGTTGAGTTTGTTTCCGTAAGCTGACATTGTTTTTTATTTTTTGAATACATTTTTAAATTAAATAAAATAAACAATGGCTGAGGGTGGATATGACAATCCTATGTTTGATCCAGATGATGTCCTTATAAGTGAAATGCTTGATGAAGAACCAGTATTTATACAACCTGGCTCAGATTTCCAGAGACAAATTGTAAATGAAAATAACCATATTGATCAGCTTCAAGGGGAAGATAAAACAAAAGAACAGCTTACACATAAAGGTTGTTAATAGATCATTTTTTTACGGAAGTTAATGCTGAGATCAGCGGAATTGATTATAAAGATGATTTTAGAGTGGCTGAGGACGAAAACGGTAGAACAATATTATATGCAGTTCAGTTGGGGACGGATGATGTTCCACTTACCTATTACAGGGGAAATAACCCAGAAGAACCAATCAAGTTTTATGTGCTGGACACTCTAAATCGAAAATATGGTGTTAACTTTGTCAAAAACACTTTAAAAATGTACGATTATTCAAGTCCAACTGTTAGAATAGCTCAGGGCAGGGCAGAATTAGCAGCCTTGGCAAAAACAAGAGATACCATCGCTGCAGAGAATATACCAATGCAAACGTTTTCAACAACTGAAGATGTACAAAATACAGTAGATGCTGTAAATATAAATGAGAGTGATTTGAGTAATATAATAGATGAAACTCATCCTAAAACTGCTGTTCAACCAGAAGATCTAACACTGCGAGAGATACGAGGTTTAGATAAGAGATTGCAAAGCTTCCGTGGAGAACTTACTAATAATCTTTTAAAGCTCACTGAGCTTGATAAAGACATAACAAAACAAAAACAAAAATTAGAACAGGTTAGCACCCTCGGGCAGGAGGATGAGTTTCAACAAGAGCGCATACGTGACAGAATAAAAAACGTAGAAGTGAAAGAAGTGCACGGCTTGAAGCGGCGAGTGAAAACAAAGAAGCATTACGCATTACTGTCAAATAAACAGGATAAAAGAAACTATAAATAAGGTGTTAAAAGAAGACACAACATTGGATGAGAGAATAAAAACAGTATTCAGAGAGCAAGGTATTACTATTGTTAGTATTTTGACTGCGTTTGGTATGATTATTGGGGTATTAGTTGAGGCCATTATTCCTACAACGGGAGGAGGGACTGCCCCAACTCCAAAACCTGATCCATCAAGTGTCAAGGACTGGATAAAAAAACAACTACTTAATCTTGGTAAACTTCTTGCCAACCTAGCTGGTAAAGCTGCTGCAGCACTTCCAGGAGTTATTGGTGCAATAGTATCATGGCTTTTATCTGCAACAGGTAGTGTTATTAATTGGCTTGGTGACAATCTATGGGCTTTGCTTATGTTTGTTTCCGGGTTGTTGTATGTGGCAGCTAAAGAGTGGTTCAGTAAATCTCGTAAATAAGTAATGCAGCAAGACCTATTACTATAGTACCAACAATTATAGTTGTTTTGTTATCTTCGTGTTCAATCGCTATTTTTTTTATTTCTGGTGGTATGCTCCACAGTTTTATGTATTGATGATTTATCAAAGTCCGGCAGAAATTTCTATGTTGTGGTGCCTTAAATAGGTTGAATAATTTTTGGTGGTACTGGTTTTATATTTACATCATTATTCAATCCTAATGCTTGTGCATCGGTTGCTATTACAATTTCATTATTGTAGTCTTGTATTGTTCCCATTCTGAATTCAATGTCACTAGGAGACATGTACAATCCACTTCCATAAACAAAATTTACTTTACTTCTTGCATATTTTAGAGTGTTTTCATACCTTGCAATTTGACTGGGCAAGTCAATGGGGCTGTTTATTGCGTCCTCTACATTTGCTAAAAATTGTTTCTGGGCATCAAATGCCGTTCCAGTTCCAAGTATATCTGTTCTTGTTTGTGATTGTGAGCCAAGAATTGCCCAGCACTATGTTCTTATGCTGTCATTGATTCTTTCTACTCCTGCTCTTGTAAATCCCACAGAACTATCTAGTATAAAAGTAGACCAACTATTGTCAGCCTCAGATCCTTGTGCAATGTAATCAATGTGGTATATTTTATCACTCTCATAGACTGTGAAACTCATCGTTTTGTTGTCGTATACATAATTTATCAAAGGATGGTAACCAATATTTGTCCAGTAATTATTAATTGTTCCTAGACCGTCATTATAGCTTTGTTTCTGTCTCCAGTCCGGATTTTAGTCAACGTTAAACTCCTTGCATATTCTCTCGTATGCGTTTCGGTTATATGTGTTATTAAACGCATTCCAATTTGAGTCTTGCGGCATTGCTACACTCATTTCAAATAATATTCTCCTAACTTGGTAATAGACATGAAATCGAAATAACGAACCAACCAGAGCATCAGCTTTCGAAACAGAGTTCCACAGATAATTGTTGAAATCAACGCCACATCAGGTTGTCGCACACCAAATAGCAAAATTCAACTGGTTCTGCCAAAATAACATCCAATCTGTTTCCCAGCGTTGGACTATAGCATCTGATGTAACGTATGGGAGTTTGTATTTTTCAAAGACATTGGGAAATGATGCTTTAAAGCCTATACCGTTTGATGTAATGACTATGTTTTGATTTATTATATCTATCACTTTCTTGCTAAAAGTATTTAAATAGTGAGCATCTGGATTAATTTAAATTCTTTAGAAATCATTTTTATTTGTATTTGTTATATATAAAAAAATGTTTCATACAATTTAAAACATAGACAACTCTATTAACTTACAAGAGTATATCGATAATAGAGATGGAGACAAACGCGTTGGATTAAAGAGTTTTATATACACTATCGGTTGGTATAATATTAATCATGAAGTCATAAAAACAAAAAAGACAGATGATGCGCGTCGTACATGTATGCCGGATGGAGTCTATAACTTTCAAGAGTTGGCAGAAATTTTTAATTTTAATAAACATATTACCCTATCCATTCATGCGGAAAGTGGATTAGCAATTTTAGAGACATCAACAGAGACACGATTATCAAGCAGTCTTTCAAAAATTCTGGGATTCAAGGACAAACATTTTTTGGCAGGTACTTGGGTTGGGCAACAATCAATTGATTTAGCTCCTTATAAACAGCTATATGTTCATCTGAAGCAAGTTAATACGAAAGATAATTATTTCAATGGTGCGCCAAGCACTATTATAGGGGTTATACCTGTAGTAAATAAGCAGTTTGGGGATATTGTATATACACGTTTTTATCCTGAATATCGCTGTCTTTCGGGTGGTACAATTTCTGAATTAAAAATAGAAGTCAGAGATGAACATGGCAGCAAGATAAATAATCACGGCTTCCCTATGAGTTGTGTTTTAGAAATTATTTAAAAAATATATTTTTATAAAAAAAAACAATGAGTATATTTGGACCACCAAGCCCTAAAAAAACAGAAGACTTAGAGGCTTTAACCAATCGTGTTCTAGATTTACATAGGCGAGTTGTGCCTATTGTTAACCAATTCAACCTTTTGAGAGATAGAGTTGATAATCTTAAATATGGGATTATTACAATATTTGCGGAGGCTAAGGGCCCACTTGTGTTAAATAGAACACTCTCATTTAGTAACGGTGGAGCAGAAACAAATGTGGGGCATGTAATGACACGCCGTTGTCGTATTATGGGAATAGGTTTAGCAAGTGAACGATTAGTTGGTGACGTATCTGTAATAGTTTCTGTTAATGGTGTTGAAGAACCAAATTATGGTATAACACTTCACATCATCCCACGCAACCACGATGACTTTGATAGTCCTTTAGTTGTTGGTGCTGGTGCTGTTATTAACTGTGTATGCAAGACTACTAACGCTACCGCTATAAATACGGTGGTGTCATTATTAATTGAATTAATTAAATTTTTTATTATTAAATAAAAAAATGAAGCAACCGACAGCACGAAGTATATATCCTGAGTTGCCAGTGGAAGACGGACAGAATAATAGATTACAAAAGATTTCAGAGATTGAAAAAAAGTTATTTACAGAACGAGATATACGCAAGTCTCTTTATAAAAAATATAAACGTGGTATTAATATCACAGATGGAATTGACACTACCTTGATATATGCAGGTGTTATTATGGCTGGGATTGGATTTGTTGTTCCAGTCTTGTTACCTTTGGAAATAGCAGCAATAATATGTGGAGCTACAGGTGTTTGTATTAATTTTATCAGACGCAAGCTTAATGCAAAAGCTCAAAAACATCATGAAATAAAAACTTTGACAGAGTCTAAGTTAAATAGTATAAAGCAGTTAATATCAAAAGCGTTGAGTGATGCACAAATATCAGAACAAGAGTTCAAGATGGTTTTGGATGAACTGTAGAGATACTATAATTTGAAACAGGATATCAAACAAAAGAAACTTGAAATTAGTGAATTTCAAAAAAAAGAACTAGTGGAGCAGGGAAGAAAGGAAGCAATGGCAACTTTACAAAAAAGTCTAAAAAATGTGTCATGAATTGTTTTAGTAATGTGTATGAGTATGATCCACCACCTTTGTATTCAACCTAGAACCTTCTGAAAATATAGTAATTTAAATATAAAAAAAATTAAAAACAAATTTAAATGGACCTACCTTGGAAAATGAGCCTAGAACTTCTTATCCTCAATCTTTCAGGTCTCTATTCCCATAGGGTATGTCACCATGTTAAAAGTGATACTAGACTGCAGTTTCACTGCCTTATATACTTGTCAGGGATGCCAACAACTTCACCGATTGGTTGATATAAATAGACGCTTATCACATTAGCTATAAATAAACATTACATACATAATACATGAGCTATAAATAAACATTACACACATAATACACGAGCTATACATAAACATCACTCCTGAGATATAAATAGACGTTTCTAGAACCTTCTTATTCTGAGATATAAATAGACGCTTATCACATAAGACCTACAACATTCTTATCCTGAGATATAAATAGACGTTTATCATATAAGGTCTAAAATTCAATTAGGTCAAACATGTCCCTGAGACACTTTTGTTCAATAACCAGGTCAATGCAAAAGTAATCTATCAGTGATATCGTATGTAAATATGGGTGTAATTTTGATAACTATTAAAAAATTTCAAACTTGTGTTCTTCGGTACCATATTTTTAAAAAAGTTTATTAACCTAAGTTTTGATGTTTAACCTCTATTTTGTAATAAAATTTAAACATCCAAATTTAAAACATTTTCACAATTCAAGTTTTAAATCTTGGGTTATTTAGCGCCTGGGACATGCTAAATAACCAGTTAAATTGAATTAATTTTCAGTTTTACTAAAACATTTATGGGGTGATTTGGTTTGGTCGGGAAGGCCCAAAATACATATATATAAGTGGCATGACCCAGATGACATATTGAACGTCTTGCAGCTTTTTTGGTTGAACTGGCATGACCCAGATGGGAAAGGCACAGCATGTCTGGTGTTAAAACTGTAGACGTGAAGTGTTTTTGGTCAAAAGTTAGGTGCAACATTTCAGTTTCGTTGATTGTTTTTTGGTCAAAAGGTAAGTGTAAGCATTACAGTTTTTTTAGTGTTGTGGAAATATGGCATTTAAGTCGAAAAGTAGTTTTCGCTTTACGAGACTGGTCACAATTTGACGAGTCTTTGCAAAGGCAGTATGCAGTACTTCACACGCATGGTACTTTCATTTCAAGAACAATTGATATGAGAGGATAGGTGGGTAGATGTAACATTCATTTATGGTGCAGGTGATGTAGAACTATGACTACTTTCATGAATAACCATCGGGTTTAATTTTAACAATCGCAGTGAAAGACATTTAGTGCACATCTTTGTTTATTTCATTCGTTAGCTCACACAGATGGTTCGAAACTGCTTTCAAGAGCATTACCAATGTTGCTTGTTGTCGTGTACAAATAGGCAATTCAAGGGTAATTCCATGGCATGTCCTGCCATAGAGGTTGACTGACGTGTGATACAGGACATTTTATCTCGTGTATGTTTCTCTTTTTTGTGTTTGTGGAGAAATCATTTTTTATAACATCTCGTGTTTCCTTGTCTTTGCAGTGTTTTGCTTCTGTTGCCAGGCTGATAGAAAACTAGGGATATTGCAGGCTGTCTGCCTTCTGGCGTCCTTGGCTTCATAGTCAGGTATGTGCTCAAGCTCTTAGTTATGTACCGTATATGTGGACGTGCATTTCATGTGTCATATATATATGTGTAAACCGGCATGACCCAGATTGGAAAGGGGCATCAGTTGAAGACATGTTGCCTCATGCATATCACTAGGTAGGTATACACTATAGGATCTACCGAAGAACAAGTGGCTGGTTTGTGTTAACAGCCTACATCGTGGTGGAACTTGTTGTTACAAACGTAAATGAACAAAAGACCATATGTATGGACAAAGGTTAGCTGTTTTTTTCTAAAATGATCAACATGACATGATGTTGATCCATGTCGAAAACTAATTTGATTCGACATCAAACATGCCCGCCAGACATTATCTTTGTTTACATGCAGTGATATAATAAGGACTTGTTTAAAAATTTGTTGCGCCTACTCTGACACTACTTGGTGGACCTTCATGACACTGCAGAGGCATGTTGCTCTTGGAGTCCAGTTGAACCTAGCACATCTGCAGGCCAGGCAAAAAGTTGAAGATGGCCGGCACTGTTAAAAGTAGGCTTAAAACAACACAAATTTGTAGCGACAACTTCCTAAAAGTATAACTGATATTGATATGGGACTTTCTCCAAAATGATTTACATCACATGATGTTGGGCATTGTCGGAAATCATTTTGATGAAACATGACTAACGACTACTCCTGTAAAGGTAATTGACAGATTGTCATGAAATTTCACAGGAATGTTGCTGATGATGTGTAGTTGTTCCTAGCAAAGTTTCAGGTCGGACTTTAATTCAAAATGGCCGCCACGGATAGAAATGGATTTTTAGCTCTGGCTTATCAGGGTTGAAACTAGGCATGGATTTTAGGGAAAAGTGACTTCTCCTTCCATAAAAATAGACATAGAAGTGACCAAAAAATAGAGAGAAGTGAGGGAGACACGATCTTTTAAATTAAGAGCTCAATCGGTTATTGTTAATTATTAATTGACATACATGTATAAACCTTATTTGTTATAACCTTTTGATTATTTAAGTTATAGCTAAATGCACTTAAAGTATGCTAGCTGTTTCAAATTAAATGTGTTTATTAATTGTATTCACACTCGCATGCAATCTTCACACATATATACTGTAACTATAGAAGAAAGGATTGAGAGAAGAATTAATATAAATATATTACATGTATCTTTATTTATTCATCTGGAGTTCTATGGAGGGTGTGAATAGGATTCTCAAACTTCTTCCTACATGTATTACGACAGTAAAATACTTATTCCTCATTAATACCTACAAGACCAATGTATGTGTTTTATTTCCCAATTTGTATCAGTTAGAAACAATGTTGATGTTAAACTGATTCAGTTATATCTAATAAAAAAAGTGTTTCCTAAATCCGAAATTATGTACCTGTCTAAACTACTACGACACTGCACTTTTCCGGAAGTAATATATTGCCAAAACTTCAGTAGAGATGTCATCTATTAATAACTTTTTTTCATGCTTTAATTTGTTTGGAATGCCAAAAGGTCCGTTTTATTAAACAATTAAGAAAACGCAACTCTAACCATTATTCGGTGGTATCATTTAATCACTTCAGGTCAATTATCTTCAGATTGTTGTTTGATCACGTATTCAACACGCACTTGTTTAACTGTAACGGAACCTACGATTGGTCAATTGTTTAGCTATACGCAATTTCATTGGATAAGGCGTGTGAATTCACTGTACAGTCTAATTTGTAAACAAAAAATGGCGAGGTACCAAATTGACTCGGGGGTGATCATAGCTGTAGGAAAGTATGCTCCCCGCGGGGTTTCCGCTGTGATCGATCAAAGCAATTAGCATAATCCCTTCCCATCGATGTCAACGCCTGTCCTGAGACATAAAAACAGGTCAATCAAAAGGACTGGTTACACTTCGCTTGAAGGCGGGAAAAAAGCGAAATGGCCATTCCGAAGGCGACTTAAACGTAGTCGTTGGCTAAAAAAAAAGTCACGAAGGAAAATGCGACTTTGTCGCCCATGTCGCCCTCCAGTTTGACCACTTGCTTATGCGATCACTTTTTGTCTGTCTGTCCGTCTGTTAGCAATTTTATAAATCTACATCTCCTATTAACCGCTTGAAGGATTTTGATGAAACTTCATCACAATGTTACTTGGGAGGGCCCCTCTAATATTTGTGTTTTTCGCGGCGCCACTCATCCAAGATGACCGCCATGCCTAAAACTAGGTCAAATTTAAGGAAATTTCAAACGACATCTCCTGCGAAATCACTTATTCCATTCTACTGAAATATCATATACATGTTACTTTGGTTGCCCTCTATCAATTTCGTGTTTTTCGTTATCGTCGAATACACAAAATGGCTGCCACGGCGACCCAAAATTGACATAGAGTAATATAAGACAAGGTTAAAAATGATATCTCTGAAACCGACTGAGGGATTATGATGAAATGCGATCACAATTATATTTGGGATAGTCCCTCTCAGATTTGTGTTTTTCGCGGCCGCCAGTCATCCAAGATGGCCCCCATGGCTAAAACTAGGTCAAATTTAAGTAAATTTCAAACGACATCTCCTCCGAAAGCACAGATTACATTCTACTGAAATATCATATCCATATTTCTTGGGTAGGGCTCTATTAAGTTAGTGTTTTTCGTTATCGTGGAATAATCGAAATGGCCGCCATGGCGACCCAAAATTTACATACAGTTATATAGGAAAAATGAAATAATGACATATTCTCTGAAACCGCTAAAAGGATTTTTATGACACTTAATCACAATGATCTTTGGGATTGTCCCTTTCAGATTTGTGTTTTTCACGGCTGCCAGTCATCCAAGATGGCCGCCATGGCTAAAACTAGGTCAAATTTAAGGAAATTTCAAACGACATCTACGAAACCACTTATTCCATTCTCGTAAAATGTCTTGTACATCTTCCTTGGGTCAGCTTCTATCAAGTTTGCGTTTTTTGTTATCGTCAAATAATTTAAATGGTCGCCACGGCGACCCAAAGTTTGCATAGAGTTATATAGGAAAAGGTTAATAATTACATTTCCTCTGAAACCGCCTAAAAGAGTATGATGACACTTAAGCACAATGATATTTGGGATAGTCCCTCTCAGTTTTGTGTTTTTCATGGCCGCCGTCATCCAAGGTGGCCGCCATGACTAAAACTAGGTCAAAGTTAATTAAATTTCAAACGAGATCTCGAAAACCACTTATTCCATTCTTGAGAAATATCATGAACGTGTTCCTTGGGTTTCCCTCTATCAAGTTTGTGATTGTTCGTTTTCGTCTAATGATCAAAATGGCCACCGCGACGTCCCCAAGTTTACAAAGAGTTATATAGGAAAAGGTTATAAATGATATCTTCTCTGTGACCTCTAGATGGATTTTAATGAAACCTAATCACCATGATTTTTGGGATAGTCCCTCTTAGATTCTTGTTGAGAGATGGTCGCCATGCCTGAAATTGGATAAAATTTAAGGAAATTACAAACAACATCTCCTCCGAAACAACTTATTGCATTCTTGAGATATCTCATAAACATGTTTAATAGGTTAGCCTCTATCAAGATTATGTTTTTTGTTTTTCGTTTTCGCCGAATAATCATAATGGCCGCCACAGCGACCCAAAGTCTACATAGAGTTATATAGGAACACGTTACAAATGACATTTTTTCTGAAACTGAAGGATTTTGATGAAACTTAATCACACTGATCTTTGGGTTAGTCCCCCTCAGATTTGCGTTCTCGGGGCCTCCATCCAATAATGAAACTCTTTCCCCGCCCCATAACTCCACTAAAGCAAATATCATGCAACTCTGTGGGTAGACTGCCTGTGATGAGGGGATTACCCTATTGATAGTGAGGTCACGGTCAATGGGACATAATCATTACTATATGTCAAAGGTCAAGGTCACACTTGGAGGTCAAAGGTAAAACGCATAAAAAAAATCATGTCTTACCCATTACTTGGAAACTTTTAAAGGGCGAAAAGTAAAACTTCACACAATTGTTTATCACATTCAGAATGTGTTGCTTGCAAGAATAGTGTCTGTGTCCTAAAGGTCAAGGTCACCGTCGGAAGTCAAAGGTCAAAAAGTCGTCAAAATATTCATGTTTCAGCTATTACTTGCAAACTTCTGAAGGAGTCGTGTCAATCTTCACACAAATGTTCATCACATGCAGGAGACATGTCATGTGAAAGAATAATGTCAGTGCCTGAAAGGTCAATGTCAAACAACTGTCAAGAAATAGAAATTCATGTCTCCGCTATTACTTGGAACGTACTGAAGGGAGTTGTGTACAACTTTTTACTAAGTGAAAATAATGCGTCAAACTGAACACAAATGTTCAGCACAATGACAAGGTCTCTCATGTGCAAGAATCATACGAATGCTTTAAAGGTCTGGGTCTCAGTTAGCCAAATGGTTTACAGTGGGGTGCATCCATGTCCTATGCACACATTTTTTCTTTATACATGACTATTTCCTACATCCCCTAACATAAATTATATAACTGCAATAACACTCTGACTTGACGCCTTATTATTTGCACACCATTTAACATGTCTTAAGGCAGATCTGCCTACGCTGTTCCAGTTATGCCGCTTGGCTGTCTGACAAATGTAATTTCTCATGGTTTCTGGCCGTTTCTGGAACATTTCCAATCCGATCCTGGTGACACTTTAACACAAGCTTTATGGCCATACCGTCTAGTTCAGTTTGATAATCCGCCAGTTCACAGATCTGGGCCTATCAATATCTGGTTCGTTTTTTTTTCCGTTTTTGCCATATTTGACTACATACAGAAATCTGGGACTTCGATATTAATTCAGTGTCTAAACCTTGGTCATAGAACTCTTTTCTACTCTTGCGCTCCTACTATCTCTCGCGTGAACAAGTGATCAGATACTCGCTCCTTCGAAATTCCTAACAGTTGTGAATTGCTCTTTCAACAGTTTCACTGCTGTTTCGGACATCACCAAAGCTCAAGTTGATACTGGCATTTCCATTGATGTCACTGTGGACAATTTGTCAAAGGCCAGCGGTTACGGCAAAGGCACCGGTCAAAAGATTGCCGGTGTCCTGTCAAAACGGGTAAAATAGACTTTAACGCGTGGAACGATTGTGTCCAATATGTATCAGATACACTTTCTACTGGGAAAACAGTCAAGATTCTGGATGTGAGGGTGCGCCCAGCAAAGGCACAGTTTTGTTCAATTTGTTCTGGACTGCAGTTACTTTTCAAGAACATAACAACGATTCAGGACAGCGATACTGTCCAACAGAGTGCTCCCCTACTCTTAACACCAATTGACACAATTAATTGTTATGACAACTCTAAAAACAATGTCGCTGGTATCATAACTCATGTGTCTGCCTTAGAGAACAAAAAACAATGTGAAAAACTGTCGCTCAAAGTCAGAGACATGACTGGAGAAATCTGCGTGTCTTTCTGGAGGGACAAAGCTGTTAACTTTACCGGTGTGGTTGGCGATAGGCTCCTACTCGAAGGAGCCGTTGTCAAGAACTATGGACGCTACAATGCCATAAATGGAAATGCCGCAACTATCAGCCTCAGAGTTGTGCACCGTGACTTGTCACACTTGGCAGGTGTTAGTAACACCACTACTCCAAAAATGGACCGCTCTCATGCAAAAGTTCCACCGAGACATGCCGCTCTTGCCGAGACATCCGAGAGGGAAGCATTCACTGCCATGGTGACAGACCACAATCTCGCCTTCTATGATCAGTGTCCTGACGTTCGTTGTCGGAAAAGTGTCAAGAAGCTCGATCTAGTATACCACTGTGACAAATGTGAAAAGTGTTACAGCGTCTCTACAACTGGCATGGCTGAAGATCAATGACACCCTAGACAATAAATCCACAACTCTTACTCTATTCAACAGTGTTGCAGAGAAGTTAGTGGGAAAGACAATACAGACATTACAGACAAAGGCATCACTGGACATGACCTTCTCGCACTCGTCGAAGATCGTACATATGAGTTTGTTGCATCCGTCGGTCGCATTGCTGATGAGTTTCTCTGACATGATTGTAACTTGTTTTCAAATCCACCACATCTGCCTTCCTTTGTTGCAGTTTCTTCACAGATTTACAAAGTCGCAAAAGACAATATGCTACGGAGCATTCTGTCCTTCAAAACACTTCTTCTGCCAGGGCTTCGCCATCGCCAGTGATGCATATTTCCAGCAAACAATACCGTTCATCTGGCAATGACCAGAGCGTTGCCAGACCTTCGCCATCACCGCTGATACCAATCTTCAGCACACCATTACAATCTGCTGTAGTTTGTCAGGGCTGCAATGCCACCAGCGATACGTGTTTCCAACAGATCATTGTCATCACCTGTACATGATCACAGCCTTTCCAGGTGTTCACATTTGCAGTGATAACTGCTCCTACCACATCATTGCAATCTCCTGTAAATGACAGCAGGGTTGCCTGGACTCCGCCATCGCCAGTGATACCTCTTTCCAACACGCCATTGGAATCTACTGTATATGACCAAAGATGGAGAACAAATGTGTCACCTGCAAGCTTAACCCAGCTGCCGCCAAGTATTCATTCCATAAATACCATCACCAGTCCTGGACAATCCTCTTTAGATCCAGACCTGCCGGCAATACGATTTGGTAAATTTCGGGTACGTCAAAGGTACATTTGCCAGTTTGGAATGCACGCGTTCCCCATCGAGACCTCTGTCCAGATTTCTCCGCGGATATTCAAGACATTATTCCCATCGTCAGGGAACAACATCTGTCTCTGCTTCCTCTGCTACAGACAGAAGAACAGCAAAGCGCAGCACACCCTCCAGGAAACGTAAACCTTTTGATATGGACAGCCTATTAGGAGACTGAAATGTACCATTGCTGTGACTCTATATTTAACGAGAATTAATAACATCAGTAGTGTTCATTGATAACATGTCGGCCTAGTTAGAAACCTGCCACAGCATAATGTAACAAAAGTATTCCGACTGCTTGCAATAGCGCAAAAAAGTGAACTTTCTACGTGTGAAACAACCTGGTATTGGGCAAAGTGTATTTTTACATGGTCAGATATCCGCTTTATGCTCTTTTCAAGTTCTCAAGCATGTCCAGACCACCGTGTATCAGCATCTTCAATGTTCATGTAAATATGTTGAAAGTTATAGTCCCTATTGTTTTTAAAGCTAATATAAGCTCGGATTAGTTCGAAAACCAACCAGATCGGACCAGTTACAGCAGAGTTATGGCCCTTGAGTTAGTTAAAAATGCTATATTTAGCCGATAGGGCCTTCATTTTTCATCCGATTTTTACTAAACTTTACCAGATTGTTAATGTCAATAACAGATCGAACAAATTCATTGATGTTATAAGACCCATATTAGCCAGTAGAGCTCCCACATGCCCTCTGGAGCCTCTTCTTTGCTACTTCTTCATGAATCTTCCAATATATACTCATCATGGCAACGTCGACATTATCATTCCCAAATATAAATAAATACTGATAAAGGTGATCCTTTGAGAGCAACAAACACAGTTAAAAGAATAAAGCAGACTCGGTTTTATCGAGTCTGTTCATGAGAAGTAATGAAATAAGCAACACTTCTCACGCCCCCTAGCTCCGGCTTAAGCGGTATTCTACTTCAAAGCCACCTAAATTGGGCTCGTTGGTCCCAAAGGACCAGTAAAAATAACACTAGTTCAAGGTCATTATATCAATGAAATACTTATTTCCTTCATGAAAACTAAACGTTGGATATAGCTTCCTCATTTCCTGATCTTGTTCATCAAACCTTCAATATGTACTCACCATCCTTCATCAAACTTTCAGTTTATACTCATCATGACAAAGTCGACATCGCTGCCACTTCATGCAACTTTCACAACATCACATTTCAGCTGATCTCACTACGTTTTCCATTCACCTCTATCATATTGTTGCAACACGAGGCCCATGTTGCAAATCCTATCGCCAACATCGTATATCTGCAGGTCTTTCTTCCCTTCTAAAACAGGACCGAAATTCAGCAACTTTACAACTCACAATAGCCCCTTTCACATATGTGGCTGATATTTTTCAGGTTTTATACAAATGAATCACCCAAAATATATCATTTCTTTGTATAAGCGACATTTCCCCATCCAACTCTCTCAATATTTTTTTATTTTGGATACATTTACATTAGAACACATAGTTCACCAACATTTCTGCATATTATGCAGAATAATTGTACATTTGTTTTTCAGAGTCCTCCTCTAACTACAAAGATGTATTTTTACATTGAGTAATACTGCTTTTCACAATGAATATTTTCATACCTTTCTTACAAATCCGACAGTTATCACACTTTGTTTTTTCTCAAAATGCCCAGGCCAGAGAGTCCTTACAGTTCTTAGAATAAAACCCTCATCTGTATTGCATAAAACACTAATTTCAGATGGGCTCTCCTCGTATACAGTTCTTTTCAACTATTCTGGGATTACTGCACAGCACAAAGAATGATATTCAGAGTCTTATCACAGTTGCCAGCCAAATCAACAGTGATGTACGGAGCTATGTCATTCCACAACCAAGCACCTTGCATGTCCCTCATTCTGCGATTGACATGTATGCTTCCGGTCTTTTGCCATCTGACGCACCGTCTGACTTCCTGCAAATTACAACGACTGGAAATGGAAACTGCTTATTTAATGCCTTAAGTCTATACCTTGTACACAACGAAACAATGGCCATTGAGTTGCGATTGTTCAGTGCATTGTCACTTATAAATCTGTTAGAACTCCATCTTCAACAAAATCACACCAGTACAACATTGGTGCGCAAACACTTCACTACCTATTTCCCTTTGTCTGGTTCACACTTGCAACCATCTTCGAACAACATGACACATGCAGAAATCACAACATGCCTTCAGTCGAAACTATCAATAACTCTGTCAGATAAGGCTTGTTCAAGCATGACACAATTGCAATCCTTGAGCAATGCAACTGGCTTGCCTGTGCTTTCCGTTTACCCATTCGTTAACACAACCCTTCGACCTCGACTTCACACTGTGGTACAACCATGGCTTACCTCCAAAACAGTGTCCTTTATTGTCCCAATCATGTGGAGCGGATCCTTCACAACGCCCACTTGGTGGTCTTCAAACCATTTTGTACCCTTACTACATAAAAGTCTCATAGACGACTGCCATAGACATGTGTGCACTCCTGCCATTTCTCACCCCACCAGCTCATCTCATACGGACTCGCAAAAATTGAATGCAAACACATTCGCAACACCTGCTACTTCACCTACTCCAATGGCGTCCCCTTGCAGAGTACCCGTTGCACATGGACAATTCACCTGCCTTGATATGCGTCCATCTCATTTCTGTACCACTTGTGGCAAAATGATTTTAAGCCATACGCCGAAGGTGCTGATGAGTCACCACTGTCATGTATGCTCCCCTACCAAACACAAAGACTCGAGAAGTCCATTACATAAAACACATATGTACCCTGTCGATATACCTACCATACTTGCCTGCCTGAACAGCACAGAGGTCAACATGATATCGCAAGTACATCCATATGTCACCTTATTAAAGTTACCTGCTGGTGGTCAATTCGCTCAAAAAGGACAGGCTATACATTTCCCTGTATATGTTCAAGACATATGCTCCAGTCTGCCCCGTGCACAAAACCATGATCCTCAAGTCCTGATTTACTCTGCCAAAAATACATCTTTGCCAACCATTATCTCGTTAGATAGAACAATATCTGCCCTACGATGGCTGATCTCACAACCTCTTATACAAGACTGTTTGTATATCCAACACCTTTCCATACGCTACAGATGTCGCAACTGCCTATTCAGAAGAGGACTTCGGCAGTATATCCCTCATTCCAGTGGATTACACTGTACCTACGTCAACTTCAATCCCACGTCACACTATGCCTTGGTTATCTGGTCAACCAGTCAATATCTTCACACATCAACAACTGAAGAATTGGCGTTCCCACAGCTGTTCCCTTTCAATAAAGGTGGATTCTTGTGCAGACCTCTCATCCGACTCCAAAGCAGTACTTTTCATGCCGCCTACTCAATGAAGACACCAGATGGGCTACTAACATGCCCTATATCTTTTGGTCTCTCAATGTTTTTGAACAAAGAACCCTTCAAGACTGCATCACTACATCTGTCAGGATTGGTCCCGCTAAAGCAAATATTCAAGTAGAAGATGTCCTATCCGGTTCATACACTTACAAGGTTGCAGAAGACTTCAGGCTTATGAAAAACATGAAAGGCACTGCTGCATACTGGAGAGACCAACTGCACAATCTGTTGGCCAAAATGTACTACCTGAGAACGCTCACATTCTTCCTGTCTCTCAGCCGCACTGACGCCAACTGGTTGGAATTGTACCGCTTTATTGATCCATCATTGACAATAGATCAAGTACAACAGCTTTCCAGTACACAGAAAACAACTTTGCTTCGCACCAACCCCATTCGATGAGCCATATACTTCTCCAAACGGTGTAAGCATTTCTTAAACAAGTACCTCCTTCAAAGAGACTGTCCTCTTGGTCATATCACTGATCATTTTGCCCATGTCGAATTTCAGAATCGTGGAAGCCCACATATCCACGCTTTCTTCTGGGTTGCAGATGTACCTGACATGGAAACAGTAGCAGGACGTGTATCAGCACCATCATTCATAGACCAATACATCTCTGCAAACCTGCCACCATCGTACATCATCCTCTATCAGCCAGTCTCTTCCTTACAAACACATCATCACACACACACATGTGACAAAAAAATGTCTACTACCCAATGTCGGTTCGAATTCCCACATCCACTATCATCTACCACTACGGTCGAGTGCACCAATGTCTCCCATACAACTGGAATATTTTACAAACTTGCACGTTCACCTGACAGTGAATGGATCAATCCATACAAACAATGGAAATATACTGCAAAAATGGAATGCAAACATGCAGCAGTGTACGTCTGCTCCAATGTCTGCAAAAACGAACCGGAATCCATGAAAATTAAACTACAAGAGATCATCAACTCCTTACCAGATAATTCCACTCCTTGTAAACGACTTTCAAAGATAGGGAACAGCCTCCTTAATCATCGCACAATCAGTGCGCAAGAAGCAGCATTTCGTCTCCTTCCTCTGCACATGGTCTACTCCTCAAGGCAAACCATTTACATCAGCTCTTCCTTACTTGAAGATCGATTTCGAATGTTAAAGCCGAAATCTGTCCTACAAGCCCTGCCTGCGAACTCCAATGACATTTTAGTTGACGGCCTACATTACACATATTTAAGGCGACCTGACAATGCCAACTTCAACAACATGTCCCAAGTGCATTTCGCTACATCTTACATCAAACTTGGCAAACATGAAAAAGTCTCTGCGCCAAAGTCGCAACTGGCTCGCCACAGATATCAGGGAGAACCCGCACAGTTCATCCGCGAAATCCGAAAGCAACTGTGCTTTCGCACTTACATTCCAAAGCGCCACATCAATCCACAGCATTACTAAAACTCCCTTCTCTGTCTCTTCCTTCCATGGCGTACCGTTAATGACATTATAATACCATATCGTAACGCCGCTGAGGCTTTCATCAACAAATCCCATCTTCTTGACATGGCCTCCCTCACACAATACCAATACTACAGTTCTATCCTTAAATCCATCCAAGACATCCGCCAACTACAAGAAAAGGTTGAGCAAGACTTGCAATGCCGAATCACCCCACATTTCATGGAAGAACAACTTCACAATTCTCTCTGTACAGAACTACCGTCCGTCTCCACCTTCTGTGAAACAGATGCACCTACTGAACGCAACACCGACAATCCCTTCAGTTCCACAGTCTTTCAAGCACTTTCACTATACACCATGTCTGTTGATGAATACAACAATAACATTGACAGCCTTTCTGCAGATCAAAAAGTCACACTCAGTCTGGTCGATTCCTTTTATGCCAGCAACGACACTCTTCACCTTTTCGTCACTGGAGGTGCCGGTACTGGTAAGTCCTTCCTTCTGAAAGTCATGCGTGAACACCAGCTGCGCAAAAACACATCTGCTTTTCCAAATGTCTTGGTTGCTGCACCTACAGACATTGCAGCATATAATGTTAAAGGGTGGACATTACGCAACCTAGACGTCCAGCACAAGCAAAATGCCACATACCATCATTTTTTCGCTAAAACACTTCAAAAACTTCGTCGCCTCTTCCGCCATGTCACTGTCCTTATCATAGACGAGATCAGCATGGTTAGCATCAATACATTCATCCATATACAAAAACGCCTTACAGAAATCAAGGACATCTCAGAACCTCATCTCTTCTTTGGCAATCTCCACATCATAACCTTCGGCGACTTGTTCCAACTGCGACCACCGTTTGGGTCCTTTGTGTTTAAAGACCATGCAGACTTGACAGAGTGCCACTTATGGCGAGATCTGTTTCATTGCCACGAACTTCAGTAAAACTTTCGTCAACGTTCCGACAATGCATACGCAGCGTTACTAAATCGAATACGATTGGGAACCCACACGACGGATGATATCATCACTCTGCATTCAAGAAAAGGTCTAGCAGACAACATGAACAACCTGCATATATTTCCGAAAATATTGCAATGCCGGCAATACAATGACACAGCAGTCTCTGCCACTGCACAAACACCAGATAATGTTATAAACATTTCTGCCATTGATGAGCCATCTGGCGTCCACTTACACGATGATGACTCACAGAACGGTGGCTTACAAACGACATTAAGCGCTTGCGTTAATGCCCGTATAATGCTGATGCGCAACATACATACACAAACCGGCCTGGTTAATGGTGCAAGCGGCTGTATACAAAGTTTCACATGGAAACAATGGTAACAGCAAAAGTGCACCGAACGAAACACCTTCCTCCATCAACGTGCTGTTCGATGACCGTAATGTTGGTTCAATCTCTTCATCCCTAGACCATTCACCAGTATCTATTAAACCCATATCGGTCCAATTCTATAGCAAAGACAAGCGCACAACCATCCGAACCCAGTTCCCTATTTAAATTTCGTACGCTGTTACGTTCCACAAGGTCCAAGGCCTAACGTTAGCCAGTGCATCAATAGACATAGGCGGTACCATCTTTGAACCTGGAATGGCATATGTCTCTTTAAGTCGACTTTCCACACTTTCTGGTCTCGGAATCTTAGACATTAACCCCAGCAAAATCTGTGCGTCCAAAACTGTTCATGCAGAAATGGTCCGATTGAAATCTAAAGGTCTACCCCCTGCTCCCACTTTAACAGCACATTCTGTATTAGCACAACTGTGAGTATCGTATCTAAGCAGTCTTACACATTGCACGCTACGTCGCTTGTTCCAACCAGGTTTCATAACTACTATTTCCCCCACACTGTCCATTCCCACAAATGATTCTTTGTTCTGTTCCTTATTATATGTCCCTATCACTTGTATCATCGACATCGTAGCACACTTCCCACCTACTATGGTGTCGCCATCACTACTACGTGCTGCTTCTGACCGAATGTGCTCTATGCGCTTCGTATTTCTGTGCCTTCACTATACAAAAGTTCCTACCAGTACTGTATATATAAATGTAATTATCCGCTTAAATCACACTCCGTGTTGCGTTCAACGTCCACCTGCATACCTCTAAATAATTCAATCTCCATCTCTAATCCAGATCAGTCAATATTCCATGTCACAGGCATATAACATACAACTCCTTTCAGTTCATGACCTAATTGGAAACCTCCGCCGCTTCTGAGTTACTCTTTCCCAAGGAAACCATTTCCGTGCTGCATTGCACAAACCGTCCCTTCGCATCCTCTTACAGTAATAAATATACAATTTCGTATTTAAGTCAAAGGCAATGACGGGTTGATGAACTTTTTTCCCCTTCATTTCGCAATATAATTGTCTCTATGACAACACAAATACTAAGAGTACACATAACATATCCATCATTCCATAACAAAACACATGATTCATGTACTGATGATAACATTCCATTGTCCCCTTGTTAAAGCAACTCTTCTGTTGCTCATGCTTTCATCTACACAGTATCTCGCTTCCCATTTCGGCAATAAGTAGTATCACATGTCTGGCATATATCAAGATATATATCTTCTTTAACACCTACAATTGCTCCTAGCGAAATCTACTTTTGCGATTCGGTTAAAAATGTATGATCGCTCTTAACAATGTTCACGATCATCAATCATTAATCGCGTTCTCAAATCGATAATAGTGTTACTCGTGCATGGCAACGAATAGGCATACTTAGAAACTTGAAATTCTCTCTTGACAGAAGATCTTTAGAACGCATTTACATTTCATTTATACGTCCATTATTAGAGTACGGTAATGTTATTTGGGATAACTGTACCCTAGAGCAAAATAAATCTGTTGAAGCAATACAAATCGAGGCAGCACGAATAGTGACTGGTGCAACCAAATTATGCAGTATAGCTAAACTGTATACGAAATGGGAAACTCTCGCTGATAGACGTAACAAACACAAACTCATATTATTTTACAAAATGCGTAACAGCCTTACTCCGAATTACCTAAGTGAATTGATTTTGACTCAGGTGCACGATCGAACTGGTTAAAACCTAAGAAATAATAATGACATTTCAGTTGTACCTGCGAGGACTGGTTAATACCGGGATTCTTTTCTCCCATCGGGTATTCGCAATTGGAACACTCTACACGAGGACATAAGGAACATCGCCACCTTACAGATTTTCAAGTCATCCCTAAACTCTAACTTATCCAAACCCCCAACATACTATTATACTGGAGACCGCCAAAGACAAGTATTACATGCTAGACTTAAACTTGAATGTAGTTCCCTTGTTCAACATTTACACAAGCGTTCCCTTATAGACAATCCAAACTGCACCAGCGGTCTAATAGAAACAGCATATCACTATTTATTAATTTGTCCTAGGTATATTGATCAAAGACGAGCTTTCTTTACACACTTTCCATGTGTTTTATCTCAAAAGAACTTACTGTTTGGGTCAAATAACCTTTCGGACCAATCTCATTCCCACGTTTTCAAAAAAGTCCAGTCGTACATATTAGCAACGAAACGATTTACAAACTAGATAGCAATGTGTCGAGCCTATTCCTGGCGGGACTGATGTGACTGGTGAAATCGTTCTTGTTACACATGTTGCTTGTTTTCTTTTTTGCATGTTACTTATCGATCGGTCAGGTCCAAACGTATTACTATTCAACTATACAATTATGGACAACATAATAATATGACAGGACCTGGTCTGTCATGCACTGTATATGTTTTGCCATCACTATTTCTAATTGTTAAATTCCAACAAATGCTATTTTACATCATATGCTAACATTTATAACACATAAAATGTCAGCCGTATCTTATGCACTTATATGAATATTAAGGAGATGAATTTACATATTAAGTTTTCATCGAAAGCTTGTTTTCAAATCCTGCACATGTACTATCGAAACATTGTTCATCCCATTTCTTGAATAAAATACTGTTTAAACCAACCATTAATCGATTAAACAAGGCTTCCGTTATACGACACCAGTATAAGCCTTTCTCAGATTATACGGAAGATATTTCAAATGTTGCGGGCATTAAGGATTTCAATGAAATAGACCCGGCATTTATTTTCAGTATACATTGTACTACCCCTTTAGAGATATAATACCTTTTTGCAAATTTAAACTGATTTTATTCATTTTTACTTGTTTCCAACAACCGAGTGAACTCGATCGTAAACAATTGTAACAGATTTTTAAAAAAGGACGGCTTACCTCACGGATGCTCAATTACATCAATTAATTGGAACAGCACTAGCGAAATAATTCACAGCCTGGTCGACGTTGTTCTTTTCACAAACAAGCATGTGCAAGTGATCGAAACTACATAAAACCTACCATCAAGTGAAGGATTTCCCTATAATCGATCATAACAGCTACGTATTACATTTCCTCCATTTCCAAACCCCTGTAGGTGCAGCTAGGGGAATATTACACGTGTTTCTCTTCTGTTGCCTTCAAACAAAACCTTCCATGCCATGGGTTCGTCATTAGCTAAACACTCTCAAAATATGACCGCTACGGAGTGTGAGTAGCTCTGCAGCACTCCAGCATCTTGCATGTCTGCCTATATACTGACTATCAATGCATATATCAGATCAGCACTAGCGAGATTATTCACAACCTGGTAGACATGGCTCTTTTCACATACAAGCACTTGCAAGTGAATAAAACTACATAACACTTACCATTAGGTGAAGGCTTTCCCTATAATCGATCATAACAGCTACATATCACATTTCCCCCATTTTAAAACCCATGTAGGTGCAGCTAAGGCAATATTGCACATGTTTCTTTTCTGTTGCCTTCCAACAAAACCTTCCATGCTCTCGCGTCATCACTACATAAACACACTCAACATATGACCACTACGGCATGTCAATGGGTCTGCAGTTGAGGTAGTTTCATGTAAAATACAACTGTATTTATGTGCCTGTTATCATTGCGGTGTTTCCATGTAATACTTCCGACTATTTCTTTGTTAAATACAAGGCGCTCCACCTCTTATATGTGTCTGCCGAGTTTACATTTTCCTGCTTGCCCTTCTCCCCTATTATTCGGTCATAAACCTGATTTACTTATTAAGACACCTTTTGAGGTATTTCCATGTAATAGTTCCATTACTTCTCTGTTAAATAACACGCGCGCCACTTTTTATATGTGCCTGGTGAGTTTACATTTTCCTACTTGTCTTACTATCCTAATGCTCGTCATCGATCATATTTACTCATTATGACACCTTTTGAGGTACTTTCATGTAAAATACAACAATATTTATTTGCCTGCTATGATTATATGCTTTTTCATGTCCTTCAGTAGTTATATTAGTACTTTTATTATTTGTTTGTTACATAAAACGCGCTCCACCTTTTATATGTACATGGAAAGTTCACATTTTCCTACTTGCCCTACTCCCCTAATGTTCGGTCATAAACCACACTTACTCATTAAGACACCTTTTTAGGTATTTACATGTAATACTTCGATTACTTGTTTGTTAAATAAAAGGCGCTCCACTTCTTATATGTGCCTAGCGAGTTTACATTTTCCTACTTGCCTTCCTTCCCTAATGCTCGGTTATAAACCACATTTACACATCAAGACACCTTTTGAGGTATTTCCATGTAATACTTCGATTATTTGTTTGTTAAATAAAAGGCGCTCCACTTTTTATATGTGCCTGGCGAGTTTACATTTTCCTACTTGCCTTCCTTCCCTAATGCTCGGTCATAAACCACATTTACTCATTAAGACACCTTTTGATGTAGTCGCATGTAAAATACTACACTACTTATTTGCCTGTTATGATTATATGCTTTTTCATGTTCTTCAGTAGTTGTATAAGTACTTAGATTATTTGTTTGTTCAATAAAAGGCACTCCACTTCTTATATGCGCCTGGCGAGTTCACATTTTCCTACAGCTCTACTCCCCTATTATTCGTCCATAAAGCACATTTACTCATTATGACACATTTTTAGGTATTTTCATGTAATACTTTGATAATTTCTCTGTTAAATAAAACGCGCTCCACCTTTCTTTATGTGCCTGCCGAGTTTACCTTTTCCTACTAGCCCTACTGCCCTAATGTTCGGTCATGAACCACATTCACTCAATAAGACACCTTTTGAGATATTACCATGTAATACTTCCATTACTGCTTAGTCAAATAAAAGGCGCTCCACCCATTTATATGTGGCTGGCGAGTTTACATTTTTCTACTTGCCCTGGTGCCCTAATGTTCAGTCATAAACCAAAATTACTCATTAACACACCTTTTGAGGTAGTTTAATGTCAGATACAACACAATTCATTTGCCTATTATTCTTATATGCTTCTTTTTGTTCTTCAGTAGTTGTATTAGTACATCTTATTTGTTTGTTAAATAAAAATCGTTCCACTTCTTATATGTGCCTGGCGACTTTACATTTCCCTACTTGACATACTCCTCTAATATTCGGTCATAAACCACATCTACTCATTAAGACACAGTTTGAGGTATTTCCATGTAATAGTTCCATTATTTCTCTGTTAAATAAAAGACGCTCCATTTGTTATATGTGCCTGACGCCCCATTAAGACAACAGTATTTATTTGCCTGTTATGATTACATACTTTTTCATCTTCTTCAGCACTTCTTTAAGTACTTTGATTATTTCTTTTTTAAATAAAAGGCGCTCCACTTCTTATATGTGCCTGCCGAGTTCACATTTTCCTAATTGCCTTACTCACCTAATGTTCAATCATAAACCACATGTACTGATTAAGACACATCTTAAGGTAGTTTCGTCTAAAATACAACAGCATTTCTTTGCATGATATAATGTTATGCTTTTTCATGTCCTTAGTAGTTGTGATAGTACTTTCATTATTTGTTTGTTCATCTACAATCAAAAAGTATACTGTACAAACAATGCTACTTCCGCATTTTCAACTGTGATTTCCATACGGTTGACTTTGTTACACTTTGTACACCAATCCAGATACAATTTCCTCATTTTATACTGATCGCTCAATCCTTCTGGTCAATATCAATTTCATCAAAACGCACACTCCGTCTGTTGCTGCTAAAACTCGTTTTATGCAAATTGCGAAATCACTATATTGTATTATAAAGACAGCTAATCTGAATGTATTCATTCTTGAAAGCTGTATGGCGCAAAAGTCAGTCAACAGGTCAGCCTACTTTCTCCGTCTTTTTGGTGCTGCGGTTATCTTCTGCTTATTTCAATAGAACACAACCGTGTTAAATCAAACTTTAAACCACAACACCAGGAAATGCTGTATAAACCAAGACAAGGTAAATATCTGCGCACATGTTTGATTCAAAAAACAATATGTCCATGCCAGTGCTGGCTTTTACCAAAGGCATTAACATATAACACCAAACAAAATATATTTTCATTGTCTCTACATGTATGGGTAAAGTTGCGGAAGTTCATTTTTTTGTTCAGTGTATTTATTTGCAATATATGATTTTATACTTTTTCCTGTTCTTTAGTACTTGTATTGCTACTTTGATTATTTGTTTCTTAAATAAAAGGCGCTCCACTTTCATAAGTGCCTGCGAAGAACCTTAACTAGGTCGTAATACAACTCATTTACACTTTTCCTGCCTTGTATAAACTCAACCTCGTATTTACAACAGTATTACATGTCATTCAATACTTACATCCTGACCGAATTTCGTATACTTCACATGTGACCAACGGCAACTAATGAATCCTGTATTCCAACCTTACTTGCCTTCCGTGCTATTTTTCTCCCAACAGAAGACTGACAATATATACTCAGTTGCAAAAGAAACTGGAAATTGTTCCCACATTTTCACATTTTTTGACCAAGCATGGAATATTCATTTTGCAATTTATCAATTTCCTTCTAATTACACTTCATACAATTCAATCTAAACACAACTCAAGCAATTATAGTGTGACGGACCGCCCCTCGCCACCTGTATTACACTGCCCTTCAGTCCGTACTCCCCATGGTATAACAGATGTGCTATACCTTTTCTTGTTAGTTAAACAAAGATTACTAATTGTATAATATTAAAGTCCTCAACTCGAGTACAAGCTCTAGAAAAACGAATATGTTGAGACACATAGACCCCACAATAAGAAGTTGCTCGGGGAACATACCCAGCTAAATGGGAATAATTAACAATATCAAAATTAAAATCATCTCTCTTGTCATAGATGTTGCTAATTATTTCACCATTTTCACTAGAGTGATGTAAATCGAGAAAAGAAGCGTTACTATCAGAAATATTAGCGTTGTTAAGTTGAAGTTATTTAGAATATACATTATTAACCATAGTAGAAAATAAAGGGTTGTCAATGTTCAATATATCATTCAGATACCCAGAAATGTCATTAAAAGGCTTCAATAACATCTGTCTGGGTATCTGGTGAAAGACTCAACATGAGATCTCTTTCATAACAACATAAAAACAAATCTGCGAAAAGGGGTGCACAGTTCGTACCCATAGGGATACCAACATTTAGTCTAAACACGGTATTACCATACCGGACGAAATATTATCGAATACAAAAATAAATGATTCACAATCTTCATGCCAAGTCCACAGAGTGTAATTGTCCAAACGGCCGTTAGTAAGTAAACAATATTTACGCTTTAATATTGTTACAGGCCAAAAAGGTAGTATTTTTCCTAGCAATAGTTTTTTGAATGAGAGCAATAAGCTTTTCTTTGATAATGTTTTGAGGTAAAGTTGTATATAGTGTAGAAAAATCATAAGTACTTAAAGATAAAGCTTGACATTTATTGCAAATTTTATTAAAAACGTAGTTTCAGTTTGACGAACACAGTAAATATGAACCATAATTCATTGCTTAAAATGTCACACTTTAGGTATTCTTCGAGCAGGTTTAAACATTTTTAGTAAAACATGTTTTAAACCTGTTTTTGTCGAAATACCCGTTATAAAATCCTGCTAGCCTATTATAAGTTTCCCATTGCTTAATGGAACCCACAGTGTGAATGTTGACTTTTTTTGAGAGTTTACGGTATGGCGAATTGTCCATCATTTATTATTTGATCTTTACCAAATGTTACCAGATTGTCAATATCAATACGATCTCAGATAAGTTCGAAAACCAGCCTGATCGGATCGGTAACACCAGAGTTATGGCACTAGTGTTTGCTGGAAAATTCCATTGTCTGCCTTGTGAACACTCTAGCAACTTCATTTATTATTTGATATTTACCAAACTTATAAACATTGTTAATATCAATGACATCTCAGTCAAATCCGAATAGTAACAGCAGAGTTATGACCCTTGTTACTCTTAAGAAAGCTATATTCTGCATTGTGAATATTCTAGCACCTTCCTTTATTGTTTGAACTTTAACAAACTTATAAACATTGTTAATATCAATGACATCTCATACAAGTTTGAAAACCAGCTAAATCAGAATAGTAACAGCAGAGATATGGCCCTTGTTATTCTGAAGAATGCTATATTCTGTCTTTTGATCACTCTAACACCTTCATTTATTATTTGATCTTTACCAAACTTATAAACATTGTTAATACCAATGACAGCTCGGACATGTTTGAAAACCAGTGAAATCAGAATAGTACCAGCAGAGGTATGGCCCTTGTTATAATGAAGACAGCTATATTATGTCTTGTGAACACGCTAACACCTTCATTTATTAGTTGATCTTTACCAAACTTGCAAATATTGTTAATGCCAATATAATCTTGGAAGAGTTCAACATCCAGCATGATCGAAGTATTTACGCGGAAGTTATGACCCTTGTCTTTGCTAAAAGATGTCATGTTCTGACTTGTGAACACTTTAGCACCTTCATTGATGTTTTGATATTTGCCATACTTATACAGATTCTTAACATCAATGAAAGTTCGGACAAGTTCGCAAACCAGCCAAATCGGATTAGTAACAGCAGAATTATGGCCCTTAATTTTTGGATGATTTCGAAATCAAGTCGGATCTGACCATTTACACCGGAGTTTTGGCCTATGATTTTCTGAAATATGCTATAATTTGGCCTTCGTTTTTCATCGGACCTTTTACAACCTTTACCAGATTGTTGATACCAATGAAAGGTTGGACGAGTTTGAGAACCAGTCAGATCGTACTGGTTGGTAACACCGGAGTTATGGCCCTTGATTAAGTTAAGTTGCCTTGTTAAGACGATAGGGCCTTCATGTTTCATTCAATCTTGACAAACTTTACCAGATTGTTCATATCAATGAAAGCTCGGATGAAAACCATCAAAATCGGATTAATAACACCGGAGATAGTTAGTTAAGACTACTGTATTTTGCCTTATTAAGACGATATTGCCTTCATTTGGCCGGATTTTATTGAAACTGTGCAGGGATGATCAGTACCAAATCTAGTATTCATATCGTCACGATGTTCCGGTTCAATGAGTGTTGGCGCAGTTATTGACCGTTAAAGGTTTCAATACACCACCTTTGTCCGAACTAGTTCTCCTGAACCCCTGGCCGGATGTCAGTGAAACATTGCAGAGATGATCAGTTATAAAAGCTAATTATCTCTGAAACGCCTGGCCGGATTTCAACGAAGCTTAACAGGGATGATCAGTACAAAGTCTAGTGGCACATATCATCCGTGTTTTTATGGAATGATTTTTGACACAGTTATTTCCCCTTATACACAAAAATTGTCGGTACTAGTTTTCCTGAACTCCTGGCTGGACTTCAACGATACTTGGCAGGAATTATCAGTACAAAGCCTAGTTGCGCATATTGCTGTCATGGTCCGGTTGAATGATTTTTGTTGGAGTTGTGGCTCTTTAAAGCGTTTCATACACAAACTTTGTCTGGACTAGTTCTCCACAACCACTGGTCGGCTTCAACGCAACTTGGTTACGGCTATCATTGTCGAGTTCCGGTTGAATGATCTTTGGTGGAGTTATGGTCCTTTAAACGTTTTAATACACTAACGCTGTTCATACTAGTTCCCCTTCAACGAAACCTGGCAAGGATAATCAGTTCGAAACCTAGTTGCGCATATCATCGCTGTGTTCCAGTTGAATGATTTTTGCATCTTAAGGAGTTACGGCCTTATACACAAACTTTGTCCGACTATTTTCCTGAACTGGATTTCATTGAAATTTGGCAGGAATGATCAGTACCGAGTTGCGCATATTGTTGTCATGTTATATAACTTCATATAACCAGTAGAGCGACACAAGCCCTCTTGGGCATCTTGTTTTTGTAGAGTCAACAGCAAATTAGCTTACTATAATGGTAGTCTAACACATTAAATCAGGAACATGTGATAAATGGACACCATTATAAAAATGTTTAAAATCTCGATGTCTTTCACAATAACCAACTATACTGATTTTAAGTTTAAATTTACCCATTGTACTTTTTTCTGGGATAAAGGTTACAAGCAATAACATACGCGTGTCTACTAATTAATAAACATTCCATTACATGCAAGATAACTATGTCTGTTATCATGTTAATATATTAAAATAAACATAGGTTTACACATATGGTTAATTTTGTCTTAAATCAAGATAAAGTTAGAATAATGGTTCTTGTGCTCTACACATCCTCCAGTCGCGCTAGTCATGCTGCACGTACGGGAAAAGATTACGCGTATACCATTACAATATCTTAAAATCTTAAATGAATGTATGCTTATGGTCCTGGTGCTATACACGTTCTCTCATTGTCCTCTATCGTCAAGTGTCACTAAAACACTGCCAGTCAGGTTACATGGCGATTGGAAAAGTTGTATATAACTTTTGAACGGGTATAGTTTTAATACGAAAAAAACGAATATTACGTTTAGTATATATATATGAATCAAGACACTTTCTACAACATAAAGAAGCAAACACTTATACGTAAAAATGGTTTACACAAAATTAGATGTCCAACGAGCAGAAGGATATTTTCGCGACATTCTATATTTATGTCCTTACATGTTTGAAGAAGTAAAAGAATGAGAAAAATGGCCAAATTTAAACCATTGCAATCAAATGCGACGGAATCATAGGTCTCCACTACAGCACAAACTAAGAGAAAATTAGTTAATGAAAAGATTAATACACAACACAAAAATTGGAGGAAATAACTTGGAAACGTCAGTAGGCAATACTGCCTACTGGTAACTTAAGCATATTTATTTACACAACCTCGCTGTCTGCAGATCTCAAATTGAGAGGACAGTGTAAATAAAAGTACCTGCCATCACGAAAATATGTAACATAAACGTCCACAACCAACGAAATTAGCACATGATACATGTCAAGGTAAAAATCATATAAAGATGCATCCGTTGAAACACCTCAGGATGTATCCAGAATTGCACTAAACAGATAGAGAAGTAGCATTCAAAGTCAAAACCAATCTTAGACTACTGTACCACCGACCAGACAAACTGTGGGAAGAAATGTCATGCACTTATCTCCTTTGTTAAATGTTTCAGAAGCTTCAATAATACAGTCCTACGAGGTTGTCCGGAAAGTGAGAGGAAAGTGATAAGTAATGACTGACTGTAGAGAAGTCAATCGCTAAGAATAAAGTGCGCTGCAATACTAAAGAGTAGTAACCTTTTCTAACGAATTTCAGAAATGATTTTTAAGTAGCGAGAGAAATTGGCAGACCCGTTTAATTTCAGAAATTTGTAGAATACATAAATAATTCGAGAAAGAAGATACACTTTGAAAAGGGAAACACTGCTGAAGAAATTTACTTATTTTAACGTAATATCGATCATTGAAGTACTTACCATCGTTAAAAGCCCTAGCAAAACGAATGAGCTGTGAGATATGAACCATGTATGATGTATACAGGTTCACCCCCATTTAACGATATCAAAGTGTATGTGTTCTATTTTATCTTATAATTAAGTATCATGACAAATAGAAAAAAGAAATATAGATCCTTTAGTCTGTAGTATTATCCGAACTAACGACTTTATTAAACGTGAGCTCCGGTGGATAAATTTAAGCAAATGAGCAAATAACGGATTATCAATGTGGAGTATGTCATCTAGATACCGAGATTTATTATTAGACACAATACGACTCTCTATCTGGTAGGTAACAAACGCAACGTTTCTTTTCTAACAGTATAAAACCAAATCTGCGACACCTGGCGTACAATTAGTACCCACAGGAATTTCCATCAATCTGACGGTACATAGTTTTATCATGTCTAATGGAGATGTTATATAAAACAATATATCGCTGTACCAAAGGGTATGCTAATGGACCTTTGGAAACGGCCGAACACGACACATACAAATTGTTTGCAGTCTCGGTTTGATTGAGACTGTTCATGAACGGTAGTGAAATATGCTAGCTACCGCTCACGCCCTCTAGCCCCGGGTTGAGCAGAACTCAATATTAATAAAATCAATAGTACATATTTTTAACCATCCCGAAGATGGCATGCATATGGCGGTGGACATAGATACTTTCCTCCCCCATGTCCAGCGGCGTATGGTCCCAGTATCTAACAAAATACTATGCCCCGAAGAGCGAAATAAACAAAGTGGAATTTAGTTAGGAGCAGCGGTTATGAATCCTGCGTATTACAAGTAACAACCAAAAGACTAAATTAAAAAGCAGACAACATATCCTATGAGTGGTTAAACAATACCCAGAGCCTTTTATCGTCTGTAGTGGTATCCGAACTGACGGCTTCATAAAACGTGAGCTCCGGTGGATAAATATTAGTGACATTATGAGCAAATGACGGATTATCAATGTGGAGTATGTCATCTAGATACCGAGATTTATTGTTAAACACAATACGAATCTCTATCTAATTATTGTTGCAAAGAGTAATTATACATCTGAATTACTGGTGACATGTTAAATCAAAAAGCGAAAACCTCATCCGATTATTTATAAGCGCAACTCTATGAATTTCGTTAATCAAATGGACTGTGAAACCCTGTAATATAGTCGGAATGGTTGAAAGACAATTGCCAAATAAGAAAGGTTAAACAGAAACAAAGCTGGCAAAACATATGAAAAGATATGAAAACCTATGTAATTAGTGCATACGTGAAGAAAGTGTGTTGATATAGACTACAATATCCCGTGTTAAATCATCTGTAATTTTGTTATTTATATACTAGTAAACTCGCCCAAACACAATTTCACCTCAGATCCGTACTATACCACGAACAAAGAGCAAATTAACAATGAAAATGACAATACACAACACCAAGAGCGATGGAGACAGGGTTACCAACTTGGAATGGTCAGTAGACAATGAGGGCTACTGGTTAGTTTAACCTCGCTATTATCCTATCTCCAGTGCTCAAATTGACAAGACACTGTAAATAAAAGTACATCACATTAAAAGGAAATCTCTACCAATAAAGTCCACATCCAGATAAATTAGGAAACGATACACGTATATGTTATATTGTACACATATATAAAAAAAAATAGTCAGGATGTATCTTTTTCTGACGAATTTCATACTTAATGTTGTAAAGTTGTCAGGAAATCGGTCAGACCCCTTTAATTTTCGAAGTTTATAGATCATATCTCCGCAGAATAAAGCTTGTCATATTTCTAGTCGCAAAAAAAGGTTTTAGGTTGGTGTTGTACGTCTCCAGCAGGCCTTCGTTGCGGCGATAGAACTTTGAGAAAGATCTACGTATGATATCGAAAACCTTGCTGCAAAAGTTTACTTGTAACAACGAATAATAATTAGTTCGATATTTGAAATCTTTAACGTCGTTACATGACCTAGCAAAACGAATTAGCTGGGAGACATAAACCTCGTATGATGTAACACGAGGTACACCCCATCTAAATGTGAATAGTTGACGATGCTAACGTTAAAGTCATCTCTATAACCATAGATTTTAGTATGTATGTTATCATCCGAAATCGAGTGATGAAGACCGAGAATGCTGCTATGCTATCCGAACTGATCGCTTAATCCAACTTGAGCTCTTGTAGATACATATTAGTGACCATTTGAGGAAAGAACGGATTGTCAATATTGAGTATGTCATCCACATACCGAGATGTATTATTAAACGATAAACCGTGTATTAAATATATGTAAACATATCAACTGTTTTTTATTTAATCCAATCACCGTATGTGCTAGTCTTGTTACCAGTACTTACCTTGTAATGTAATGCTACAAGACCATTGGGTTTATGTTAAACCTATTAGTTGAGATAAATATAAGTCCCAATGCATGATCAGTTATGAAGTACATGCAGTTTCTCTGTCGAAATTTGTCTAGAACATTCACCCCATACATCAAATGACAATGTCAAGCATGCAGTCTCTCTCTCTCTGTCGAAAGTTGTCTAGAACATTCACCGCATAACTCAAATGACAATGTCAATCATGCAGTCTCTCTGTCGAAAGTTTTCTAGAACATTCAGCCCATAACCCTAATGCCAATGGCAAGTGTTTGGCGCAACATAGTTCCCATTAAGCTGATAAACACATGCAGTTGCGAATAAACACTGGCTTTCAACATATTAGCTATGTTACTTACATTCAAGTTAATTCCACGAATTGGTACAGTGTTTCAAATTAAAGGAAAAACATACAACAACAAATCTCAATCATTTTAACGCTTTTATGTTAACAGTTACTATACTGTTAATAACAGCGAGTTTCTATGTTCAGACTACACCACATGTAACATTATACAAAACAAATAATAACAAAAACAAGAATCAGATATGTAGCAAAATCTTTGAGTATATATTATACCTAATTTTGAACGTCATAAGCCATAATATCATGAACTTGGGATGTTCTAGTTATTTACTCAAGCTCATGTTATCGAAGACTTTAATAACACATCTTGGAAACTTGATAATATATTCAACTTTGACAACCAGTTCCTTTCTACTATGGTTAAACATATCTATCACCAGGATCTTCAACTCAACAAAGATCATATGTCTGATACTGATGCTTTTTTGCTAGATTTACAACACTCGTTTGTAAATGGAGAAAAACTGACATTATGACAATAGATGAGATTTCAATTTGACATTTTCAATACTTCACTTTTAAGCCGGGATCTTCCCCGAGCCATTTATTTTATGTAAATGTTTCTCTTCGTATTCGCTTTTTATAGCTTGTAGTCGAGTTGAGGAATTTAATAATCGTTACCTTTGCATTATTAAAACGTTACTCCATCAGGGCTACCGTTACCATACAAGTAGGTATGAAAGTCGAGCAGAAAATACAGCTTTAACAACAAGTAGAATATTAGTAAGAAGAAGGCACGTGACATCACAAGCAAAAACGGGTCGACAATATATAAATATTGCATCCCAGTGAGGGTGACAGTGGATATTGTCAACCTGAGGAAAAAAATAATAATTTCAACCGACGGTTGACAATATCCAGTGGGGAATATATGAGAGGGGATAAATCCCAAAAACATGTTTTTATCTTCGACAGAATCTTTGGCCAGTTCCATGGTGTTCAAATCCACTTCCGAAATTGTCGCGAATCTGCTCGCCAAGCGTCCACCGATTTCCAATTGCGCAAAGAGCGTCGTAAATGGAAAAAATCCATAACCTATTTTTATACTTTCCGTAACGTCACAATCGTGTGATTGTAAACATTTTTACCGGTGAACAGTAAACATTGCTTCACGCTAAGGGTATGGGCAATTTATACAGTGAGATATAATAATAATAAATACTTGTCAAATGCTATCAAATCATAGACGAAATGTAAATGCCAACGTGTGAATGTGCGACCTTGAAACTTTCAGCGGCAAAATTATCACTGTTTTCTTTAACCTGTTCTAAGGTAAACCCCTCTTTTATCCGTTTGTAGCATGGTCAGTGACATTTCCTTTGATGAATGCAGAGAATTAAATCGTTTAATGTAGTGTAACTATAGGGGCGTGGCTATGCCGTACTACAACTACCGGATATTGGAATTTAGAGTACGGTCACTATGACTGTGTTACTAAGTACACCATGCTACAAAAAAGATAGAGTCTGTCTCAGTTCGTTGGTTATTTAAACACCTCGATGGGCTATATCTATTACTTGTAATCCAAATAAAACGAGACATTGCAAATGAAGGAATCCCAGTGGCAACATTTGTAGGCGCTATAACTAAAGCACAGATAGTATCATTTATTATACACTTTACAGTGTATAATATGTGAAATACCAAAATATGACGTAATGCCACTGTTGACATTGTTGACGTTATTGACGTCATTGTTTTGGCGCTTTATGGATTTCTGCAAAAGTGTCAAGGCTGTGAGTATTTAATAAATAGAATATGTGTTTGCTTGTCCTGAATATAGAACTTATTTTTATCTCGAAATGAGAAAACTAAAATATGTTCACTAATGCTAAAGCACCTGTGACAATATAAGTCTTCTCACTTCGCGATGAAAATAAATCCTCTATTTACTCCAACCCAAAAACTATCAATATAACAAACAAACAAATCACGGAATAAGCTGAAAAATAAAGTTTACGTAATTCTTGTTTTTGTCTCAAACATCCCAGTCCAAGTGGGGGAAAAATGATGTCAAGTTGAAGTCATCTCTCTTGTGATATATCTTGATAATTATTTCGCGATCTTCAAACAAGAGATATAAAAAGAGAAATATTGCGACATAATAAGGATGTTAAACTGTATGTTGAATTAAAGGTTTTTTTGATATGCATTATAGTTATAACAATGGCACTGCTCAAACATCAAACGCCAGCGTCCCAATGGGCTTTAGGTAGGCGTCATCATAGTGTCCACGGCCTGTCCGGTCATCGTACAATTAAAGAGGAACGCATAGTGGCGAACTGTAAAATGGTCCACCACCAAGCATGCAGTACGTTGCAAAATTATAGGGTCATAACCTCTTTTGATAAGCTTGTTAACAAGTTCTTGTTAACAAGTTTAACAAAGATAGTATGAAAGTGATCATGACCAAGAATCTTACGAAGTTTATAAATCACATGACCATAGAAGTCAGGTTGTGATAGTCCTTGTCGCAGAAGAGTCCTTGAATTAATATATATTTGGAAAGAAGATTAGGGTTACGATAATAAAATTTTGCAAAGGTTTTACGAAGTTTATGATAACGGTAACTCTGATTGAGTAGCTTTTTAGTTATACAAAGATTACGAATATTAAAGTCCTCAACTCCAGTACAAGCTCTTGAAAAACGAATAATTTGAGACACATACACCCCATACGAAGTAGCTCGGGGAACATACCCATCCAAGTGGGGATATTTAACAATGTCAAAATTAAAATCATCTCTCTTGTCATAGATTTTGGTAATTATTTCACCATTTTCAATCGAGAGATCTAAATCAAGAAAAGAAGCGTTATTATCAGATATATTAGCTTTGTTATCATGGTTATCATGGTTATGAAGCAACATTTTAGCAAAATTAAACCCAATCTTACATTAGGTATGCGTAATAACTCCTTTGCGTTTTATGCCTATTTACTACAGACTGTGTTTAAATTGACAGTAAAACTGCTTTTATATAAAACATTTTTTATTCTAAGACAATTTCATTTTGAACAAAAGCAATTAACGTGTCGATGATAAGGTGGTATTGCAGCTTGTATATAAAGCCGGAAAAAAACTACTTACATATTAATGTTGACTTATATTACACATGTTACCAAGGAAGTCTCAACAATGTTGTCCTGACAAAATAATGGAAGTATAACATTTCGCTTTCTGTCTTCTACTTCCTGAAACTAATTTCAATATGTTTTAACCTGAATTCTCGACGACGAAAATAAGTTTCAATCGGTGTAGTGCGCAGCAAATGTTCGAATTAATAATCTGATACGTGTATTAAAACACGCAGTGCTGATTGGTTATTGAGGTAGTATTAAATTTCCTAAAAAGACATGTGACATCACGTCCTTCAACTGTTAGGACGTCATTTTAAACGATTTTAAACGTAGGAAAGCTTAAAAAACACGATAACGTTATATTAAAGGGACACATGGCTATCTTGATTTTTTATAAAAACTAGTGGCGTCCCGTTATTTTTTCTACATATATTGCATTTATTCAATCATTAATGTTAATTATAAGAATTGTATTAAGCCATTTGTTTTTGCATATCATTATTTTTTTTATATTATTGCACCAGTAATATATTAAAACAACTTATAGTATAATAAGACGAAATAGTGACTACTTAAAAATTGATTTATTTAAATGTAACCAGGGTAAAAGTAAAAATGATACTGGATATATAAATCGAGACACCCATTTCAGATTTGAAGATTGTCGTGTGTCCCTTTAAAGCAACTTTACGTTACAAACAAACATTTACATTGTAATACACATGATGAAGCTGCATGCTTTCTTCGTTTGGTGTTGCCTGATGGGCCTTGGAAGTTTTGCGAATTTGTTTGTATAGCGTTTAATCGGTCGAGCGCATCTGCTGCCATAAACGTAGGGTTACTTGTTTTACATGGGGACATAACTTCCCTGAATTCACAAGGCAGGTAGCTCTAATACGCTACATGTACAAATAATGAACGTGTAGTCCCCTACCATTTTTTTTTTCAAATGGTAACACTGGGCTTACATGTGGCACCGATCAAGAGGCCAAAATTGTTTTGTAGAGTTAAAATAGAAAGCCACTCAGCAAGTACCCAATGACTTATCAGAAGACATATCAACAAGAGAATAAACCATTAAGGGTACATCAAGACAGCGTTGAAGACAAACATCAAAAGTTACCGTCACTTCACGATTTAGATAGACGTCATAAGTGGGCCAACACTATGTATGTTCACCGCCCGATTAAAGATATACGCATAGTTGCGAACTGTAAATAGGTCAACCACTAATTAATCAGTGCGTTGCAAAATGATGCCTTGTTTTAATTACCTGCATAACAAGTTCAATAAAGACAGTTTAAAAGTGATCATGACAACGGATCTTCCAAAGTTTGTAAATCACTTCACCATAAAAGTCAGGTTGTGTTTGTTCTTGTATTGCTATGAACGAGATTTCATGTTGCTTATTTCATCCGAAACTCATACAGATGTAGTTGAAGCCTATAATGACACCTCTCGGTATCTAGATGACATATTGAACATTGACAATCATTTCTTGTCTTAAAAATTGCAAAATAATTAGTAAAATCTATGACAAAAGAGATGATTTTTATTTGTTATAGTGTTAATTATCCCCATTTTAATGGGGATGTTTCCCGAACTAGATTACGGTTACGATAATAACATTTCTCAGTTTAATGTAACTATTAAAGTCCTCAACTCAACTACAAGCTCTAGACAAATGAATATCTGCACTATGTCTAGCTTTTATTTTAAAGATGTTAGTAGCATCATAATCATGAATTTTATACTCAAACGACTGAACAATTACATTATTGAAACTATGACCGCCTTGAAACAGTGGTCAAAATAGGATTGTTAAATTTATTATAATATTGTGTAACCATAATAACTGTATACATTTGAGAATAAAATGTTGTTTAAACTAAAATAGGAGCTCGAAAGGTTAAACTATGAGCGTTAGTTTTTTATGTTAAGGTCAGAAACTATTTTGTTCTATTTGAAATAACATGTTAATCATATTGTGCTTTCCTTCTAACAATTTATAAAGCTCTCATTTCTTTTTTAAATATTTAGGAATAGAATCATCAACACGGTCATTTCGAGAAAAAAATATGTATGCCAATACAATCCAAAAGGAATATAGTATTAACAAAAGTATGTCTTGATCTGACTCCTTGTCATTATGCGATTGGTGAATCTGTTAGGTATAACCCTGAATTATGGAAGCAGTATCATACAAAGGATACGTACGGATGAGGATTGTATATCCTCATCAATCATCTTAAGAGAAACAAGAGGTCCATGCAGGCATGTGGACGCTCTACGGACTGAAACGGCTCTTATATCAAGGGTTGTCGTCATAAAATTCCCGTCAGTACTTCTTTTAAAACATTACAATAAAAAAAAAAAAAAAAAAAAACACCCACAACTGAAACCTAAAACCCTTGACCCATGCTAACAATTTAACAAGCAGCCCTAGTTGTTTTAAATTTGTATGGTTATTTAGGTACTCGAGGCACAACAATTATATAAAACAGGTTTTGAACGCCTGTAGAGGCGCCCTTTATGCAGGCCGTCAAAACCCATTATATATAATTGTTGTGCATCGAGTCCCTAAATAACGATACTCAGAACTGGGGGTTGATTTTAATAAAAACAGAGGTACCCTCTACAGGTGAAAGGGCCATGAATCCGCCAAAATATTAAACTGGAACACGACGAAGACATGTGCAACTAGGCTTGGTAAAGGAAATCCAAGCGGATCAGAAGAATTAGTCTGGACAAAGCCTATGTATCAAAAGTTTCAAAGGGCCATAACTCCAACAAAAATCATTCAACCTGAACAAGACAGTGATTAGGTAACCAAGTTTCGTTGAAAGCCGAATGTTGGTTGAGGAGACCTGTCCGGACAAATTGTATGTATTAAAACTTTTTAAGGAGCCACAACTCCACCAAATATCATTCAACCGGAATACGACAACGATATGCGCCACTAGGCTTGGTACTGATCAATCCTGCCAAATTTCATTGAAATCCAACCAGAGGTTCAGGAAAACTAGTCCGGATAATGTTTGTGTATACGGGGCCATAACTCTTTAAAAAATCATTAGACCGGAACTAGGCAAAGCCTTGCGCAACTATGCTTGGTACTGATCATTCCTGCCAAGTTTCGTTGAAATCCAGCTAGGGCTTCAGGAGAACTAGTTTGTACAAAGTTAGTGTATTAAAACATTTAAAGGGCCATAACTCCGCCAAAAATCATTCATTCGGAACACAACGATGATATGTACAACTAGGCTGGATATTGATCATCCTTGCCAAGTTTCGTTGAAATCCGGCCAGGGGTTCAGCAGCACAAGTCCGGATAATGTTTGCGTATTAAAACTTGCAAAGGGCCATAACTTCGTCAAAACTATTTCAACCGGAACAAGGTGAAGATATGCACAACTGGCCTCGGTACTAATCATTCCTACGACGTGGCTCTGAAATCCGGTCAGGGACTCAGGAGAACAATGTTTGTGTAGTAACAATGTTAAAGGGCCATAACTCTGCAAAACATTATTCAACCGTAACATGATGATGATATGCACAACTAGGCTTGATACTAATCATCCTTGCCAAGTTTCGTTGAAATCTGGCCAGGAGTTCAGCAGAACTAGTCCATAAAATGTATGTGTATTAAATCATTTAATTGGCCATAATTCCACCAAACATCATTCAACCGGAACACGGTGACATATGCGCAACTAGGCTTGGTACTGATCATCCCTGGAAAGATGTGCTAAAATAGGCAAAATGAATAATTCAATGGCCATAATTTCTGCATGTGATCTGGCTGTTTTTCGAACTTGACCGAGCTTTTGTCAATATCAACAATCTGGCAAAGATTGTTAAAGATAGGATGCAAAATAGAGGAGCTAGAGTGTTAATAAGACAAGCAGAAGCAATATTAGTTAATTCAATGGTACCCGTCCGATCTTGCTGGTATTTGAACTCGTCTGAGCTTTTATAGATATTAACAATATGCTAAGTTTTATAAAGATCGGATGAAAACTGGAGGCACTAAAGTTTTGACAAGACAAACTATAGCAAATTTTGTTTATTCAGAGGCAATAACTCCGGTGTTACTTGTCCGATCTGGCTGGTTTTCGAACGAACTCATTTGAGCTTTTATTGATATTAATAATCTGGTAAAGTTTGGTAAATTTCGGATAAAAATGGAGGCGCTAGAGTGTTGACATAAAACAGTTAAAACATGTTTCAATAATGCAAGGGCCATAACTTCGATGTTACTGGTCCAGTCTGGCTGGTTTTAAAACCTGACCGATGTTTATATAACAAGAATCTGGCAAAGCTTGGAAAAACATAGAGTGCGTTCCAGACTGTTTTAAAAATACACTCACCATAAAACACCCGTTTTTCCTGGTATTCCCATTAGGTCCGTTTTTGAGGGCTTAGGACAGCTTTAACAGAGTTTCACGTAAAAATTGATAGATGTGTTTAAGCACACTTCACTGAGTACTAAATATTGCTTTATACAATTTCAAAGTTTGCGAAGAAATACTCGTTTGTGGATGCTATGGAAACCTTAAAGGGGGGTAATTTAATGATTTTTGATTATCACAAGCTGCTATCTACATAGTCGGTATTGTGTTTTTCTTTGATTTGTTTCGAAAGCAACGTATAGAGAATATGTCATGCTCTAGGTTAAGGAAATAATATATCGCCGCTTACATGTATACATACAAATATATACACACACTCGAAGTAGAAGACACGTGTTTGCTAATTTACTGCACACATATAACATACTTGAAGGGTAAGTACACGGACCTTATTCTTTTGTCGCTGACAGTTCCACGACGGTAGCCCTGTTGTCAACCCTTTTTGTGTTTGTGATGTCTTATTTGGCCTATTATTCATCTTTAAATAAGTTCTTTGTTTCTGTGTGTGTTTGTGGTTGAGTGTCGTCCTTGAATGCTGCTTTTCCTGTTCGATTTTTATATAAATATTTGCCAGTTGCGAGAAATACACTCGGTCATTTGGAAACAAAATTGGCATGAACTAATGTATACATATAGTACAAACGTATGCCGGACAACTACTAGTTGCTTTGCAATTCGTAGATATTTTATAACTAGTATTATGTGTAAGAAGAAATATAGATACCACGCATGCTTAAAACTGTCTCAATCTAATACATTTGCTGTAAAAATTTAACCTCGGTATGGTGTATTATGTAATTGTTCAACAAGGCCGCATTATATTTTAAAGCAATATGTACTTATAATCCGAAATTTGATTCGATATATATCTT
This sequence comes from Cyrtodaria siliqua, assembly GCA_037043455.1. NCBI lineage: Eukaryota > Metazoa > Mollusca > Bivalvia > Adapedonta > Hiatellidae > Cyrtodaria > Cyrtodaria siliqua. Next base: position 503,784 of record JAWPHD010000054.1, read on the forward strand.
CTGTAGTTTGTCTAGATAAATTTAAAAATATCACGATATGTCATGATAGCTCTTGCTCTTTTTCTATAATTAATGCTACAGACTAAGGGAGTCTTATTATTAATTGAAATATCGATTCACCACGTGTCGACTCTGATTCATAATTCTTTTTAAAAACATGCTTAACACTAGGTGCGTACATTTGTTTATTTTTAGTAAAACTCACCCACTTAACATTGTCTTTTTATAGTGATGTCGATCGATTGTCAAAGTTTCATCTGTCCCTTTTAGTTGTTTAGGTTAATGCAGTAAATCCTCTGTTCAGAAACGGACACTGATGTTTTCTACATATTATATAAGGAACAATTGATGTAAAGAACAATATACCAGAGGATCAGTGCCGTTCCACAAAGATTTCATGCTGAGGACATATAACGGTGCTTGATTGTGTCGGACAGTTCTACTCATTGTAAAGAAAACCTGCCAAAAGTGTAACTTTTAGCAATTGCGAACTTTAAATATATATTCTGTTGATTGGCATTTAGCGAATCCTTCAATTCAGTAAAATCAACGTTAATGACAATTATAAATTTTAAAATTAATACATTTCAGTGTAATAATGACCATTGTTTTCCATTGAAATTACAGTAGGACATATTAAGCCTGTTGGAGAATTACTGTTGGTGCACCACGATTAGTTCGGCTGTGCCCATTATTGAAAATTATGAAAATAACTAACTTTCAATTTTTTAAATGAAGAGGCATTTTACTTTATTATAGTGTTTTGAACTAACTTTAATTGTTTTTTATCGTTTTGAGGCTGCATTAAATGGCATCAGGCATTTAGGCCATGCCCTCCTTCGTGTAGAATTTTAGTGCAAACCATTATGTACTTGTATTTGTTCATCAACACGCTCTGTTGATCTTTGCCCGATATTTGCCATATAACTTAATAAATGATAATAATATATTACGTGTCTTAAATGTCAGTCTACTTTGTGCTTTCCTTATAATTATGCCAATTTGTACTCTTCTTATTTAATGAAAACAAAGCATATATACCAAGTATACACCACCCTTTTGTATTTTGATACACATAACGAAGTCTTCCCATTCGTTTGAATACGAGTTGTCAAACGCTGTTTAACAAATATCGGATCTTAATGCGTCGCTAAAGTCCTTCAAGGAGTTAGCATCTTCAGCTTCATAAAGCTAATTTATCTGATAATAACGCTTCTTTTCTTGATTTAGATCTCTCGATTGAAAATGGTGAAATAATTAGCAAAATCTATGACAAGAGAAATGATTTTAATTTTGACATTGTTAATTATCCCCACTTGGATGGGTATGTTCCACGAGCAACGTCTTATGGGGTGTATGTGTCTCAGCTTATTCGTTTTTCCATAGCTTGTACTCGAGTTGAGGACTTTAATATTCGTAATCTTTGTATAACTAAAAAGCTACTCAATCAGGGTTACCGTTACCATAAACTTCGTAAAACCTTTGCAAACTATTATTACCGTAACCCTGATCTTCTTTCCAAATATAAAAGTAATTTAAGGAGTCTTCTGCGACAAGGACTATCAAAACCTGACTTCTATGGTGATGTGATTTATAAACTTCGTAAGATTCTTGGTCATGAACACTTTCATACTATCTTTGTTAAACTTGTTAAAAAGTTTTTCAAACGAGGTTATGACCCTATCATTTTGCAACGTACTGTATGCTTGGTGGTGGACCCTTTTACAGTTCGCCACTATGCTTTCCTCTTTAATTGTACGAAGACCGGACAGGCTGTGAACTCTATGATGACGCATACCTAAAGCCCTTTGGGACGGTGGCGTTTGATGTTTGTCTATGATCTTTCTTGCCGTGCCCTTAATGGTTTATTCTCTTGTTGCTCTGGCTTTTGCCAAGTCATTGAGTACCTTCATTGTGGCTTTCTAGGCTATTGTTGTTTTGTATTATTTTTACACGAGCATGTTTGTGTTTTACTTATATTGCCTATTGATGCTGCCTTGTTGGTTAGAGATTATATCATGGCGGGGATTTCTTTATTTACACTGTCCTGTTTTAATGGGATGACAGTAGGGTAAGTGTGAGGTTTGGTGCACCCTAGAACCGGTTTATACCCCCAGTGGCCTACTTTGCCACTGACCGTTCAAAGGCGGTAGCCCTATTGTCAACTCTTTTGTGTTTGTGATGTCGCTTTTATTATTACTTTTGCCTTTTTGTTATGTTTGCATGTTTGTTTCTGTGTTTTGTGGTTGACTGTCCTCCTTGAATGCTACCATCCCTGTCCGATCTTTTTATATTTCTTGATATTTCACAATACAATGATTCACGACAGGATTGTGTTAGAAAGAGAAAGAATCGCTTTAAAATAATCAACATGATATCAGGGGATTTTCTTTTAAAACCCATTTAAACAAAACAATGAGACACGATCGTGTTACACGGTTGGTTTTATATTCGTACGGTAATTTGATATCATTGTTGTGTAAGTCTTTTGTATTACCAACACAGTTGGCTTACTATAATGGTAGTTTAACGCTGTAAATCAGGAACATCTGAAAAGGAGAAGCTAATATAATCCTTTTTAAAACGACGGAGTCTTTGATAATATCAAATGATATTGATTTTATATATATTATAAGGTCATAAGCGTTGATATACGTTTGCCTATTAATTAAAAGGCATTCCATTCCACTGAAGACACATAACAAAAAGTATATGTTTGATAATCGTTTTAAGTTAAAATAATTATATGTGTTCACATATGGTTAAATCTGCCTTTAATCAAGCTTAATTTATAGCAATGGTTCTTGTGCTCTGCAAATCTCCCAGTCCCCTAAATGTTCATAGTGCCACAGGCAAAGACAGGTATTACATTATAAGGGCCAATATTTTAAATGTGAAGGAATGTATGGTTATGGTTATGGTTCTTGTGCTCTGCACGTTCTCTCATTGTTCTCTAACTTTATATGAAAGTTTAGTCCTGCTCTAATATTAAGTTTGAAGCTCCAGATAAGAATAATAAGTATACGTTACAAAGGGCATTAAATTAATTAAATGAAGATGGAGGTATGGTTCGTATTCACTACACGTTCACTCAATGCTCACTATCATGATGTTAAATTTCAACAGTCCCGACGGATGTAAGGACAGATGTACAAAGCGGTGACAATATGCTCCACGGCAATGTTTTGGGGAGCATAAAAACGACGTCACAAACAATGACGTCATAAACGCATACGCATGATTCGATGCTTGCTTTAAATGAGTGTTTTTTTTCAAATTTCGATGCATACATGTAATTATATATATACTTGAAAGGATTAAGCCAAAGATGCTGTAGTAACTGCTGATTTTGTTTTATTCAGCGAGTATGTATTTCCAAAATTGTACAGAAACAGACAGATGTACTGGGTAATTTAGTTATTCAAAAGATGTTCAGCCCCGACGTGTAACAAACGGGTGTCATCTAGCTAATAAATGTCATTATACTGGTTCTGTAACATATTAAGATATACTCTTATATGTTGCACATTGACACAATGTGCTATTGGATTTTCAATTTGAAGATTGGAATATTAAATACACGCGTATTTTGTGATGTTTTTCCTTTGCAACATCCTAAATATAATTGGTTTAAAATCATGATGAAACATTGTCAGGTAACACGGCGTTTGAAATATGTTGTATATACTATTTGAAAGTTCATTCGTTCAGTACAAATACAGATCATGGACCAATAGTACAAGTTACGATTAGTAAATCTATCAACACACTATCTACAACATAAAGAAACAAACTAACAATTATAGGTAAACCGGTTATACACAATGATATATGTTCAACGAGTACTAGGATGTGATCACTAGTTAAGATTCATTATGAAAAAAGTCCTAATAAGTATATTGTTTAATGACAATAAAACTCACTACACAAAGAGTTATGAAGACAGGTTGGAACCTACTTGGAACGATCAGTGGGCGATACGGCCTACTTGGAACGATCGGTGGGCGATACTGGAACCTACTTGGAACGATCAGTAGGCGATACGGCTTACTTGTGAGCATAAGTCGATTAATTTACCCAACCTCGCTGTATTCAGCTCCCAGATTAAGATAAGACAGTGTAAACAAACGTATCTCCAATCAAAATGAAACATCTAACAACAAAGACCACAACCAGAGAATTAAAAGGACACTGTTCGTAAGTAAGCATATATTTTGAGCATAACCAAATAACGGTCTGACTTTTACTCGTATTCAGTAAAATCTATATATGAAAACATGAGCATAGTCCCAAAGAAGTCTGTAGTAATACATTCGTGAGTTTGAAAAAAAACGTGACTTCCATTAGTGCATTAGGTTGTCTACATAGCATGTATTCAGTAATATGTATGTCCCGTTTAGCTCAGTTGGGAGCGACGTTGACTATTGCGCTCACTATTAATACCCGCGAGTTTAATTTCAGTTTAGACTGCGAGTTCAAACTCAAGAAGCGATACTAATTTGTTTGTACCGCGATTGAATTCCGTCAAACAATTTTGCATTTAATTAGTAAACATTCAATAATGTTTAGTGTGTAATGTTTTTGAACGTAATTAGTGTGTGTTTTATAAGCAAGCAGTTCCATTCGGCATTGTCCCTTTAAGGAAATGTTAATGTCGTCGTAATATATATATAAATGCATAGATTAGAAAAACTTAAGAATATATTCATAATTACACTGAACAGCAGCAGCAAGTTGCAGGCAAAGAAAAAACAATTCCAGGGTAGAACGAGACAATCTGAGGGGCGAAAGTTCATGCACCACAGTGTTTCTGAATCATAGAGTCCTGCCAAGTTTTCCGGTTATATTAAATGAATAATGCAAATCGTAGTGATTGACTGTAGAGTGGACAATCACTAAGCACGATGTATTTTGCAGTACTAACCTTTTCTGACCATATTCTGGATTGATTTTGTAAAGTGTTGAGGAAAATCGTCAGACCCTTTTATTTTCCGGCGTTTATAGATCACATCTCAATAAAATAAAGGCTGCGATAATTTTAGACGCAGACTTGACTTGTATTATGTAGTAGGTTTTCGGTGCGCCAGTAGAACTTCGAGAAATATAGACGTTGTTTGTGAAACGGAAAACCTTGCTGAGGAAATTTACTTGTAATAACGTCATTTCCTTAACATCGTTACAAGTCCTAGCAACACGAATGAGATTGGAGATATAAACCCCGTATGATGTAGCTCGAGGTACATCCCCATCTAAATGATGATAGTTATCTTAACGTTCAATATGTATGTATTCATTTGCAATCGAAAAATACATATCGAGTAATGCTGTAATGGTATCCGAAATGTTGGCTTTATTCAACGTGAGGAGTACGGATTACCAACTTGAAGTACGGCATCTAGACGCCCAAAAAGTAATCTTAAACACATCAATAAGTATCCTTGTCTAGAAGGTGACACACGCAAAATAATATTTATTTTTTAACAATATAAAATAAATCTCCCAAAGTTGATCGACCAAAACAGATTAATTCTTGAATTTACCTGATAAGTTTAGAGCATGTTCCTTAGTCATGGACATGGAAGTCCTCACACGTTTTGATATACTTGTAGTTGTACATCAATTTGAATTTGCGATAACACGAGAGTAGTATAGAAACTAGCGGTATGAGCACAGTTTTCATCTCCCGAAAAAGATTCACTCAAGAAACTAACAACAGCTCATCTGAGGCTAGAAGCCAGGCATGCCTTTATTTAATGAAAAAGTCACACCTGAGCCAGATGCCTCAGATGCATACTATTAGCTACTCGAGAGGTCCTTCCAAAAGAAACTCGTCCAAAACCCCCAGTTCCTGTAATACTAATCAATCCGGTTGTCATTTTAATAACATAACATTTGCAACTCATTAAGCAAAGTCAGAAGGAACCGGGCAGTAGTCTTCATCATCGCTCTGCATATCATCTTTTACCATGGAGTATTTTACTTGTATTGCATAGCTGCTTATGTTATGCTTTTGCGATCTGATAACTTTCATTTCATGATGAGCTTCTGTAGCTGTAAACAAAATAGTTTTATAATCTTCATGAGTTATATGTTTTTTCACAACACACTTTTTAATACCCTTACATTTCTTTGCGCTAACCTTATTATCTAACATATACGAATATAGCTTACTTCGCAACCCAACAAATTCAACAATAGGTATTCCGCAAGTTTCATCTTTCATCTTGCCAATAACTTTTTTATTATCATTAAAATGAAACTTACTTTTTGGATCATAATCACAATTATCAAACAGTTCCTTATCCTTGTAAAAGTCCGCATACACATCTTTTGTTTTTATTTCATAACACAAGGAATCGGTATCAGTAAATAATAACTTAGCTTTTTTATCATAATTGTTTTTGATATAGTTGTAATGAAAATCATACATCAAATATTTTGACAAGTCTAAAATACACATACCAACATAAACAGGACGATTCAAAACTAATCTTTCTTTTATTCTGTTTACAGCAAATAAATTTTCATTGAACATTTTACAAGAAATAAATGAAGGTCTTGCCGCATATTTTAAAAGGACCTCCTCGTCGTGAGTCAATTTAACATTAATTCTTTTTCTCAAGTTTTCCATAGTTTTACCAAAAACTGAATTGTTCATCAGTTTGAAGAAATCCTTTTCAAAAGCATTTTTACCAGCTGTCCTCTTGGCAGTATTAAAATCTATGTATGTCTTTAACCACTCTGATTCGTCAAACTGTAGTATTCGATGTATTTTTGTCACCTTTAATCCAAGCGTTTTATACAATTCTAAGTTTCTAAAATGCACGACATACTTTTCTTTATTTTTCAACGTCGTAACAAGCTTATTAACACTACAATTTCCTAAATTAAACTTTTGTTTTAAATTTTTACAATAGTCTGACAACCACTCATCTTTGATATTTAAACTTTCTGGAGCAAGAGGATAATCATTATGTAACTCATAAAGTTCTTCAGGATACTCAATATCACACTCAACAATGTAATTTGTTTTTCCTTTTTCAAACTTATCAACCCACTTGAAGTTGCCAGTAGGTAGCGGTTGGCACATAGCCCATCCGTACAAGTTATTAGCATCTAAATATATTATGTACTTGCTTTCTTTTTTCTTGTCATAGTCTTTCATATATTTGTTATTAGCTTTTGAATATCTATTTGCAATATAACTCGTACCGCCTCTTAATCCTTTTTCCACAAACAAATATTGATCAATATCAGTTATTAAGTCGAGTTGAATACCAGTCATCTTGAGGCACGCATCCCAGGCTAACCCAGGACTACTGAAGTAATGGCAAGGATCTAATTTGTAATACTCAATGCACATTTTTCTAAAGTTTTCAAAAATATCTGTCAGCAGCAGCAGCACATCAGTCTTAAGATACAGATCATGATATTCTCCCATATTTTTAATCTTAAATGTTTTCCATATTTTTTTAGCGTGTTCATAATCCGCATCTGAAATGTGCTCATCATTTAATTGAGAATAAAAGCTATCTTTGCCAGGTAACTTAGTATTCCCGAAGCGTTCAAAACTGTTCATGTAATCATAAGGATAAACGCCTTTTCTTTTTAGCAAGTCTAACCTTTTACCGCTATATTCTTGAGATATGTATTGAAACGACGGAACGTTTTTTACTAGATTATCTAATGATTGAGACATAAACTGGAAACTATCGATAAATACTAAACTTTTTCTTAACATGAAAGCCATATACTTTTCCATGTTATTCGGTATAACATTTATGTTTTGTTTAAACTTTCCGATGTGTTGCATTATGAAGTGAGAGTCATATCCTCTCAAGTTGTGAAACACAACAGGTATTTTTCTAGTCAACCTGAAATTAATATTACATATGTCATGAGCGCTTCCCCTGTACTTTCCAGTTATATGACAATGGTCCCTGACTTTTCTAAGAGAATTTTCATATGCTACTGTACGGCTTGGGTCATCTTTTTTAAGAGTTATTGAAAAACCATTACCACAAATATGGCATGATTTAGATTTTTTGAATCTAGCTTCTTCTTCCTGTGACATTACTAGATCTTTTTTAAAGTTTGAATTCATAGTTTTCTTGCACCACTTTTCTTCTTCTTTCATTTTTTCCAAAAACTTGTAAACAGCATTTGGTCCTCTGTATGTCACTACTGGTTTTGAATATTGATCATCATAACAACAAACAACCTTATACCCATAACTGCAATCAGTATGCTTTTGATATGCTTCCGTATGTGATTTTTTAGGATTGTTTGATACTGAAGAAATACTTTCAGTTACGGCTTCAAAATCAGCATATATAACAAACGGAACCATAAGTTGCCTGTCGTAGTTTTTAAACTTAACCTTTTCATCTTTGTTTGGCATTTTTATTGCTTGTTTTCCATTAAGTGAAAGGCAATCAGGCTTATGAGCTTTTAGCACACGTTCTAATGTAAAGCACTGCAGGCATGTTTTACAAAACCATTTTTTTCCCTCGTATGCTGTTTGACTAAACATCAGTCTATTAAAATCTGTTATCCACACGTAATGATTTTTTTCTTTTTCAGTTATTAAAAGCATGTTAACATATTCTTTTGCTTTATATTTTGACACGTACAAAGGATATACTTGATTATCTTCATACCCAAATATGTTAAAACAAATGTTGTTTTGTTTTTCTATTTTTGGGATTTGTTCGATAGTAACAGGAAATGTAATTCCTTTGTAATCAAGATCACCAATATGATTTTTGTACTTTGTTATTCTTTGAGGATTTTTTTTAACAGGAAATGTGCAAGCCAAATGGCACCATCTGAAGCATTCGTTATCTTTATTTTTTATATTTATTAAACCTTTTCTAGCATGTGAAAGTTCTTTTGGTAACTCTAAATAAGAGCTACCCCGCAAAGGCTTATACATTATTCTATTTATGTAATGTGTACCTACTGATTCAATTTGCCAACCACTTCCCAACTGAATCCAATTTCCAATTCTATTTATAATTTCTTCCTGTGCTTTGTCTAATGCTTCTGATATTTGATTTTTGTTTAATATTATTACAGCCTTTGAGGCAACGTAAGCTGTTTTAAAATTAACAATACAATCTCCATCGTCTGTTGGTACTCCTTTTACAAAAGTAACTTTTAGGCTTATACTTAATTTAAATCCGCCTGTTTTTTTTAGTTCTGCTTTGAGAAATTTTATAACGCTTGGTTGTGTTTTTTGCAGTTGAGCGAGCGGGTCGTCGTTATTAATAATATCTACTTTAAAAACCTTGCTATACTGTTTTGGGGATGTTTCAATTTCTCGGATACTCATTATATAATATTACATGAGATTATTTCTTTAAGCCCCTATTAATTAATTAATTAATTTAAAGTAAAATATTTATTCCCCGGTTAGATTATATTTTTTTTTTTTTTATTTATCCGTACCTCACCAGCTAGCCAGCAAATCATCCGTACATAATAATTTTAATTCCTTTGTCTAACAAAATGCTGTAGTAAGCAATAGAAAAATCTTTGTATAAAGTTGGATGGTGACTGGTTGCCTCTGAAATTTGTTTTTTGCACAAAGAACGTAGTTTGTTTATATCTCTTTTTTCTATTTTCCATGATAGTTTTAATTGTTTTACCATTGTTATGATTCTTTCTGTTAAATCTTGAAAGTTTGAAAAAATTAAAAGCTCTGCATCTAATTTACTCGCATCTTCAAAATCAACCCTTTGAGCATATATCATTTGATCTTCCTTAAAGGTTTTGATTTCAATTACTACTTGTTCCATTTATATAATTACATAAGATAATATTTCTTTAAGCCTATATTTAAATATATGATGCTATATTATAATATAATGAATTGCAAATATTGTGAAAGAGTTTTAGATATTATTGATCCTCCTGGGGTGTGTACAGATTGCATCTTATTTCGCACGACAAAAAAGCTTTGTAAATATTGTACCAGGACCAAACTGTGTTACAAGTGTACTTATGCATGTATAAATTGTGATGATACTTGTGAAGTTTTCGATAACGAGCGTGTTTGCCTTAATTCTGGTAACCACAATGGTTATAATCTTATCACAGGTTACAACTACAGCCAAAAGAAAACTATTTACCACAGGAAGTATCATTTAGATAAATACTTGGTAACATATGATTTGTCTTCTACAAATAGACAAAGATTTGAAGATTTGTTTTACAAAATTGTAAAGATTTTAGATCAAATAGAAGGTCGAAAAAGATCAATTAAATTTGAATACATTTTTCAGAAAATATTTAAAATATTAAAAATAGAAAAAGAAACAAAACTGATTAAAACAAAATCAACCAGAGAAAAGTACGATAGGATATGGAAACAAGTCAGAAAAGAATTACGGCTTAATGCCATGACCGTTTAACTTGAACAGATGCTCCTACGGAGCATCTCTACTAGCTTAATGCCCATTAAGCTTGAACCGTTTCATATGCATTTCCAGAGGTTCTGTAAAGTTATCATTCTTTTGAATCTCTAATATTTTATTAAATACAATCCTAATTACCTCTTCATCATTTTCTAGTCCTGTTGTGTTTGGACATATGATAAAAGTTGCTTAAAACTCCTATGATGTGTTTTTAACAAAGTCTTTTTTTCTGCTATTCTTGTTTTACTCACTAAAACAGAAACTACTGGAGGAACTGCGCCAACTGCGGCTACAAAAACAGGAATTGCTGGAACCAATGCCAATACGGCAGTACAACCAATTATCCCACTGGCAATCTGTAATGTTGTGTTTATAATACCGCACAATTTATAACTGCGTCTGTATGCAGCTACAAGTCGCGTCAAGTGATCAATTAATTCTTCTTTGGTTTTCATGTATAATTACAGTTAGACAATAATTCAATTAAAATATTTAGAAAATAGTTGCTGGTGTTCTTTGGGTGACATTTTACCTATTTTTAATAATTCATCGATTATGCTAATACCTTTATTTATCAGCTGTGGACTATTATTCCCTGATTCGATACTTCCACATACCAACTCCAGATCATCCATCAAATCTTTGGGACTATTGTAATAATCAACACAACCTCCTAAAATCTTTTTGAACTTTGAAGAACCTTTATGAATTGGTAAATCAGATAATTCTGTTAGTTTCTTAAAAGCATTCTGAGACAGCTTTGAATAAGTTTTTCCATTGTTGTAACGCTTTGTTATCAAGTCTATAAAATCATCGTCTACTTTCAAATCTAGCACAACTGCTTTTCCTTGTTTGGCAATAAGTTTGTGATGACCAACAAGATTAGGTAAATCAATTTGTAACATTCAATAGCAGCCATCTTTGTCGACTTTGTAGGAATTTTTATTTTGTTGCATCCATTTGCCAGTCTTTTGTGCCATTTCGCTAGCTCCTCGAATTCGCTCAGGCAACTTTTCCATATAAAAACCCAGATCATTTGCCTCTATTGCTTTTTCATTATGTTCTTTTATAAGTAAATCTCTCTTTATTTTGGTGCCACCGGGGTCACCGAGTAATTTTGAATATTTAAGCTTAGTCGCATCGGATGTTGCCTTTTCCCACCCCTCTTTGAGTTTTTCTACGGTGAGGTTGTTTATTTGTATCTTTAGACCTCTTATCTTGGGAATTATTTCCTTGTGTATCTCATCAGCCTTGCTAGTATATCTATCATAATCAGCTCTTCCTTCCATAATACCTGGTATTTCACTTGGCATTGGCAAGTCATACTTATTAAGTACGTCTTTATTCATACCAGCATCCAAGTCAATATCATACACTGGTTTGGGTTCCTTGGACCTCGCGGCAGGTTCTTCTTCTCCTAGTATTTCTTTTTCAGGCGATAGCGTTAGCTTACGGGGTTCTTCAGCAAATAATTGGGGTAATCCCTGATACGTTTTTTGTTCTTCTATTTCCTCGCCTATTGCTGCTGGAAGAGAATCTAATTGCTGACTTATTTTTGGAAGAGAAGCTAACTGCTCGGTTAGCTGTTCTGACTGACTTTTTATTTCGCTAGTTACAGGTTCAAATATTTCTTTGTACAAATCACGACTAGCTCCTTTTTCTAGTCTTTTTCGGGTAACTCTATTCTCGTATTCTTTAACAAGCTCACTCGCTTTTCGCTTTTTATCTGCTAATTCTTTCCATTTTAACAAAGACAGGTATAATATAAGGTTAGATTAAATTAAGATAAATTAGAATAAGTTAAGACAAGTATTATCTAAGTATTATTATAATGCAAATTCCAAACTATGATATGAAAACAGAAAACGGTAATTTTAAACAAATATGGAACTTCATGCCAGACTGTTGTTTTAGAATGTTAATTTGTGGTAATTCAGGATCTGGCAAGACAAACACATTAGTTCACATGTTGCTGAAACCTTTGGTTTACTACGACAAGATTTACTTGTTTGCTAAAAACTTAGAGCAGTCTAAGTATCAGGTTTTGTCACAAAAACTGGAAAAGATAGCAAAAAAAAATAAAATCCCAGTTGAAGACATATTAGAATGTTCAAATGATGAAGTTATCCCTGTGGATACTTTAGAATCAGATAATCAGAAGATAGCTATTTTTGATGATTATGTTTGTGAGCGCAACCAAAACGATATTATTAATTATTTCATCCAGGGAAGACACAAAAATTGTTGCGTAATTTACTTGTCACAATCTTATTACAAAACTCCCAAAGACATTCGTTTGAATTGCTCTCATTACATCTTCTTTGCAACTCCGGTTAATCGCGAGCTTGGTATGCGTTCTAGAGAACAAGATGTCAGCAAAGAGCAGTACAAGAAAGCGACTGACAAGCAGTACGACTTTCTGTATCTGGATCGCCCTAGAAAGTTAGTAAAGCGTAACTTCAACGGCGAAATTTAATCTAATCATATTATATATAATGGGACTTTTTAATGATCTTGGTGAGGAAGTTACTACTGGCAGTGTCAATATAACAAATTTTGGTATTGTGCTGTCTGAGTATGTAAAACAAAAACATTTGGTTAATTATCTTAACAAAGGCAAAAACCAGGAAAATGTTTTGAGAAGTGAGCTTAACATATATAATAATAAAATTATCAATATTGGTAATCCAGAAAAAGCAGATGATGCAGCAACAAAGCAATTTACTGTAAGAAGAGTAGCAAAAATCATACGTGATTATAATATTGATAAAATTCCAGATATGATGAAAGATTTGACAACAGGTGTTGATGATAAACTAAGTCAAATACAAACAAAGTTACAAGCAAACCGCGAGAAAATGCTTGAAATTCAAAACGGATTGAAAGATGAAATAAAACTTCTAGGTGATGCTTTGAAAGAGTTAGAAAAGAAAGAAGATGCATTGGAAGATAGTGAAAACTATAAGAAATTAAGCAAACAAATAAGAGCTGGTGTTCAAAATATTAATACACGGATTGGGGAAATCAATACACAAATGGTTGACAATAATGAACTAGAAACTGCTATTGCCGATGCTTCAAAACAATGAGAACTGCTTTTACTACCGAAATAACTCAAATTAAAATATTAAATCAACAGATAAACACCAACGTTACTGATATCAACAAAGAATTTGAAGACATCAAAAAGAAAATGATTGATGGTCAGTCGCTGGAGACTGCTCTGAACAAACTGGTTGACACTGATCAACTTGAGACTGCTATTGATGATGCTTCAAAGCAATTGAAAGCTGCTCAGGATAAAAGAAACACAGCTTTTGATGGCGAAATAGCTTCATTAAAACAGTTTAATCAAAAGTCTGGTAGTCGGCATATAGCAATTCTTGGTATAATTGATGAGCTAAAAGTAAAAGTAGACAATGCAAGCTGGATTCTATTGTTTAAAGCAACAATAGATGGAATAAGCATTATGAAAGATAGTGCTGGTTATGCATCATACCCGACACAAAAACCACTTCAAAGAACCATTCATCGGCTCTTTCTCGAACCGTTTACATTTGCAACAAATACATTTATAGGCACTGATCCATATTTTACTTTTGGTACTACTAAGAGGGCCACCATTAGAAAATCTGGGCGGTATAAATTTGAAATAGACTTTACTTATACAGAAGGGAACGTAGACAATTTTTATTTAGGTGTTGTTGGTGGTCAGGAGAAGTTCTTATATCCAACAATAGAAAATAACAATCGAATATTAAAAGAAGCATTTGAGTTATATCTCACAAAAAGCAACTTAGTTTACATAGGATCAAACATACAACGTGGCACTACTCAAGTTCTCAATTTTGAAAAATCTAGTTTTAAAATGTATTACAAAGATGATTAATTTTATCTACTAATATGTATAATGGAACAAAAAATTGTATTATCATCGGAAAAAGCGTCAATAATGAATAGCTCGAACACACCGAGTAATTTTACAACTGTATTTGACAGACCATTAATATTAGGCAGAAACAAACAGTATGGCATTGGACTCGATAAGATTAATTCCATGACTTACTCGTGGTATAATATTAGTGAGGATTTTAATAACAAAGTGATAAGGTACCACAATGGGACAGATTGGAAAAGTATTATTTTTACAAATGGAAATTACAGTTATGCTGATATTGATAATTACATAAAAGAAACATTGGCAGTAAACAATGATTTAACCGATGACTCACCTGTCCCGATAAGAATTGAGTTTGATTTATCAAGTTTCAAATGCTTGGTTACCATCCATAATAATTTCATGCTTGATTTAAGAGAAACAAACTTTCATGTCTTGATCGGGTTTGAAAAAGATGCAGTTATTAGGGAAACTAAATTTGGAACTGTGACACCAAACATAACAAATTCTATTGATACATTGTATATCCACTGTGATTTGATAAGCAATTCTATTGTTGATGGATCATACGGGGATGTTATTTATGAAATAAGTACAGCCGATCTTACAAGATCATATCCTTTCAAAGACGAACCGATGAGAGTCGGGTTCTGTGAGGTAAACAAAACGATCATTAACAGTATTAATATTTACATTACCGAGTTCTCTGGCAAGATTATTAATCTTAATGGTGTCCACACATCATTTCGTTTTGTTTTGAAGGAATTAATGTAACATAAGTTATATGACATGTTTAAAAAAAATTATGACACTAGTACGGGAACATATACTCAAGTTGATCGATTAACTGGGGCAGGTATATTTGACATTCTTTCAAAAGTCGGATCAAAGATATTTAGCGAGTCTGTGAAAACAGCAGGCAAGAAAGCATTAGAAACTGCTGGTAAACAAATCATAGAAAGCGGTTCTAAAAAACTTGGAGATGAAGTAGGAAAAATGGCTGCTGATAAATTAGTTTCAGTTATTAAACCTAAACCAAAAGGTGAGATGATTTTAAAAGAACTTACAAAGGCTGCTACAAAAGATGTAGCTAAAGTTGCGGCTGATGATATAATTGAAGAAGATGTAAATGCAAAAATTAACAGATTACTATCCGGAAGAGGAACCAAAAATATTAATGCAAGAATTAATAGATTAATTAATAAAAAATAATCTAATTACTAGTATATATAGATGTTTCGAAGTGATCAATATAATAATAGCACGACCAGAAAATAATACCAGACAAATGAAAAGTGGTTATCAGTTTACAATAAATGATAGAAGTTCTTACTTTGATTGGTATAATGCATATTTTGAAATCAGTTTTCAAGTAAACAAAGTTGCTGATGGAACCAATTTCGCAGATGCTGACAGAATTGCTTTAATTAACGATGCAGCTTCATTGATTGATCAAATGCAAGTAAAGCAAAATGGAAAAACAGTTTACGATGGAAATAATCTTCACAGATTTGTTAATATCAAAAGCTTGCTTGAAATTTCTGACGATTATGCAAAAACAACCGGAACAAATGAATACTTTTATTTAGATAATACGATTTCTGCAGAATCTCGAGATGGTCAAGCTGGTTATAACTCAGGATTTACTGCTCGTCATGCTTTAATCATAACTAATCAAATAGTTGACTCTATAATCCCATTAAATAAATATTCCTTCTTTGGATGTTTGGAAACAAACATGCTTCCTCCTGGCCAAATTCAAATTAGCTTGCAACTGACAAATGATAATGTGTTAATTTTCAAATCAAGTGGTGATGATGGCCGAGTAGTTATTAATAAATTAGTTTTGTGGGTACCCAGAATGATATTTAACTCAGATGGTTTAAGTTATGTAATGACAAATCATATGACATCAACACGATGGACTTATCTCCGTGAAATGATACAAGAAAGCGGAAGTTCTCAACTAACTGAATCCGTATTTACAATAACGGCTGGTGTTAAAAATCCCAAACATGTGTTTGTGTATTTGCAAAGGTCAGACAAGAGTTCACACCAAGAGCGAAATCCTCACCTTTTGGATACTTTTAAACTAAATGCTGGTGATGCTGCTTCTTATTTGCAAACAGCCAGATTGGAAGTTGGAAATGGAGTTTATTATCCAGAAACCGAATACAGTTATGATAATATTATAAGAATATTCAGAGATGTTATTAATTATTCTTACAAGCAAAATGATAAAAACACTGGAACATTACTCAATGTGGGTAATTTTAAAAATCTCTTCGGAATGATATATTTCAATTTAAGTTACAAGGGAAATGAGGTCAGTGTTGATCCAAAACAACTAAATTTGAGATATAAATTAAATATAGCTCCAGGAGCTCCTTATAAAGCTTATGCTCTGGTTCTCTATGAAGTAGATGTTGTTATTGATACTGTTGGAAATGAACTAGTTATTGTTTAATCTAACTTATAATATATATGACTTACGTAAATTATTCAGTAAATTTAACAGATGGGCAGAAACAGAGTTTAGCGAGGGCTTATGAGGATAGGAGTGAATTAACACTCAGGTTAAAACATAACCAACTAACTGGGAATTTCCCTTTGCTGCTGACATCTACTCAGATTAACAATATCAACAAAGCTAAATCTGGCGGACGGGGATTAGACATAAATATATCAAAATCGCAAATGAGATCTCAGTCTAAAAATGGAGGCTTTTTAGGCGCATTAGCTGGTTTGTTAACTAAAACAATATTACCAACAGTTGCTAAATTTGCTCCAAAGATATTAGGACCTCTAGCAACAGGGGCACTTAGTGGTCTGGCAAGTACTGGTATTGGTAAAAAATTTGGAAATGGAATGGTAACTGTTCCTGCTGATAAAAAACAAACACTTCTAATATCAAATAAATTAACACTTGCACAAAAAAACAAAATAGCAAAGTCAAAAGGTTCCTGCACTATTAAACTAACATAAAAACAACTGCAAGACGTACTAGCATGCGCTTCTAGTAATAAAACGGCAACTGCTCCCAGTGTTAAAAAACAGCAAGATGTAACGGCAGCTGTTCCTAGTGATAAAAAACCAACACTTCTAAAATCAAAAAAATTAACAGCTGCGCAAAGAAAGAAGATAGCAAAGTCAAAAGGTCACTGCCCTGTTAAACTAACTAAAACACAACAGCAGGACGGAGGACTTCTTGGAATGCTTGCATCATTAGGAATTCCATTGATTGGATCTCTTATTAGTGGTTTGACTGGAAAAGGTTTGCAAGTAGATAGAAGAGGATACGGCTTACAAGTAGACTCACAAATCAGGCCATATAGAAGTATTCCATTTATAAAAAAAAAAAAAAATTAAAAATAAACCCATCTCTAACTTAGATATAACAAAATGGGTTAAGCAGTTAGGTATAGAAAAAATTCAGTGGGGTGTACAGCAAAAACAAATTACCAGCAAAACAAAACAAACAAGAATGTGGTATTATTAATCTTGATGATCATATTGGACCTGGCACACACTGGACTTGTTACTATGATAATTATTACTTCGATCCGTTTGGCTTAAGCCCACCAAAAGAAGTTTTAGCGTACATACCTAATATAAAATACAACACTATTCAGTACCAAGATAAAACAAGTGTTCTGTGCGGATATTTCTGCCTATTCTTCATTAAAAAGTTACAAGAAGGTAACAGTACGTATGATATTCTTTACAAATTATTAAAGCCTTACAAACCAGTAAAAAATGAAAACATCATAACATCATATTTTGAAAACGAAGTTTAATCTAATCATATTATATATGAGTTATAGCATCAAAGAAAAAAAGGTTACTGAAAATATTAATCCTAAGTATGTGTTAGCAAAAAATGGTAGAAAATGTTAAGAGCAACTTGTGCATCTTGCGGTATTACTAAAACAAAGTTTGTTAAAAACACAGAAGGTGGAAATATTGATATTCATAAAGCTTTGCTCCCTTTGCTACCCAAAAAGGGGCTAACTCTTCCTGGTTATAAATATTGCGGTCCTGGTAATCCACTTGATATCGGGGAACCAGTAAATGAATTAGATGCTGTTTGTAAAGATCATGATTATTGTTATGACGAAAATCCTAGTAATAAATCAATGTGTGATAAAAACATGCTTGCTGTTTGAAATCTAGTAAGTCTAAAACTATCGGAGAAAAGATCGCTAAGAATTTGTTAGTCAAGCCTGTGATTAGTGCAAAATATAAACTAGGACTTGGAGAGCAAAAAACTAGAAAAGGCGTTGAAATGGACTGACAAGTTAGCAGATGAACTTCATAAACCTATACGAAGAAAGTTCACTCAACGCCGTGTGATTGTTAATGAAATTGATAAAATGTGGTCTGCTGATTTGGTTGATATGCAATCGTTTTCAAAGTACAATAAAGGTACTAAATATTTGCTTACTGTTATTGATGTATTTAGTAAATTTGCTTGGGTTGTACCCGTTCCAAATAAAACTGGTACGGAAATTACAAAAGCGTTCCAACAGATAATTAGTACAGGAAGACAGTGTAAATTGTTGTGGGTTGATCAAGGTGTGGAGTTTTATAACAAGACGTTTAAGCAATTCCTTGATGATAATAATATCGAAATGTATCACACGTTTAATTTTGGAAAAGCTGTAGTAATTGAACGATTTAACAGAACATTAAAAGAAAAGATGTGGAAATATTTTACAGCTAACAATACAAATACATATTTAGACATGCTTCAGGCGATGGTTGACAAGTATAATAATACAAAACATCGGAGTATTAAAATGACACCGACTGAAGCAAGTGATGAGAAAAATAAAGGAACAGTGTATTTCAACCTGTATGGAAAGATGAAAAGTACTAAGATTAAGCCAAAGTTTAAAATAGGGGATAACGTTGGAATTAGTAAATATAAAAGAACGTTTGAGAAAGGTTATACCCCAAATTGGACTGAAGAAATATTTGTTGTTGATGAAATTCAAAACACAAATCCTGTGACATACAAAATAAAAGATTTAAACAACGAAAACATTGATGGCAGCTTTTATGAATTAGAGATGATAAAAGCAAAGCAAGAAATATTCAGGATTGAAAAAGTAATACGACGTGATTATAAAAAGAAACAAGCGTTGATTAAATAGAAGGGTTACAATGAGGATTTTAATAGTTGGGTTCCATTTAAGGATATTGAAAATATTAAATAAGAGGTTTAAAAATAATTATATATACTATTATATAATGGAACAAGAAAGATTAGAAAAGGCTTGCAGAAAACTTAACCATTTGAAAGATAAATATAGAAGAAAATTGATGAGAGGTAAGCAACTCCAAGTAGAATATGAAGTAGTCCGTGATGATTTTATGGACACTAATAAAAGACGACTGCTGGTTGAAATGGATAATTATGAACGTGAGCTTGATAGAAACGAAGAAGAGCTTCTTGAACTGAAATACAAAATAGCAAAGTGTAGAAAAATAAAATACTCCATGGTAAAAGATGATATGCAGAGTGATGATGAAGACTACTGCCCGGTTCCTTCTGACTTTGCTTAATGAGTTGCAAATGTTATGTTATTAAAATGACAACCGGATTGATTAGTATTACAGAAACTGGGGGTTTTGGACGAGTTTCTTTTGGAAGGACCTCTCGAGTAGCTAATAGTATGCATCTGAGGCATCTGGCTCAGGTGTGACTTTATTTAAATAAAGGCATGCCTGGCTTCTAGCCTCAGATGAGCTGTTGTTAATTTCTTGAGTGAATCTTTTTCGGGAGATGACAACTGTGCTCATACCGCTAGTTTCTATACTACTCACGAGGTGTGTTTGAATATATCTGGTGTTAAGTAATCCAGTAATAACAGCGAGGCTAATCCGCCTTTTTTTTCCAGAGAAACTTAATTATACGATGACCGGACAGGCTGTGGACCCTATGATGACGCCTACCTAAAGCCCATTGGGACGGTGGCGTTTGATGTTTGTCCATGTTCTTTCTTGTCGTGCCCTTAATTGTGTATTCTCTTACTGCTCTGGCTTCTGCCAAGTCATTGAGTACCTTCATTGTGGCTTTCTAGGCTATTGTTTTTTTATATTATACTTACACGAGCATATTTGTGTTTTACTTATATTGCCTATTGATGCTGCCTTGTTGGTTAGAGTTTAGATCATGGCGGAGATTTCTTTATTTACACTGTCCAGTTTTAATGGGATGACAGTAGAGTAAGTGTGAGGTTTGGTGCACCCTAGAACCGGTTTAAACCCCCAGTGGCCTACTTTGCCACTGACCGTTCCAAGGCGGTAGCCCTATTGTCAACCCTTTTGTGTTTGTGATGTCGTTTGCATTTGTTATTACTTTTGCTTTTTCGTTTGTCTGTTTGCGTGTTTGTTTTTGTGTTTTGTGGTTGACTGTCGTCCTTGAATGCTGCTTTCCCTGTCCGATATTTTTATCCTTCTTTACATTGTCTCCAAACAGGACATATGCTGGAAAACAATATCCTTCTCCAGAAATATTGGTTAGACAAGCAGACGTGCTCGCTACGCTCTTCATTAAGGTCTGTGTTAAAATGGCTCAAAATTAGTGTTATATACCATACGGTGATAACAATATAACGGTATTAAGTATCCAATTGAGAAACAAATTAAAGCAATAGTTCGAGAAATACAAATTAATCTTATTTGGAAAAGGCCGACGAGCCGATACAATTAGAATCATCTGTAAAGAAGGAAACCGATATACGAAATATGCTGTGAATGACGAGAGTAGAACGATATTTCCGCGTAAATTTTCATACTATGATCATATATATATCAATATATATTGGGTGACACAAGAAGGACATACAACTAACGGGATACCCTAGCTATAATAAGATACATATAATTCAAACATATGTATCATATACGTTTCCTATGAGGTATATCCCGACACCACAGCACTTCCATTTGGACGAATAATTAACATATACGCACACATATGCAATTCACTTGTTTTTTTATATATATAAGAGCAGAAGAATCAGATAAGGCTCGATTATTATATTCACTTGACTCTTCAGCTCACATACTATACATTGTATTTTGAGTTTATAGTATTACATAGATTTAGTATAAGCATACGTGTCTATATTTGAAGAAATGACTATTGCAAACTTAAATGCGCATTTAATCCATATAAGATAAAACAGAAATAGAAAATACATGTTGTAGCGGCTGCCAGTTTTAAATAAATTGTCGCGGAAACCTTAACCCAGTCTACATGTCTACACTCGTCTCATTTTTAATGCAATGTGCTAGTAAGTAACTAAAATCCAACAAAATACGTGTATTCCTGCATCGAATTGTGCTCCGGTGTTTCCATCGAATATGTTTTAAAGACATAATTATCGATTTGACCAATTGTGATGTATTTTGCATCGATTTGTAGCCTATTTACGGACTGAAGCTACATCACAATGACCCATTCATATGCAAAAGTCTGTACCATTTAAAGCATAGCGTGTACAGCTTTAAGATATAGTACATGCCCTTTTTCATATATCGTCGTTAAGCAATAAGGATGATTAGAAATTTCTGTGGCAAAGGGCACATAGATTCTAACAAAGCGCTGCTCTGTTGATAATTATTAAATAGTAATCATACATCGTTATTGGTGACATGTTTAATTAAGAGACGAAACAAGTCATTTGATTATCTGTACCAAATGTACTGAGAAACCCTGTAGTATATTTGGAATGTAGGCAATAAGCACTGCAGGAAGTCATAAAAGTAATTAATTAGTTAAAATCGGATATATTAAACAGGAACTAATTATGCTAAGCTATAAAAAGGTATCCCAACCTACGTGATTAGTGTATACGTGAAGAAAATGCGTTCTAAAATAGCTTTTGTTAAGTCATTAGTATATATGCTATATATATATATATATATACTAGAAAAAAATGTAATGGAACCATGAAAAGGAACCGTATAACAAATCTACGTCTTACTAATACTGAAAAAGGGATCCATTAGAAGCAAGAATCACCAACACGAGAGACATTTAGAAGACTGTGTTTTCTTGAACCTGTTCATGGGAGGTAACACAATTTGCAGCACCTCTCACGCCCACTAGCACCGTTTGAGCGAAACATTATATTAACAATATGTTCTATCGAATCACTTCAACTGGGTTTTATTTTTATCTGAAATCACCGTGTGTGCTAGTCGAGTGACCAGTAGTTACCTTGTAATTTAATACTACAAGACCGTTGGGTTTATGTTACACCTGATGATTTTAGTTGAACTACAAAGCAGTGCCAATGCTTGATCAGTTTGCATATGTATACAATAAAATTCATTACCATTTATTACCATATTCAGCATATTGGAAGTTGCGGAACAACCAACTGTTTTCTAGAGCATTCACCCCATAACATATGTGCCTATATCAAGTGTGTGATTCACCAAAGTTCCCATTAAACCCACAGCCACGTGCAGTTACACTAACATTAGAGAGGACTTAAAACTTTGATTTTTAGACATTGCGTAATGTTAGGCGAATATAGTAAATTCAAGAATCGATTGGACCGCTTATGATGTATATAGCATAATTTATCTAATATTATAACGACATTGAAAACCAAACACATATAAAATCCCTCTAGATGTTAATAATTTGTCTCGTCCTCAATGATTGAATTTTTCATAACATATACTGTTTATGTCAAATAATATACCTGTCACTTTTAGGTTTTAAATTTGAAGATGGAATATTAAAAAACCGGCTAAAGACTTTCAGAAACTCGATAAGGAATATGTCTCCTTCCAAATATATCACAGTTTTGTTTTTGTTTAGTGTTATGCAATATAAAACATGTATGATTGTTAATGAGGTCGATACGTGTTTCTAAAGTGATTAATGACCTAGATACGTGGTTCTGAAGTACGGGGTAGAAATTACCTTCATTTCGTTTTATAAAACCACGTATTGACGGAATCACATTCCATATCGATTAGCACATAATATAATATCATGTTACTCCAATTATCAGAAATTCTGGCCACTTACTGATGTATATTGATAAACAAGAGGCTCAAGAGGGCCTGTGGACGCTCTACTGGCTAACATGGCTCTTATAATATCAATGAAGCGAGTGACTGCTATTTATGTTTTCTTAAAGGTTTGGAGCAAAAAACAGCTTTGTAACTAAATCAAGGGCCATAACTAAAGAATCTGGTAAAGTTTGGTAACGATCAGATTAAAAATGAAGGCCCTACCGTATTAACGAGACAAAATATAGCATTTTTAACTAAATCAAGAGCCATAACTCCTCTGTGACTGGTTTTCGAACTTGTCCGAGCTTTCATTGATATTAACAATCTCTGCAAGTTTGGTAAAGATCAAATAATAAATGAAGGTCCTAGAGTGTTCACAAGGCTTAATATGGCATTTTTCAGCAAAACAAGGGCCATAACTCCGTTGAAATTATTTCGATCTTGCCGGTTTTTGAACTTTTTCAAGCTTTCAAGACACTGGCAAAGTTAAGTAAAGATTCGATTAATATTGAAGGCCCTAGAGTGTTCATAAGGCAGAAAATAGCATTTTTCAGAAAAAAACAAGGGCCATAACTCCAGTGTTAATGATCCGATTTAGCTGGTTTTCAAACATGTTCGAGCTTTTATTGAAACTAACAATCTGTGCAAGTTTGGTAAAGATTAAATAATAAATGAAGGTGCTAGAGTGTTCATAAGGCAGAAAATGCCATTTTTCAGAAAAAACAAGGGCCATTGCTCTAGTGTTACTGGCCCAATTCAGCTGATTTTCGAACTTGTTCAAGCTATAATTGGTATTAACAGTCTGTGCAAGTTTGGTAACGATCAAATAATAAATAAAGGTGCTAGAGCGTTCACAAGTCAGAAAATAGAAATTTTCAGAAAAAACAAGGGCCATCACTCCGGTGTTATTATATCGATCTGGCTGGTTTTCGAACTTGTCCGAGCTTTCATTGATATTAACAATCTGTGCAAGTTTGGTAAAGATCATATAATAAATGAAGGTGCTAGCGTGTTCCCAAGGCAGAAAATGCCATTTTCCAGAAAAAACAAGGCCATAACTCTCGTGTTACTGACCCAATTCAGCTGATTTTTAAACTTGTTCAAGCTATAATTAGTATCAACAATCTGTGCAAGTTTTGTAACGATCAAATAATAAATGAAGGTGCTAGAGCGTTCACAAGGCAGAAAATAGCAATTTTCAGGAAAAACAAGGGCCATAACTCCGGTGTTACTGATCCGATTTGGCTAGTTTTCGAACTTGTCCGAGCTTTCATTGATATTAACAATTTGTGCATGTTTGGTAAAGATCAAACAATAAATGAAGGTGATAGAGCGTTCACAAGGCAGAAAATAGCAATTTTCAGAAAAAACAAGGGCCATAACTCAGGTGTTACTGATCTGATTTGGCTGGTTTTCGAACTTGTTCGAGCTTTCATTGATATTAACAATCTGTGCAAGTTTGGTAAAGATCAAATAATAAATGAAGGTGCTAGAGTGTTCACAAGGCTTAATATGGCATTTTTCAGCAAAACAAGGGCCATAACTCCGGTGAAATTATTCCGATCCGGCTGGTTTTCGAACTTGTCCGAGCTTTTATTGATATAAAGACACTGGCAAAGTTACGTAAAGATTCGATTAATAATGAAGGCCCTAGAGTGTTCACAAGGCAAAAGTTAACAGACGGACGGACGGACGGACGACGGAAGACGGACAACTCGCCATCCCATAAGCTCTGCTGGCCTTCAGCCAGTAGAGCTAAAAAGGATTACACTCCCTAAGCATTCATGCTTTATTTAGAGTCGCACAGTTATCAATAACCATGTTCACATGCAAGTCTTAACATGTTTACACTTTCCAATGGTGTTCGCAGAAGTTTGAATCGTACTCTATCGGTGCCAAAATGATGGCAAATTGACAAATCGGAGAACTGTAACATCATACATGAAAGTCTCAATGAAGTCAATAATATTCGTATGGACTTACTTAGCTTTATTGGCCTGAGTAAAAGAATATTGACCGAAAACGAAGTAAAGTGTCAGAATTAACTTTGTTTGTGCCAGTGTTGGCTGTAAAAAGTCTAGTATTGTTATGAATTATATATCTTTGTGAATGTTCGGGCTCATTACAGAACGTATATTACTTCTAAAATAACGGAATCGTTACGTTTCTCTCTTGTATGTGTTTATATCTATATTTAGTTGCATCTCCTTTCAGCATTTATTGACATTCCCACTAAAATCTATCTATAGCTGTGCGGCGGCTGTAAAAAGACTCACCAACTATGAATCAGAAGTATTATTATTTACTGGTACTCAGCAATCATCAAGCCTACTCATTCTGGCTTTAAAATAGAATACCGTTAAAGCCGTTGCTAGTGATCGTGAAAGGTGTGACATTTTTATATATGCACGGTCCTGCCGGTGTCACCAAATGTCATAGGGTTAGATAATTGTGTTGGGTTATCGGGGATCGAACCCGGAATCTACGGACTACCGTTCCGTTGCTCTACAGACTGAGCTAACCAGCCGGACATTGCTACATGTCGATACCTGTGAACCGAGGCATACTCCCACTACAAATTGGAATTTATCTCCGTCTTTCCAGCGAACGAGACATAAAAGGAACAGGGCTAGAGAAATGAGCAGGGAGACCGGGGATCAACAGCGGCACCGGCGGATTACTGTTATGTTGCTCTGTCTACTGAATTAACTGGCCGAGCAATCACGACGCACATAGTTATTTGGATTTTAGGTTTTGCTTTACTCCAAAGTTCGAGATTAACAAAATAGGTACACCAGTGGGTTCTTCTAATCGTATTTGGTTTTCATTACCAGGAATAACAGGTTTTCGTACTTACTTTTTTTGTTGGAAACCAACTGTGATGAACATCTTCTGAAAGTGGTTACTTTTTATTTTCACTGGATAAAGTTGTAGGCAAATTCAAGGTAGAACACAGTTGTATATTTACCCGTATATTAATGTCAGGAAACTAGCAATACAGCTTCTTATATTTACACCTTTTACTAAATAAATGCCAAATGGACTCGAATCGTTAGCGACTGTTCGATAATTTACGGACGCTAATATTTTGTGTACCATTATATAGCGCTAACATATCGATTTATCTAGTATTATGTGTAAATAAGGCATAATACCTTGTAAAAGTAGATATAAATATCTAACCGGAAAAGAAGCATTCAAGGACGACAGTCAAACCACAAACACACACAGAAATACATCATATCATTTCAGATTAGTGAATGAGATAAACCTCATTAATTGTCAAAAAAAAACAGAAATGTGCACGCCATATGTATGTATACTCCTATGTCGCCGTGTATGTTATGAAGGCAACATGTGTATTTATTTCCTTTAACAATAATTATATCATGTCTTTGACACTAATTTGGAAAGGAAACCCTCAGTTAACACGAGGCTTCTATATGTTTGAAAACACATGCGAGCCGATTCCAGTATGCCAAATGAATGCAGTTTTAATAGCAAAATAGTTGTTGTAGGGTTGCACACGATGCTCCACATGCTTTCGTGCTCAGACAGTGTGCAACTAATGTTATTATATAGGGGTTATTTAGCTGCTGGGATCGATAAAAGGAAATCCTTCACGAGAGGATAGCTATGTGGTTCTTTTCACGAACGAGCGTAAGCGAGTGATTGAAAAAAACAATACACACCTACCATCGGCTGAAGGATTTCCATATAATCGATCACAACAGTTAAATAGTCTATTTATTACAATTTTAATCAGATTTTAACCAGAATTATTCTCTTTATTTAGCGTTATCGGCGGATGACGTTGACGTCACCAATTGACATATTGACGTCATAACTCAACGTCGCAGTTAGTTATTTTTGTGTTCGGAGTTAGTTATTAATATTTAGTGAGTATGAATATTCTTTCACTGAGAAATCCCAATATTTCACCTATAGAAATGTAATAAAAATAACTTCCGCCGAGTCAGAGTCATACATCGTTACTCGCGTTTCAACTTAAAATACTGACACTTAAGAAATATGTTATGGAACTATAAATGTTGTCTTTCTCAACCACTAAAAGAAACTTCCACTGTTATTCATTTCAATATTTGGAGATCGCTGATGTATAGGTATCCGTGGTACATTCTCAAAAGAAATTGCTTTCTTACTTTAATTTTGAATAGGGGCTTACACTACTCCAGCCTTTAAAGTTCTGAGTATTGTTTAATCATCCTTAGGTTATGTTGCCTGCCTTTTAATTAATCTATTGAGCGTTACCTGTGATACGCAGGCTTCATAACCTCTGCTCCCAACTAAATTTCGTTTTGTTTATTTCGTCCATTGTTTTCTCGTTTAGGGCAAAGAAACTGGGACCATACGCCGCTGGTCATTGCATGGTGTGAACATACATCATTGAAGGTTCCATGTTCACCATCATATGCATTCGGGATGGCTCAACTTTTTGAACTTTTTAAATAGTGATTTCTGTTCAACCTGGTTTCACCACTGTTCATGAACAGTTTAAACCAAACCGAGACTGTAATATTTTTAGCATTTATCTTATTCGACGATTTCCAAATTTCTCTTTTCATGCTTTTTTTCTATCTCTCACTAAACAATTAATTCCTGCGCAAACGTTTTTTTTTCATGATTATTGTGAAACTATAGATATGAACAAAATGATCCTTTAACAATCACAGAGTCAACTTAATGGTAATCAACACACACAATGAGAAAAAAAAAAAACAATATTAAGGCCAATACCCAACACAACGATACTTGTAACAATACCCCTTCTTTCAAAGGTTCAAAGTAGATATAAACATCGAACAGGAAAAGTAGTATTCAAGAACGAAAGTCAACCACAAACACACACAGAAACAAAGAAAAACTTTAAAGATAAATAAAAGGCAAAATAAGACATCATAAACACAACAGGATTGACAATAGGGCTACCGCCTTGAAATGGTCAGTGGCGAAAAAAGCAGCTGGGTGTTTAAACCAGGTTCTAGGGTGCACCAAACCTCACACTTACCCTGATGCCATCCCAATGAACGGGACAGTGTAACTAAAGATATCCCAGCCAGGTTATAATCTGTAACAAACAAAGCAGTATAAATTAGCAAGATAAGTAAAACACATAAATGATCATGTATATATATATAATACAAGAAACGACAGCCTGGAACGCCACAAAGTAAATACTCAATGACTTGGCAGAAGCCAGAGAAACAAGAGAACAAACCGTACCGTGTACGACAAGACAAGATAAGAGACAAACAGCAAACGCTACCGTCCTAGAATGATTTAGGTAGACGTCATCATAGGGTACATACTCTGCCTCGTCATCGCACAAACAAGGAGTATTGGCGAACTGTAAATTGGTCAACCACTAAACATGCAGTAAGTTGAAAAATGATAGGGTCATAACCTTTTTTGATTAATGTTTAAACAAGTTTAATAAAGATTGTATGAAAATGATTATGACCATTGATCTGACGAAGTTTGTAAATCATATCACCATAGAAGTCAGGTTGAGCTAGTCCTTTTGGCAAAAGAGACAAAAAACAACTGAAAGTTCCTTATGATAGATAGTGTTAACCATAATAGAAAAGAAAGGATTGTCAATGTACAATATGTCATCAAAGTACCGAGAGGTGTCATTAAATGCTTTAATTACATCTGCCTGAGTATCGGATGAAAGTCTCAACATTAAATCTCTTTCATAGCAATACGAGAACAAATCTGCGACAAGAGGTGCACAGTTCGTACCCATAGGAATACCAACAGTTTGTCTATAAACGATAGATCTATATCTGACGAAAATATTATCTAATAGGAAAATGAGTGCTTCACAATCTTTTTGGTAGGTCCACATAGTGTAATTGTCTAAACTGCCGTTAGTAAAAAACGCTTTAGTATCGTTACAGGCCACAAATGTACCTTGTTCTCTAGCGAACGTTTTTTGAATAAGAGCAATAACTTGTGTTTGATAAGGTGTAAGGCTGTATATAGTGTAGACTCATAAAGACGTATTTCTTTATATGCGATACATAGCAGCATAGTGTAATATATATGTTGTGAACCATTAATGTGCAGTGCCAACGATCAAGGCATTTTTAGCAGAAAATAAACGTCAATTTACGACACGTAGACACATAAATATGTAATACTGTCCATAAAGGAAGCACATCATTCTAAATATGGAAAATATTAGTTACTTCGTGTTAAGTGAGTTTTTCAATTAAGTTAACTTATGTTAAATATATCAATGGATTGATCCAGGATTAAAGAATGTAATTTCGCTATCAAACACATTGTATTCACTTTTAGTGGAGAGGTGTTAAATCATTATCATTGGAGACACAATTCCATTTTGATAAATGTGCAACATGTGAATGTTCACTGCCTCGAGGGATGCGTCCACCCTGGATCCAAGGTAGCTTTCAACATAATCATGTTTAAAGTATTGCTTTCAAAGAACATGTGATGCATTAACTAACATGTTTTAATATGAGACGCTAGGCAAAACAATACACTCAAGTTACTCCACAACGGATTTAAGGCAAATTGGAGGTTGTTTTGATGTTTGGTAGGCGCCTAAACGGTTTCCATTTCATTGAAGATTTATGAAACGACATCGGAATTATTTTAACATGTACGAGCCTTGTCGAGTTAAAATTAAAAATAATTTATAGCTAGTTTTATGAATCGTATATGGTGTGGGGGCGAGACTTAGATCCCTTAATCACATCACATAAATGTGATAGATCTGTATGCAAAACAAATTATTCAAATGGACATACAACCGCCATGGAGCTAGACAAACTTAGTGACAAAACGCCACAAAATCATGTTATTTAGCGTTAAACATCATGTGCCTACATAACGTCATGTCATAACAAAGTGTTCGTGTTGTATATGTTTTTTTAGAATTACAAACTGATTTGAATACATGTAATTGTTTAGGATGCGTTATTTGGTAAATAAATGGTAATGTCCTAGATATTGATGTATTTATAATAAATAAAATACTTGCAGTTAAAAAAGTGTCGTCGTGTTACTGTTGTATTGAACCTAATCGTTCCAGGTTGTATTACACATGTATACCTACAAAATAAAATTAAATGGGTGTTTGGCACGGCTAACAATGGACCTTATGTGATGACTGCGAATTTGACATTTAGTACCTATAAAACATTAACTATTAATAGGTTTTGGCAGAGTAAAATAAATATTATGCAAATCAACCGAAAATGAAAATTAACGGGAAACACTCGTTATTTATAAATTATTTCTCAAAAATATCCGTAGTTTGTAGTCAATGATCTATTACAGCGCTATTGTAATCATCTGTTGTTTAATATTTAAGCAGATCAGGAAGCGTTGAAAAAAAAATATCTTAAATAATTAACAAACATTAACATGCGTTTAACAATTACGGTTTATGCGTTTCATGCTCAGTTCAGGTGATCAATGTGATGTCACTGTTTGTGGTTCATCAACAATTATCAGGCATTTCACTCTTAACCTTGACTATTTTCTTTCAGATAATTGTAAACTAGTGTGAGAAAGGCTTGGTGCAGTGGATGGATACATGTAGCACGGTGGACTTGTCACCTTGGGGATACCGGTTACACACACATGCACCACAGAGTTTCTTGGTCAAGACAAATTCCCATAGCCCATGGGATGGACGTTAACCAGACTGTCCAGTGTATTGGAATATCTCGTCTGTTAAAGAAAAATATGAATCTATCCGCCAGTGAAAAAAGGGCTAGTTCCCGGATTCCTATGTATCATTCCACTTTCTCTGGCACGGCTCTAAATAACATATACCTAATTTGATGAACCATTAAATACATTCAGTTAAAGCGAGGCCACTATAAAGTAGTATGTAGAAACCGATATTATGGGTTTACGTAATTTAATCTATGATATGTGGGTCTTAAGATGTAAATTAGACTTTACTGTTTACAAATGCATATATTCACCACTCTTCATTATTTTTTTCCATGTAAAAAACATGTGAATCCGCGCTAAAAGAAAACATAATACATACATAGCTTAATCTGTTCAACTTATCAAACATATGTCATGTAAAGTAAATTCGTTTATGTATTCACGTTAGAAGTACATTGAAGAACAATACTATGCATGCATTAGCTATATTGTTGTAGAAAAAATATAGAAACGTTAAATTCTTCCCAGACTGTTAAATTCCCTTGCAATTGACAGTATGAAGCATATTGCACCTGCACAAATACAGATATATTCCTGTTTTCAATCACATAAGACAAGCTATATCATATTCATGATTGTAGACATGTATCGATATGGCCGAGTGTTTTACTTACAGAAAACAAAATTGGCGGATGTCTTACAATTTCATTAGTGGTATAAATATATTCAAAAGTGAAAGTACACGTCACACAAACTTCACGTCAAGTCAATTATAGTTTTCTGTTCTTTTTCATTGAAGTAATTAATTAATTTATGAAGTTCACGTGGCATTGACTACTAAATTATGTATATTAATATATAAGTGTGTTTCATTCTGTAAATTATGTTCTTGCATTTTGGTTGGTCAAAGCACGAAGACTTTCTGACGATTGTTTTTCATTTGGTGACTAGTGTATCAAAACAAAACAAAATGGCGGAACGTTAGCTAAACCTCCAACTGGTTTGTTCTATGAAACCTTTTTTCTGTGTCTTTATTGCTGTGTGTTGAAACTGATATCAGTAACAATAATGCTTCGTTATTGCTGTTTCTTCTTACTGGGTGACTGAAAAGACGAGGATACGATTCTTGAAATTAACGTTATGTTTCAATGGTACAATCAGACGTTTGTAATATACCATCAAATAATGACGAGATTGTTTGTCATACCTAACTTCATATTTTTACCAGAATTGCCATTTCGAACGGAAAATCATGACGAGATATATATCATACATAACGCTAAATTGTATCATGAGTTATGTAAATGAATATACTAAAATGATTGTATAAAAGTGTTTGTGAAATAGTGAGATTTATCGATATTCTTCTAGCTAAACATGAAGCTTCCGTATATCACCTAATTCTGTAATTTACCTACGAAACACCACGAAAGTGTGAAAGTCAGCGACATATGCCAGACAATGCCCAAGTCAAGTTTTAGGTTTTAATTTAGTGTGATTACAATTCTTTGATATACGATTATCAATTGTTTCTCAGTACCTTCGCTATTGGTGCTTTCTTCCATTGATGTTATTGCTGGGTTGTATTTGTTCTTTCTGTTGTATTCTGTTTTCTTGTTGACCCTGTCATTTCTTTCCGAAGTTGTTTGTTGATTGTTGCAATTTTAATTTAGGGATACAACTTGTTCCTTTTTGACATCAACTGGGAGTTGATTCTAAGCAAAGGTTTTAAGTCCACCATTGACAGAATACAGTCACTTCAACAAGTATTACAACGCAAAGGTGATTTAAAAATTACGTCACAGACCAAGCACATTCAGAAAACAAGCACATCACAAACAAATAAGGGTTGACAACAGGGGTACCGACTTGGTAGGGTCAGTGACAAAAGGGACAACAGGCGAATTTAAACCGATTCAAGGTACACCAAACTTCAATATTACACTCTCATCATCCCTAAACAACAGGACAGTGCAAATAAAAAAAATACCCACCGAGTTAACCCCTTACATTTGAAAAAGCGTCGATAGGTGTTATAAGAAAAAACACAGAAATGTTCATGTATATAATATATCAAAAAATATGTTAAATATGTCTGAAGTCAGAGCATCAATTGGAAAACCGTTAAGGGCAAGGCAAAACGGAGTGTAGGATATCAATCGATTTCCGCTTTGAACGATTTAGCAACACGTTGTCATAGAGTCCAACGCCCGTCCGGTCGTTGCACATTGAAAGAGGAAAGCATAATTGCAAACTGTAGAAGGGTCTACAACTAAGCATGTAGTGCGCCGCAGAATATTTCGTTCGCAACCTCGGTTTATACAATTTCTAATAAGTTTAATAAGTAACTCATGAAATGTATCTCGACCGATAATCTTCCTACGTTTGTAAATCACATCTACATAAAACACGGTTTGTGATAAACCTTTCGCAGAAGTATTTTAAGATTGTCATTTGCTATTATATTTGTCTAACACCACCTTTGATACCGATTTTGTATTGTTGACTTAGTAATTGATAGTTGATAGCAATAGCAGTGATAAATAGGTTGATGTTACTCCTACTACCTACGTATTGACGGAAAATCTGAACGGATTTAACGTTTATTTTGCCGTGTTAAAAGCAGAATTGATCTCTCAAAATGTGGATAATATAATTTATAGCCTGAATAGTGCAAATTTGCTAGTAAATTTAATTTGACATTTGGATTATGATTTGATTGAACTGACGCATGCTTTTGAGATATTGATATTATAGCTGTTTGATAATGTGTTGATAGATTTAAGGAATAATTTATTTTACCAAGGTGGAAACCTTTATTTATCCTATATATGTATATATATACATCAATAAAACGTATGCAGATATTACAAAAAATTAAAACCTAATTTGTGCTGTGCTGCAAACGTAAATCGTCTCACCGTATCACTGTTGATAACTGTAAATCCCATAGGGATTGTATGACTTAGATTCAGTTTTATCCTTGAACAAAGGTGTTACTGATACCATGTTGAAGGCTGTGTGTTTACGGGCATTTAGTTCCAGTTTAATAGGAAGTTTCTTTACTTTAGACAATAAGACAAGTTCTTGGCCCCTGCTAACCGTCCGTAAGTTATCGCATATTATTTTTACGGATATTTTTTATCTCCAATAATTACTTATTGGTCCTGATGTTGATATTAAAAGAATGGTATAACATTCCAATTTACAGATGAGTCTTTTAATGAAAAAGCTTAAAATAGATTGTATATCTCTTCGGTTACACTCTGCGTCACCAAAACAAATGTCACTTAATAATATCGTTCGCTCTAAATTCCAAACCATATGTATGCCTGAAACCTTTAAATTATCATTCTATGCAACCTATGTCCATGCTTTTTTTCAATAATTGTACACCAGTTTCAAAAATGAATCAAACGTTTCAATAACTCTTCTTCGATCACCTATTTTAAGTATTTTAAATATTACGTACAGTCTCCTTCAGAAATCGTTTAGTTCAAGCAAGACGCAATGTGCTTCCCTCTAATAGTAAGTGCAATGCAAAGAGGTGCAGCTTTTGGAATTATCTATCTTGAAATGAAATCAGCTGTAGAATGGTTATTGTATGGCTTGCATCTATGGTGTACGATCAGGGTTTAAAGCACCTGTTCAGGTGCGTCTGTAAAACTTTCTAAATTTGGCTGTAACACATACAGCTGCATCTATACATTCTACAGACGCACCTGTACAATATACAGACGCATATGTAAAACACAGATGCCTCTAAAACATGAACAAGTGCATCCGTATTTTTTTTACAGCCGCATCAACTGTCGATTGAAGTATATTCATGTCTTTAATGTTTCAACTTGAAATTCACCACGGTGTTGTACATGTATATGATATGTTGGACAAACGGGTCGAATTTTAAAACAACTACCGAACAGGAGTAATTCGATATCGTGAACATAATTAGAATCCCAGTAATCGTAAAACGTAACAAGGCATTAGAAATACAAAAAGTTCAAGTGTTTAAATTGAAGCAGTAATGACACCTCTTGGTATCGGAATAATATCTTGAAAATGGACAATTCTTTCTTTTCTACTGTGGTTTACTACTATCTATTAAACATAAAATCAAATCAAGTCTGCGACAAGGGGTGCATAGTTCGTACCTATAGGGATACCAACATTTGGTCTATAAACGGTTTTTCCATACCTGACGAAAATATTTTCTAATAGGAAGATGATTGCTTCACAAACTTCTTGGCAAGTCCACATAGTGTATTTGTCTAAACTGAAGTGAGTAAAAAACGATTAAGTATTTTTACAGGCCAAAAATGTAGTATTTTTCCTAGCGAATGTTTTTTGAATAAGAGCAATAAGCTTGTCTTGCATAAGGTGGTGTGGTAAGGTTGTATATAGTGTAGAGAAATCATAAGTGCTAATAGGTGAAACTTGACGTTTATTATAAATTTCATCAAGAACGTCTCCTGATATTTTATAGACCAAAACAAATTACTATATCCCAGAGTTTTCATAAGCTTTATCACAATATTGTTTAACGGGATCTTTAACGGCAGTAAGACAAGACGTTAAACGTTTGGAGATGTTTGTGGTGGTGCAGGCACTAGAATTAGAAATAAAGCGGGCCTTATACAGAATGTTATGTTATATAGGAATCAATAGTACAAAGTTGGCAGTTTGTTCTGCTTTTTGTCAATCCCAGCCTTGAAATTAGTGCACCGAGTGATATGTGTGGAAACAACATCATCCTCAGTAGAATTAACTGGAGTATACGAATTAGTGCTACCTAGGTCAAACAAATAATTACATCATTAGCTGCTTTATCAGCAGGAACTAAAACAAATTTATTATGAAATATTTCAATTCCCAAAGGAAAACTAGGTCTCGCGGGAAGTAAAGAGGAGTTAGCATTATTAAAGTTAATACGAGTATCTTTAATTTAAAAAATAGACTTTTTCCTAGTAGAAAGAGATTTAGGGTTCGCATGTTCTCTACGATACAATTTTGTACTATAATCGTCAACGGATTGGGCGATCTGACAGGCATTAAAATAGATAGTTGAAGGTAATCTATACTTAGGACCTTTCGAAAACAGATGCCAAATACCTTCATCAACAATATCAAAATCTTAGATATGACATGACCTGCTGGCGCATAGCAAAATTTTGATGTGTTACATTCACATACCTTTGGAGTGTTATTTAATATATCAAGGTCAGAATCTATTTTGTTGTGGTTGAAAATAATATGTCTAATAGGTTTTTTATACTTATAACAAATAACAAGACTTTCTGAATTTTGAAATATTTAGTGGTAGAATCAACTACATCCTTATCTCGAAAAATACTAGGCATGTCAATGAAATCAATACCTTTATTAAGATACAGTATTTTTAGAAAATGCCTGACGTGATCAGACTCTTTGTCAATATGGTGTGTACATGTAGTTTTGAATTATGGAAGCAGTGATATACAAGGAATCTGTACGAATGAATATTTAGTCTGCTTCCTCGTCGATCAATTAAATGTTAATGTATTATTTAGAACATATGCAGTCACTTGCTCGATGCATATCGTTCGTGTTATTCAGTTATTATTCTGTTTCTGGTCAAAACAAGAATCAATGACGGCAATTAAATGTAATTCCACTAGAGAACTACGTCAACTCGACCAGAGTTAATGAATGAATAATGTCAGTTAATGAAGCAACGAAAATAACGTGATGAATTGAAAAATATTTTTATCAACATTTGGAGTCTGTGCGTTGCTGTCCTATTAGGATTATATTACTTACTAACATGAGGTGTTCAACTTATAACGTTACACTTTTATTTTTCAGCGGAAATGGTTATCATAAAACATGCGTGATTTAATGTTGTGAAACTGTTATTTAGAACATATGAATTTTAAAACAATCTAAAAAAAATAAAAAATATAAAAAGATCGGACAGGGAAAGTAGCATTCAAGGAGGACAGTCAACCACAGAAACAAACACGCAGACAGACAAACAAGAAGGCTAAAGAAATAATAAATGCAAACGACATCGCAAACACAAAAGGGTCGACAAGTTCACGCGGTTCGCTTTAAATTACATTTTGAATTAGGTACCCACTAGTTTCCAATTGTAAACCTATGTGTTATTATTGCCGTAGAGTTTTACCTTACCTTAAACGAAAGAGTGTCACTAAATGCATGTCGTAATTGTTTAAAACTTACGATATTTAAATATGATCGTATGTTTTATTTTCAGTCAAAAATGTAAATGTTGAATTAAAAGTTCGAATTTTATCGAAATTTTAAAAAAATGACAAATTATAGGACAGTTTGCTAGTATGTTACCGATGATTTGATAAATTTATCAAAACAAGCATTTTATTCATATTTTATGAGACAAAAAAATGAAATGTTATTGTTGCTTTTGGTCAAAGTTTATATTGTTTTCATCATTGTTTACAAGTGTTCGTGTTTTTCCCCTAAATCTTCAGTTATATATTTTGTTCATTTCCTTTCTTATAAGAAAGTAACGAAACTTATTTTTTCATAGAGCAGGACATCATAAAAATGCCTGCAATTGATGTTTCGAACTAGAAGTTTTTATATATTTAATAATTTTCAAAGATTTACTTCAGGTTAATTTTCGCTGAAATCGTGAAAACCGACAAATAGAAAAAAATACATATTCAATTTTTTTTTACGTTCACACATGGACATGAAAGACTACTATTACCTTAAACGACACATTACAAGCATTTGTTTTTAAATTTGTTTTGTCGTTACGTATTATAATTGAATTCTTTACCATTTACACGGATGCAGGAAAATTAGGAATAACATAGTAGTTCATGTCATAATGTTTTATATTGAAAGACATTAGACTTGACATTAAAATGAACATATTCGGCGAGAATGTCAAGATGTTTGAATCAGGTACAAAATGAAAGTGTATCGTTATAAGTTATAAGTTGAACACCTCTCGTATATGGAGATAAGTAACAATATCATAATTAAAATCATCTCTTTTGTCATATACTACTTCACCATGTTCATATATTTTGTTAACTACTTCACCATTTTCAATATAGAGATGTATATCGAGACAATAAGCGTTAGTATCAAACATGTTAGCTTTGTTAAATTGAAGTTCTTTAGGATATATATTATTAACCATAGTAGAAAAGAAAGGGTGGTCAATGTTCAATATATTCAATATGTCATCCAGATACCGAGAGGTGTCATTAAAGGCCTCAATAACATCTGTCTGGGTATCTGATGAAAGACTCAACATGAAATCTGTTTCATAGCAATATAAAAAACAAATCTGAGACAAGGGTTGCCCAGCAGTTCGTACCCATGGGGATACCAACAATTTGTCTATAAACGGTTCCATACCTGACGAAAATAATATCTTATAGGACGATGAGTGCTTCACAAACTTCTTGTCATAGTGTAATTGTCTAAACCGTCGTTTGTAAAAAACGCCTTGATATTATTACAGACCAAACATGTAGTTTTTTAGCGAAAGTTTGAATAAGAGCAATACGATTGTGTTTGATAAGGTGATATGGTATGGTTGTATATAGTGTAGAGAAATCATAAGTGCTTAAAGATGAAACGTGACGTTTAATACAAATGTTATCAAGACCGTCTCCTGATTTTTTAATAGACCAAAATAAATTAATCCGAGAGTTTTCATAAGTTTTAGCACAATATTGTTTAACGTGATCTTCAACGTCAGTAAGACAAGAAAGAAATATAAAAAGATCGGACTTGGAAAGTAGCATTCAAGGAGGAAAGTCAACCACAAAACACAGAAACAAACACGCAAACAGACAAACAAGAAGGCAAAAGCAATTAAAAAGCAAACAACATCACAAACACAAAAGGGTTGACAATAGGGCTACCGCCTTGGAACGGTCAGTGGCAAAGTAGGCCACTGGGAGTTTTAACCGGTTCTAGGGTTCACCAAACCTCACACTTATCCTACTGTCATCCCATTAACAAGTTAAACGTTTGGAGATGTTTGTGGTGTGCAGGCACGAGAATTAGAAATAGAGCGGGCCTTATATGGATATTTTATGTTATATAGGAATCCGGTACAAATTAACCCGTTGGCAGTTTGTTTTGCTTTTCGTCTACCCCAGCCTTGAAAGTAGTGTACCGAGTGATATCTGTGGAAACAACATCATCCTCAGTAGAGTGTACTGGAGTATATGAATTAGTGCTACCGAGTTCCAGAGATGAAACATTGACGTA
This sequence comes from Cyrtodaria siliqua, assembly GCA_037043455.1. Classification (NCBI taxonomy): domain Eukaryota; kingdom Metazoa; phylum Mollusca; class Bivalvia; order Adapedonta; family Hiatellidae; genus Cyrtodaria; species Cyrtodaria siliqua. Next base: position 543,081 of record JAWPHD010000054.1, read on the forward strand.
ATACAGGCGTCAAATAATAATTACATTATTAGCTGCTTTGTCAGCAGGATTTAAAACAAATTTAGTTAATAATAGAAGTATTTGAAACAGTTGATATGATTTGTTAATAATATAAATGTTTGAAACAGTTGATATGATTTGTTAATAATAGAGTCTTTAGAAACTGATTGATCTGATTTGTTAATAATAGAAGTCAGTTGATCTGATTTGTTAATAATAGATGTATTTGAAACAGGCTGATCTTATTTATTAATACAATAGTGTCTAACAACGGATTGGTTTAATTTGTTAATAACAGATGTATTTGAAACAGATTGATCAAACTTGTTAATAATAGAAGTCTTTGAAACAGTTGATATGATTTGTTATTAATAGAAGTCTTTAGAAACAGATTGATCTTTTTTGTTAATACAATAGTATCTAACAACTGATTGATCTTATTTGATAATAATAGAAGTATTTGAAAGAGTTGATCTCCTTTGCTAGTATTATACGTCTTTTGAAACAGATTGATCTGATTTGTTAATACAATAGTATCTAACACTGATTGATCTTATTTATTTATAATAGAAGTATTTGAAACTGTTGATATGATTTGTTAATAATAGATGTATTTGAAAGAGTTGATCTCCTTTATTAATACAATAGTATCTAACAACTGAGCGATCACCTTTTGTTAATAATAGAAGTATTTGAAATAGATTTATCTGATTTGTTAATAATAAAAGTATTTAAAACTTTTGATATGACTTGTTAATAATAGAAGTCTTTGAAACAGATTGAGAAGTTTTTGAAACAGTTGATCTCCTTTATTAATATTAGAGTCTTTGAGACAGATTGATCTCCTTTGTTAGTATTAGAAGTCTTTTGAAACAGATTGATCAACTGATTTAATACAATAGTATCTAACAACTGGTTGATCTCCTTTGTTAATATTAAAGTCTTTGAAACAGTTGATATGATTTGTTAGTATTAGAGTCTTTGAAACAGATTGATCTGATTTGTTAATACCATAGTATCTAACAATTGATTGATCTGATTTGTTAATACAATAGTATATAACAACATATTGATTTCCTTTATTAATAATAGAAGTCTTTAGAAACAGATTGATCTTCTTTATTAATAATAGAAGTCTTAGAAACTGATTGATCTGATTTGTTAATAATATAATAGTATATAACAACATATTGATCTCCTTTATTAATAATAGAAGTCTTTAGAAACAGATTGATCTCCTTTATTAATAAGAGAAGTATTTGAAACAGATTGATCAACTGATGTAATACAGTAGTATCTAACAACTGGTTGATCTCCTTTGTTAATATTAAAGTTTTTGAAACAGTTGATATGATTTGTTAGTATTAGAGTCTTTGAAACAGATTGATCTGATTTGTTAATACAATAGTATCTAACAACTGGTTGATCAACTGATTTATTTTAAGAGTCGTTAGAAACAGACTGGTCGATTGATTTAGTACTAGAGTCTTTAAAACAGTTGATCTCCTTTATTAATACAATATTATCTAACAACTGATTGATCTGATTTGTTAGTAATAGAAGTCTGTGTAACAGCTGATCTTATTTGTTAATACAGTAGTATCTAATGAATGAATGAATGGTGTTTTATGGCACGTCGACACATAAATAGGTCATAGTGTGCCCAAAAACTGATGAAAGATGAAGAAATGAAGGATTAATTAAAAATTAATGTAAATATATAAAGATAAAACTATTTACAAATACGGGATGATATGGTAGTAATATAAGCTATATATGCAAATCAACAAATGCCCGAAAACGGGTATATAAAGAAGTAAATATATACAAGGACATATTATAATGATTTATATAGTCTGACTTCCTTCAGCATGTTCAGGAAATCTAAAACAAGACTAAAATATATAGTATTAAATAACTCGGTCATAGTATTAACATTGTAGTACCTTTGACGCATAGGATCAAAGTCTACCCATTCCAACAAGATGTGTTTGACCGTTAACGGTGCAAAGCAGGGTATACATTCTGGTAATTGCAATATTATCTAACAACTGATTGATCTTATTTATTAATGTATTGCACCTAACAGCATATTGATCTTATTTGTTAATAATAAAAGTATTTGAAACATTTGATCTCCTTTATTAATAATAGAAGTATTTGAAATAGTTGATATGATTTGTTAATACAATAGTATCTAACAACAAATTGCTCTGATTTGTTAACACTCGAAGTATTTGAAACATATTGATCTCTTTTGTTAATATTAAAGTCTTTAGAAACAGATTGATCTGCTTTGTTAATAATAGAAGTATCTAACAACTAATTGATCGTATGTATTAATACAATATTATCTAACAACTGATTGATCTGATTTGTTAATAATGTAAGTATTTGAAACAGTCGATATGATTAGTTAATAATAGAAGTATTTGAAACAGTTGATCTCTTTATTATCACAAGAGTCTTTTAAACTGGTTGATCTCTTTATTAGCATCAGGGACTTTTAAAACTGGTTGATCTCTTTATTATCACAAGAGTCTTTTAAAACTGCTGATCTCCATTATTAATACAATAGTATATAACAACAGATTGATCTGATATTTTGTTAATAATAGAAGTATTTGAAACAGTTGATCTCATTTATTTATAATACAAGTCTTTTGAAACTAATTGATCCTATTTATTTATAATAGAAATCTTTGAAACAGCTGATATGATTAACTAATTGATCCTATTTATTTATAATAGAAATCTTTGAAACAGCTGATATGATTTGTTAATAATAGAAGTCTTTGAAACTGATTGATCTGATTTATTAGTAATAGAAGTCTTTAGAAACAGTTGATCTGATTTGTTAATACAATAGTATCTAACAACTGATTGATCTTATTTATTAATAATAGAGTCTTTGAAACAGATTGATCTGATTAGTTAATAATAGAAGTATTTGAAACAGATGACATGACTTGTTAATAGTAGAAGTCTTTAGAAACAGATTGATCAGATTTGTTAATAATAGAAGTCTTTGAAACAGCTGATCTGATTTGTTAATAATAGCAGTCTTTAGAAACTGATGATCTTCCTTGTTAATAATAGAGTATTTGAAACAGTTGATCTCATTTCTTTATCATAAGAGTCTTTTAAAACTGGTTGAACTATTTATTATCACAAGAGACTTTAGAAACTGTTGATCAAATTATTTATTTTAAGAGTCTTTAGAAACAGTTGATCACCTTTATTTATACTAGAACTATTTGAAACAACTGATGCGATTTGTTGATAATAGAAGTCTTTGTAACAGATTGATCAACTGATTTAATATAATAGTCTCTAACAATTGATTGACCAACTGATGTAATACTAGAGTCTTTTGAAACAGATTGATCAACTGATTTAATATAATAGTCTCTAACAATTGATTGACCAACTGATGTAATAATAGAGTCTTTTGAAACAGATTGATCAACTGATTTAATTCTAATGTCTTTTGGTAAAATTGATATGCTTTGTTAATAATAGAAGTAATTGAAACAATTGTCTCCATTATTAATACAATAGTATCTGACAACTGATTGATCTGATTTGTTAATAATACAAGTAATTGAAACAATTGTCTCCATTATTAATACAAAAGTATCTGACAACTGATTGATCTGATTTGTTAATAATAGAAGTATTTGAAACAATTGATATCCTTTATTAATACAATAGTATCTGACAACTGATTGATCTGAGAGAACATGCGTACCCAAATTCGCTTTCAACTTGGAAAAAGTCAATTCTTAAAATTATAGATACACGTATTAACTTTTATAATGCTAACCCCTCTTTACTACCTCCGAGACCTAGGTTTTCCTTTCGTAATTTAAAATCGGGAATTCAGGAATTTCATAATAAATTTGTTTTAGTTCCTGCAGATAAAGCAGCTAATAATGCAATTATTGTTTGACGCCTACATTACGTCAATGTTTAATCTCTGGAACTCGGCAGCACCAATTCGTATACTCCAGTTAATTCTACTAAGGATGATGTTGTTTCCGCACATATCACTCGGTGCTCTACTTTCAAGGCTGGTGTAAACGATCAGCAAAATAAACTGCCTACCATGTACTGGATTCCTAAATTACATAAAAATCCGTATAAGGCTCGCTTTATTTCTAATTCTAGTGCCTGCACCACAACAAACATCTCCAAACATTTAACTTCTTGTCTTACTGCCGTTAAAGATCAGGTTAAACTATATTGTGATAAAACCTATGAAAACTCTGGGATTAATTTATTTTGGTCTATAAAAAATTCAGGAGACGTTCTCGATAAAATTTCAATAAAGGTCAAGTTTCATCAATAAGTACTTATGACTTCTCTACACTATATATACAACCTTACCACATCATCTTATTAAAGACAAGCTAATTTCTCTTATTCAAAAAACATTCGCTTGAGAAAAAACTACATTTTTGGCATGTAATAATATTAAATCGTATTTTACTAACGGCAATTTGACAATTATACTATGTGCACTTGCTATGAAGTTTGTGAAGCACTCATCTTCCTATTAGATAATATTTTCGTCAGGTATGGTACCACCGTTTATAGACAAATTGTCGGTATCCCTATGGGTACGAACTATGCACCACTTGTCGCAGATTTGTTTTTATTTTGCTATGAAAGGGATTTCATGTTGAGTTTTCACCAGATACCCAGGCAGATGTTATTGAAGCTTTTATTGACACCTCTCGGCATCTGGATGTCATACTGAACATTGACAACCCTTTCCTTCCAACTATGGTTGATAATATTTATCCTAAAGAACTTCAGCTTAATAAAGCTAATATATCTGATAATAACGCTTCTTTTCTTGATTTAGATCTCTCGATTGAAAATGGTGAAATAATTAGTAAAAATCTATGACAAGAGAGATAATTTTAATTTTGACATTGTTAATGACCCCCACATGGATGGGGATGTTCCCCGAGCAACTTCTTATGGGGTGTATGTGTCTGAACTTATTCGTTTTTCAAGAGCTTGTACTCGCGTTGAGGACTTTAATATTCGTAATCTTTTTATACCTAAAAAGTCACTCAATCAGGGTTACCGTTACCATAAACTTCGTAAAACCTTTGAAAAATTGTAATATCGTAACCCTGATCTTCCTTCCAAATATAAAAATAATTTAAGGACTCTTCTGCGACAAGGACTATCACAACCTGACTTCTATGGTGATGTGATTTAAAAACTTCGTAAGATTCTTGGTCATGATCACTTTCATACTATCTTTGTTAAACTTGTTAAAAAGTTTATCAAAACAGGTTATGACCCTAACATTTTGCAACGTACTGCATGCTTGGTGGTGGACCCTTTTACAGTTCGCCACTATGCTTTCCTCTTTAATTGTACGATGACCGGACAGGCTGTGGACCCTATAATGACACCTACCTAAAGCCCATACGCGTACAGAAATGACTGATAAATTACACTCAGGGAAAAAGGTGTTAATGATTGGAGATTCTATACTGCATGGAGTGAATGTTAAGGGTCTTAAAAACAACGTACACAAACATTCCGTGTCAGGTGCAACAATAAACACGCTAATTAGAGACATTGAGATGTATGATCTGACTCAATTCCACACAGTCATTATATATATAGGCGGGAATGACCTGTCCAGGACTACAGACTTTGAGTTGATAGAAGAAAAGTATGACCAGCTAATTGCGCTAATAAAAGCCGGAAATGAAGAGTGCAAACTTATTTTAAGTAAAATTGCCCCAAGAGGAGATGTGGATGTCAATCCAATTAACAAGATCATAGAGCGACTTTCTATTCATCATACAACTGAAATTGTAGACTGTATCAGATCATTCCATGATCAAAACGGTAAATTGTTGATGCGCTATCTAAATGAACATGACACTAATCACCTATCTCGGCCAGGCACTAAGCGCTTACTTTCGACTTTTCACACGTCTACACCGATCGTTGAAGATTACACCAAATGTGTGTTCCCAGACAAACAAAACTTTTTTGGGCACCAATCTAATCGGCAATATAGACGACACCCATTCAGGGGACAGCGTCACCACAATAGATGCATGAATTGCGACGAATCTAGCCATGCGACAGAGGACTGTCGGCACAGGGCTCCTGTCAAGTGTTGGGGGTGCGGGCTCGTGGGACATAAACAGGATCGATGTTGGAACTAGGATGATGGCAATGAAGCCGAACATTATATTCCAAATGTATTTGTTCATGAAAATAGTTTTAAATCATATATGCACACTTTGCCAAGAAATTGAGTGTAATTGTGACAATTTTCCAAATGTTTATGAAAACTCTAACGCTACTATCTTAAATATTTCGGAACACATAAATTTAACTAATTTAGGATTAAATAATAAAAAAGATTTAACCATCGGTCATTTAAACGTAGCTGGACTGTCTTCTAAATTTGATGAATTACAATTAATGCTAACATCTAAGAAAAACAAAATAGATATAATGGGTATAAGTGAAACGAAATTCAATGAAAACCATAAAACTGAAACATTTCATATAGATGGATATCAAGTACCTTTTCGTCGCGACCGTTTATTCAATGGCGGTGGAGGTTTGGCAGTATATGTAAAACAAAACGTAAATTGCATACGACGATTAGATTTAGAAGGAGATGATATAGAAATAATTTGGTTAGAAATTATGCCAACTAAATGTAAATCTTTTTTAATTGGTTCTCTTTACAGGCATCCAGAATCTAAAGTTGCATGGAAAGAAATATGTGACACTCATATAGAAAAGGTTCAACTTGAAGAAAAAGAAATATCAATTTTAGGCGATATAAATCGAGATTTATTAAATTCCAAAATAAATGATGAATGGTCTAGCTATATTTTATCACTAGGATTAAAACAGTTAATTAAGCAGCCGACGCGTGAATGTTCAACTTCAAAAACTTTAATAGACCACATTTATACTAATTGTGATCAAAATATATGTAATGTAAGCGTGCCCAAAATAGGAATTAGCGATCATTATCCGATCCTATGTACAAGAAAGTTAAATTATAAAGAAAGAAATCAATTCACATAATTTTATAAAATACAGATCATTTAGGTCATTTTCAGAGGAGTCATTTTTATCAGATCTTATCAGCATCCCCTGGGGTAATCTAAACAACACTGATACTAATGAAGTACTTCACACTTGGGTGTCTAATTCTTCAAGTGTTGTAGATAATCACGTCCCAATTAGAATTCACAGAGTTAAACACATAAAACAACCAGATTGGTTTACACCTGATATTTTAGATGAAATTAAAGAACGTGATAAATTTAAGGCTAAAAATGATATGGATAACTACAGAGTTTCAAGAAATAAAGTTTGTACATTGATAGATAATTCTAAAAAAGAATCTTATGAAAGAAAAATTGAGGAAGGAAAATCAGACCCTAAAACAGTTTGGAAAATATTTAAAGAACATGGTGCGTCTACAAAAAAGACAAACAACTGTAATTTAATAAAAAGCATTCATAACGATGGAATAGATATTACTGATAACCAAGATATTGCAAATACTTTTAATAACTTTTTTGTAAACGTAGCCGCTAACTTAAAAGAGCCTATTCCAACTTCAAATTTTGATAAAGTAAATGATTTTGTAAAAACAAAAGTTCCTGATCATATGTATTTTCACATTCCTCTGATTACGGAATCCCAAACGCGTAAAATATTAAATAATTTAGATGTATCCAAAGCTACAGGACTTGACCAAATAGGGCCAAAACTTTTAAAATTATCAGCCGATGTTATATCAAATAGTCTTACGTATGTTATAAATTGTAGTATAAAACAAGGTGTTTTCCCAGATGAATGGAAATGCGCAAAAGTTAATCCTTTATTTAAAAAAGGTTCATCAAATGATGTAAATAACTATAGGCCAATATCAATTTTACCTACTCTTTCAAAATTGATTGAAAAACATGTGCATGATTCATTTGTTAATTACCTTAATCATTATAAATTATTATGTAAATCCCAAAGTGGGTTTAGAAAAAAACATAGCTGCGAAACAGCATTAGTATGTATGATAGATAAATGGTTAACAGCTTTAAATGATGGAGAATTTGTAGGCGTTGTTATGTTAGATTTTTCTAAAGCATTCGATTTATGTTCCCACGAAATACTATTAAAAAAATTACAAATTTACAAATGTGGAGATAATACTATTAAATGGTTCAAGTCTTATCTTACAAATAGAACTCAAGCGGTGAACTTAAACGGTGTTCTCTCTGATAAGCAAATTACGACATGCGGGGTCCCGCAAGGGTCTATTCTAGGGCCTCTTTTATTTATTTTATTCATAAATGACTTGCCTTGTTAGTACAGGATAATGTTTCAAACGTTGATATGTATGCAGATGATACTACAATATATGACATAAATAAATCTAAATTAGAAGTTGAAATGAATTTACAAGCTGCTTTGAATAACGTCAGTACATGGTGTCTAAACAATGGTATGGTATTAAATGCTTCAAAAACAAAAGTAATATTGATAACGACACCCCAGAAACGGACAAGATTAGTTAATCAACCTCTAAATTTGAAATATAAAGACTTAAATCTGGAAATCACAACAGGTGATAAAATTCTTGGCATATATATAAATGAAAACCTTAAATGGGATACGCATATAAAATTTCTTAGGAAGAAAATATCTAGTAATTTGTGGCTATTATCAAGAATTAAAGTATTTATTCCTGTTAATTATAGAATAATGTTTTACAAAGCCTATGTCCAACCACATCTTGACTATTGTAGTATCATTTGGGGTAGTACAAAACAATCAAATATCCAGGTTTTAGTGCGATAACAACGAAGAGCATGTCGTATCATTCTAGGTGAACAATATACCACTTTAAGCGAGGCTTTAAATATAATTAATTCTCTTAATATTGAACAGAGGGTTTCACTTCATAAAGCCAAATTTATGTACAGGGTATCGCAAAATGCAGTCCCGTCATATATTCAAAATATGTTCAATTACAATGTCAGGCGTCCAAATCATTTACGTTCTTCAAATAAATCGGATTTTTTAATACCCAAACCAAATATAGAACTTTTTAAAGGGAGTATGTCTTACTCTGGGTTAAAAGTATGGAATAACATTCCAAATGAAATAAGACAAAGCGAAAGTATTAAAAGTTTCACAGTAAATTATACTAAGTGGATAAATTCGAATCAACAGTCATAAAGCTAAAATTGTAAATATGGCCATATGTAAGTCTGTAAGTTAAAAACCTCTGCCGCCATATGTATGTATTATGTTGTTGTGTAACATTGTTATCATGTTGATCATGTTTATGAATAATGCTAACTTTGAATTTGTTATGCTGTTTGTTATATTGCTATATAATTATGTATTTGTATGTATGTAAATATTGCTTTAGAGGGCCCCAAGGAAGATTAGTTTATACTAATTGGGTTACCCTCTGTAAATAAAGACTTTCATTCATTTCATTCATTCATTCATTCATTCATTCATTCATTCATTCATTCATTGGGACGGTGGCGTTTGATGTTTGTCTATGATCTTTCCTGTCGTGCCCTTAGCCCTTAATGGTTTATTCTCTTGTTTCTCTGGCTTCTACCAAGTCACTGAGTACCTTCATTGTGGCTTTCTAAGCTATTGTTGTTTTTTTGTATTATATTTACACGAGCATATTTGTGTTTTACTTATATTGCCTATTGATGCTGCCTTGTTGGTTAGAGATTAGATCATGGCGGGGATTTCCTTATTTACACATTTAATGGGATGACAGTAGGGTAAACGTGAGGTTTGGTGCACCCTAGAACCGGTTTAAACCCCCAGTGGCCTTTGTTGCCACTGACCGTTCCAAGGCGGTAGCCCTATTGTCAACCCTTTTGTGATTGTGATGTCGTTTATATTTTTTATTACTTTTGCCTTCTCGTTTGTCTGTTTGCGTGTTTGTTTTTGTGTTTTGTGGTTGACTGTTGTCCTTGGATGCTGCTTTCCCTGTCCGATTTTTTAATCTTTGTTAATACTAAAGTCTTTAGAAACAGATTGATATTATTTGTTAATACAATATTACCTACAAACTGATTAATCCCCTTTGTTTATACTAGAGTCTTTAGAAACAGATTGATCTTATTTGTTAATACAACAGTACCTAAAAACTGATTGGTCTGATTTATTGGTACTAAACGTCTTTGTTAATAATAGAAGTATTTTGATTAGTTTGATCTGGTAGTATCTAACAACTGATTGATCCCTTTATTAATATTGAAGTCTTTCAAAGCAGATTGACTCATTTTTTAATACTAGAGTCTTTAGAAACTGATTGATCTGATAAGTTAATACAATAGTACCTGGAAACTGATTGGTCTGATTGATTAGTACTAAAAGTCTTTGTTAATAATAGAAGTATTTTGATTAGTTTGATCTGGTAGTATCTAACAACTGATTGATCCCTTTATTAATACTGAAGTCTTTCAAAACAGATTGACTCATTTGTTAATACTAGAGTCTTTAGAAACTGATTGATCTGATATGTTAATAATAGAAGTATATGAAACAACTGATCTCCTTTATTACTAACTAATCAAAACAGATTGATCAACTGATTTAATACAATATCTAACAACTGATTGTCTCCTGTATTAATAATAGAGTACTTTGAAACTGATTGATGTGATTTGTTAATAACAAAAGTATTTGAAACAGTTGATGTGATTTTTTATTGCAAGAGTCTTTAGAAACTGGTTGACTCCTTTATTAATACTAGAGTCCTTCAAAACAGATTGACTCCTTTATTAATATTAGAGTCTTTAGAAACTGATTGATCTGATTTGTTAATACTAAAAGTATTTGAAACTGACTGATTCCTTTATTAATATTAGAGTACCTTGAAACAACTGATATGATTAGTTTGATGTGATAGTATCTAACAACTGATTGATCTGATTTGTTAATGTTAGAGTATTTGAAACTGACTGATCTGATTTGTTAATACTAAAAGTATTTGAAACTGATTGATTTCTTTATTAATACTAGAGTACTTTGAAACAAATGATGTGATTAGTTTTATGTGATAGTATTTAATGTTAGAGTATTTGAAACAGTTGATCTGATTTGTTAATACAATAGTATCTAACAACTTATTGATTTGATTTGTTAATTTTAGAGTATTTGAAACAGTTGATCTGATTTGTTAATAATAGAAGTATTTGAAACAATTGATCTGATTTGTTAATAACAAAAGTATTTTAAACAGTTGATCTGATTTGTTAATACAATAGTATCTAACAACAGATTGATCTGATTTGTTAATAACAAAAGTATTTTAAACAGTTGATCTGATTTGTTAATACAATAGTATCTAACAACTGATTGATCTGATTTGTTAATGTTAGAGTATTTGAAACAGTTGATCTGATTTGTTAATAATAAAAGTATTTGAAACAAGTGATCTGATTTGTTAATAATAGAAGTATTTGAAACAAGTGATCTGATTTGTTAATAACAAAAGTATTTTAAACAGTTGATCTGATTTGTTAATACAATAGTATCTAACAACAGATTGATCTGATTTGTTAATAACAAAAGTATTTTAAACAGTTGATCTGATTTGTTAATACAATAGTATCTAACAAAAGATTGATCTGATTTGTTAATGTTAGAGTATTTGAAACAGTTGATCTGATTTGTTAATAATAGAAGTATTTGAAACAATTGATCTGATTTGTTAATAACAAAAGTATTTTAAACAGTTGATCTGATTTGTTAATACAATAGTATCTAACAACAGATTGATCTGATTTGTTAATAACAAAAGTATTTTAAACAGTTGATCTGATTTGTTAATACAATAGTATCTAACAACTGATTGATCTGATTTGTTAATGTTAGAGTATTTGAAACAGTTGATCTGATTTGTTAATAATAGAAGTATTTGAAACAAGTGATCTGATTTGTTAATAATAGAAGTATTTGAAACAAGTGATCTGATTTGTTAATAACAAAAGTATTTTAAACAGTTGATCTGATTTGTTAATACAATAGTATCTAACAACAGATTGATCTGATTTGTTAATAACAAAAGTATTTTAAACAGTTGATCTGATGTGTTAATACAATAGTATCTAACAACTGATTGATCTGATTTGTTAATGTTAGAGTATTTGAAACAGTTGATCTGATTTGTTAATAACAAAAGTATTTTAAACAGTTGATCTGATTTGTTAATACAATAGTATCTAACAACAGATTGATCTGATTTGTTAATAACAAAAGTATTTTAAACAGTTGATCTGATTTGTTAATACAATATTATCTAACAACTGATTGATCTGATTTGTTAATGTTAGAGTATTTGAAACAGTTGATCTGATTTGTTAATAATAGAAGTATTTGAAACAAGTGATCTGATTTGTTAATAATAGAAGTATTTGAAACAAGTGATCTGATTTGTTAATAACAAAAGTATTTTAAACAGTTGATCTGATTTGTTAATACAATAGTATCTAACAACAGATTGATCTGATTTGTTAATAACAAAAGTATTTTAAACAGTTGATCTGATTTGTTAATACAATAGTATCTAACAACTGATTGATCTGATTTGTTAATGTTAGAGTATTTGAAACAGTTGATCTGATTTGTTAATAATAGAAGTATTTGAAACAAGTGATCTGATTTGTTAATAATAGAAGTATTTGAAACAAGTGATCTGATTTGTTAATAACAAAAGTATTTTAAACAGTTGATCTGATTTGTTAATACAATAGTATCTAACAACAGATTGATCTGATTTGTTAATAACAAAAGTATTTTAAACAGTTGATCTAATGTGTTAATACAATAGTATCTAACAACTGATTGATCTGATTTGTTAATGTTAGAGTATTTGAAACAGTTGATCTGATTTGTTAATAATAGAAGTATTTGAAACAATTGATCTGATTTGTTAATAACAAAAGTATTTTAAACAGTTGATCTGATTTGTTAATACAATAGTATCTAACAACAGATTGATCTGATTTGTTAATAACAAATGTATTTGAAACAATTGATCTGATTTGTTAATAACAAAAGTATTTGAAACTGACTGACTCCTTTATTAATATTAGAGTCTTTAGAAACAGTTTTATCTCCTTTATTAATATTAAAAGTATTTGAAACTGATTGATCTGATTTGTTAATAAGGTTTGATAGATAGGGGTGTATGGGTAAATGTTTTTCCTAAGCGGAGGGCGATTAAGCAGTTTGTACAGTTATAAAAGGTGACTGATATCAAATATGCCATCCCCATTTGGTGCTGGAGACAACAGTGCTGAAACCCCCAGTATCTATACTACTTAAGTCTAAATTTAGGTTCACGTTTATACTATTTAGATTTGTGTAAAGTTCTGACCAAAATATTGTGTATGCATGCATTCCCAGAAAAGGTGGTTTGCCGTCTCTATATTCATATTACAAAACTCAAATAAATTTGAGTTAACCATTTTGAATTTGTGCAGGTATTTGTAAGTTGGGATTATTCCCATGATATATTTATATTAAAAGTTTCTTTGTTTTGTATTATTAAGTGTTGCTTTTATTGCTATATTATACACATGGTCCCACTCAATATTTTGAAACACGTATTCAAATGTTTCCTGCGGTTTAATGTTTGATGTCTAATCTTGTTTTAATTGGTAGTCATATACATACTTATTTTATTGTTTTGAGCTAAGACGTTTTTGCAGCAGCGTCTCACTTTAATTTGCATTTTATTACATTAATGTTTACTTTCCATTCTTTACGCATAGCTGCTGTTATTGATGAGTAATTTAACAAGTCTGCTTCAGGAATTTGGAAGAGTTAGTAAAATACTTGAAGGTATACAACACATTTTTGTTTTGTCTAATCAAAGAGGGGCTCAATATGTTTTATTTCTCTGTTGTAAATACTTGTGTTTGTCACCGCAATTATTTATCTTTCAAGTCCACCATTAAGTCAGCTGTTAATGGTAGAATGTTTAATTTATGTCTAGCTTGAAATATTGATTGACGTACATCTCACGTCATTTATGATTTGACTTGAAATGCACCAAGTTGTGTTATACACTAAGTTGGACAAACTGATCGATCTGTATAAGTTCGATTTCGTGAACATAAATATAATGCACGTAATCCTAAACAGTTAAACAATTACTTACTTGTGCCAACAATTTCGTCAGGCAGGACACACTTTTAGTAACGTTACTTTTCATCCAGCTGAATATATAATGTATGATAATGATGCTACTAAAAGCTTTAAAATATATTGCAGATCTTAAAGACACATTTCCCAACTGAATGTAGTCGCTGAAAAATCATGGGTAGCATGCTTTTTAACTGCTTACTTCTCTCTGACTGATTACCACAGAGACATTCTATTGAGACCCCATCACAGTTTTTTTCTTTTCATTTACTATTACCTTAGTTTTTAATATAAAATATATTGTAACTAAAACACTAGCTTGTTTATTATGGGGAAACATATAGTCGCCGCTTTTTCCGTCCTTCCGTGTGTGCGTCCGTGCGTCCGTGCGTCACACTTTTTGTCCGGAGCATAACTCAAAAAGTATGCTTGATTAAAGTTTGTGTGAATGATTAGGACACTGGGGCGGGTCCAAATTTGACCTCACGGCCACCATTAGAACAAACTAGTTAGAGAACTATAAGACGATGTTACATGCAAAATATCACAGCTCTATATCTTGTATTTATGCAGAAGATTTTTTAAGATTTGTTAAATGAAACTGATAAGCCCCATGGCGGGGGCATTTATGACCTCAGGTGCACCATTCGAACAAACATATAATGATGCTTCACATAAACTTGGGGTCGTCCGTGGTCGAGTGGTCTCTGACTTGAAATCACATGTCCCTCACCGCTGTGGGATCGATTCCACATGGGGCCAGGACTGTTTAGCATGTGAGTATCAAGCTATCCAGCTTGCTTGCGGAACGTCAGTGGTTCTACTTAGTTGCGCGCCCGTGCACGAAAAAATGCTCGGGTTTGCACCTGGTGTCTTCCTCCACCAATAAAAAGCTGGAATGTCGCCAAATGACCTTAGCTGTTGGTGCAACTTTAAAATCCAGTTTAATGAATTCATATAAGATTTGGTTGAATTCCGACAAGCTGTTTCTGAGAAAAAGTCGTCAGAAGCCAAAGGTAACGACGGCGACGGACGACGGACAGACAACGGACGGACGACGGACGAAGAGTGATTCCAAAACGTCACATTGAGCCTTCGGCTCAGGTGATCAAAAACACTGACATATGACAACGATTTTTCAATTTTAAAGTCCCGATGAGTTTCTTGCATTTGAGATTTACTAAAACATGGCAGAGAAGTAACTGATAATAGAGTAATATTGTGCTAAAAATACTAAAACTATTAATTGTTAACACGGTTCTTTTAAGAAAATCCATCTATACATAGTTGTTTTAACCTTATATACAAGTGCACATAAAATGCAAAATGGTTATTATTATGGGATGGCGAGTTGTCCGTCGTCCGTCGTCCGTCCGTTCGTCCGTCCGTCCGTCAGTCCGTCCGACTGACAGACATACTGACGGACGGTGCGACTACAATAAGCCGCCTTCGGGGCATACAGATCATGTGCAAAACGTCAACGTACATGTTTAAGCCTTGTAAATTCTTATATACATGTAAATGGACTGCATTTGATTACCTCCTTAAAGATGCATAATATATTGTAGTTCCACATGCATTATATGGATGCGAGTTATGGTGTGAACTGTCTCGAACAGATATTTTACAATTAGAGAGAGCCCATCGCTTTGAATCAAATTCATGTAATATATTCCTATATAGTCTAGGACTGATGTTTCGTTAAGTCTAATTGGAGCAAAAACATTAGAAAGCGAAATAGATGCTCGGAAGTTGGGGTTCTATTTTCAACTATGCCACTGCGTAATACTATGTACTTATGTTGTCAGAGACATCTTTCTTCTTAGGCTTGAACACTTTAATGCAAATCCGTTGAGGGAAAAACGGTTTTATCCCTGACATATATCGAATATAAATATAAAAATCGAAAAGGAAAATTAGCATTCAAGAACGGCAGCCAACTGCAAACACACACACAGAAACGAACACATACTATAAAGATGAACAAACCGGTATAAGAAATGTATGTGTTTAAAATAAAACTGGATCAATGAATGTCATACAATCCCTGTGGGACGACAAGATAGCAATATTGATTGGATGTACGGGGAGACGTTCGACGGTCGCTACACGGCACAAACAACAATATTGCGACAGTAAAAGTAGACATAAAAATCGAACAGGAAAAGTAGCATTCAAGGACGACAATCAACAACAAACACAGTAGAAATTGAACAGAGCTCGAATGTTAAACAAATTGTTGAAACTTCAACTTATGTTACTATTATGTAATTGGTTTGACAATGGTATTATTGATGGATTGCCTTGCAACGCAAAGACACAACTTTTGTTAATTTATTTGCGAAGTGATTGGAGCTTTATGCAAATCGTTTGTTCTATACCTCTTTTAATAAACGAAAACAGGTGATGGGAAAATACAATTAGGTAAAGAAGTCAAACAGGAACTGTAGCTTTCACCGAACACAGTCAACCAACAGCAAAACCAATCAGTTAAAACAAGGGGTTGACAATGACAATGGGTTTAAACCAGGTTCTATGGTGCACCACACCACTCATACATTGGTGTCTTCAAACAAAAACGAGACAGTGTAAATAAAGAAACTATATTCTCTAGCAAAAATATATCACTAATAGGCAAACTATTTACTGTATCACATGCAATAAGACGCATCTTCAACAACTTACAACTCAATTACATGCCTTATTGTGGAACGTGTAAACAGTGGTTTCTTTGTTAACATGTTTAAAAGAAGTTCCTTGCACACTTTATATAACACTTCACATTTACAGACACACGCTTTGCAAAACATTTTACATTATATTAACACTTCTACTGCTTTGTTTAAACACTCAATGTATTGTCTGGATACAATATTACAGTAATTGTAACTTTCTACAATAAGAACGTGCAAGTGCAAATGCATAACAAAGAAAACTCAAGTCGATATTTTACATATTTATTGTATGTTTCGCCTTTCGAATTCTTGTATTTTATAAGTATAACAGTATTGTAATTGATATCGGTTGTTTTACATAATTATTTTGCAAAATATCTAGTCTACACATATAAATATTTACTAAAGTTTCTCTCTGACAGTAGCTTTCATTTACAGGATAAATAGCAGATATCATGTATCAACACTTTGTACTCGTATAATTCGCAGTGCGTTTTGTTAAGCTGTGGGGTAATTGACGCTTTAGTGTTATACGTATATTTATTGAACGTTTACGAAAACAGTCAAGTTATCTTCGACAGTGACCGAGATCAGATGGCAATACTCATTAAAGCACTGCTTTAAAAATCGAAAAAAAATAAAAGAAACAAAACGCTGATGAAAAAACACCTACACTAATTCGCCTCCTTTATGATAACGGTTACATCCCATATTTTCCTCCGTGCGCTTTTACTAACTGAAGCTCTCTCGAATCTATTCTCAAATTCACGTGGTTTCCTCTTATATCGGATAATAGTCTTCGAGTGTCCAATGCTACCGTGAAAAAATATAGTGATTGTAACAATTGTAAAGTGTTGATCGGAGAATTGTATTGAGATAATAATTATATCGCTAATATCAGTACATGCAATCGATATCTTTAATATAAAATCAAGAGATGTTAGATTAACTATTTTAAGAACCTTGCTCAACGTAACACAATGATGAACGGTGTGGTTTGTATTCACTGCTTAACCAACAGACCGCTTAATAATAAAGGCTATGTACTTTACAGTCAGCGATATTCCGTAGTGAGACCTCGCCAGTACTGACATTTTATGAAACAAAGCATTTTGGACATTAATAACGAGAAATATATATAACATGGTTTGCGTATATGTCATGTATGGATCAGGGTATTGTTGCAAACCCTCTCTGCAGATGTGTGTATGTTCATAGTTCGTTTGCTTTCATTTCCCGTCTAAATGTACGTTAGACGTGAGAATAGTGGCTCCCATGGTAGTATGTACCTATCATAGAGACATGATTCCTTGTTCTTTAATTATACACAGGACCCGTACCGAGCCCCGTACGCACTTTTCCGGCGAGGTTTCTGAAGGCATCACGCAATGCCTGCATAAACAACCACCGTATTTCAATTGAACAAACCTTAAATACCACAAATACATGCAGACGACTTACGAAAAATAGGGAAAATAAGTTTAAAAGTCGAACAAGAAATGCAGCTTTCATAGAACACAGTAAACCCAAAAACACGCAAAACGACAAACATGAATAGTAATGAGGAATAAAGGCATATGACTTCACAAACACAAAATGGGTTGACAATAGGGCTACCGCCTTGGAATAGTCAGAGGCAAAACAGGTCGCTGGAGCTTTAAACCAGGTTCTAGGGTGCACCAAACCTCACACTTACCCTACTGTTATCCCAATAATACGGGACAGTGTAAACAAAAAAATCCCCGCCATGAACTATTCTCTAACCAACAAGGTAGCATTAATAGGCATATAAGTAAATCACAAAGATGCTGGTATATGTATAAATACAAAAAAACAATAGCCAATAAAGCCACAAAGACTGTACTCATTGACTTTGCAGAAGCCAGAGCAACAAGATAACAAACCATTGAGGGCACGACAAGAAAAGATTGCAGGCAAACAGCAAAGGATTAAAGTTAAATTACATTAATTTAATATAGAAAGTAGGATAGTTGTATTCTTCATGGAGGACACAAAAAAGTTTGCAGACAAACATCAAACCTCACCGTCCTTTCTGGTTTTAGGTAGACGTCATAATATGGTCCACAGCCTGTCCGGTCATCGCACAATTAAAGAGGAAAGCATAGTGGCGAACTATAAATGGGTCCACCAACAAGCAGTGCGTTGCAAAATGATAGGGTCACAACCTCTTTCCATAAACTGTTTAACACGTTTAACAAAGATAGTATGAAAGTGATCATGACCAAGGATCTTATGAAGTTTGTAAATCACGTCACCATATAAGTCATGTTGTAATAGTCCTTGTCGCAGAAAAGTTCTTAAATTACATTTATAATTCGAAAGAAGATCAGGGTTACGATAATAAAATTGTGCAAAGGTTTTGCGAAGTTTATGGTAACGGTATCCCTGATGGAGTAGCGTTTTAGTTGTACAAAGATTACGAATATTAAAGTCTTCAACTTGAGTACAAGCTCTAGAAAAACTAATAAGTTGAGACACATATACCCAATACGAAGTTGCTCGGGAACATCCTCATCTAAATGGGGATAATTAACAATGTCAAAATTAAAAATCATCTCTCTTGTCATATATTTTGCTAATTATTTCACCATTTTCAATGGAGAGATGTAAATCAATAAACGATGGGTTAGTATCAGAAATATTAGCTTTGTTAAGTTGAAGCTCTTTAGAGTATATATTATTAACCATAGTAGAAATAAAAGGGTTGTCAATGTTTAATACGTCATCCCGATACCGAGAGGTGTCATTAAAGGCCTCAATAACATCATTTTGGGTATCTGATGAAAGTCTCAACATGAAATCTCTTTCATAACAATATATAAACAAATCTGCGACAAGGGGTGCACAGTTAGAGGTCCGACACGTTCGAAATAATTTCGTTGTCGTGTGACGTCTCGTTCCCTATTTGAAAACTTAACCCAGCCCTACTCACACACCTGACGCTTTTCTGTTAATGTTGTCGATTTATGTCAGCTATGGGCGGGCTTATGTTTCCAAATACGGAATACGTGTCAGCGCGAGATATGTCAAAATGTAAGCTTCCAGAAAATGTCTGCTTAAAAGCATGGACAACCATACGAATATGCCTAAGATCGACGAGATATTCTTTTCGATGGTGAGTTTTATGCATGCACGCATGTTATTTATGGTTTAATATGTTGAAATATGGATGTTTATGCAATCTTTGCTTGATTTCTTCAGAAACTCTCTTGATGGGGTCGACCTTGGTACCTAAAAAATCTATAAAGGGTGTCATCGTAGCTATATGGTATAGGTAGGTGCAGACCATAAAAGCTACGATTTTTGCAAGTAATCAAAACATGTACACCAAACTTTATTTTTATGAGTGTATATTTATTTAAAGATGTTTAGAGACGTTAGAATTACATTGAGATACCTTTAGAGATATCCGAATTAATTTAGAGACATTGAGAGACACAAAAAAAGAGGTAAAAATGTAGAATAGGAAATGTACCCTTTCACAAAACGCAGGCGTTCAGTTAAAGGCATAGCACACAAATGACACTCAATTATACAAGGAAAAAAACAAAGCATGCGACAACACATACATAAAGCTGTTGAGAATGAACGGCCAGTAGCAAAACGGCTGTTGGGTGTTTAAAGAGGGTTCATGGATGCACCATACCTCACCTTTACCTCATTGACTTTCCAATAAAACGGGACAGTGCCAATAAAGAAATTCCCGCAAGGGTATGTCCTCTAACAAATTATGCATTAATAGTTAATTTGCGTGGAATAAACGATGACCAAGTATATGTGAATATAAAAAATAGCCTAGTATGCCACACAGCTAGTACTCAATGAATAGCAGAAGCCAGAACATACCATTAAGGGCAATACAAGTTTGGATGCAAACATCAAACGTTACCGTCCTTTCAGGATTTAGGTATACGTCATTGTGTGGTCCACAATCTGTCCGGTATTCGCACAAAGAGGAAAGCATGAATGTAAATTGTAAATGAGTCAACCGTGCGGATGATGAGAATACAAGGTTAAAACTTATGTTTTTGTAATATTCGCAGAGGATCGTACAGAGTACCTGAACGTATTAAACGAGCTGGGTAAATGTATATGATGCGAGGTTGTGTCAAGCATCATGTCAACTGTATTCAAATGGTTTCAAAAATTCAGTAATAATAAGGCTCGGAATGGAGATTCTATTTATATCACGACAAACATGCCTTATACGAAACCTGTATTATTGTAGCTGCCAATTTCAGTGTAACATTTTCGTTCGATGATGTCGTATGTTTGCCGGTGCTTCATTGTCGTATCATTTGCTGACTCTGTTTTCTCCATAGGACATCGATCAAAGGAACTACCTCGCCTATTTCCGTAATTCGATATTTTAAACGGTAAGAAATCGGAGAGGCAATTTCAATGCAAACCGAGCTGACCAGAGAGGACCGAACGATATTACGCCTTCATTTACATATTTCTTACACTCGTGTAGTATGATAAATATAGCATGGCTTTATCACACTCCCACACCGCAAGTAATATGACAATTGTTTTGCGTGTCTTGTTTTGTTTAATAGTATTAAAGTATAGAATAGTAGGATATGCATATTAGTTTTGTCCTTTGACATGTCGATGTCATGTCTAAAAGGCACGGAATTGTGAGCAGTCAAATCAAGAATGCAATATTTGTTTTATATTTACTGCATTCGTCGATTTTCTAATTTCCCTTTTCATACCAGTTGTATGCGTATAAGTAATGCATTTCTCCGATATAACGATATCACAGCTAATACTTTGCTTTTATGATTCTAATACATTGCAAACGGATGTATTACGCAACATGAATTCCTTTGCTGCTCATACCAAAACACTACAACAAGATAATGCAATTAGTCTACAGATATCTAAACTCTGTTAACACTATATGTGGGTTGTTGCATGTATACTGAGCACAATTTAGCACATGAAACGCATGCCATTTCCACAGACAAGATACAAAGCCTTTCATGTTCGGGGTCAATAATAAATTGGAATGGAATTGAACAATACTAATGCTACAAAGTTATTTGTTAACAAAGACGGGGATAAAACATAAAGCAAACATAATGGGAACAAGTTGTTTTAGGTTAATCTCATTTCAATAAAAAAGGAGATAATGTTAAGATTACGAAATTTGGAAAGTTTTTGTTTGAGAATAACTATCGTTTGTGAATACATTTCAACGTTTTTTAAACAATTGTAGAACGGGCAATTCTTGTCAATGCCAAACATTAAATGTGTTCACAGAATTACGTTTGTATAATGATATAAGTTGTTTCTAATATATTGGAGGACATTCTGATACTACGCTTATAAAATAATAAAATAACAAAACATTTTAAAAACCGCTTCCTTACCTCTTTTAAACACATTAAGCGTTCACATTTATCGCAGTACACCACATTATAGACATGGAGTAGTGCAGTGCACATCATAACACAGCTCTGTAATTTGTAGAAAACAAGTTTGCCTCTCTCGCGACTCGAATAAATGACGTTCTGATTTATAGTCAGACGTTTTTCACTAAGTTATAGGGATTCGCGAGAATATTTTATATTTAGTAATATGCATTTACGCTAAGCTAAATTAACGTATTTGAGTCCATTATGTCGCACATGTAAATTAACCTAACGTGATCCAAAACTATATTTGATCAAATTTAAAACTAGAATTCCGTTACATAACAATTTAATCTCGATCTGTATTGGATATTGTAGACGTTTATGTGTGAGTGTGCGCTAATTATTGGGTAATGCTTATTTAGCGTTAGACGTGATATAACGAGAAAGGTTTGATGCAAAACATCAATTCGCCGGTACATCTGAAAGTGTGTCCTCGATTCAGTAGACTGACTGCTACACAGCGTTTAAATATAAAGTGAAACGGGACATGCGCAATGAAGCAGTCTACTCTATTCAGTAGAAATACTCGTCCACTTGGTGGCGCTACTAGTTTTCCGGCCCAAAATGATTGCTTCCAATTCGATCGTTTAATACACGGTGCCTAAATTACATTTTTTAGATGATACTTTACAAATGCCCTCTTTCTTACATATATGCGTTTATTGTTCTATAATGCTGACATATATATGTTTCTATATCATAGCATGACGATTATTATACAAAACAATCTGCATGAAGTCAAATGTGAATACAAAGCGGGACGTACATACTCCGTTAATTTCATTAAAATGAATGGAGCATTCATTTTAAACGTTATTTTCAGAGTAATCATTATTTATACACAACATACAACAAATCAACTTTTTAACAGTTAACGCATGTAGATACATTTCTTTAAAAACATTTATTTTAATATATTAACAATATTTGGTAAAACTAGTACGTTAATAGTTATATTTTACAAAAATAAAAGTGCTCATTACGTGGTCCCGCGTTAGTTCCATTAAGCGATGGGAAAGTTAATACTCGGACCACGTAATGGTCATTAATTACTTCTCCTTCCGGTGCATGTTAGCAAACGTATACACAACTGTAATAATATATATTAATACATTAAGGAATTCAGTGATTATCTATACAGACATTGAAGAACAAATAAAAGCGCAAATCCAGCTGTGGACAACCTTATTTTATCAAATATATTTCAGAAGCCATATATTTCAGTGCTACTTCTACGAAAGCCAAATAAAAATTTGATAGTTTAAGCATCGATTTCTTTCTGGCTTATATATATTGTATGTCTGTCGAACTAAAACAACCGTGACTCATCCATTTTCATCAGATTCAACCATATAAAGTATAGAGTTTGTAGCTTTAAAAAAGTAGTCCCGGCAGCTACTGTGAAAAAAAACCTCTATATTCCACAGTGTGGAATAACACTTTTATTTCACTGATAAAACACAGTATTTCATTGATTATCATAAAATAAATCAGTATATTGTGTGTAATATGAAAATAGTTGTACTACTTCTAAGACATTAATTAGTTAAGTCCTCCAGTCCGCCACATCATGGGATGGATTTGTCATTAGGAACTAGTGATAGTGTCTGTCTGTCTGTCTGTCTCTCTCTCTCTCTCTCTCTCTCTCTCTCTGTGGCTTTAAATTGGGTTTGATGACCCCATATGATCAGTAATTAGTAACACTACTGGTTTGTAGCCGGGGAGACCTTTTACAGCCGACACACAACACTAAACAAATGCTAGTGTGAATGTCAATCAGTAATATAATTTCATCAAGTGTACTTATACTATAATTACAACCGTTAAGTGTAATTAGATAGTTAATCAATACTTATATATGTATATTAAGAAATAATTGTCACTTAAAAGTTCTGACTAAATTCAATGCGTGTGTATATTAAACATCCAGAAATGTGTCCATTGCGTATTAGTTTTTATCACATGAAACTGCTCGTATTCCGTATTATATACCCATTACGTATTTCCTTATATTAACCATGTGTAATACAAGGCGACCGAAATTTCAAAATTCAAAAAATTCGAAAATTCAAAATTTCAAAATTCAGAATTCAAAATTTCAAAATTCAGAATTCAAAATTCAAAATTCAAAATTCCAATTTCAAAATTCAAAAATTTCAAAATTCAAAAATTCAAAATTTCATAATGCAAAATTCCAATTTCAAAATTCAAAATTTCAAAATTTCAAAATTTAAAATTCCAAAATTTAAAAATTTAAAAATTAAAAATTCAAAAATTTAAAAATTAAAAAAATTCAAAATTTCAAAGTTCAAAATTCAAATTTCAAAAATTCACAATTTAAAATTCAAAATTCAAAATTTCAAAAATTCAAAATTTAAAATTTCAAAAATTCTTCAAAATTTCAAAATTCATGTGATAAAAAGGATCTGACACTCGTTGTCATTTCATACACAAGTTTATTAAACTCGTCCAGGAATTTGTTATTAAGCTCGCCAGAGGCTCGCTTAATAACAAATTCCTGAACTCGTTTAATAAAATTCTGTATGAAATGACAACTGTGTATGTGTGTGTGTTTGTATTTCTAAGGATTATAGTCCCTCCACCTACGACAGGCGTCCTACCCGACGATTATAGGCACAATGTCTGGACTTTTATCTGTGTGTTGTTGTGTGATGTGATGATATGTCTACTTGAAGCAGCGAACTCAATGGTTTCTTTATAGTGCTGCCACACTGGAATACCACGCCGTAGTAGACATGATACCCCCACCCACCCAGTCACATTATTCTGACACTGGTCAATCAGTCGTAGCACTACCCATTATTTGCTCGTCAGGCAAGGGTTACAAGTGACTACTCCATTTTACACTCATGTCAGATCCTCTATATATACCTCGTAATCCTTACAAATGTAATATATTTCGTTCAATACGTAATTTATAGCATCATTTTTCGAGTATATGCGATTTATACTGCTTCTCGATGGTCGCAGGCCCGATAGTGCAGTATAAATCGCATACGAGAAAATATGCTATAAATGTTTTGTACCAGAGCCATTTATCCAACTACGCATGTGCAAGAGGTTTTAGGGCGTTGCAGTTTTCAGTAAAAAACAACAGCTCGATCCAATCAAGAAATAGCATTATCACGCGACATGAGCATGACGCATGTTTTGATTATTGCAGCCAATCGCCTTTGTATATTATTGGACAAATGCAATGCTAAGTAGTCTGGTACCCTTCCCCTACTGCGCTCGCTACTCTCTCTTCGTGGGGTCAGGCAATGGCTGGTGGCATTTTGAATGAGGCATTGTGGGTCAAAGTGTAGCAGGACATGTTATGATTTTAAGTACGTAGTTCTATCTGAAGTCGATTATGTTCAAAAGTATGCTATAATAACTGTGACCGAGGTGTGGGATCGATGCGCTAAGGTACAATTTATCTGATTCACATACTTTTTTAGTAAAGAATGCTTTAAATAAGATATTTGCACCAATGTTGTGATGGCGGGTCGAATCTGCAGGTAGGTGTCAACAACATGCTTTATCGTCAATGGAAACTAAAATAGGCGTCTCCTTCTCCTATAATATCATTTGGTGAATAGCATATTGTCTGTTCTTTGATTTAAAACCGAGTTCATGTCTATGGGCCTATAAATAAGGAAGTTAAGTCAGGTTTTATGATTTGTAGTACCCCACCCACCTTCTGTTTACATTCCCCATATGTGATATTGTCGGGTACATGGTCGTAGGAACGTTTCAGTGTTGGAGGGGTGGGGAGAAGAGGGTGGGGGTGGGTGGGGGGGGGGGGGACTTTTTCAGAGAAAACATATTTGGCAAGCAAAAACATTTAGAAAAAAGTGTGTTTGAATTATTGTTGGGAGGAGACGGACTTCTTGACAAAATATTTTACAAGCAAAATAAAAGAACAATGTTATTCATGCTCATTGACAACAGTAACCTTTATTTTTCTGTAATTATCGTGGGGGGGAGGGGGAGGGGGGACAGAGGGCAAAGGGCAAAGCAAAGAGTCCCATTCCCCTTTCATCCCAATGTTTTTTTTTAAATGAATGCTTTCTGTTCATGATACAGCGTTAAATGTGGTATATTCAAGGTACCGTTATGCCTCTGTATATGTACAGTAGCAGGTGGGTGTTGTGTCTTCACTAAGTCACAGTAAGTGTATGTTATTCAGCGTGACACATTGTTTTAGCAAACTATGTTGTAGATTATTGATCGTAACGTTGGTACATGTATAACAGGTGGTGAAAAAATTGACACAACCAGGATTGAACACAATCTCTCAGGACTTTTTTTCTAAAAATTGTGAAGATTCCCTAGCCTGGACTTTTGTGGAAAAAAAGTGATAATGTCTAATTTGTAAAAAAAAGCAAAAAAGTGTTGCAATATTAATTGTTAACACGTTATTGAATTCAAAACTCAATGCATACATACGTTGTTAAAACAAATATACAATTTGTCAGCATAATAATTATGATGTATATGTATCATGAAACAATATTGAGAAAGGAAGAGGGAAAGATGTTTACAAAAAAAAAAAATTGTGTATGAAAAAAAGCCGTAATTCCGAATGTCGGCACCTGTTATAGAAGGAAAAGAAGCAGGTGTTTGTTAAGTAACAAACACACTACTCCATATGCACACTGAATGTCTCATATCTCACTGAATGTCTGTTTTAATCAGTGATACAAAAAATCACAAACCCTTCTCAGAAATGAGGCTGCCATGATATTAAATTAAAATTGATTGTGTTTATTATCAGTAGAAAGAAATAGAAAGAAAGAACTCATTCTTCATTATACCCACTACACAGTGATAATGTACATGTACCTATACTTGCCATATATATGCAGTCAGCATTTGTGCCAGACCATAAAGGAAGAGGGACATAGTCATGACCTCTTGCTATCACATGAAACTATCCATCTCGCAACTGTGTATTTAAGTCCTGCATTTGCGATTGGATAGTGATTTGGGATAAGCATGTTATTTCTACAATGTATTTCATCACATACATCTGCCCATGGATTTCCTATCACACAGAAGACAGAACAGATTTGCATGACAATTGTAAGTATTAACTAAAGTCTAACCTACAAACATATATTATGCAGAGCTACAGATAAGCTTTTTGATCAATTGGGTATTTACCCTTTGGTATTTATTTAATTGGGTATTTCATGGTTTCAGTTGGGTAAAATAAAACAATAATATTGTTTTGTGGTAGCAATCTATGGAAAGCCTCGGCTGCCTTCTGTTGGCCTTTTTCATTTTGTGCAGTACGCTTTCTAAGTTGTCCTGTGCATTTTTTAAGTTGTTATGTGCATTTTCTAAGTTGTGATGTAAATTTTGTAAGTTGTTATGTGCATTTCGTAAGTTGTTATGTGCATTTTCTAAGTTGTCCTGTGCATTTTCTAAGTTGTCCTGTGCATTTTCTAAGTTGTTATGTGCATTTCGTAAGTTGTTATGTGCATTTAGTAAGTTGTTATGTGCATTTTCTATGTTGTCATGTGCATTTTCTAAGTTGTTATGTGCATTTTGCAAGTCGTCTTGTGCATTTTCTAAGTTGTTATATGCATTTTCTAAGTTGTGATTTTCTTAAGTTGTTATGTGGATTTTCTAAGTTGTCCTGTGCATTTCGTAAGTTGTTATGTGCATTTCGTAAGTTGTTATGTGCATTTTGTAAGTTGTTATGTGCATTTCGTAAGTTGTTATGTGCATTTTCTAAGTTGTCCTGTGCATTTTCTAAGTTGTTATGTGCATTTCGTAAGTTGTTATGTGCATTTTCTAAGTCGTCTTGTGCATTTCGTAAGTTGTTATGTGCATTTTTTAAGTTGTCTTGTACATTTCCTAAGTTGTTATGTACATTTCGTAAGTTGTGATGTGCATTGTTTAAGTTGTGATGTGCATTGTTTAAGTTGTCCTGTGCATTGCTTAAGTTGTCATGTGCAAATTCTAAGTTGTTAGGTGCATTTTCTAAGTTGTGATGTGCATTGTTTAAGTTGTCATGTGCATTTTCTAAGTTGTTATGTCCCTTTTTCAAGTTGTTATGTGCATTTATTAAGTTGTTATGTGCATTTTCTAAGTTGTCTTGTGCATTTCGTAAGTTGTCATGTGCATATTCTAAGTTGTCCTGTGCATTTCGTAAGTTGTTATGTGCATTTTTTAAGTTGTCTTGTGCCTTTCGTAAGTTGTTATGTGCATTGTTTAAGTTGTTATGTGCAAATTATAAGTTGTTATGTGCATTTATTAAGTAGTTATGTGCATTTCGTAAGTTGTGCTGTGCATTTCGCAAGTTGTTATGTGCATTTTCTAAGTTGTCTTGTGCATTTGTTAGGTAGTTATGTGCATATTCTAAGTTGTTCTGTACATTTATTAAGTTGTTATGTGCATTTTTTAAGTTGTTATGTGCATTGTTTAAGTTGTAATGTGCATTGTTTAAGTTGTTATGTACATTTTTTAAGTTGTTATGTGCATTTTTTAAGTTGTCTTGTGCATTTTCTAAGTTGTCATGTGCATATTCTAAGTTGTTATGTGCATTTTCTAAGTTGTTATGTGCATATTCTAAGTTGTTCTGTACATTTATTAAGTTGTTATGTACATTTTTTAAGTTGTTATGTGCATTGTTTAAGTTGTTATGTGCATTTTTTAAGTTGTCTTGTGCATTTTCTAAGTTGTTATGTGCATATTCTAAGTTGTTCTGTACATTTATTAAGTTGTTATGTACATTTTTTAAGTTGTTATGTGCATTGTTTAAGTTGTTATGTGCATTTTTTAAGTTGTCTTGTGCATTTTCTAAGTTGTCATGTGCATATTCTAAGTTGTTATGTGCATTTTCTAAGTTGTCTTGTGCATTTTCTAAGTTGTCCTGTGGATTTCGTAAGTTGTTATGTGCATTTCGTAAGTTGTTATGTGCATTTTCTAAGTTGTCTTGTGCATTTGTTAGGTTGTTATGTGCATATTCTAAGTTGTTATGTGCATTTATTAAGTCGTTATGTGCATTTCGTAAGTTGTCCTGTGCATTTCGTAAGTTGTTATGTGCATTTTCTAAGTTGTCTTGTGCATTTCGTAAGTTGTTATGTGCAATTTTTAAGTTGTCTTGTGCATTTTCTAAGTTGTGATGTGCATTTTCTAAGTTGTTATGTGCATTTATTAAGTTGTTATGTGCATTTCGTAAGTTGTTATGTGCATTTCGTAAGTTGTCTTGTGCATTTGTTAGGTTGTTATGTGCATATTCTAAGTTGTTCTGTGCATTTATTAAGTTGTTATGTGCATTTATAAAGTTGTTATGTGCATTTCGTAAGTTGTCCTGTGCATTTTCTAAGTTGTCATGTGCATTTATTAAGTTGTTATGTGCATTTATTAAGTTGTTATGTGCATTTCGTAAGTTGTCCTGTGCATTTCGTAAGTTGTCATGTGCATTTATTAAGTTGTTATGTGCATTTATTAAGTTGTTATGTGCATTTCGTAAGTTGTCCTGTGCATTTCGTAAGTTGTCCTGTGCAAATTACAAGTCGTTGTGTGCAAAAAACAGGTTGTCGTTAAGTAGACTTTTTATCGGAATAGATTTTGAAGGAAACACCGGTAGAAATGGCGGCACCAGCAGGCGCAGACGCTATCTTTTGCCTCCTTTCAAAATCCGGCGTAGCTGCGCTTTATAACAAGTTTATTGAACAAAAGATTGACTTTAACATGTGCAAAGGTTTATCGGACCATGAATTAACCAATCTGGGCGTAACAACTATCGGTGAACAAGTCCGGTTTCGAGAGGAATTAAAAGACTTCGGTAAGTCACCAAACTTGTGCAATTTGCAAAATCTACAATGACTCATATTAGTCGCAGGAAATTGTATCTTTAAATATGCTTTCTGTTATTAATAATTGGGGGTGGGGATGGTGAGTGGGTAGTGCATAAAATACACGTCTACGAACGTCTTTTTTTTTTCTTTTTTTTTTTTTGCGGCTTTATAGCCAGATGAAATATCAAAAATCGTAAAAAGGGCTGGTAAGGTCAGAGAAGGCTCGGATTAGTGAGGGGGTAGTGCATAAAATACACGTCTACGAACGTCTATGGTTCTTTAACGTGCTCAGAGGATAGACCGATACACGGGACCGCCCGGTTTACGGTCCCATCTTATCAATGATAAAGATTGAGTTTATCACCTACCACAATCAGTCTGCGAAATGAGCGGTAGTCCGGTTGTCCGGGACAACTAATTTCCGAACAGGACAACCACGAGTTCCCAGTTTGGTTGTCCGATCGGACAACCAAACTTTCTGAAAACGCAATGATCAAAACAAGTATAAAAGTCGAACAGGAAACACGATTTCTCCTTTTTCATATTGACGTTGAGAAAATTACTGTGACACCGGTATAAATGCTACTAGGAATTGATCAATTAATTGTATCCCTCTTGGGAAGGTCACAAGACGTCACGACCTCGTTTTTGATCAGATTTTGCCGAATTCTTTATTTTGTATAGAGCAACTAATCGGAGCGACTCGTCTGATTCCATCACTCGGGAATCCACATTTTATAGAGTACGTGATTGGCGAATAGTTCCGATCAATAGAGCAACGGAAAACTACAATTATTCACGAACGGTCCGTGAATTATTCCATCCAATGAAAATAAAATAAACATCAACAATATGCTAATTAGCGCATGCGTCGCTAAAAACGTGTTTCCGGTTGTGACAAAATGTCAATGTTGCACTATGCAATAGATGATGGCGTTGATGATGACTCTGATGATGACTCAGACTGTGACTTTTCTGAGAATGACATAGAAAATCTTCTTACAAAATATACGAAAGAATAAATTCTGAATAAATATTATAGAGACATCAAGTTTTGCTTTGTTTACATATATCTTCAGAGTAAAAATTTATAAAGCCTTCCGTTTTTAAAAGATATATTTCGGGCAACCATTTTTCCTTTCGGGCAACCAAATTTTGATGAAATGGTTGCCCTTCGGGCAACCAAGTCCAAAACTTAATTTCGCAGACAGTCACTGCACAATGTATTGGGTATGTCTTATTTCTGGTCACTGATTGGTCAGTTTTTTTGATGATGTTCAAGGCCTGCCAAATCCCCGGATAAAATCCGGATTCTCCGGATTTTTCAGTCGCTCTCCGGATCTCCGGATTTAAGTGTACAATCTCCGGATTTTTCATCAAAACAAAATGTTCATGATTTAACAGCTATACTTTCACAGTTTATCAACTATTTCCCGAATTGATCATGTTACGCTCCCTAGTTAGAGGAATATATACAAGTGTCGAATCAGTGGGGGTCATCCGTGTAATGCACTGACTGAATATGCAATTAACACCTAAGGGCATAATTAGTTTCTTCAGTGGCATAACGACTTGCGTAATGCAGCAATATCTGTGATTGCTTTAATTGGTCAACCTAACTGAAATAGCAAGTGTGAGGGAACTCCTTGTGTGTGGTACCCCTATAACAGCTGCTGCTGTGTACGATGATTATAACTTGTATAAGACTTGACTTTGTATTTTCATTTAGCACACATCTGTGTAGAAAAGTAAGTGCACTTTCATAAAAAAAAATCAGTTGTGGTAGAAACTAAGCCAAGTCTTTCTAATCCAATTTCTCTTCATAGTACAGTATTATATACAATAAAACATTACATATGATTTTAACTATGCAATTCTAAAAAAATTATAAGAGTCTACTATGTTAATTTATTATTTTCTATAACTATCAAACAATGCATCAACTTGTAGTAATTGCATAAATTTGCGATTTTAAAAAATAGTGCGAAAATCAAGTCGCGAGCTACAAATTTCCATTTAAAATGTTCTTCCACGTTTTAAATCTTAAATTTTAAAAATCTCAGGATTTTGTGTTAAAAGGTTTTGGCAGGCCTGATGCTCTATCAAAATAATGAATATATTAAATATATATTAAAAATCATCTTGCTGTTCATCTAGAATTATATGTTATGCACTAATGTCTTGTTAACTTTCATACATATATGTATATGTCTATTGTTCATTTTTCATACATATCTATATATAGTTCAATTTAGCAACTCATTTTGAAATCAGCCTGAATGAGTCCTGAGGACTAGCATAAATTAGAACAACGAGTCCCAGTGAAAATGTATGGATCTCTGAGGCATGTTCAGGCGCGTATCCAGGCATACGCACGTACGCCAATGCGTACAATTCGTCAGCAAAAGTGAAAAAATAAAAGTTCCAAATATGCAATAAAAACTGAAGGCCGAGGGGGGTATGGGCTAGTGTCAAACAAAATGCCATATTAACGCTGAAATATAGCTTGAGAACACATCATTTGCCTTCTAATTTTCAAAATTTTCCAAACCCCCCCCCCCCCCCCCCCGGCCGGAGGGGGTCTCCTCCCACACCTACCCACCACTCGCAGCATCGCTGCTCGGTTCGCAGCTACGCTTCTCATATCTGGCGTACATTTCAAAATGCTCCAGGTGTTGACAGAAAATTTCGAAAGATTGATAAAGAAGAATAGAGTCTTGATCACTTGATTTTGAATTTATGTTTTTGGAATGTTCATTTTTGCCCAACATATTAATGTATCTTGTAGATTAACATCTGCCATGGGATGCACATTTTTATAAACATTTTTTTTTTTTACTTTTGGGGGAAGGGGGTCCAGGCCCTTTAGAGGGAGCGTCTCCGTGGCTGAATGGTTAACGACGTTGCGTTGTAAACCTTCGCCTCTCACCGCTGAGAGTTCGAATCCCACTGGGAGCTCGACTTGTAAGTGAGGAAGTGTCGATTCTTACGGATGTCGGGAGGTGTACAGTACTGGTTCTACTAGTGATGGGATGATGATCGATTATAAACGAAAGTTGATCGGTTCGCCTCATAATAGGCGATAATCGATTGCATTCAGCCATGATCAATGTCGGCAACAACGTATTTTAGTTTTTATTGTGCGCATTTACTTCCGTTGGGTTAATTGATAGCTCACAAGGGAGATTACTCTCGTAACACGCGCATGGCGGACGACACAATATACGATTACCCGGGTGGTAAAGGTAAATCCAGAGTCTGGAAGTTCTTTGAATTTAAAAAGAAAAATGAAGGTCCTCCGCCGAAAGAGAATGTTGATTTGACTAGGGCCTTCTGTTGGCTTTGCAAGAAGTCATATGTCAACAAAGGTAATTACGTAGAGAAACATCGCCGGTAAATTTGTTTTGGCAAATTCGGGCGCAGGTGTTCGGTATCTACATGAAAGATTTTACACAATATATATGTCATTGGAACTGAATTGTGAAATTAAACATTCTTAGTTTTAAAACATATGTAGAGGAATAATTATTTTTAAGCTGAAATAATTTTTTATATGGACTCTGATAATCTCAACTTCAGTTTTTAGCTCTACTGGCCGAAAGCCAGCAGAGCTTATGGGATGGCGAGTTGTCCGTCGTCCGTTAACTTTTGCCTTGTGAACACTCTAGGGCCTTCATTATTAATCGAATCTTTACGAAACTTTGCCAGTGTCTTTATATCAATGAAAACTCGGACAAGTTCGAAAACCAGCCAGATCAGATTAATTTCACCGGAGTTATGGCCCTAATGTTTTGCTGAAAAATGTCATAGTAAGCATTGTGAACACTCTAGCACCTTCGTTTATTATTTGGTCTTAAACTTGCACAGATTGTTAATATCAATGAAAGCTCGGACAAGTTCGAAAACCAGCCAGATCGGAATAATTTCACCGGAGTTATAGCCCTTGTTTTGCTGAATAAATGCCATATTAAGCCTTGTGAACACTCTAGCACCTTCATTTATTATTTGATCTTTACCAAACTTGCATAGATTGTTAATATCACTGACAGCCCGGACAAGTCGAAAACCAGCCAGATCGGACTAGTAACAGCGGAGTTATTGCCCTTGATTTAGTTAAAAACACTATATTTTGCCTCGTTAACACGATAGGACCTTCATCTTTCATCCGATTTTTACCAAACTTTACCAGATTGTAGTATCAATGAAAGCTCAGACAAATTCGAAAACCAGCCAGATCAGACCAGTACCAGTGGAGTTAAGGCCCTTGATTTAGTTAAAAATGCTATATTTTGCCAGTGTCCTTGATTTTCTGAAATATGCTATATCTTGGCCTCATTAAGATGAAAAGGCCTTCATTTGGCCGGATTTCATTGAAACTTTGCAGGGATGATCAGTACCAAGCCTAGTTGTACATAGTCACCGTGTTCCAGTTGAATGATTTTAGCGAAGTTATAGCCCTTTAAAGGTTTTAATACACAAACTTAGTTCTGACTAGTTCTCCTGAACCCCTGGCCGGATTAAACGAAACTTTTTAGGGATGATCAATTCCATGTCTAGTTGTGCAAATCATCGCCGTGTTCCGGTTGAATGATTTTTGGCAGAATTATGGCCCTTTAAAGGTTTTAATACACAAACTTTGTATGATCTACTTCTCCTGAACCCCTCGCCAGATTTCAATAAAACTTTGCAGGGATGATCAGCACCAAGCCTAGTTGTGCATGTCATCGTGGCGTTCCGGTTTACAGATATTTGGCAGAGTTTTGGCACTTTAAAGGATTTTGATACCACAATTTTTTTCCGGGCTAGTTCTCCTGAACCCCTGGCTGGATATAGACGAAACTTGACAAGGAAGATCAGTATCAAGCCTAGTTGTGCATATCATCGCCATATTTCAGTTGAATGATTTTTGGCAGTCTTGGCAGGGATGATCAGTACTAAGCATAGTTGCACCTGTCATTGCCATGTTCTGGTTGAATGAATTTTGGCAGAGTTATGAGCCCTTAAAGGTTTTAATACACTAACTTTGTCTAGACTAGTTATCCTGAACCTCTGGCTTGATTTCAACGAAACTTTGCAGGGATGATCAGTACTAAGCCTAGTTGCGTATATCATTACCATGTTCCGGTTGAATGATTTTTGAAAGACTTATGGCCCCTTATACATAAACTTTATCTTGAGCCAGTAGAGCGTCCACAGGCCCTCTTGGGCCTCTTGTTCTTTCTTTCTATCCATACTGCTCACTTTCCCGTCGAACCATAACAACAGTTTGCCTCCTGAATTATAATCTTTTCATCTTTTGGAATAAAAATTTCAGAGTTGTCCAACATATTAAAACTACTTTAAGATAGAAATTGAAATTATAACTAAAAATCAAGTAGTTGTTAAAGTATAATTTGCATGAAAAATGGCCTATCAAAAAATCTTTTGAATATTAATGTTTGTTTTTCAGCCGATTTCAAAGAGTTAAGATTTGTTTGTGTAGCACGAAACATGTCTGTTCACTGATATATAATTTATTTGCACGATTTTCAAATTTGCCTGAAAAGTAAATAAAAACACTCATTATAAACAAATCCTGTAAACCGTAAACCAATTAAGCTACCAATGGGTGTCGGCATGGTGTTGGGATAGTGTCCAGATGGCTTGGTGTAAAATCTAGTCTGAAACACTGTCTGATGTCTAGGTATCTATTAGATTATGAGTATGATGTTGTCTTGTTATTGCTATGCTATTCTTAATATGTTTTGTTCAATAAAAAAAATCTCCTAAAATTTATGAGCTAAATACTATTAAATTACAAGTATAAGTATTTAACATCTTGTCATTTAAGGCTTCTAAATAGACCTATAATCAAAACCATAATAAGTAGCTAATAATAAGGGCCTAAAATAATTAAAAAATGTCCATATTTTATACTTGTATTTCATTGTATCATCCGATCCGATTATAACTGATGTCTAATCGGTAGATGCTTTCCGATTGTAACCGATCATCGATTGTGATTTTCCAACCGATTGCCCATCACTAGACCGTTCTACCCAGGAAAAGTGGGTGGTCTGCCTCCACCACAAAAAATCGACCGTCATATATAACCTTGCATTTGTTGAAAATGACGTAAAACCCCATACAAACAAACCCTTTAAAGGGGGATAATTGTTTTTGTTTTTTAGGGGAATTTTTTCTCAAAAAAGGGGGAAAAAACATACTTTTTGAGGAGGGGAATGGAGCTTACTCTTAAAAAAAACATAGAAAAAAACCTCAGAAAAAAGTTAATTAGAATTCTGGGATATAGTGTGACATCACACGAAGCTTTAGTAACTTAAAAAACACACAAACAAATGAGGCCTTCACAGTGGTGTTCCGTGGATCCATTAAGTTAATATGCATTTTTTCCCAGACCCCAAAATGTGTTTTAGTACACTGTACCTTAGCTCCCAAAATTAGCCTAAAATTAGGTATTTGCTCCATGGATCCCTTAAAGTAATTAAATGTTGAGAGAGAGAGAGAGAGAGAGAGAGAGAGAGAGACTTGCATAGCATGTCATCTTATACATCTTATATACAATAATACTAGCTAAAGTTGTATATACCAGCTTATAGATATATATAACAATATCATTACATCCTTCCTCTTTGAGATAAAAAAATTATCAACTTATTATGGTCAAATTGAAATAATTATTTAACTGTTGTTTTTGAATTCTCTGTTCTGTAGCTAGTCTCTAATGTCATCTGAATGGAATTTCATTCATGTAGATAAAGAGTGGGGGTGGGTATTTAACTGTTATCTGTTATTAGATGTACTGTTAACTGTTTTCAGTGTTTTTAGCTCACTATTCGAAGAATAAGAGAGCTTATGTAATCACCCCAGGGCTGCATAAGTAATTTTGGTTCCTGTAACCCATGGGCTTCCATGGAACCCAGATTCTGATAACACTTAAAATGTGTCGCATTTCACATCAAATTTTGCAATTTTAAGCTGTGTTTACAAGTCTATATCTCTTACATTTCTTATCCTAGCACAACCAAATGTGATCATGAGCTTCCTTATAGCATTATCTTAAGGGCTGCTTACGTTATTTTGGTTGCTGTATCCCCTGGGCTCCCACGGTACCCAAATTCTGATAGCCCTTAAAATGGGTCTCATTTCACATCAAATTTTGCGTGTAAGCTGTGTTTACAGGTCTATATCTCTTACATTTCTTGTACTAGCTCAACTAAATTTGGGAAATGATTTCCTTATAGAATGCTGTAAGGCCAACAAAAAAAATAGGTGCGTTTCCTATTGCAAGCTCTAAAAAAATAGGATAGGTTGGTTGGCATTTTTTTTTTTTTTTTTTTTTTTTTTTTTTTTTTTTTGAGCAAGATATTGTGAGATCCTGTACGAAAATATCTGCTCTGAATCCACACGGAACCCGTACGGTTATTACAACAACATTCCAGGCGTAATATGCAAATGATTCAAAGCATGATATAGAGGCGTAATTCTATTTATAGCTACTTTCTGAGCGGAGTTTCGGCGAATTATTTAAATGAGTACTAAAAATCCAGGCGGAATTTCAAGAAATCCAGGCGGAATATGCAAATGAGACGGAAAAAAATATACACACTTTATAAAAACCCGGGCGGATATTCAAAATATCCGTACGGACATTCAAAATATCCGTACGGACTTTCAAAATATCCGTACGGATTTTCAAAGTATCCGTACGGTTTTCAAAATATCCGTACGGATTTTCAAAATATCCGTACGGAATTTTCAAATATCCGTACGGATTTTTCAAAATATCCGTACGGATTTTTCAAAATATCCGTACGGATTTTTCATAATATCCATACGGACATTTTGTAAAATCCATACGGACATTAAAAAAATCCGTACTGACTTTCTAAATATCCGTAGGAGTCTTTCCACATTTTCTGTATGGACTTGTCTGATGTGAAACTTCATCGTCTTATCTCCATCTGAGGTTGCTGTCCAAAAATAACATGTTAATGGGACCTAAAACATTTATGTATTCTGAATTTTTTAACACAAATTTGGGAATTATCTTCAGTGAAGACAGAAGACAAAGTGATCCCAAGTGTCTGCCATGCCATGTCTGGCATGTCTGGTGCTGGAGACATTTCTTTGAAGTAGAACAAGTTGCTTTACAGTTAAAATTGTATTTTCAAAGTCATAAACAACTGAAATACATACTCCTGATATTTTGACTGTACTAAAAGACAAAAATACTAGACTGTTAACAAGGTATACATCACATCATTTTGTTAGGACAAATAACTATAGTGACTATCAGACATTGGTGGTTTTCGAAATCATCCGACCTTTCATTAATATAAAGACTCTCACCACTGGACAGACATAGTGATGACTCGGTGGGCATATTCATTTCAACAGAAAACACTGGAATTCATAGGAATTTCCAAACAGAAAAGTATTGGAATTGCTAGGATTTCTTAGGAATTCCAAGTTCACTACAAAAACATAAAGCAGAAACAATATAAGATTTCTTTGGACTTGTATTGCTGGTCACATGACAATGATAATAAAATATTCATATTTTTTATTTATTTTTTAATAAAATAAATTCACAGCAACATATTTGACACTGGGTTATACCACAGACATATTAATAAACGGATAGGAAACTTCCTATCTTAACCAATGAAGTAACCAAAATATCACGTGGCACCTTAACTTTTCTTTCTATCTCCTCTCTCAATTATTCACTGATTTTGATGAGAATGCATTCAAACGATTCATAGTGAATATCAAAATGGTATTATAATAATTTATGTTTATTTTGAAAGTAAGAAGTTGTATATAAAGGTGTTTAAAGTTAAAAATTTCATCATTTTTTGCTTTTCTCTTAAAAATCAAGGTTTAGACATAGTCAAAGTTTCCGTCAAACTCCTTTTTTGTTCTAAAAGTAAGAAAAAGTAAAAATACTATCATTGGA
The DNA here is from genome assembly GCA_037043455.1 of Cyrtodaria siliqua. NCBI lineage: Eukaryota > Metazoa > Mollusca > Bivalvia > Adapedonta > Hiatellidae > Cyrtodaria > Cyrtodaria siliqua. Next base: position 582,181 of record JAWPHD010000054.1, read on the forward strand.
AATAAAATTAAATTTGTGATGGTATTTGGCATGAATGAAACTTGTATCTATTAAACTCTTCATAACATGTGTGTTTAAAGTTGGGAAATAATTTGTGAAATTTTCGCACCGTGCCACGTGAAATTTTGATAATTTTCGTAGTGTCCAATCTATTTGTTATTAGGTCTGTGGTTATACAAAGTTTTCTTGATAATTTGTGTTTAAACTAAATTATTCTTTCAGAAAAAATTATATTTAAAATTAATCGGAATGTTCTTTCAGGTTGAATGAGAACTGAAATATTATTTGAAACATATATCTCATTTAAAATCATTAAAATGAAAAACAATTAAAAAAACACTACAAAATAATGTACTTATAGGGCATATATAACCATATGAAAGAATCCTAAATCTTGGTTCCCTGTAATGTGTTCATCCTGTGTTTCTTGGTCCATGCTAAGGTCTGACATATTCTGAAAGAAAATATAGAGATCATCATTTGCATATTCCTATTTACCATATACTTTAAGACTAAGAATAAAAGGCAGATCTAGAATTTAAAGGTGGATAAAATATGACAATTAGCCAAGTGCTACAATTCTATCCTAAATGTGTAATGTACCCAATCTACTTTTGCAACAGATTTCTTAAATAGGAGAGCCGAATCATCAAATAAGACTAGTCGCTCTTATTATATATTGATTTCAATTTGGAACAGTAATTGGTTCAACTGCAATTTCGAAATGTATATACTATTAGTCTAACCAAAGATACATGGGAAACTTACTTTTGCATGCTAAATATGGAACATGTTTCATCCAAGACCTCATCTCCTGGTTTGTCTGGTACCAGCCTGTCATGGCCTCTAACGTGGTTTGTCTGGTACCAGCCTGTCATGGCCTCTAACGAAAGCAGTCTCTTTCAGTTCTAAAATAGTAGTTTTAACCAGAGTTTATTATGTCTCTGTTTTAACAAAATTAATTTAAACAACATTTTTTTTTAAATCACTGTCATGTGCAAACATATACAAGTCATGTTTAGAGTTGTTTATATCATCTGTTTTAAAGAGGTTTGGATAAATCTCTTCTTCACTAGTGTCCACAGTGGAATTAGGCAAAATGATTATAGGAAGATAATGACATCTGCTTCAGCAGCTTTTAAAAGAGTCAACATGTCCAAAATGTAATAAACACTTAGTCTAAGCATTCTAATGAATATAAAATTACTTCACTGGCAATCTGATACATTTCACCCCTTTGATAAACATTAAGTGTATGCCATATTGATAATTTGAAGTAGACTAGTACATACCTGTAAACATCATTCTTCTGTCTTAATCCTCCAGTAAAATATAAATATGAGACTAGCCACACTTGTATCCAGCAAAACCAAGAGTTTCAATAAAAATGATTTCAAAATTTAGTACTTTATTAAATAAGATAATCAACAAATAGGTGTTTCCTGTGCCCAACATGTTACACATTTTCAAACTGTCCAGCCAGTATTTTGTTTAACCAATCAACTCTCAGGAAATAGGGGTTACACTAAGGTTAATTCAGAGTATATGATGTAAGTGTACCACTAATGTATGGCCAGTAGATGGACATAATCCTCTTATCACCTCACATCTGGCAATGATTCTCTTAGGAATTTATCCTGACTTGCCAATACAAAGGGCTGCATTAAGGCCTTTCTTTGTTTTCAGTATTTTAGAAATGATTATTATCTGATACATGTACATTAAATTGTGTTTATTATACATGTGTCTGAACATCATGTGACTGTGTAGCCAAATCAAAGAAAATAGTGATCACTTATTTATTTTATTATAATCAATGTTCAATGTTAATTTTATTATAATTTCTTTTTTCTTTTTATTCTTTTTATTACTTTTTATTAATGGCTGTTGTTGTCACTGCTACTGATGCAGTAGCAGCAGCAGTAATAGTAGTAACACATAGTAGTAGAAGTAGTAGAGCAGCAGCAGAAGTAGAAGTAGTAACATCAGTAGTAGTAGTAGAAGTAGTAACAGCAACAGTAGAAGTAGTAGTAACAGCAGTAGTAGTAGAAGTAGTGCAAGTAGTATTAACAGCGGTGGCAGCAGCAAGAACAGCAGTAATCTTAGAAGTAGTTGTAGTAGAGCAGAAGCAGAAGTAGTAGTAACAGCAGCAGTAGTAGGAACCAGCAGTAGTAGTAGAAGTAGTGCATGTAGTAGTAACAGCAGTAGCAGCAGCAAAAACAGCAGTAGTAGTAGTGGAGCAGCAGCAGCAGCAGTAGTAGAGTAGGGTAATAACAGCAGCAGTAGTAGTAGGAGTGGTAATAACAGCCGCAGTAGTAGTAAAAGTAGTAGTAGTAGTAGTAGAGCAGCAGCAGTATTAGTAGTAGTAGTATTAGTAATAATAACAGCAGTAGTAGTAGAAGTAATAACAGCAGTAGTAGTAGAAGAAGTAGTGCATGTATTAGTAACAGCAATAGTTAGTAGTAGCAGCAGTAGTAGTAGTAGTAGTAACAGCAGTAGTAGTAGAAGTAGTACATGTATTTGTAACATCAGTAGCAGCAACAACAACATCAGTAGTAGTAGAAGTAGTAGTAGTAGAGCAGCAGCAGTTGCTGTTGTAGTAGTAGTAATAATGGTAGTAGTAGTTGTAGCAGCAGCAGTAGAAGTAGTAAATAAGTCCAAGGTATACCGATATTTTTCCAATTGTGAAAAGACTTGAAAACACTCGGACTTTTTTTTCTGGTCAAGAATTCAAGTCCAAGCTTTTCACAGCTTTTCCGAAGTATGCTGATGTACAGAGAGGAGAAGTCAAAGAAATCCAATGTTTATGCACAGGGAAAAACATTGGATTTGATGGATTAAAAATCCAATGTTTTCCAAACTTTCTCCAAAAAAAAATCTTGAAGAATTTCATGGAATTTCTAGGAGATTTCATTCCAAGGAAATCCAATGTCTTTTCAAGAGAGAAAACATCGAACTTCCTTGGAATTCTAAAGAATTCTTAGGAATGGAAAAATGCTTGGATTTATTTCTGCAGGGCGTACTCCCTTTAAACAGCAAATTGAAGTTTTATTTTCTTAGTTTTTTTCTAGCATATGTAATTTGTTCGGTAAAGCCTTTATTTAGTTCACTATTGTCTGGTTCGCGAGGATACATTTTGGGGAGCATCCATTAATACATTAGAAAAACATCTAAAAATAACTGTTTGGCACAAAACAACAAAGTCCACAAATTTCGCTCTGCAAATATCAAAGTCCGAAAATTAGCGCCTCTTCACATTTTCTAAGTTAATTTTTTACAAATTCAGCTCTGCAAATTTCTAAGTCCGAAAATTACGCCTCTTGACATTTTCTAAGTTAATTTTTTCCTATTTAGTTAGAGTTAAAAGTATGAAAAATACGTATGGAATATAATCCGTACGTACTTCTAACACATGGATTTTTATCCAAGCGGATATTTTAAACATTCCGTACGGAATTTCTTCAATAATCCGCCCAGACTTTTTTAAAATTACGTGTCCGTGTCGTTTCCGTACGGAAATGTTCAAATCCGTGCCGATTCCGTGTACGGAATCCGTCTGTATTCCAACTGGATTCCGTTTGGAATTTTCGTTCAGGATTCTACATGTATTTATCTCATAAACCCCATACAAGTTGATGATACAACTGAAATTTTCTCTGTGATGTCAGTTTACCTTGATATATTGTGTTAAATCATGGTCTGCATACATATTATTTAAGTTGCAAATAAAACATTTCTTGATTGATTTCATGCAAACTTTATTGGGTGTGTTCATATCTTCAGGGTGGCGAAAACATAGTTCATGACAAAAATTGTACGCAAAGAGGCATGATGAAACAGTTTTTTGTCAAATGTCAAGGTCTTATTGACATCACACATAAGAAATGCTTTTATCATAATAACCATAATAACCCAACAAGAGTGACTGGTATACACCATAGCCTTGTTTCACAATCGTTGTAAAATAAATAGGTTTAACCTAAAATAACATAATAACCTAATGGATGTATAATGCATGCTCTTGTTTGTATGAGTAACCTTACCCTTGAAGCTAAAAACGATAGGGGTTTTCATAATTTTAACGGTCTAGAACCATAATATCAGCTGTACTAAGGTGGCCTGAAATTTAAATAATGTTTTGTATTATTAAAATGTATATTGCTGTCCTGTGGTGTGGTTTTTGTGTCGCCTGCAACCTAACCTTGGCCTTAACTTGAAAAGTATTTGGACTATGTTCATAAAACTTCACACACATGTTCATCTTACTTCAAGGAATGTTGCTAAACATGTTCAATAATTCGGACTTTGATTTGGCGGAGTTATGCCCATTTTCATAAAACTTTAACCTGCAACCTAATCAAGCTCATAACTGGAATGTGGCACATCGGCATGCGACACAAGTGTTCCATGGAACACCCTTTAAGTGTATAATTTGGGCCAAAAGGTAATGCTTGCTAGTGTGTATCGATCATTTTGTTAAGAGTATCGGTACACCCTTTTATCAAGAAATGAATGCGTACAGGGCCGTTTTTGGATGCGTATTTACGCGGATACGCACCTAATATCGAGAGTGTTGTAATATATAGTCAGAATACTAGATACATGGCTGGACAAAAGAAAATGAGTATGTTAGTATTAAAAAGCATAAATTATCTGTTTGTATTTTTTCTCTATTTGTATTCCAGAAAATGCAATACCAGACTCTGGAAGGACAGAAATGACACGTAGGGAGGCTGCCAACTTGTTCAGGCCGAGTAGGTCAAGATACTCTGGTCATTCAAGTGTACCATCTGCAAAAAGGCAACATATGAAAACATGGACTGGAAGGTTTTTTTGCTTTTCTGATAGGAATTCTGAAAAAGTGCCAAACCTCGACAGAAAAGATCATTCTCCAAAGAGCTGGACTGGGCAATAAAAAGATTCAGTTTCCTCTAAATGACGATACGGAAGCAGTAATGGAGAAACTCAAGACGGAATATCTAAAGCTAGAGGCAGCTGGAGGCTTTGAGCTGTTTGCGTTGTTTGCCTAACTGAAGGAAACTGGAAGTTCTCGAGTGCAGGTGGGATGCTGAAAGCCTTAGGGCATTTGTGGGCGGCCAGGCTAAAATTTATTTAAGACCAATTCAGCACAATCTGTCGATAGAAGAAGTAGAGAGCTTACAGCCGTTGTTGGAACCTGGAGAGCAATGTGCATATTGCAAGGAAACTATTCCTGTGAAAGAGTTAAGAAACCACATTAGTCATTGTCTTCTAAATCATGAAAATATTGACCAGTTAGAGAGGAACCATCAACCATCAAATGTGACGTCTCAGGACATTAATGAAATATCAGCAATTGTTGACGATAATACAGAGAAAAGTTTACCAGACATTAATGAACTGTATCAAGCAGAGTCGGGTATACCAGACATTGATGAACAGTCATTTGCTGAAAATCCACCGGAAACCTCTTTTTCAGAAGTCATTGAACAGTCAACATTCCAAGAGAATAATTCCATGGTTAGTGGAGACATTTTTAGCTGACCATGAGCTGAAGGCTCAAGTGAGCTATCACTTTTTGTCCGTCGTCTGTCCGTCAGTCCATCCGTCCGTCCGTAAACTTTTTTTGAAGCGACTTCTCCTCTGAAACTACAAGACGGATTTTCACAAAAACTTCACAGTAATGTTGCTCTCGGTGTCTAGTTGATCTAAGCAAAAATTCAGGTCGGCCAGACTTTCAAGATGTCTGCCATCGCTAATAATAGATTTTAAAAATGCAATTTTGTGGCGACTACTTCTTAAAAACCATAGGGGGCACTCTTCAGTTTCGCACGAAATGTTTATGGTGTAAATGGTGTAAATCAGAAAGAAATCACTAAGCATCTTTTAGGTCCATGGATGGTATTAAGTGCATGTTTGATGTTTTTTTCAGTTTTGAGTACTTCTAAGTTTATTTTGGTATATTGGAATATGCATTCTTGGGTTTTTTGGAGGCTATAAATAGAAAAACGTGAAACTATCAAAAACTTCCAAAAAGTAAGCAAAATGGCTGATTCTTACTCACGCGGTGATCAGCATGGAATAACTTTTAAAAAGCAGGCCAAAGCTATACATGTACAATATAGCATTTCCTGATATGCAAGAGCATGAGTGCAGAAATTACCCTGATATGCTTAGGACAATTCCTTTTCTATTTTTTTTATTGACATTTGAAATATTGCTAAAATTGCTTTTTTAGCATGTTTTGAGAGGTGGGTAATCTTAAAGAAATGTGACTAAAGTTGTACAGAAAATGCTTTTTGATACTGTTATTTGGTATAGAAACATGGTAAATTTATTGTCTTCTAAGAAATGTATGACGCAATGATTGGTGTGATTTATGTTTGCTCAAGGATCAGGCTAAGGGCTTGTCATGAGTTTGATTATTGAGAAATGTACATTAAACTGTGGAGTGCCCCCATTGTGACAGTGTTTTTTTTTACTTTTGGGAAAGGGGGTCGGGGTCCTTTAGAGGAGGAAAAATTTGACGTGAATTGGGAAAAGGGTAATTTTGACAATGTTAAAATAAAGAAGACAGATAGTATAATATTTTTATATGTATTGAGTCAGTCTTTCATTTAATATTAAATTCACATCAAGAACATGCTTGATGGACATGTTAAGGATGGTCAACTAAGAATTTTTATTTTAGGGGAATTTTTTCTCAAAAAAGGGGGAAAAATACATACTTTTTGAGGAGGGAATTAAATTACTCTTAAAAAAAACATGAGTGATATTGATTTGGAACCTTTACCAAAATGACTGCACAACATGTACATGTAGTTGGTCCTAACCAAAGTTCATTTTGATTGGATGTCAAACATGGCTGCCAGCAGCCATTCCGGTCGGTAGTTAAAGTCTGTTCAAGGTCAAGGTCACACTTAGAGGTCGAAGGTCAATATGCACTATATTTCGCGTCCTCCGTATCTCTTGAGGAATTTTGAAATAACTTGGTACAAATGTTCACCATATCGAAACAACGTGCGGAGCGCAATGGCCAGCCCAAATCTGCTCGAAGTCAAGGTCACACTTAGAGGTCGAAGGTCATATGCACTAAATGTCGTGTCCTCTCCATATCTCTTAAACGCTTAAGGGATTTTGAAATAACTTGGCACAAATGTTCACCATATCGAGACAACTTGCAGAGCGCAACTTGCAGCCCAAGTACATCCAAGGTCAAGGTCACACTTAGAGGTCGAGGGTCATATGCACTATATTTTGTGTCCTCTCCATATCTCTTTGCAATGCCTGAGGGATTTTGAAATAACCTGGCACAAATGCTCACCATATCGAGATGACGTGCAGAGCGGCAACTTCTAGCCACGTCGTTCAAGGTCAAGGTCACACTTAGAGGTCGAAGGGTCATATGCGCTATTTTTCGTGTCCACGCAATATCTCTGAACCGCTTGAGGGATTTTGAAATAACTTGGCACAAATGCTCACCATATCGAGACGATGTACAGAGTGCAACTTTCAGCCAGGTTGGTTCATAAATTATGGTGGGGGAGACATATGTTTTGTTACAAAAACAGCTCCGTCTAGTTATTCTATTTTTTAGCTCTACTGATGAAAGATCAGCAGAGCTTATGCCGTGGTGCGGTGTCAGTCGTCCATCTGTGAGTAAACATTTTTTTGTAGCGACTACTCCTCTGAAACTACTGGATGGATTTTCATGAAACTTTACAGAAATGTTGCCCACTGAGTCTAGTTGATCCTAGCAACAATTCATGTTGATGTGAAATCCAAGATGGCCGCCAAAGCTAAAAATACATTTTTCAAAAACAAGTTTGTAGCGACTACTTCTTGAAAACAATAAGTGATATTGATATGGGACTTTTTCTAAAATGATCAGCATGACATGATGTTGGTCCTTGTTGAAAATTATTTGATTCGACATTAAACATGGCTGCTGCGGCCTATCTTTCGTTTACATAGTTATATATAGTAAATACTTGCAGCGACTACTCCTCTGAAACTACCTGACAGATTTTCATGAAACTTCACAGGAATGCTAATCTAGCTTTCAAAACCTATCAGTAGAGCTTGAAGGTCATTGACCTCTTGTTGAAAGTGTGCCAATGATTTTGTTGATCTTGATGTACAATAAATAGAATTAAAGATACTACATGTATTATGAAAGGAACGCTTTACTATATATTTTTCCGAATTTTATGAAAAATAGCGCTAAATTTCTCAATTTTATGAAAAATATTCCCAGTTGTGACGGTATGGCTTATGTTCCCAAAATGTAGAAAAAAACACTGATGCCATAGTCTTATAGTCTTGAATTCAGGGCCACGTTGGTCTTCTTGTCTAATTTGTCATGACATATAGTGACGAGAAATGAATTTGAAGATGCAAAATTCACATGTATAGTTGAAAGCTTTTCTGTCTGAATTGAGAAAACCTATACATGTATATTTAACAGCATACTGTAAACGTGAATATTAATGCATGTGGAAAAGTTAGCGAAAACCTTTTTTCAAACTTTTAGCGTACATTAATTTTAGCGAAGTCCTTACCCGAGCTGTTTTGTAATATTTGCTATGTCGTGAGAAAAATCAATTTCCATATTTTATCCACTGTCCTTTAATTAACATCACTTTTCATTGTTTTAGGTCATATCCCAATATTGCATTTCCCATAGGCCTCCATTATAGCCTTTTGGCCTACAACCCCTATTCCTATATCCGAACGGATGATAAAACTTAACTTTTTTTAAAGAACTATCATAGAGACACTCAGAAATAACCAGCATATTGGGGGTAATCTGATGCTTTCAGTCTCTAATATTTCGCTAAAGGTGGCCTGACCCCCAGAATGGCAGTAAAGAAATTTTACTTTTTGTAAATATAATCTTAGTACAATTGTATAAATGCAAATTTCAGTCAAAATATCCTAAATCCACATGTTTTATGATGGAATCATAATATTTTGATGTTATATGGGGATTTGCTATGATTTGGGTAATGTAATCCAATCAGAATCTACCTTACAATCTGACTATATGCCCTATATATGTCCTATACTTTTTTCAACCAATCAGAAGCCCCAAATCAATAGTGGTATGTGACAATCGATTAAATACAAACGACGTACTATTAACCAAGGGACGTAACTTCAAGTACTTCCGGTATAATAAATCTATAATTTATAAATAGGTCAATATTACGGTAAATATTGCCTTAGGTGAGCAAAATAACTGAATAAAGTTAATTATTTGAACGCAATTTAGAAGAATTGCTGTTTGTTAAATCATTCACCTATCCTAGTACAGGCCAATTGTCGTTGTTTTGTAAACAGATATTATCGCACCTCTATACCCCTTTATACCTGTAGCACAAACATGCCCCAGGAGATTATTATTGCAATATTATATGGTAATCAAGTACAACGTTACGAAATTATCACATGCTGCGAAAAACACCTTATTAAACACACGATTAAATTTAAGACAATCTCGTAGTTTGTGTATCTCTTGTGTGCGTCCATGAATATATCTATGCTTTTAGATTATTTGTATATATCTCGTGCCAGTGCTTTTTCTATATACTAGTACACAGATTATGATGTACTAGTACATTTTTATGTTTATTTAAACTTCCGTCGTGTGTGTTTTATGTAATCATGTTTGGATTAATAAAGATAAAACTAGATTATGATGGAGATATTTTTTATTTACTGATAAATGTTTAGGCCTTATCCAACATGATGGCAATCAATAACATTGCTACACATTTCTATGCAAGAACAAGTTAAAATATTTCATTTGCCTCTCGCTAAATTCGCTAACATTTCCACGTCGCTAACTTTTTAGCGTTTACAGTAGTTCATGTCCTTACCCTTTATTGTTAATGTCTTGAGCACAGTAACTGTTGACCATGAAACGCTATAGCCAGTGAAGTGTACATTTCCCTTCCGTTGCGGTAATTTTGGTGCAAATTTTGTTAAATGAAAAATATAATACTCACTTCTATTTCCTTTCAGTATTTGTAATAAACATGAGATAAATGACTAAAAATGAACTTTGAACATTTTAGGAAGATGTAGCAGATAGCATCACTGACATAGTGTTAGAGTGCTCTGCATATTGCCAGCTGAACAACATCTCAGACCCAGTCAAGATTCTGAAAATATACCAGGCCAAAGTGGTCACTGGAAGGCCGCTTGACGTGACAAACGAAAGTGATACAATTAATGGAGAGACTAATTTTATCCTGGTAAATAGACACGAAATAATTGCAACCAGTTTTGACGAGATCAAGGGCCTTAGCAATCTAAGGACAACCCTGGAGGTACAGTTTTATGGAGAGGTTAGTACATTGTTTAAACATCTTTAACAGAGCTGTAGATAAATTTTGACTGCAATGAGTATTTACTCATCAGATTCAAAATGAATGAGTAACAAGGAACTCGTTCAGAGTAAAAAATAGTTCATGCTTTCAAAATAGATGTGAATTACCGTTAATACATTTTAAAATAACTATTCTGACTGAATGGAAGTTAAGTAAAAACACAAGGAAGTTAAGTAAAAACACAAGCAACATGTTATGACCTTAAATATTAGACACATGCTTGGAACAATTTTCATCATGAAAATATGGAATAAACTGTTCCACATACAAATATAATACTCATGATTTTTAAAAGTTATGAGTTTTTGTAGTAATTGATGAGTAATGATACTCACAATTTTAAAAAACTGAAGGTTTGAATCTTATTTCTGTTTATATACATGTTTGAAAATCTGTCGACATTACAATACAGGCACTGAAGCAAAGCAATTTCAGTTGTTTATTGTGTAGTATTTCCAACAGAATATTTTATTTTACTTTGAGGTGTAAATGTGAGTGTTCACCATTACTGTGTCTTGTCTGTAAGTGACCCATTCCTCTTCCATGCCAGTAGAATGCTGGAGTTACCATGACCAGTTATGTTTTTATACAAGGTTCATACAGCCTTAAAAAGTCCTTAAATTTCAGAAGTAGCCTTTAAAGTCCTTATATCCACTCCAGCCTTAAAAAGTCCTTAAAATCTGACAAAATATCATTAAAGGTCCTTGAATTTCATAATCAGTCGATTAATTATACAAGAGGAATAATATCTGACGTAGTTAAAAAAAAATCGGCAAAAAAAAAAATCGCCGATATGAGGAACAATCAGAAAACTCTGAATATTTACAAGTATAATCAATACAATGCAAGTAGTACAGTACAAGCCTTGAACAGATACAGTAGAACATAAAATTGATAAAGGTAAGATTAATGTTATGAGTTAAACCGGCCTTAAAAATGGGTTATTAGGGTCTTAAAAGTCCTTAAAAAGTCCTTAAATTTCATAATGATAATTCTGTATGAGCCATGTTATATCAACCACAACGTAGTTTAGGGAGTATACTGGATTCAGCTTGTCCGTCGGCCGTCTGTCTGTCTGGAGACGCATTCTTCTTAGCGTGATAACTCAGCAATGGTTCATCACTTTTGATCACTTCTGCCATATGTTCACCAAATTTCATGGGTGGGTTGGTGAGACGAAGATCCCTATGGATTTTGGGGTCACTATGTCAAAGGTCAAGTTCACAGAGGTCAAGGATAGAAAAAATATGTTAGCACAGTAACTCAATAGGAAAACACTTTCACATTTGTTGTTTTCAATTTTTAGAATTTTCATTTTTCTGGCACGTCATCTTGCAGTATGATCTGGGTTTACACTGTCTGGGTGCTCATCAGTCATTTGACTGAAACACCCCTTTGTACTATAAATGGACTGGTCCAACTTTAAAGAAAGGACAGTCCATTATACATTCATAATGGGGTAAGGATTAAGTCTCCTTTGTATTTTTTGGCTATCAGAAAAAGAATGAAAACAAATTGTACAATTTTAAGATTTTATTTTGATTCTGATTTTCCAAATACATCCACTGAGACAAGAGCAAGTCTACTTGTACTGGCCAGTAACCTAATTCTCAGGAGATATTGAATAACATGACCTGTGGCCTGGTCACACACCTGCTATATTTATGAATAGGGATCATTCCATTTAGGTTACAAAATGTAATTGTGGTAGAATTATGACATTTTTTTTATAAGCTGGAAAAAATATATATTCTTTAGGCTAGGATAAAATTGAATGAGATTATAATGTTGCATAGGTATAAATGTTGCATAATAAATCATAATATTTAGGAATATAGGAATGTTGCTCTTAATGTCTAGTTAGTCCTAAGTAAAAATGAGGTTGGCCTTAAATTCAAGATGGCTGCCATGGCTAAAATTAGATTTTAAACACAATTTGTGGCGACTACTTCTGTAAAACCATAAATGGTATCGGTTTGGTACTTGTACCAAAATGACTTCCATAAAACTTTACAGGAATGTTGGGCTTGATGTTCAGTTAGTCCCAAGTAAAAATCAGGTTGGCTGGAAATTCAAGATGGCTGCCACAGCTTAAATACAAGTTTGTGGCAACTACTTCTCAAAAACCATAAGTGGTATTGATTTGGAACCTAGTCTTTACTATTTGATAGAGGGTCACCCAGTGACCATTTGTGTGAAATTGTTTTGAATTCGGACTATGGGTTTCTGAAGACTTTTTAAAGTAGCTATCCCGCAAACAACAGCCAAATTTTACAACATATGTACACCGTTTCTAAACCTTATTCTGACCAAGATATATATTTTGAGAATCCCGACTCTATAGATAAAATAATAAACAGATTAAATCAACTAGGACAAACCTCAAAACTGGAGCATCGAATTAACGGTAACTCTTAATTCTTTTTACGCATATTCAAACATGGGTATTTTAAGAACCCATGAATAAAACTATACTATTTATCTGCAGATACACATTATTTTGTGACCTGAACATCTGGATAAAGTTTGGATAAACAATTTTGTAGTGTACTTTTATCGTTATTTGGCAGGTTAGTGCCTTAGTTTTTCTTCTTGCCTGCCATGGCAACCAGAGTTCCACATGGATGAACTTCGTTTTAGCTATTTTGGTAGAGGCAACTTTTCCAATGACAGTCCTTTTTCTACATAAATAAATACTGATAAACAATAACAAACGAGTATAAATTTTGTTACTTTACAGACTGCGGCCGATTATGGAGGTCCACGCAGGGAATTCTTTTCTATCATTTTACGAAAGCTGAAAGAAGAATACTTCGATCCACCAAAGGAATGGTCAGAAGACTATGAGGTGATAGGTAAAATAATGGGTAAGTCAACTGTTTTACTTTACAATGTCTAAATTAACTTTTTCTTCAGCATCATAAGGCTGACAATACAAGAACTGCAGAAATACGGTTTCAGTGAAGTGTCACCTTGATCCACTAGACATAAAAGATCCGACCTTCCTTCCTTATTAGTCCCCTACCAGTGTACCCGGAGGGAACTATTGGATTGCACCATGTCTGTCAATCTGTCTGTCCGTCAGTCGGTCTGTCCCTCATTGGGTTTCCGCACAATATCTTGAGTTTGGCACAACCATTCACCATGAAACTTCACAGGTAGGTTTCCTTGATGAGAAAAAGACCCCTTTTGATTTTGAGTACAGTATTTTAAATTTGAACTATGTGTACAGTAGATAATTTTATGATATGTATTAGTTATAGAATGTCCAACGAGGTGTTACGAGCATATATCATGAAATATATTGAGTCGTTAGCCGAGATATTTTCATGATATATGCGTGTAACACCAAATTGGATATTCTATAACTGTTTTATCGCTAACCACGACCCCTTGGGTGATATCTGGTATAACGGCACACTTTTTGAAAAGTGTGGCGTTATATGAAATTTCGGTACCTGTCATATTCCTGTATTGAATATATCATACGACTTTGGACAATAGAAAGTACTCTCAGGCATGCGATAATAAATAAGTTCAGTATTAAGCTGAAAAAGGCAGGCTGTATTCCTGTATTGTGAACATGCAATAATGAACCATTGCACATCTTCTCAATATCTTTAGTATCTTAACTCAGGTATTGCTAATTTTTCTAACAAATTTGATACTTCTAGTAAGGTATGCTATAATAAAATTATTTCAGCCTTGAGTTTTCTTCAAAATGGACGCCTGCCACAGATTATGTCATCAGATTTATTGGAGGAGGTCTTTCTCCATGATAGTCCGAGACCATTTGTCAGAGATTTGAAGAGGGGTTTGGACAGTCTTGGAATAGTTCAGGTAGTATTAGTTCTATATTTTATATGTAAAGTATACTCCCTTTCATCCACTTTTAGATTTTAGCTTACCTGTGAACACCCTTACACAATGGAGGCCACATGATTTACAGTGTTAATCAAACATGTGAGACTTTAGCCACAATTTCTCATATGGGACACTAAATGCAAGGTCAATGAATTGTCATCCATTACATTACATGATCCGCTGAACAAAGGAGTTTCGATAGATGACAACTTTTATTTAATAATTAACTTCCTATTCAATAGTGGTGTTTGTCAGATTATATTACTTTGGTGATAGCAACTACACATCTTATTGGTTGGGTTATGTTTGTATTGACCATAACTTACTAGTATTACATGACCCTTTTCAGATGTATTTTCATGAAGCCAGAGTTTGACTCAGAAATTAGATTGACATATTTTGGCATTGTTTCCAGTTCAAAATGTGTTTGTGTTTGTGCAGCCAAGCATGCCGTCTTCTGATAACTGTGGCTCTGGAATTCCATTTTGACATTGTTAAGGGCTTACTGCAGAGTAAAGAACAATAAAGGCCATCTTCTTTGCCCTTTTATAACTTTTATCATGGTGCTAGAGTGATGTGTGCATAAAAGACTGAACAGGTTTTATATAGTACTTAATAAGTATTCTGGAGTCACTGGGCCCGTCGGTTGATTTGTCCCATTTTTCGTTTTTGCTCAATAACTAAAAAGTATTTATTTATATCTATCTTCGCCAAACTTGGTGTCTCTGTCAAGTTCAATAACCAGGCAGATTCCGCCGGTCACGGGAGAGTTATGGCCCTTTGATTGTTTACAATTGAAGCAATTTGTGGTTTCAGCTCGATAACTAAAGTATTTATAATCCAATCTTCACCTAGTTCCAAAATTGGTGACAATGTTTATGGACAGAGCGTCTTGTTCAAGTTCAATTACCAGCCAGTACCCATCAGTAATGCCGGAGTTATGGTCCTTTCATTGTTAAAAATTTCCAAAATTTATATTGTTTATTATTCAATCTTTATGAAACTTAAAGACACTAACCTGCCAAATAACACCAAAAGTACACATTAAAAAAAAAAGTTTTTCAAAACTATCCAGGTGTTCAGGCCATATAATGATATATATGTGCCAATTAAAAACATGATTTTTCATGGGTTCTTAAAATACTGAATATGCATAAACATTGGTAACTCTTAATTCAGCGTTTCAGTTCTGGGGTTTGGCCTGGCTGGTTAAAGCTGTTTAATATTATATTGTGTCTATAGGATTTACAAAATATGTAAGTTATATATATACCACACCGTCGGTAGGTTTAAAAACAGTGTACATTTGTTGTAAAATTTGGCTGTTGTTGGCAGGATTAGCTACTATAAAAGTCTGGGGTTAAATGAGTCATATTTATCCTTTTATATGCAATGTTTCCAATTGTAGGAGGCGTTGTGGGGGTATTAATCACCCTCAGTGATAGTTCTAGTTTTGAGTGATTTAGCAATGTTGCGTGAATGATATAACCTTCTTTGCATAACTTTGAAGAATTGTCATAGATATTCAGTAGAGGCCTTCATGGACATTCTATTGTTCTAGTTCTGCTTGACCCAATCATGCTCATTCAAGGTCTTCTTCATGACACCGCATATGCAAATGTGGAAACTTGGCTCCATCGTAAATGGAATGTCTACAATAGAATTTGCAGCTCTGAAGGTTAGAAGGTTCTAGGCCATGCTCAATATTTTATCTAGATATAAATGGAGGATGAGCCTGGCATGTTCATCCCTGTTTGGCACCATATAACCTTTCTTGTGGTTAAACCCCAATTCATTCATTCATTCAATACTTGATCCAAACATGACTTACAATTGTTATATTTCACAGCTTGTACATCAACTTCCAACATGTGTTCATCTGTTCACACCAAGTAATGGGTTTCCTTTAACTCTAAAAATGATCACAAACCTGCTGAAGCCGCAATTCAAGGAAGAAGGTACTAACGGAAGAAATAAGCAAACTAAACGGTATCAGCAGTTCATCAAATACTTAAGAGAAGCTGCAAGTAAGTACAAGTGTGAGCTTTATTAATTAATTATCTAATATTACTAGTTCAGTTTAACTTTCTTACTGGGCACTTGTTCGACTTGTCATGTTTGAACTTCGCTGCTTCAATCACAACCATGGAAGTAGTTGCAATTCCATGTGATGTCAGCTTAGCCTAACAACGACGCAATTCATTGTAAGAGGAACACAGCACACCAAACATAGACCTAACCACCGCTTTCACACCAAAAGGCTATCATTGAAATTGATCAAAAATAATGTCAGAATTGAAAAGGGGTGACTTTAAACAAAAAGGTTGTCACTTTGATGTTGTTAAAATAGATACGAATTGAAAACGCTTGAAAGAAACTAAACTTAATTAGTAATAAGTTGCATGAACAAGTCCGAGGGTTATGTGAATGGTGCTATTTTTTAGATATAGACTTGTTCTGTAAAGGCAACTGCATATGAATACTCCTATATCGCGGCTATAATATAGATCGAGGACCAGAAAAGCATTGTTTGATAGCATCACTATTATTAAAATAATGAATTTGCTGTTTTGTCGACAGAGCTGAAAAGCTTTTAGAAATTCTATGAAATGTGGATACTGAAGTCTTAGATTCACTTTTATTACTATTGGAAAAGTTCATGCAGGCACATGAACAAATAAAAAACAAATTTGGACTTTTTCCAATTACCTAAAAAAATCTACTATCCAATAACTGTTTAAAATTTTCTCATTCGTTACAAATAGGCCACCCACTGTGAGTTTCCCACTGGGAGCTTGACTTGTTCATGGGAAAGTGTTGATTATCTTATGAATGGTGGGAGGTGTACGGTACTGGATCTACCCGGGAATAAGTGTGTGATCTTCCTCCACCATCAAAAAATTGACCGTCGTATATATATATAGCCTAAAATGTGCTGAAAGTGACGTAAAACATCATACAAACAAACAAACAAATAGGCCACATGGTTCTGTTGTCTAGGTACTGTTCTGTCGATCTTTCAGTCCTGGCTTTGAGTCCTCTGTTCTCTGACACTTATACATTTCTTTCACACTAATAATTTAGAATTTATAAGGTTCGCGTTGACTTGAAGTTCAATAATTACATGTCTGGTATTTATTAATTTTTAATCATCTGATTCATGTGAAAAGTAAATCTGGCAAACATTTCGTTCCTGTTCATTTAAACTGCTATTTTTGCATCCTTACACAATGCTGCCACACCACAAGTCAAGATATATACAAACTATTCAGTAAGCCTTTAATATGCAACATTCCTACCAATATATCTCAGTCCGTGGTTGCTATCATTCACTAATTCTTGATAATATTTTCAGGTGGACGAAGAGGTCCCATCAACCTTGCATCTATACTGAAATATGTTACTGGAGCAGAACAAGAGCCGGTATTAGGCTTTGCACTACAGCCTACAATTCACTTCCCAGAGATGGATAGCTTATTGCCGACAGCAAATACATGTAGTAACAGACTTAATGTGCCAGTGTCAAACGAAATAGAATTGCCAAGGTCGCCAGAGGAAGAGAAACTGTTTGAAGAGAAATTGTTTTCTATGTTTGACCTTTCCTTTTCTAATGAGTATTTTGGTCTCGAGTGAGCTTGTTGTGTGATGTGTATAGAAGATAAAATTTTGTAGAATTTTTACTAAATAGTAAGGTGAGGTAGAAAAATAGTAACTTTACAGTGTTGTATTCGCCTTTATTAGGTATGAACAGATTCAAATTACCATTGCTGTTCAGTAGGAAAATATATATATATTGTTTTCTGCGGGTGGCGGAGTGAGGCGGATATTTATTTACATGGGCAGTAGGGGTTGACCGATATTTGTAACTATATTTTCCTTGGAAAACCTGGTTATTATTAGATTGGGGTATTTGTTTGGCTGGCGGGTGTGCGTGCGGCATCAAACCTTAGTTTCCGCTCAATAACTTTAGTCGGGAATGAGATACTGGAACGAAACTTCTTTTGTAGGTACCTTATATAGAAAGGAAGATTGGGATGGCATTTGGGGTCACTGACAGGCCAGCAGAACTTATATGATGGCTAGTTGTCCGTCGTTAACTTTTGCCTCGTTAAGACAATAGGGACTTCATTTTCCATCCGATCTTACCAAACTTTACCAGATTGTTATCAATGACAGCTCGGACAAGTAGGAAAAACAGCCAGATTGGACCATTTGCACCAGAGTTATGGCCCTTAATTTTCTAAAATATGGTATAATTTGGCCTCGTTAACACAATAGGGCCTTCATTATGTCTCCCCACAGTATGGGGGGGGGGACATATTGTTTCTAGCTTGGATGTCTGTCTGAATCTCTGTCTGTCATAAAACCGGTCTCCACCATATCTCTTGAACCGCATGGGGGATTTTGAAATAACACGCCACAAATGTCCACCATATCGGGCTGACATGCAAAGCGCAACTTCCAGCCATGTAAGGTCAAGGTCACACTTAGAGGTCGAAAGTCATATGCACTGTAATATGCACTATACTTCCGGTCTTCACCATATCTAGTAAACTGCTTGGGGAATTTGGAAATCACTTGCCACAAATGTTCACCATATCGAGACGACGTGCAGAGCATAACTTCTAGCCACGTCCATTCAAGGTCAAGGTCACAGTTAGAGGTCGAAGGTCATATGCACTGTATTTCCGGTCTCCACCATATCTCTTAAAATAACATAATGCTTTCAAAATCACACCCTTACCTAGCATTTCTAATATCTCCAGACAATGATATCAATGTTCACATGTTTATCTATATCCCTAAAAAGTTGTGCTAAACTTTTTTTTGGTCAGTATATGTTCAACTGCCATTTTGCTTGATGCAGGGCAAAGAGTTTTGTTCAAAGTGTTACAACAACAAATTCTTGCCTGCAAATTGAAAAATTATATTTTGTGTCTTGGAAATGTACATGGTAATGCCCCCCAAACCATCGACCTACTGTTAACTTAGTTATTGAAGAAACCGTGGACAAATATAAAAAAAAATAGTTTGATACTGCCATATCTGAACCTCCGCCAACCACAGACATCAACACCCAGTAGATTATTGATTAGGCCAGTAAGGCCTTTTAAGCACAGGCCACTAAGTCTTGTTCAAGTTTTCAAAGTATTTAGTTATTTGTTTGAAGTTATTGTTGTCGGGTTTTAGTTTAAAATATTAGTGGTATAAATAGTCTTACAAACCAGATTAAAAGGATGTATCATTATGCCCCTGCTTCGAAGAAGTGGGACTATATTGGAATCACTTTGTCCATCACGTCCCGTTTTATTATTTAACAGATAATACTTACATGGTTGCATATTTGCTTATCATTTTTGGTATGATGTGAAAATACATTATGAAAACCACATAAGGTTATTCTCCCCGTGAGGATCCGGGGTCCCCGAAGGCCAGCAGAGCTTATGGGATGCCGAGTTGTCTGTCGTCTGTCCGTTGTCAATCGACCTTCCGTCGTTAACTTTTGTCTCGTTAAGACGACAGGGCCTTCCTTTTTTTTTTTTCTTTTTTTGCTTCATGTTTGTTTGTTATTTTTTTTTATTTTTTTTTCATTTTTCTAAATTGGTTTAATTAAAAAAAAATCTATTTTTTTTAACGCCTTGTTGGATTTGACGAAACTTAGCAGGAAGCATTGGTATGATTTCTAGATATGCGTTTTTTTTCCGGTTCTTTGATTTGTGATTAAGTTGACAGTTTCTACCCCTTAGGGCCATATTCATGTTTTTGCAATGTTTTAAAAGTAGTACTGATGGGAATTTTGTGATGACAACCCTTGATATAGAGCCGTTTAAGCCAGTAGAGCGTCCACATGCCCTCTTGGGCCTCTTGTTTGTTCATGCTCATTAAAGGTCTTCATCATGACCCGCCCCGGGTGCCCCGTTTGGTCACGGGGCAAAGAATAGGGCCACTGCAGATCCCTTTGGAGGGGTAGGCAGAGGGGTAGAATCCCCCCAAATTCATGTTCATTTTAACATTTTTTTGTTCATGTTCATTAAAGGTCTTCATCGTGATCCCTGCATTGTTTCAGGTGCCATCTCGCTCACATCAAAAGAGCAGTTGCAGAAAAACAATAAACGTGGCTCCAGCTTAAATGGAGTTTTTACGATAGAATTTGCAGCAACTCTGCAGTTCAGGGTGAGAAGGTTCTAGGCCCATTTCCCATATTTTATCTCGATGTACATGGAAGATGAGCCTGGCATGTTCATGCCTGTTAGGCACCATATAACCTGTAATGTGTTGGTGCGCCTTGAATCCCCAATTCAATTCATCATGACCCCTGTATTGTTTTAGGTGCCATCTCGCTCACATCACTAGAGCAGTGGCAGAAAAACAATAAACGTGGCTCCAGCGTAAATGGAGTGTCGACAATAGAATTTGCAGCAACTCTGCAGTTCAGGGTGAGAAGGTTCTAGATCCATTCTCCATATTTTATCTCGATGTACATGGAGGATGAGCCTGGCATGTTCATTCCTGTTAGGCGCCATATAGCCTTTCATGTGTTGGTGCGCCTTAAAACCCCAATTCAATTACATTAGATTCCATTCAGTTTTTTAATTATTTGTTTTGTTATTGAACAGATAATGGTTGCATAATTATTTTCTTTTTCTTTTTTTTTATGACATGAAAAACTAGAATTACACACTATTAATTTTACGACCTTATAAGGTTACACTTCACTAATTTACGTTGTGTCACGTCCCGTTGCATTATATAACATAATAGTTGCACATTTGCTTTTTTGCATGGTTGCATATTTGCATTTTCTTTTTGGCATTATATGACAATACATTATGAAACATTCCACTAATTATACAGACTTAATAAGGTTACACTCCAGTTTATGTTTATGTTTACGCCCAACAAGTGGAGGAGACATTGTTTTTGCTCTGTCTGTTCGTCCGTTCGTCTGTCTTTCACAAATGTCACCGCTACTACTCCTAAACGGCTTGTTGGATTTTAGCGAAACTGTAGGAAGCATAAGTATTATGTCTAGCTATGCATATTGCGTGTTCGTTCTGGTTCGCTGATTTTTTACGGAGTTATCGCCCTTTATTTTTGTCTCGAAGAAGAAGAAAAGGCAGGTGTTGCTTTTCCGGCGGCGGCAAAGCAAATGTGGAAGTGACATTGACCCACCCTCCAAGCAAAGGGCAGATAACAATAATTTTTATGTTCAACTTTTGCGTTCAGGTCACTTTTTCAGAAACTGTATACACTAGACATTTCAAACTTTGCTTATAGTTGTTTCTTGGGTAGTACATCACAACGTGTCAAAAAGCAAATGTGGATACGACCTCACCATCAAAACAAAGGGCAGATAACTTTGTTACATTTACGTCACTTTCTCATGAACTATAATTTTCACTAAATGCTTTAAACCTAGTTTAATCTTTGGAAGACAAAACATTCTATTTTGACATAGTAGGGTAGTGCATCTTTTTGGACACATGGATTTCATCTACTTCTTGGAGCTGATGAGTTTTTTATTTTTTATTTTATTTTTTGTATTTCATCTATGTTTTTAAACAAATGCACTTAAATTTCATCTCAGCAAACTGTAAACTCAGTTGTTTTTATTTATTAAAATATTTACAAACTTTCATTTAAGCATCATTTATCTTTTGTTTTTAAGACACACCCCAGTTAGGCGAGACGTGGATCTGCGGATTTCTTGTTTTTACTTCAAATATTTTGTCTCCACTACTACTTCTAAACGGCTTCTTGGCTTATAGGATTTAATTGAAACTATGCAGGAAGCATCAGTATGATGTCTAGTAGTGCTTATCACACTTTTGTTTTGGTTCGCTGATTTTTTACGGAGTTGTGGCCCTTTAAATTTTGTGTTTCCGCTACTCCTCCTGAACAGCATGTTGCATTTTGACGAAACTTTGCAGAAAGCATCAGTATGATGTCTTGTTGTGCATGCCATGCTTTCGTTCCGGTTACTGATTTTTTACAGAGTTTGCCCTTTGTCATTTTTACTTTAAATTTGTTGCAATCTCATTAAAACCAGTCCCTTTATCAAGCTACGATACTCTACACTAATAAGGATCTAACAACACTGCATTGGAGGTCACGTCTGATTAACCTTACGATTAGCCAATCAGATTTCAGCTTTCAAAATTGCTCGGTATAGACTGCTTCACTGCGCATGTCGCGTTTCAGTCAAACTCTGTGAAGAAGCTTATGCTCGGTATTGAAAGAGACATTGTCCCTAACTTTTAGCTTATAAAACACAAAATAATTGTGTTGACAAACATAACACACCAACCATTATCGAATATTTACTAAAAAAACAAACAAGATTGTTTGACGGAATCCAATAGTGGTACAAACAAAAAATGTACTGCATCGTGGGGTTGAACCCACACTAAAATTACACTCGCGGGTAAGAATAATAGAATGTCGCAATAGTCGACTTCGCTAACGACTGAGTTAAGCGGGCCAGACGTACTAAGGCACACTATTTAGAAAAGTTAATGACGCAATAATCTTTATCTTTAGCCAGTAGAGCATCCACAGGCCCTCTTGTTGAAGGAGTTATGGCCCTTGGACATTTTTACTTGAAATTTGTTGTCACAAGTACTCTCCCAAACCGTTTATTGGAATTTGAGCAATCTTGGTAGGACGCATCAGTATGATGTCTAGTTGTGCATATCATGTTCATGTTCAGGTTACATCAGGTGATTTTTGACAGGGTTACAGAGTTATGGTCCTTTGACATTTTAGCTTTAAACTTATTGTTTGCCCATAAACATTTATATAAACAAGATTGTCCGGTGGAGGGAGACATTTGTTTTTCTCGAGAAAAAAAACTAATTATAAGACTTCATAAGGTTACACTCTACTAATTTTTACATAATACTCCACATATTTTAATCATTTTTTTGTCGCGTTATTTAACAGATAATCAGATAATCGTTGCATTTTTTTTTTCATTATGTTAATATATCATTTGGTTACACACTACTAATTTTAATTATTTGTAACTGAGACTCTGCTCATCACACACTTCAGAGTATTCCCTCACATTCATATTAAGAAAATGATACCTATTCTGACTGGACACCGATGCGGGATTATTAATCACCTTCAAATAATTTGTATTAAATTTGTTCTTTTGTTAATTTATATGAAAATACAGATTCATTACCTTTTTTTAGGCTACACGCATATTAACCTTTAGTGATAGCTCTATTTTGCAAAAAAAGAGTTTAAAATTGTTGTTTTAAAATTGTTGTTTTTAGCTCTACTGATCAGAGATCAGCAGAGCTTATGCCGTGGTGCGGTGTCCGTCGTCCGTCCGTAAACTTTTTTTTGTAGCGACTACTACTCTGAAACTACTGAATGGATTTTCATGAAACTTCACAGAAATGTTGCCCATGAAGTCTAGTTGATCCTAGCAAAAATTCATGTTGATGAGAAATCCAAGATGGCCGCCAAATCTAAAAATAGATTTTTAAAAAACAAGTTTGTAGCGACTACTTCTTGAAAACTCGTAAGTGATATTGATTTGGGACTTTTTCTAAAATGATCAGCATGACCTGATGTTGGTCCTTGTCGAAAATCGTTTTCGACGGATTTCCATGTTGTTCGGAAATTCAAGATGGCCACCACAGCTAAAAATAGATTTTCAAAAAACAAGTTTGTAGCGGGTACTTCTTCAAAACTATAAGTGATATTGATATGGGATTTTTTCTAAAATGATCAGTATGGAATGATGTTGATCCTTGTCGAACATTATTTTGATGCGACGTTAAACATGGCCGCCAGCGGCCATCTTTGTTTACATAGAGTTATCTAATGAAAACTTGTAGCGACTACTTCTCTGAAACTACTTGACAGATTTTCATGAAACTTCACACGAATGTTGCTCTTGATGTCTAATTGATCCTAGCAAAACTTCAGGTCGGCCGAAAATTCAAGATGGCTAAAAATAGATTTTCAAAAAACAAGTTTGTAGCGACTACTTCTTGAAAACTATAAGTGATATTGATATGGGACTTTTTCTAAAATGATCAGCATGACATGATGTTGGTCCTTGTCGAAAATCGTTTTGATTCGATGTTTTTTGATTCGATGTTAAACATGGCTGTCAGCGGCCATCTTTGTTTACATAGAGTTATATAGTAAAAACTTGTAGCGACTACTCCTCTGTAACTACTCGACGGATTTTCATGAAACTTCACAGGAATGTTGCTCTTGATGTCTAATTAATCCTAGCAAAATTTCAGGTCGGCCAGAAATTCAAGATGGCCATCATGGCTAAAAATAGATTTTCAAAAAACAAGTTTGTAGTGACTACTTCTTGAAAACTATAAGTGATATTGATATGGGACTTTCTCTAAAATGATCAGTATGACATGATGTTGATCCTTGTCAAAAATTATTTTGATTTGACATTAAACATGGCTGCCAGTGGCCATCTTTGTTTACATAGAGTTATATAATGAAACTACTTGACGGATTTTCATGAAACTTCACAGGAATGCTGATATAGCTATCAAAAACCTATCAGTAGAGCTTCAAGGTCATTGACCTCTTGTTTAATTCTATATTTATCGAGAACAAAATTGTTGTTTGAAAGCCTTGTTAAAGAAAGAGATTTGGTTTAGAGTTGAAATAAATGTTTTCCTTAATTTGTTGTTTGTTGGTTAATTTGTCTGTTGGTTTTTAAATGTATGGCAAGTATATTATTTTAGCATACATTGTGTCTCAAGCAACACAGGTTCTGTAAGGCCAACCTTAAAAATAGTGTTATTTCCGCTCCTGTGATCCAGGAAAATTAGGGGTGGGTGTGAAGGTAGGGAAGAGCTTTTAGTTTTTAGTCCCCTATCGGTGTCACCGGAGGGGACTTTAGGTTTGCTGTCAGTCAGTCCCCCCACAAATATGGATCCTGCGATAATGAGAAAAGTACTTAAATTATTTTTAGAAACTTTGCTTGTTGGTAAAAGGCACTTGTTGGTTGAAGGCAATGAGGAGATTATGAATGTTATTTTATTTTATTGATTTGATAAAAAATATGGTTGGTATGGCAACGGAAATAGTAAACATACATAAAATATAGGGATCCTTTGATAACAAAAGAAATATTTAAGATAATTTAATAAAAATGTATGTGGAGGTGAAGGGGAGTGAAGAGATCATGCACATCATTTTGTTTTATTAATATGTCAAAAAAATATGGTTGCTATGGCAACAGACATTGTAAAAATACGCTCTAAAAATAGAAAAACGGTTTCCGCTCGATAATTTCAGTTAGGAATGAGATATTGGAATGCAACCTTATGGATATTTAGCTTATATGAACAGGAAGCTTGTGATTATATGTATATTTGGGTCAAGGTCACTGTTACTAAAAATAGAACAACTGTTTCTGCTGATTAACTTGACTTGGGAATGATATATTGGCCTGAAACTTGGGTGTGTAGGTGGCTTGTATGAAAAGCAAGTTTGGGATTGCATTTATGGTCAAGCTCACTGTTACTGAAAAATGCCCGGTGGGGGACGTGTATTGCTCTGCAATACTTGAGTACCTTGTTGAAAATTGTTTATTTGTGCAAATACGGAAAACGGTATAGTTGGTCCCTGGTACAAAATGAATCTTTTATCACCAAAATGTTTTTAAAACTTTAGAAAGGAAGGTCAGTAAATATGTTTACCACAGTATTTTTTCACATGGTAGAAAATAAATACGTGTACTTCAAGTCGTTTACATATGTAATAACAAATACCCAACGAAATTTCTTAGGAAAAGGAGTTTTGCATCAAAATACTGAGTGGATAAAAACTTTTTTGCTAAAGATGGTCAGTAAAATATAATTTATACGGCTAAACAATTTCTGTAGGTAGGGAAGAGGAAACAAACACTATTTTATTTTTGGCCTGACTGTTACCCTAGCTTGGCAGAATTATAATATTTGTATTTTTATGCCCCTGAAAAGGTTTCGGTGGCATATAGTAATCGCACTGTCCGTCTTTCTGTCCGTCCGTCATTCCGAGTTCGTGTCCGGACTGTACCTTCAAAATCCCTGCATGGATTTTAGGATTTTAATTAACTTGGCACAAGTGATCACCATAACAAGACGATGTGTCGCGCGCTAAACCCAGGTCCGTACATCAAAGGTCAAGGTCACACTTGCAGTTCATAGGTCAAAAACAGGTTCATGCTTTCGTTCCGGTTCACTGATTTTTGATGGAGTTATGGTCCTTTGAATTTTTATGCCCCCAAAGGGCATCATATAGTAGTCGCATCGTCCGTCAGTCGTCCGTTCGTCCGTCCCATCGTGTCCGGTTAATAACTCTGACATTCATGGACGGATTTTCAAATAACTTAGCACAAGTACTCACCAGAACAAGATAACATGTCGTGCACAAAATCCAGGTCCGTGGCTCGAAGGTCAAGGTCACACTAGTGAGGTCAAAGGTCAAAAATAAGTCTGTTCGTCCATACCAACGTGTCCGGTCAATAACTCACATTCATGGACGGATTTTCAAGTAGCTTGGCACAAGTGCTCACCACAACAAGACGATGTGTCGCACACAAAATCCAGGTCTCTGGCTCCAGGGTCAAGGTCACGCTTAGAGGTCAAAGGTCACTTCGGGGGCATTTGTCACTTACAGTGACATTTCTTGTTTCACCATTGTCAGAATTGGTTTATGTCTGAAATTTAGCATTCTTGTAATTTTACATCTAAACAGAATAAAGGTTCCACAGTATGTCGGCTAATTATACAGACAATACATTACTTATTGTTAGCTCACCTCAGCACAAAGTGCTCACAGGGTGAGCTAATGTGACAGACTTCGTCCGCCCGTCAGTGTTATCTTCTGCTCCGAAACCACAAGGCCTAAAGCATGTTTCATCATCTAGTGGTCCTCTACCAAGTTTGTTCAAATAGTGACCCAGGGTCATTCAAATAGTGACCCAGGGGTCAGAATGACCCTGCCCCGGGTGCCCCCGAGGTTTTACATAGTGATTTCTTGTAAAATCTTCTCCTAAACCACAAGGCCTAGAGCTTAGATATTTTGCATGTAACATCATCTACTGGTCGTCTTTGAAGTTCGTTCAAATAGTGACCCTGGGGACAGACTGCCCCTGAGGCCAACAATTTATGTCTCCACCCAGTAATGCGGGTGGGTGGAGGGAGGTGGGAGGGGACATATTGTTTTTAGCTTGGATCTCTGTTTGTCTGGATCTCTGTCCGTCACAAACCAGTCTCCAACATATCTCTCGAACCGCATGAGGGATTTTGAAGTAACTTGCCACAAATGTTTACAATATCGAGACTACGTGCAGCGCGCAAATTCCAGCCACGTTCGCTAAAGGTCAATGTCACACTTAGAGGTCAAAGGTCATAATTATGCACTGTATTTAAAGTCTCCACCATATCTCTTGAATCGCTTTGGGGATTTGAAAATAACTTGCCACAAATGTTCACCGTATCTAGGCGACGTGCAGAGCTAACTTCCAGCCACGTCCGTTCAAGGTCAAGGTCACACTAAGAGGTCGAAGTTCATATGAACTATATTTCGTGTCCGCTCCATATCTATTGAACTACTTGAGGGATTTAAAATAACTTGGCACAAATGTTCACCATATTGAGACGACTTGCAGAGCGCAACTTTCAGCCACGTCTGTTCAAGGTCAAGGTCACACTTAGAGGTGGAAGGTCATATGCACTATATTTAGTGTCCAATCCATCTCTTGAACCGCTGGAGGGATTTTGAAATAATTTGGCACAAATGTTCACCATATCGAGACAACGTGCAGAGCGCAACTTTCAGCCAGGTTGGTTCATAAATTATGGAGGGGGAGACATATGTTTTTGTTATAATAAACCCTGTCTAATTTTATATAGAATTTACACTCATTTTACAGTCAAAAGTATCCTTGTCAAAATCTGAGACTTTTTATCCCCTGCAGGCGGAACTGGGATATAGTAATGCCATCCGTGCGTTCGTCCCACTTCGTGTCCGCTCAATAACTCAAAAACTACTAATGGGACTGCAATCAAATTTCACACAATGATAGAGATGTGCAGAGCGCATGAACCATAACTCTGACTTTATTTAAATTAAGAGTTATTGCCCTTTGTAATTTTATACTTATAATTTGTGTCCGCTCTATAACTCGAGAACTACTAATTGGACTGCAATGATAGAGGGCCATGAGAGGACGTGCAGAGTGCAAGAACCATAACTCTGCCTTCATTTAAATTAGAGTTATTGCCCTTTATAATTTTATACTTATAATTTGTGTCCGTTCCATAACTGGAAAACTCCTAATGGGACTGTGATGAAATTTCAAACAATAATAGAGGGCAGTGAGAGGAAATGCAGAGTGCATAACCATAACTCTGTCTTCGTATAATTTAGATTTATTGCCCTTTGTAAGTTTATACTTATTTGTGTCTGCTCCATAACATGAAAACTACTAATGGGACTGCCATCAAATTTCACACAATGATAGAAGGCTATGAGCGTAAGTGCAGAATGCAGGAACCATAACTCTGTCTTCATTTATTTGAGAGTTATTGCCCTTTGTAATTTTAAATTATTGTCCGGACCACAACTCAAAAACTTCTAGACTGGAATGAAACATCACACAATGATAGAGGACAAGTAGATGGTGAAGATTGCAATACCCATAACTCGATCTTCATGGACAATAGAGTTATTGGCCTTTGTAAGTCTATACTTAAAATTCTTGTCCGAAGCATAACACCCAATCATGGGCTCTACAGCTACATAGGGAAAAACACTGCGGCGGGCGATATGGCTGTCTCTCAGACTGCTTATTGTCCCTGTTCTTTTTATCTCAGAACTATGGCAGCCCTATCGTTTAGTGTAAACATATTATTACCATAACTTTACATAATATATTTATGTTATGCATGTATTGTTCTTACAATCATAATGTAAAAGAGTCAGAAAACTGTTTTTGTCAGCTTTGCAGAAGATCATATGTGAATTATTATCAACAACTGTTTTAAAATTAATAAATGAATGCAAGGAAAATCATAATCATGATTTGGATAGTACAACACCTCAGACAAGGTCAGGATCCTGGGGTATACAGTCATACAGTGTGCACAAAGTCAACACCGTTTCACAGTTTTTCACTAGCTTCCATGGAGAAACTTATTATTTCTTCAAATATACTTTATTTACTAGTGGGTTATCGCTAGTTATCAAGTTGTAGGGGAAACGAAAGTGAAATTTACCTTGACCGTCAAAAATTAGGTACCACCTAAAGGATTTGAATTAGAACTTACTAGTAGTTGTCCTTGGAGAGATTTTAAAACAACTTAGCACAACTGATTAACATAACATTACGCTGTATTGTTTCTGCAGCTTCATTAACTTTAGTTACACTTTAAAACAGATGAATATCCATTTAAATATGTGATGTCTGTGCAGTACAATAACCGTTACAGCAAATTGTGGCATTAAAAATGTTTGGAAGAAATGTTCACTTTTCTTCTGAATAATTGATTGATTGATTGAATTGGAAACACACCGTCACATGCAGAGGGTTAGGACCCCCCATTCATATTCATTTTGTCATGTTTTGTTCATGCTCATTAAAGGTCTTCATCATGACCCCTGCATTGTTTCAGGTGCCATCTCGCTCACATCACTAAGAGCAGTGGCAGAAAAACAATAAACGTGGCTCCAGCGTAAATGGAGTTTTTAAGATAGAATTTGCAGCAACTCTGCAGTTCAGGGTGAGAAGGTTCTAGGCCCATTTTCCATATTTTATCTCGATGTACATGGAAGATGAGCTTGGCATGTTCATGCCTGTTAGGCGCCATATAACCTGTAATGTGTTGGTGCGCCTTAAAACCCCAATTCAATTCAATTCATATGGCGACTTTCCATTGGTGGAGGAAGACCCCAGGTGCCCCTCCGGGCAATTTTCGTGCACGGGCGGGCACCTGGGTAGAACCACCGACGTTCCCCAAGCCAGCTGGATAGCTTCCTCGCATAAAGATTCCTAGGCCCCTGAGGGATCGAACCTACAGCGGTGAGGGGCAAGTGATTTCAAGTCAGAGACGTTAACCATTCTTCCGAATAAAGACTGTCACATTAAACTATGCTAATCCTAAAGTTAACAGTGTGTTCTGATTTTTTTTTATCAACATTGCATTGTATAACACGGTCAGTATACGATCATGATGGCTTGATCATGTCATTTGTCTGTTAGTATATACACACAAAGTAAGATCACCTTTATTATTCGTGGTGTCTAGCTATGACTTCAACTGCTTTTTGAAAAATGTCTATACCAAAATTCGTTGAAGTAATGTTGATTGAGCAGTGCTGTTCTAATTCTTCTTTACATCGTAAAGAAACATGAAAACTAGGTCGTTCGAACACTGGCCGAGGATTGTCTTCTGGAAGCTGTTGTGTATTGTTGGTGCCAGCTGCTTGTGTGGCAACATGTGCCCTCTGAAAGCTTTCCGCCGTATGTACCATTCCAGCCATGAATAAACGAGATGGAGATGAGTGTACAGTTCGCATTCTATGATATGCCCAGGCATTTCTCCATATTTCCAGTTTGTCATTTATCCTTCGCAGATAAACAAAGTGGAGTGCAAAAACATGCAGTTCATTAGATGGATCTAGAATTCCTTCCTCTTCCATAAAATAGAAAAGATCATAAAAGAAGCAAAGGACGCCTTCATAAATATCCCTCCACATTCGCTCAACACGCTGATTATGTGTGCTTTTACCAGTAATCATGTCATGGCCTTCGTTTTCTAACATGAGCTGGGCGACTTCAAAGTTTTCCATGCCTTTGTCTGATCTAACCTTGATAGGCATGCCATATTTCAACACGCCTTCCATAAAACAGTTGTAAATAGTTTGGGCTTTGTTGTTGTCAACGCATTTTAGATAAACAACAAACCGACTAAATCCATCAACGCCGCCAGCAATTACCAAACGCCATCGAATCAGCTTATGATTGGTATCTATGTGCCACAGATGATTTGGAGCCGGTACATTATAAATCCGTCGGTGCAGTCTTCTCCGTCTTCTATGCATAATACCCTCTGTATCAATTGTATGTAGCCTGTCCCTAAGACGTGACCGTTTAATCTGGAATATACATGAGCAATAAACAGAAAAACGAACAAAAATACGATTTATCTCTGGTAATGTGTTTCGTTGGGGACCATCGTGCTATCGTCACAGATGAAAATTAAAGATTTAAAGGGTCTATAGAATAATTTCTTATCACAATTAAATAATTTAATTTCGCTCTTATTTCAATATAAAGGGAGGTAATTTCACAAATGGTAAACTGTTGATGAAACCTAGAGACAATGTTTATAGTGAATAGTTTTTGCAGTGTCCTCTCAGTAATCTATCTTGATGACTTTTCCCACTTATTGTCTTGAGCCTCAGCGTACATAAGTAGAAATGTGTGAAATACAAAAGGAGCATAAATAAGTTGTACATGGATGTGTGTGTGTGTAATTCTAAGGTTTATAGTCCGTCCGCCAACGAACACGTCAAGGTATACCTGACGCGATGGTACATGGATTCACACATGGTGGGCGTATATTGTGTCAATTTACCACTCTTATTTGGTATGCTTTAAAATTAAGTACCAAGCAGTATACATACAATGCCACATACGTCCGCTCCTTTACAACTTAGTATACAGGAAGGCCACAAATTGCCGTGATAAATGATGATACCGATCAAGTCCCCATTATTCAATTGGTATGTATGTGATGAGATCGTTATGCTCACTGAAACGAACATCAGGTGGGCATATAGTTGCCGCTTTGTCCGTCCTTCCACTCAGACGAATTAAATAAAACTTTGTACAATGATAACGGACGAGAAGGGGAACGCATAAAGTATGATGAAGATTTGTGTGAAGGTTCATGAACATAGGTCAAATTCTCTTCAAGTTATGTCCAAGGTTAAGTTAAAGTGTGACGGACGGACGAACGATGGATGACGATGGACAAAGTGATTCCTAAGTGTCTGCTATGCTACGCAGGCATGCATAAACGAAGTTTACTCAAAGGCTAAACTAGAGAACTTTTTTATATTTGTGTTTATCCTGAAAATACCGAGACAAGAATGAGACGAGAATGAGATATGTCTCTCATCTAGGAAGATATTATCTCCAATATACACTTGAAAGTATTTGAAAAAGAAAACAATGCAAACTATTTAGATTATATAGACTTCTAGTATATTTGTGATGCTCAATGAAGATATTTTTAGCAAAATGTCAACACACATAAATGACTTAGAAGTGTGAGCTTCTTTAGTTTTCTAAATATATAACAACCAACGGTCTTGTAGAAAACAGATACACGAGGCTAGAACCAAGTGTGAAAGAAGAAGAAGAAGAAAAAGAAGAAGAAGAAGAAGAAGAAAAAAAGAAAGGCAGGCAGACAGACAGACACAGAATAATAATAAGAAAAAGACAGACAAAGAAGAATAAGGAGGAGGAAGAAGAAGAAGAAGAAGAAGAAGAAGAAGAAGGAAAGAAAGAAAAAAAGAAAGGCAGGCAAGGCAGGCAGGCAGGCAGGCAGGCAGGCAGACAGGCAGACACAGAAGAATAATAATAAGAAGACAGACAAAGGAGGAGGAGGAGGAGGAAAGAAACAAAGAAAGGCAGCCATGCAGGCAGACAGACAGACACAGAAGAATAATAAGAAGAAGACAGGCAAAGAAGGAGGAGGAGGAGGAGAGAAACAAAGAAAGAAAGAAAGAAAGGCAGGCAGGCAAAGAAGAAGAAGAAGAAGAAAAAGACAAAGAAGAATAATAATAAGAAGAATGATTATTAACAAGAGGCCCAAGGCAGCCAGTGGACGCTATACTGGCTAAAATAGTTATTATAGCAGGTGAGGTGGGTGAGATGGATTATGATCATGTGACGCGTACATCTGGAATAAGTTTGGTTGATACAGATCAAATAGACATTTAAGGAGCTAGAGTGTTGATTTAAACATATTTTATTGCCATATATGTACAAGTACAATGCAATCGGGTCGAGCCACAAGTGCTACCCACATTAGTTACGGCCCTTCCCTACATGGAGTTTAAACAAATATAATGAATGACAATTGCTATTAACATGTATCAATAAGCTGGATTAACTAAAACATGATATGTAGTAGAGCATGTTAAGATAATAAGGAAATAGAAATAAAAAAAAAGAAAAGAAAAGTAGAAGTGGAAGAAAGAATAATGCAACACATGTGACATTGCTCGGGTTGATCAGAACAGATAAAATGTTATGGCAAACCTAAGTAAATCGATGACTATCTCTAATACAATTTGGAACAGAATTAAAAACCAAGCCATTTTATTGTGTTGTAACCTTCCAAACAATAATGTATTTGAGCTTAAAGGATGAAACGAACGTGTTGACTGGAAGAGTTCGAGCCTTTCAACATTGAACTGCATATATTCAAAGAAGAAATGATTTGCATCTTCATTTCCATGACCGCAATTGCATTGAGGCGATTCGCGTAAATGACTTTTACAAATATCGTTATTGAGATTACTACATGAATTTCTTATCCTAGCATGCATAACAGATAAAAAAACGTACACCAGATAATTAAAAACTAGGAACATTTGGACTAGTAAACATTGTTCGCATAAGCTGACCTTTGAATATGTTTAATGAACCAGAATTTCTAATATCTAAAGGTAAATCATTTCAGAGTTTCATAGCCTATGGAATAAATGAGTTCATAAAAATAGATGTTCTAACTGTGGTCTGCGAGAATTTTTCTGCGTTCCTGAGGGGATATGGAGTCTCTTCTGTTACGGTTCTTGGTAATAAATTGGCTAGGTATTCTGGCACTGTCCCGTTTTTCATTTTATATACAACATACATTTTTTGAACCGTATTTACGCCGTTACGCTAGAATGTTAACAAATATGTACAGTTAGGCATTTTTAAACTAATTCAAGGGTCATAGCTCTGCTGTTTCTAGTCTGGCATGGTTCATTTCTGATTTCGTACACGCTTTCTTCTATGACCTAGATAACTTCCTAAAATGGGGTAAGGTGGGGGTGGGGTGGGGTGGGGTTCGGACTGGGAGTGCATGGTGTACGAATTGGGGGCCGTCAGGTGGCTGGTTTTCCTTTGCAGATATTAGCTTTCTGAACATTTGTTTTGTAAAGATTGGATGGAAAATAAATACCTACTGATTATTATTAACAAAGGGAATTTTATTTTTTCAATAAATCAAGGGCAATAAATCAAACTTATTGATCTATCGTCAATATTAAGACTTTGACCAAGTTTGGTAAAGATCGGATGCAAAATGCAGTCGCTAGAATGTTGATAAGCCAAACTATAGCGTGTTTTTTTTATTAAATCAAGGGTCATAAGTCAATGTTTATTAACCGATATTAGTGGTATTTGAACTTGTTTGAGCTTTCTTCAATATTAAGACTCTGGTCAAGTTTGGTCAAGATCATACGCAAAATGAATGTGATAGAGTGTTGACAAAGCAAATTATAGCATTTTCATTAGATCAAGGGCCATAACTCTGGTGTTTATCATCCGTTTTAAGTTCTTTTTGAGCTCGTCCGCGCTTTCGTTAATAGCCGAGTTTGGTAAAAATAGAGGGGGCTAGAGTATTGGCAACGCAAAGCTAACGGACGGATGGACGACGGACACCAGGTCATTTTTGGTGACCAATGACCAGCAACTACAGAGCCACATACAGTGCACACAAAGAGAAAAGGGTGAAGGAATACGTTTTCACGTTTAACGTTGCTATGTTTTCTCGTTTAACGTTGCTATGATTTCACGTTTACGGTAAATATCACCAGGTCATTTTCACATTTACGGTAAGTTTCACGTTTACGGTCAAATGTTATAACATTTGACAGTTTTCACATTTATGACCATTTTCACGTTTAGAGTTCCTACAAATGTGAATGTTAGAAAGTTGCCAACAATTCCAGAACACAACGTTGAGTTATTTTCTTCTTTCTCATGTGACATGTATATTATATGTCATCCTCCCAAATAACCTGGCAGTTTGTTGCAGCTCCTTTTAAAACAATGTACTTCATATCTGACATATTGTAAGGTAAAATTCAAAATAGAAGTTCTATTGAACAATTTAACATGTATTTAGTCGAACAGTGAGTTGTCGGTGTGATAATCATTACAGAGTGTAATGCTGACCGAACACTGGAAAATACACAGTCACTAACATAATGTGTAACTAATAGTATTTAGACATTTAAACTCGAACTCCTACAATAATATATGTTCTTTCAAACACTTAAGATCTCCTTATAAAATAAACACGATATACAGTTCAGATATTAACTGTTGTCAAATGTCTCCACAACACTCAGAACGCAGACCACGTTTAATGTTATATATCTTTTCGGTATATTATACTTATACAACGTTATAACGAAACAGTATGCAGTCACTGAGAGTGGTCTGCGTAAGAACGTTTTAATGTGAAAGCATTCTCAACAAATAGCAAAGTTAAAAGTAGGATAAGTAAAACAAGAGGCCCAAGAGGGCCTGTGGACGCTCTACTTGCTAATATGGCTCTTATAACATCAATGAAGCGAGTGACTATCGTCTTAAAGAGGCAAAATATAGCATTTTAAAATAAATCAAGAGCCATAACTCCGCCATTACTGGTCCGATCTGGCTGGTTTTCGAACTTGGCCAGTAGAGATAATAAAAAAAAAAAAAAAAAAAATTAAATTAAAAAAATAAAGAAATATAAAAATAATAAAAGAACAAAAAAGTAAAATAATCTAGTAAAGTTTGGTAAAGACCAGATGAAAAATGAAGCGCCTATCGCCTTAACAGGGCAAAATATAGCATATTTAACGAAATCAAGCGTCATAACTCCGCTGTTACTAGTCCGATTTGGCTGGTTTTCGAACTTATCCGAGCTTTTATTGACATTAACAATCTGGTAAAGATCGGATGAAAAATGAAGGTCCTATCGTCTTAACGAGGCAAAATATAGCATTTTTAACTAAATCAAGAGCCATAACTCCGCCGTTACTGGTTCGATCTGGCTGGTTTTCGAACTTGACCGAGCTTTCATTGACGTTAACAATTTATTTAAGTTTGGTAAATATCAAATGAAAAATGAAGGCCCTATCGTCTTAACGAGGCAAAATATAGCACTTTTAATGAAATCAAGGGCCATAACTCCCCTGTTACTGGTCCGATCTGGTTGGTTTTCAAACTTATCTGAGCTTTTATTGACACTAACAATCTGGTACAGTTTGGTAAAGATCGGATGAAAAATGGAGGCCCTATCGTCTTAACGAGGTAAAAAAAGCATTTTTAACTCCGCCGATACTGCTCCGATCTGGCTGGTTTTCGAACTTGTCTGAGATTTTATTGATAGTAACAATCTGGTAAAGTTTGGTAAAGATCGAGTGAAATATGAAAGCCCTATCGTCTTAACGAGGCAAAATTTAGCATTTTTAACTAAATTAAGGGCCATAACTCCGCCGATACTGGTCCGATCTGGCTGGTTTTCGAACTTGTTCGAGCTTTCATTGATATAAACATCCTGTTAAAGGTTGGTAAAGATTGGATAAGTAGTCCCTATCGTCTTAACGAGAAAAAGTTAACGGACGGACGACGGACAACACGTCATCCCATAAGCTCCGCTGGTCTTTGACCTGTAGACGCTAAAAAAAACTAAATATTTTGACATAAAACTTACAGTATATCACATAATTATCATAAACATAATATAAAAGCTAAAATACTAAAAAAGAATTAATTACGAAGATGTTTTTAAACAATGCACTATACAGAGAATTTAGTAGGAAATAAAAAAAAACATCAATATCAGACTATGTTTTACATATAACTTGCAATATCTATTACCTTGATATAATTGTCTAGGTTGTGCCAGCCATTACAAAGTATAAAGTATGTATAAAGTTGTTTTATGCAACTTTTGCTTTAAGTACCTGTCTTGACCAGGTATGTAAATAAAATATGTATCCATGTGAATAACATATACAGTATGTATGCATTTTAGTTCTGCATTGATTATGAACATTGATTTTGTTTCTTAAAAAATTACTTTGACAGGATTATTGGAAGCACAAACTAGCTAAGGATATCAAAATAACATATTGCAACTTTTATTGTAAAATTAGATTTTTAGTGTTGAGTTCAACTTCTTATTTCTGTTGGATTCACTTTGAAATACCTTATTAAAACGTCTTTATTTATATCAATTCAGTTGTGAAATCATAAATAGGATAATAAGATGAAGTACTGCAAGTTTCATGAAAAAATGTGCAGAAGTTTGAATCTTTCTTTTGTACCAGGGGACATAATCATTAAAACATATGTACAGTATATGCCTACACATAAAGTTTCAAGAAAATATGTTTAAGTCTTTTATTCTTCCGGACGGAGAACGGGGCAAGACAGGGTGCACAAGTATTTCGCAAAGGAAAATACTGGTTCTGAATGTCCCACAGTGTTGTGAAATCTCACAGTGTTGTTTCACTGTAACTAGTTTGAACACAATTCGAGAAACGTATTACAATTCGTGAAACGTATTACCATATTGCCCGTATATCCTACTCTCATGTTGTATCTTCATAATTATATAACAAAAACTATTAATGTACACAATTATTGTATATACAATACATTACCTTTATTCCTTTTGTAGCAAGTATTTGTCTAATCATAGCTTCTCCGCATCTAGGAAACTCAACGAGGGTTTCTTTAAGTTGTGTGTCAAGTGTAGCAGTGTCGATGTCAGTGAAACTGTGCACTTGGATATTGTATCGGTTCATTCGACGATATATTGTTCTTTCAGAAACTGAGAGCAACTTTGCTATATCAGACACGCAAAATCCTGTTTCCAGAAGCATTTGAATCATATTCTTTGAAATCTGAAATTTTGATTTCCCATTATCTTTGCCAAAGGTGATGCATTCAATCCGAAGTTTCATGATATCTGCACTATTGGTAATACCTAGAGCTTTAAACTCATTCTCTGATAACTTATTGACTATATCCGGGCTAATTTTCTCCCTTACAAACATATCTACGTGCATTTCTAAATTAAACTTCCGTAAGATGGCCTCCATGTTTGGTGCTTTACTATAATATATACCGGCAAAATAGTCCACCTAACACAAAATAACAGTTTGTTCAAACACCATTTGCAAAATGCACATCACAACTTATAAAATGCACAAGACAACCTACAAAATGCACATAACAAATTACAATATGCGCACGACAACTTAGAAAATGTACAAGACAACTTACGAAATGCACATAACAACATAGAAAATGCACAAGACAACTTAAAAAACGCACAAGACAACTTACAAAATGCACATGACAACATAGCAAATGCACATAACTTACTAAATGTACATAACAACTTACGAAAAGCACATAACAACTTAGAAAATGCACAAGACAACTTACGAAAATCCACATAACAACTTAATAAATGCACATAACAACTTAATAAATGCACAGAACAACTTACTAAATGTACATAACAACTTACGAAACGCACATAACAACTTAGAAAATGCACAAGACAACTTACGTAATGCACATAACAACTTAATAAATGCACATAACAACTTAATAAATGCACAGAACAACTTACTAAATGCACATAACAACGTACGAAATGCACATAACAACTTAATAAATGCACATAACAACTTAATAAATGCACATAACAACTTAATAAATGCACAGAACAACTTCGAATATGCACATAACAACTTAACAAATGCACATAACAACTTAATAAATGCACAGAACAACTTAGAATATGCACATAACAACCTAACAAATGCACATAACAACTTAATAAATGCACATAACAACTTAGAATATGCACATAACAACCTAACAAATGCACAAGACAACTTAGAAAATGCACATAACAACTTACGAAATGCACAGGACAACTTATGAAATGCACATAACAACTTAAAAAATGCACATAACAACTTACGAAATGCACATAACAACTTAGAAAATGCACAAGACAACTTACGAAATGCACATAACAACTTAATAAATGCACAGAACAACTTACTAAATGCACATAACAACTTACGAAATGCACATAACAACTTAATAAATGCACATAACAACTTAATAAATGCACAGAACAACTTAGAATATGCACATAACAACCTAACAAATGCACATAACAACTTAGAATATGCACATAACAACCTAACAAATGCACAAGACAACTTAGAAAATGCACATAACAACTTACGAAATGCACAGGACAACTTATGAAATGCACATAACAACTTAAAAAATGCACATAACAACTTACGAAATGCACATAACAACTTATTAAATGCACAAGACAACTTAGAGTATGCACATAACGACCTACGAAATGCACATAACAACTTACGAAATGCACAAGACAACTTAGAAAATGCACATAACAACTTAATAAATGCACATAACAACTTACGAAATGCACATAACAACTTAGAAAATGCACAAGACAACTTAGAATATGCACATAACAACCTACGAAATGCACATAACAACTTACTAAATGTACATAACAACTTACGAAACGCACATAACAACTTAGAATATGCACATAACAACCTAACAAATGCACATAACAACTTAATAAATGCACAGAACAACTTAGAATATGCACATAACAACCTTACAAATGCACAAGACAACTTAGAAAATGCACATAACAACTTACTAAATGCACATAACAACTTAGAAAATGCACAAGACAACTTAAAGAATGCACATAACAACTTACGAAATGCACATAACAACTTAGAAAATGCACAAGACAACTTAGAAAATGCACATAACAACTTACTAAATGCACATAACAACTTAGAAAATGCACAGGACAACTTAGAAAGCGTACTGCACAAAATGCAAAAGGTCAACAGAAGGCAGCCGAGGCTTTCCATAGCAATCCACTAATATTGTATACACAAAATCTGATAAAATCAACTTCTTTTGCAATATGCTTTATACATGGTGGCTGGGTGTCCCTTCAACTACACATATATTGCTCAATTTGCATTGACTGTTTTATCTTTATTGGTACCCAAGCTTTTTATTTTAATTGTGTATTTTGGCATTTTTTAATTGGGTATTTAAGCAAATACCCTTCTTATCTGTAGCTCTGTTATGTTGGGGCCTTCTTATATCAAGTTAATTGCTTAAACATACAAGAACTGATCCTAAAGAGCAAACCTAAACTGTTTATGCAAAAATGAAAAAATAAAGAAAATGTGCAACATAACGGTAATACCATTCTATCTTTTCTGTAATTCCCTGAGCACTGGTGGTATAATTATGTTTATTAAAGTGTCCTAAACTGACATCACAGAGAAAATTTCATGCTGTATCATCAACTTTTATGGGTTTTATGTGATAAATAGAATCTCACAATATCTTGCTTAAAACAAAAGAAAAACAAATGCCTACTGACCTTCTCTATATTTTTTTAGAGCATGCAGTAGGAAACACGGTGCACCTATTTTTCTTTTTGATAACAAGATAGCAAGTTTCATACTGACCGACATACACTTCAGTGTCATTGTCTTAAAGGTACACACAGCAATCTTGAAGAGTTTATCAATTAGCG
Organism: Cyrtodaria siliqua; assembly: GCA_037043455.1. NCBI lineage: Eukaryota > Metazoa > Mollusca > Bivalvia > Adapedonta > Hiatellidae > Cyrtodaria > Cyrtodaria siliqua. The sequence continues at coordinate 623,105 of JAWPHD010000054.1, forward strand.
TCTGACCTAAAGTTAAATTAAATTTTGAGTTTTAATGTGTTCTTATTATTCGACCAAAGGTTTAAATATAATATTTGTGCAATATAATCAATAGTTAGTAATATGCAAAAACAAAGTCAATTTGATTAATATAAATGAGTGAATAATTGCATATGTGTTACCTTTATAGAAAAACTAACGGGACGCCAGGAGATTTTACATAAAAAATATAACAAGATTGCCATGTGTCCCTTTAAATTCATAATCGGGATTATCCAACGATTTGCCTGCGACAGATGTGAACTATGCACAGGATATACATTTTTTTTCACTGTGATGCAGCTCTTCTGTAGTTGGCATCCTCTTTCCTCTTTATCTAAATCCATTTTCACATCAGTCCAGATGATATATTAATGTTGTAGTCGCATGTAAATGATGTTTGTGTAATTATCCAATGCTAGTTTTAAATGCCTGACAGAAAAATGTACATGTCAGTCATAGAAAACCATTTAAATATATACATAGGATAAAGACACTTTCTCTTCTTGTGGAGACTTATTCTGTAGTGAAATCTCATCTTTGCTCATATGATGGCCATTTCAAGTACCTAATTATGGTAAATTAGATTTGATTAAAGATGCTGGTTCCAACATCCTATACCAGTTGTAATGATCCAGGGCAGGAATATTCCACTCATCCGCTCACCACTGTGAGTGAATATGTTTAAATATTGTATCCAAACATACCTATCAATTAATGAAGTCACTAAAAATAATCCAACGAATTCCATAATTCAGTAAACGAATAAATTAACTATCTGTCGAACTCAATTATATACCTCAAGTTTAGGACTGAATGTCGATGTGCTTTTTTTGTCTGAAACTGCAATATGTGATGGTGTTGTCTACAGATTTGTTCAACAGAATTCGTAGTTGAAGCTGTATGTTTAACATTGGTGTTACTCCTAGCAACAAATAATATTGAGAACGTGAATTTATATGTTGTTTTCTTTTCGCCCCGTGTGGTTCCTGGGTGCCCGTTTGGTCACGGGGCAAAGAATAGGGCCACTGCAGATCCCTTTGGAGGGGTAGGCAGAGGGGTAGAATACCCCCAAATTCATGTTCATTTTTTGTTCATGTCCATTAAAGGTCTTCATCATGATCCCTGCATTGTTTCAGGTGCCATCTCGCTCACATCAAAAGAGCAGTGGCAGAAAAAAATAAACGTGGCTCCAGTGTAAATGGAGTTTCTACGATAGAATTTGCAGCAACTCTGCAGTTCAGGGTGAGAAGGTTCTAGGCACATTTTCCATATTTTATCTCGATGTACATGGAGGATGAGCCTGGCATGTTCATGCCTGTTAGGCGCCATATAACCTTTCGTGTGTTGGTGCGCCTTAAAACCCAATCCAGTTATATAAGTTTTCATCGAAAGCTGCTTGTAAATTGTTCACCACATTTCTTGAATAAATATTGTTTATTAAAATCAAATATATTTGTAGGGGCTGGACAGGTTCCCAGCTTCCTATGTATCCTTCTTGTCTCTCTGGCTAGGCTCTTTATACATGTAACCTTGGTGTTGACGAGCTGTTAAACAAGAAGACAACATTCAATTTACAACTGATATTAGGGTACACATGCACCTTTAACCACAGATACCGGTTTAAAAAAAAAAGTCATATATATCTATTAAATATATACACGGTGGGGAATCAAAGGCACCATAACGCTATTGTTATTTTCCGTTACGGTGCCCAGCGCAGACATTGTCGTCAAAAGGTGAGTGTCAATTTTTTTTTTTTTTTATCAAGACGTTTTATGTCCAATTCCCCAAAATCGGGGAATGTCATTCCGGACAAATATGTCCAGCCTTTATTTTGAAAGCAAAATAATTGAAAAAATGCCAAAATCTAATCGTGTAGAGCGTTTGGACTTTGCAAGAGTTCATTGTTGATTTGTCAAAATCATAATTTTGTGACCATTCCTCAACGATCTGCAGGTCTACGCTAATATTTGACCTTCATACAACTCTGTAATGGACAGACGGATGCTCTGTTACATCCCCTCCAAATCAGTTCATAATCTCACAGTGCCTTGCCCAGGTAAAATAATATCGGAGAGCGTTTGATGTGGTCCCAATGCGGATAAAATGTTTAACCCATTGACTTCTAGGACGAGAGTAAAGTAAGCTATCCACTCGACCCACAGACCTAATAACAATATTAATATGTATGTGACTCGACCACAGCAACTCCATTTACAAAATAAATTTATTTGTTATTTAAGCATTAATATAACTATTTTAAACTAAAATCACAAAAAAAATCAAGTCTGGTCCCGCGAAATATGCACTGACCCGACAATATCAAATAGGGTCCATGTAAAATGAAGGTGGGTGGGGTACGACAAATCATAAAACTGACATAACTTCCGAAATCGGTTTTAAATCAAAGAACAGACAATATGCTATTCACCAAACGACACTATGTGAGAAGGAGACGCCTACTTTAGTTTCCATCGACGATAAAGCGAGTTGTTGACGCTCACCGTGATTTTCACCAGCCATCATAACTTTGGTGCAATAATCTTAATTAAAGCATTTTTCAAACAAAATTCACATGACTTAGGTCAATAAGATCGTATTGCATCGAATCCTATCCTCGGTCACACCTTTTGTATGTTAGTTATGAGTGAAACTATTTTTTAAACAAATGACATTCTCAAATTTAGAAACACCTTCTTGACACTTTGACCCACAATGCCTCATTCAAAATGCCACCAGCCATTGCCTGACCCAACGAAGAGAGAGTAGCGAGCGCAGTAGGGGAAGGGTACCAGACTAAATGCCAAGGAGTGCTGTTTTGGTAACGGTTTAGTCGTTTTGATTGACAGGTTGTGTGTAAATTACAACGCGTGTAAAGTTGAGTAGACCATGGTATAACTGCCGAATCGGTCATTTATAGCACGGCTGAAATATACCGGCATTTATAGCACAGTTTAGGCTTCAGGTTTATGAAAAATATATTATAAGCAAGAACAAAGGAAAACCATTACAGCTATGGTACGTCCGTACACGTGCAAGACTCATGCTCTATTGTATTTGTACCACAATAACTAACATATGCTATGTATATCCTCGGGTATTACACGATGCATAGTGTGTATTTAAGATATTGTGGTACAACATTATTTTGATTGGATCAATCTGTTATTTTTACTGAAAACTTCAACGGCCTTAAACTTCTTGCACATGCGTAGTTTTCTCGTATACGATTTATACTGCACCATCGGGACTGCGGCCTACTCGAAAAAGTATTCTATAAATATTGCATGTACATCAACCTTATCACAGAACTGTGTATTGAAATGTTGCGAACTGGTAATTCGGTATTCATTTTATCATTTTATTTCACAACTTGAGAATGGGATAGAAGTATTATTTGTTAATGACTGTATTAAATGCTATCAACTATTTTTTTTAATGGCACTAAATACGTGTTATGTACGTGACTATATGTCAGTCAGAGCATATCAGAAGTAAGTGAGATTGAAAAGTATTGTTCCCATAATATGAGATGTTCAACAACATTTAATACGTGTCTTAACATGTCACCCGATAGTTGTACTATAATAATACTTATATCATGTTTAGCAATACTGCCTAAAGGTCTGACAAGCTTATGCAAGTTGTCAGTCGTTGTCCGTCGTTGTCTGACGTCCATCCGTCCGTTAACGTTTATTTTTAACTCTATAGCATCTTCATTTTGCAATAATATCTATCTTTGCCAAGCTGTGTCGAGAATATACATTACATGGTCCGAGTATTAACTTTCATACCCCATCCAACCCCTTCTCCAAGAAGAAAAAACGAGGTTAGCTGAGTATGAAATAAAACCTTAATTTCGGTTTAAAAATGTGTAAAATGAAAACATTTAATAGGTAATTTTAAACAGGTTATCACATTTTTTCAGTAAAAAAGTTGTTTAAACATGTTTTATTGTTGAAATATCTGTTATAAAATCCTGCTAATATAATCTTTCCCATTGCTTAATGGAATTAAGGTGGGACCACGTAATGATCAATGGAAGCTCAAATAATTTAAAACAAGCCGATAATTGAACTTATCCGGACGCGGTCGTGCCGATAAATGACCTTATTTGGACGACGGTCATGACGATCATTGTCCTTATTCGGATAACGGTCGCGCAGATCATTATCAAATATTTACATTTCTGTTGCACTGCCCTGAAATGAACCACTTTAACGTATTGGACTTTAATGTCCAGTGAAAAACATTTACATTTAGGGCGAGCTTAAAGAAAAAAAAAAGTTTTATTTTTGTAAAACGGAACGTCTTTTGACGTTCTCGTTCAATATGATTGACAGCTATAAAACACCCAGTTTGACACAAATGCAACGTATTTACATTAATAAAGTCTGAAACACAGATAGAAGAAACATAATGTAAATATAAGGATCGAATTCTATATTTTGATTATTCTACGAGGCACGAAAAACATTAGCTGGTTTAAAGTTAGCGAGAAGCACTTCGATCTTCACGCGCTTGAAACAAGCCTAATGTTTTCATACCCAGTAGAAAGATCAAAATATCGAATTCAGTCCTCATAGAAACATCTTCATCAACGAACATAGAACATAGAAGTAATATTAAGCATACTTAACATAATGTCATTTTTCATTCGACATGATACATATATTATATGACTTAAAACGATTCATTCAAGCATATGTGCTACATAAAAACTCAACTTCAAGATTTAACAATACTCTTGATTTTCATAACTCCCACGTTTCATTACACAATATATCAAATAGTCTTACGTCAATGTCAGAGTTGTAATGTGTGTATGGTTGCATTCTATATCAATAGGTTTCATAGACATGATTGAGGGAAGGTTTGCTAAAATATGTTGAATTTGACAATGCTGCTGAAGCATAATAATATCTTGTAACACGACCTGTGAACTTCTAAACGTTTCAGAGTGCCGATATTTCTCTAACATACTTAGTCTAATGAATTACACTATTTATCACTTAGACAGTATTGACTTAAATTAAATATTTTAGTTTTGTTTTAATTTAAACATATTTATTTTCGAAGGCGAAACAAGTTTTTACAACTTAGATTAATCACTCTCGACGGCTTGCTGAGTAGAACCAGTACTAAGCAATGTGGATTAATTATCTTGCTCAAGGATAAATAACGAGGATAACAACCCACGATCTATCGATCTGTAGTTCGGCGCTCTACCACTGGACCATTCACTCCATTATTAAATGGTATTAAATGGGATATCTATGTCCCTATGTTAGGATTTTAAAAGCAGTTTGACATACAACCTTGTCGTGGGTTAATAATACCTTATATCCAAAACATGAACATGGTATAAACTTTAGTCTAGTTTGAATCCGTGTTTTATACTCAATGTATCGGATTAAAATGCTTATGCGAATATAATATGACATAATACGATTTGCGTTCCGAATCGTCAAAGTACGAGATAGTTTGAGATATTTTATGACTCGGGACAGTATAAAGTGTATGACTCAAAACATTACATAGTGTATAATTTCAGCAATAAAAAGAACAACCGTCTTATTTCCGTCATGTTGAACATTGTATTTAAGTATGAACATATATCGTAGCTTTACGACAATGTCTTGATCAGTCCGGGTTTTTTTAAACGGCCTACATAACGTTCAATATAGGCACATGATATGACTTGACTAAGGGTTGCGGAAATACCATATACAGTCGCCTTTCAGAAATCGTTTAGTTCGTTCAAGACGCAGGGTGTTCCCTCTATTATTAAGTGCAATGCTAAGAGGTGCAGTTGTTGCAATTATGTATCTTGCAAGTCCACCATTAAATCAGCTGTTAATGGTAGAATGTTTAATGTATTTCTAGCTTCAAATGTTGATTGACGTACATCTCACGTCATTTATGTTTTGACTTGAAATGCACGTTACGGTATACAATATGTTGGACAAAAGGTCGCTCTTTAAGAGTTCGATTTCGTGAACATAAATATAATGCAGTTAATCCTAAAAAGTTAAAAAAATACTTGTACCGACACTTTTCGTCAATCAGGTCATACTTTAAATAAGTTACTGTTCAACCGGTTGAATATATAATTTATGATATTGATGCTACTAAAAGCTTTAAAAGCTAGATTAGCTAGACATATAGCAGAACTTAAGAGGATGAAAAACTTACAGACACAATATCCACTCGGCCTTAATGACAATATTTATCAACAAGAGACTATTTCAAAAGATACTAATATTGATATTTTTTCTATATTTTCTATTCGAAAGCGTAACTCTAGGTCTCATAGTCGTAGGCGTAATGGTAAAATCAAACGTAAATCGCGTGTAACTATTTCATTTGCTGATTTACATACTATGTGAAAGCACTCTATGCGTTCACGGCTTACCTCTCTGTCCATTTCTTTACTTAAGTTGATCGACTAGGAAGCAGACAAAATATTCTATCGTACAGATCACTTGTATAACACTGCTTCCATAATTCAAAGCTACGCACAACATGTTCTCCGACCCCATATTCACAAGGAGGGTTTATTTTCCTGAAAGAGTATGCATTTGCTACAAATGAAGTATGCTTGCCAAATGAGTGGGAACATAAGGGCGTGACATTCATTTGAAATATGTTACCATTATCATGTTTTGAAAATGTATTACTCAAAAATTGTTATATGCAACAAAACGGTATGTATGTTTTATATTATTTATCAAACATGTTAAAAACCAAAATCTAACGCAGAAAACAAATTTCCAAAAGACAATGTAGTTTACGATACGTGACATTAACACGAAATTTACGTTACCATTTAAAGTTATTTGTCATACATATTGAATGTTTCCAGAATCAAAGGCTCTAGTTATTTACTGAAACAGTGACTATTTAAATAATAAAATGTTATTCATTAAATGAATATATAAAAGAATAATAAATAAATAAAATTTGTGTGTATATATAGATGATACGATATGCAAAATAAACACGAAAATTACGTTACCATTTAAAGTTACATGTAATATTGGACGTTTCCAGAAATAAACGTGCTATTATTGTACTTTTAACAATGATTTTTTTTAGTATAAGTAAATAAATAAATATAATGTCTAAAAATAAAATAAATATATAATAAATAAATATTATAAAATGGCTCATAAATCAGAAAAATATTAATTGCACAATAAACCACTGGGAGCTTATTTGTTATTGACAATGTTTTTTCACTAGTTTAATATGGCATCTTTCCTTTGTTGCAATGTATTCTGCTTTGAGACAAACCCCAAGTAATAAAGAGTATGATACTTTTTTGTCCCAATCCAATGTAAGCTAGTGTTGCCTTATTATGGTAACTAGTATTTGTACAACACAACACTAATGATACTAACTCGAAAACTACGAAAAAGATCTATATCACACTATATTTGGTTAATTGGTTCCCTTATTGATCAAGTATAAGACAGTTAGTCCAAGTTATCATATCCTCTAGGCTCAGTACCATGGTCCCTTGCTGCAACTGATGGCAATTAAGTTAGAACTGACAAAGCCAAATTGTTCCACTGCTTAGACGTATCAGTTGAGCCAGCTACACAGCGACCTACTGAATATACTGTGTATGTGACGGTAACGCAACACCTCACAATCAGCCCTCAGTTGCTGGTACGTTTGACGATTTGGCAGAGATGGTGTTTGACATACTTACCAAAGCAGATTGAGTCGACTTTGTGACAGACACTTGCGTCCCTAGATCTGTCAAGTAGTTTGTGTGCAAGAGGCGAGGTGAAACCCAAACTTTCCTGTTGTCAGGGCCGTAAACGAAGACTTATTGTGATTTGAAGAGTTACATGAGTAATCACGACAATACGACACAATTCATAAATCGCATTTTCGGCCAGTGGAAATAGACAGTTATGCAACAAACTCCAAGGTCATGAAACCTACTCTGTCTGGGGAGAAATTTACTCGGCTTACCATTGCAGATATAAGTAAAACACAAAGATGCTCGTGTATATCTAAATACAAAAAAACAATAGCCTAGAAAACCACAAAGAATGTAATTGTTGACAACCCTTTCTTTTCTACTATGGTTAATAATATATACGAGTACCCTAAAGAACTTCAACTTTACAAAGCTAATATTTCTGATACTAATGCTTCTTTTTTTGATTTCCATCTATCCATTGAAAATGGTAAAATAATTATTAAAATATATGACAATTTTGTTATTGTAATTATCCCCATTTAGATGGGGAGGTTCCCGGAGCAACATCTTATGGTGTCTATGTTTCTCAACTTACTCGTTTTTCTAGAGCTTGTACTCGAGTTGAGGACTTTAATATTCGTAATCTTTGTATAACTAAACAACTACTCCATCAGGGTTACTGTTACCATAAACTTCGTAAAAGCTTTGCAAAGTTTTATTATCGTAACCCTGATCTTCTTTCCAAATATAAAAGTAATTTACGAACTCGTCTGCGACAAGGACTATCATAACCTGACATCTATGGTGACGTGATTTACAAACTTCGTAATATTCTTGGTCATGATCACATTCGTTTCATACTATCTGTTATTTATCAAAAGAGGATATGACCCTATCATTTTGCAATGCACTGCATGCTTGGTGGTGGACCCATTTACAGTTCTCCATTATGCTTTCGTCTTTAATTGGAAGTTGACCGGACAGGCTGTGCACCCTATGATGACGTCTACCTGAAGCCAAAAATGACGGTGACGTTTGATGTTTGTCTGCGGTATTGTCTTGTCGTGCCCTTAATGGTTTATTCTCTTGATGCTCTGGCTTCTGCCAAGTGAAGTGACTGAATACCTTTTTTGTGGCTTTCTAGGTTATTTTTATTTTTTTGTATATATATATACACGAGCTTCTTTGTGTTTTACTTATATTGCCTATTAATGCTGCATTGCATGTTAGAGAATAGTTCATGGCGGGCATTTTTTTATTTACAATGTCCCGTTTTATTGGGTTGACAGTAGGGTAGGTGTGAGGTTTGGTGAACCCTAGAACCTGGTTACCCCCCACCCCCCACCCCGACCCAACAGCTGCATTTTTTGCCACTGACCGTTCCATGGCGGTAGCCCTATTTTTTGTTTGTATCTGTGATGTCTTATTTGGCCTGTGGTTAAACTGTCGTCCTTGAATGCTGCTTTTGCTGTTCGATTTTTATATCTATATTTATCGAATTTGAAAACGACAAACATGTGTATTTAACATTTGGTGGTGCGCGCAAGGCAGTGATGGGGGTCGTACCTACGGAGAATAAACGGTTTGCATAAATCTCCAATATCTTTGCAATTAGATCATGATTGTGTGGAACGTTCAGATAATCGGAACACTACAAGACAGCCACTCCAAAACTAACACGAACATATATCATAAAGCTGATGGTATAAAATGACAACAATGAAAACAAATTTCATACACAATAACCAAATTTACTTCATTTTCACTTTTTTCGACTGATTTAGTCACTTGTAGACATTCACTAGTCTCTATTCAATTATTCTGGACTCGTTTTTGAACACTTTTGGAATCCGCGTGCATGTTTATTTTCTTGTTTCTATTGCTTCTGCCAAGTCATTGAGTACTTACTGTGTGGGTTTCTGTGCTTCTTTATTTACACTCTGTTGTTGTATTGGAATGACAATATGGTAAGAGTGAGGGTTGGTGCACCCTAGAACCTGGTTTAAAAAAAAACTACCATGTACAAGGCAGTAGCCCTAATGTCAACCCTTTTATGTTTGTGATGTCATATGCCTTGCCTTTCATTTACTTGTTGTTTGTTTGCATAGGTGTTTGTGCTTGACTGTGGTCCTGCACCCCATTTCCTGTTTTACCTTGTTTAGTATATGTTGTAAATCAACAGTTTATACTGTAATGTTGAAGTTTAAAGTTGAAACTGTGTGTTATGTAAATCGATTCAAGTTAACCAGTAGGTTTTATTGCCTGATTCCAATTCAGTAACCCTGTCTTCGCCACTATTCTTGTTGTGTACTGCCTTTTTTATTGTATAGTAAATTTGCTCTTAGTTTGTGGTACAGTGCGGATATGCTGTGCCACTGCGTTTGCGCGCTGTGTTTTATATAGGACCATTTCTCTCATGTTTGTTTACTTCCTGTTTCATTAAATAAATACTGAAAGGGGATACATTTAAAGCAACAGACGCAATCACGAGAGGACCCTAATGTAGCGGACCCGTTTTTTTTCGCAAGATCTCCCACGCACCCTAGCACCGGCTTAAGTTGTATTCTACGTCAAAGGCATACAGATTGGGCTTGACGATCGCTTCGAACAAGTCAGTTATAACACTACTGATTCGTTGTCGGGCCGACAATTTACTGCCGCTTCACCGCACTAAATAAACGCTAGCGTGAATGTAAATAACTACTGAAAGGGAATCCCTTAGAAGCAACATACGCGAACGATTGAGAAAAAGTAATACACTCGGATTGATTGAGTCTGTTCATGAGAGGTAATACATTGTGTAACACCACACAAGTCCCATAGCACAGGCGAAAGCGGTATTCTACTTTAAAGCCACACATATTAGTCTTGGTGATCCCATAGGACCAGTAGGTAATAACACTATTGATTTGTATTCATTTGTAACATCACAAACATAAAAGTGTTGACATTATGGCTATCGCTTTGGATCGGTCAGTTGCACAAAAACCGCTGGGGTTTAAACGAGGTTCTTCTTTGCACCAATCATCCCTTACACTGCTGTCATCCCAATAAAACAGGACAGTAATTATAAGGAAATCCCCGCCAGGCTATATTCTCTAACAAACAAGGCAACATTAATAGCCAATATAAGTATAACACATAAATGGTCATGTATGTATGCATATATAAAAACCAAAAAAGCCGCAACGCAAACACACACTGACTTGGCAGAAGCCAAAGCACTGTAACACTGAGTCTTATAGTTTATACTTCATCTTTATCGTAAAATGAAATAAAAAGTACGGCCCTAGTTTTGACGACACATGTTATATTCTACTTGTTAACCCTCTATTACAGTCGTCTTTCATCTTTCATCAGTTCCTTACCAATCTGAGCCATATTATTGATATCTTTCCAATCTCGGATAAGTTCAAAAAGTAGCGAGATCGGAATAGCAACACTAGAGGTAGGACTCTTATTATCGGAATAGTAACACTAGAGGTACGGACTCTTATTCTCGGAATAGTAACACTAGAGGTACGGACCATAATTTACTGGCACAAGAACAATACGGATCCGTAACAAATTGAAGGAGTTAGAATGTTGACAAACAACATTCTAACTCCTACAGTTTGTTACGGTTCTGTATTATTCTTGTTGATGTTGTTGTTATTGTTGCTGTAATAAACAGATGTTGTGGACCTCTATTAAGTTCATTCAAATGGTGAATATTGTCAAAATATTTCCCCACGCCATCCCTAGGTTCACATGTTTTTGTATAATTATAGATGAATATGTTTTAAAATCGTCATCTCTGAAACAACAAAAGCAAAACGTCTAACATTTTTCATGTGATATAAGCTTATAGTTGGCTACTAATTTTGTTCTACTGGTTTAACACAGAGTTGTACAGCAAAACCTTAAAATAATTCTGAAACTACAAAAAACAGTGTTTTGTATGTAGCATAAACTCATAGTTGTTGCTAAGTTTGCTCAAAACGGCATCATGCGGCCAAATGTCAAACGCTAGGGTCACAGTTTACATAAAACTATATAGAACAATATAAACTTGAAGAACTAGAGGTTTTGCACATACTAGTAGCATAAGCGTATGATTATCTGCTAAGTTTGTTGATTACGGGTTCAAATATTAGGTATCTGAGTTTTACACAGCCGTATATTCAAAAATCACTGTTTTTATTTGGTTGTTGTTGTAGATTGGGATCTTTTACACTAAATACATGTTTTCTCCTGATGGAATTATCACATGTATAGCTGAGGAAAATTAGACATGCTACTGTTGCAGCTAATGGTGTTTCTGTTGTTGTTCACTAGTGCCGTCGTCATCGTCCAATGGAAGATGTATTACAGGTAAAGACAATGTATGCAATATATATATATCCTTCACATTTAATAGGTTGGCAATAGACATTTCATCAGTATACGTGCTGTACAACATTTTTCAAAATACTGACTCAATACAATATTCAATACAGTGTAAATATTACGTTTGTAATACCACAATTAATATAAAGGATCCATGAAAACTGTCATTTTTCCTTTTACACTTTAATCCAACTTTTCAATGGGATTCACCCGCCTTCTTCAAGGTTACACACAGTGTGTAACCTTAAAAAAGGTGGACAAATCCCACTAAAACGTTGGCACGATAATTAATAGTTAATTATTGTGTTATCTGGAAAAAGGTGGAAGAATCCCACTTAAACGTTTGCACGATAATGAATAGGTAATTATTGTGCAACCTTGAAAAAGGTGGATGAAACCCACTGAAACGTTGGCACGATAATTAATAGTTTATCATTGTGTAACCTTGAAAAAGATGTATGAATCCTTCTGAAACCTTGGATTAAAGTGTACAAAGAGAAATGCATTTTAAACATTAAAATAACTTGTGAAAGTAGATACAAATGTGGAATTCGCAGTACGCAGTCAACCAGAAACACGCTTTTAAATAAATACGTACCTAACAAAGCAACAAATTAATTCTGGTTTAACGGCTCATCAACACATCATATGTAATTGGGTCTCCCCACTTGGATTGGAACGATGCATAGGAAACCGGGAACCTGACCGACTCTTACCATCGAATAGACGCATATCTCTCCTTAGTGTGGTTACACTCCGATAAACAAGACCGCCTGCTTTACCTCCGATTCCGACAGAGAGACTAAGGGAATGTATTCCGCCCAATAAAACATACCGACAGGCACATGTGGGGTTTAAACTCGGGTCCTTCAGATTTCAAGTACATCGTGTTATCTACTGGGCCACGCCAGCCGCCAACATACAAATGAAAAATAATTTTTGAGAAGTAAATAAAGTTTAATTAACATTGTTGTTGTGCTACGGGAAATAATTCTCTCGTGAGAAAGATTCTTGCGATATAGAAACGAGTGTGCTTTAGCACGTGTTTCTATATCGCAAGAATCTGCGATATGAAAATGAGAGTACACGAGTTTCTATATCGCAAGAATCTTTCTCACGAGGGAATTATTTTTCGTATCATGACAACAATGTTAATTAAACTATATATTATATATTCTGTGATGAATTTCTTTCCAATCGTCAATATATTTTTACATCAGTTTGCCCTTTTACACCCGTTTGCACGAGAACGCCAAGACGACGTTACGTCATACAAACAAAACAAGTGGAACCGGAACTCTTCGTTAATTTCCGTAATCGGTATTTCCTAGTGGCGGAATCTGACGAAGACGTCCGTAAAACAATCGGAATGTCATTTGGCGTTCCCGCCACTGACGGAAAAGGCCGAGCAATGCTCCATACTGCGAAATAACTCCCACTGGGAGATATTTCGCAGTATGCGAAATAACTCCCACTGGGAGATATTTCGCAGTAGAGCAAACGAGCAGATATAGCTTTTCTATTCCCAGTATTTCCTATACAAATCACAGACAAATATGTAATATATAAAAGCCGAACATGAAATGTAGAATTTAACTACCAGTTGTAGTCAATGTTTTCTTGACAATAGCATAAGCCCGCTAAAAAATAAGAGTATGATAATGGACCTTTGGAAACGGCCGAGCACGACACATACGAAATATTGCAGTCTCGGTTTGATTGAGACTGTTCATGAGTGGTAGTGAAATATGCTAGCTACCGCTCACGCCCTCTAGCCCCGGGTTGAGCAGAACTCAATATTCATAAAATCAACAGCACAAAATGTTAACCATCCCGAAGATGGCATGCATATGGCGGTGGACAAAACAATTCTGTTTTTATTTTCATTTGTGATGAATTAAAATTAAAATTAAAAAGAAGTTTGATATTATCTGTTATATATTTGTTAGTTGCACGTCCGTGTGACTTTTCAAGAAAATATAAAAGTCGAACAGAAAATGTAGCATTTAAGGCTGCAGTCACCCACAAAAACGCACAGAAACAAACAACTACAAATATGAATAAAAGGCAAGACAGGACATGACAAACATAAAAGGAGTGATAATATTGGCTACCGCCTTGGAACGGTCATTGGCAAAATATGCCGCCGCGTGTTTATACAGGTTCTATGGTGCACCAAACCTCACTCTTACACCCACCGTTATCCCAATAAAACGGGACAGCGTTAAGAAAGATATTATCTCCAAAACAAAGTAGCATTAATAGGCAATATAAGTAAAAACATAAATGATCATTGTTTGTACCACTTGATAATCATTTTATAATTATAAATCAAGTTCTTAAACAGTTTGCAGATTCTTAAAGGAAAGCACTCTAATGATTAAGATGTTATTATATCTCGATGTATTAACAAATCTTCCCAAATATCTTCTCAATTAAGAGCGATCAGGTCACTGTTAAGGGACTTTTCAAATGTTTCGAAAGCAAACGTGTTGTTGCCTCTCTTAGTATATCAATCGGCAAATGGTAACATTAATAGACATAACGATATATATAATCCGTCATTCATGGCGTTAGTTTTACTTCACCGAATAGCTTCCACTTTCATAATACACAGCATAAAGATCAAACAAATGCAAGAGTTACTTGTAGTATCGGCTTGTGAAATTTGTTCAATATAAAATTAATGTTCTTCGTTTTAAGCAATTAATTGTGTAATTACAACATATCGTTAAACGCTCCTCCGGATTTATCCACAGCTCAGAGATAACTGATATAAATCTACCTTAATATAAAAATTACGTGATTCCACCGAAATCCAGTCCACGACAACATATGTCTATTGATTGTACCAAATGATAGCCATGTTACAATGATAATCAAGTTACAATGCCAATCATGTTATAATTGAAACATGATGTATATGATACATCAGCTTAATCGCAACATTTCAATTTAGTTTACATATAATGAGTTCATTGCTAATGCACGTACATGTAGAATGCCAATTGAGTTATTTATTCCAAAATTAACCATTAACCAAACACCAAATTAGGGGACTACGTTACAAGTGGCGGCGTTGGTATAATTAATTTGTTCATGTTCAACACTTGTAAATGTAAAGAAATGGTGTGCAATGTAAGATAGGCTTATATTTAATCCTACAAGAAAGCGTAAATATATGTTACAGACATAACCGTCACTGCAAAGGTTAGTGCATTAAAACCTCACAATATTTCACAGAGATTAGGAACATCAACGAGGTATTACGTCAAGCGGTATTTTACTTTGAAACCACACATATTGGTCTCAATGATCCCAAATGACCAATAATAACACTTTTGATTTGTTGTCGTACAAAATTGTAAATTATTAGACGTAAAATGTAATGCAGTAAATAAACGATGTAGAAACATTGAAAGGTGTTGCATGCCACATCACCAAGTAGATATAAAAATCGAACAGGAAAAGTAGAATTCAAGGACAAAAAGTCAACCACAAAAACACACAGAAACAAACAACAACTTTAAAGATGAATAAAGGGCAGGATAAGATATCACAAACACAAAATGGTTGATAATATTGATCATGTTGATACCGCCTTTGAACGGTCAGTGGCAACAAAAGGTCGCTGGGGCATTAAACCGGGTTCTGAAGTGCACCAAAACTCACTCTTACCCTATTGTCATCTTAAAAAACAGAACACGAAATTAAACTTAATATAATTGATCAGAAGAACTTGTATGTCATAACCACATACAGCTCATGTCATTTGGGTACACTTGAATGTACGTATAGAAGCAATTGTTATGATATACATTTATCTGAAAACACGATGCATGTCTGTGCTAATGAGATTACTAAATGAAGGTCTACCTTCTAGAATGGCTTGCTTCTAAGTAGAAAACAAGTACCATAATGTACCATCCTATATTCACGCTAATGTACAATTATATATGCACGATAATGTACTATTATATATTCGAACGACACTTATGTACCATCCTATATGCACGATAATATATATGGACAATAATGTACCATTCTATATACCAGTCAGAATGTACCATTATATATACCAATGATAATGTACCATTATATATACCAATCAGAATGTACTATTCTATATACCAACATAGTGTACCATTATATATGCCAATCACCATAATGTACCATTCTATATACCAATCAGAATGTACCATTATATATGCCAATCACCATAATGTACCATTCTATATATTATGGAGCTAAATTTTGCTAAATTATTTGTAATATATGTTTAAACATTTAAAAAATATGAATTATTTCTATAGTCTTTTAAATAACCTTTATGGTGTATTTATTGTAATATTCATATAAACTATTTAAGGTATGCTTTATCAATATGTTTTGTCAATTTGATTTATATATTTGGCACAATTCAATTGATTTCTTATTTTGGTATATATATTTCAAAAGGGGCATACGGCTTTTTTGTTCGTTATCGTTGTCTGCCCTAAGCGTCTTGCATAAAGGGGAAGTATTTAGCTCATTGTAAATGGAGAAATCTGCTTCTATAACAAGCACTTTAAGATATGTTTATAGACCTGTGACATATCATATTGCATACACTGAACTATCTTTGCGATTGTCGGAAATGTGTAGGATGCTGCATGTAAGACCCTAAGGCTTTTAAAATAAACGTATAGCATAATTCAACTTAAACGTATAGATCTATTTGTTATACACGCGTTTTTGAAAAATCATTATATTAAAATAGCCTCCGTTCGTCCGTCCGTCTGTCCGTCCGTCTGTCTGTCCGTCTGTTACCATATCTCCTCCTAAACTGCTGAACGGAATTCAACCAAACGTAAGGTATAATTTAACCATATGCTTACTGGGTGCAGGAGCAACATTATTGTTGGCTCCACACCCAGGGGCCCTCAGGGCGGGGGCGGGTGTGTGTCAAAAGGTCAAATGCACTAACAATTTAAGTAGCCATATGTTTGCACATAACTTGGCATATGTAATCGTCTATGAAAGATAAACAACATATCAAACGATTTTATTATTTCAAACTCGGAAATCTGTCCAGGGGCCCAGGGTGAGTGGGTGGCCTGGGGTAATTGTTTTATTATTTCTGAAATGGAATGTTATGTTGATGGAATTATAACGTGTAATATTTTTCCTCCTACGTCACCCGTTGGGCCCAGGGAAAGGGTGTCAATAAATTCAATACAGTAAAAAAAATCATTTACACTGTAATGTTTTATAATATTTCATATAACTTGGTATGAATCTTTGTTATAAACGATTAACAACTTGCCAAACAATTTTATTATTTTAATCCTTGTCGTCTGCCCGGGGACTGGGTGTATGTGTGTGCTGGGGTGGGTGGGTGTGTGGAGGTAATATGGGTGTCAGTTGATCTTTTTAGTATGTCTCAAATGCAGCGTTATGATGATGGGATTACATTGTATACATTTATTTCCTCCTACGTCATCGGTGAGGCCTGGGTAAAGGAGCATCAAATACACTAATAATTCAATTACAGTGTTATTCTCCCATACTTTTGCACATTAACTAGTATAAATAGTCATCTTTAAAAGAGATACAGAGCATGTCAAATGATTTAGTATTTAACACTCGGACGCCTTCCCTGGGGTTGGGGTTGGAGGGTGTTGGTGGTGGAGGGAGGTAACAGGGTGTCAATGTATTTTTTAATTGTGTCTCAAACCAATATTTTGGGGAAGGGATTACAGTGTATAATAATAACGGGGTTGTAAGGGTCGTCAACATGTACAATATACACAAACTATAATTGCAGTGCCATTTTTCTATTTATTTTATTTGTCGCCAAATATACAAATACACTCCTCTGAAAATACAAAACATATCAAACAATTTCAGTGTTTCCACCTTAAAGATTGCCCAGGTGGGGGGACTGGGTAAAGGGTGTGTGTGGTAGGGGATGCGGCTAGTGGGGGCTGGGAAGAGGTAAATTGGGTCATATCTAAAAAAACATTTCAATAAAATGTAATGATTTTGGAAGTATCAGTAATATTTGCATCAGGGTCACCATGGGACTCTGGGATAAGGTCAAAAGTTTAAATACACAAACACCTTAACATTTTTATTCATACAGAAAAACATAAATATTACTATTTCTGAACTGAGTATCTAAGAACAATCAAAGCAATTACATGCAAAATGGATACGGCGTTAAAAGGATTTGACCTGTGTGAAGAGAACGTGGGTATTTGCGATGAGTCGCCGTCGAATTCGTTCTAGTTGTATTTTGTTTTTCGTATGAAAAGCAAACCACAGAACCAATCAACATTTAACTGTACAATACTCGTAGTTGTAAGCCATACAACTCAACATGCAGCGATATTGCTTCTCTTCATAGTGTGGTAGTAGGTGGGCTATCGTAAACACCCTATACTCTTCTATTAAGGCCAGATTAATTAAACTGGTTCATATTTGGGATGCGGAGCGGTGTTTTGCAACAACGTAAGATTCTTTTCGCTTTCTTTAAGATTCATACAAAAACACATCTAACTGATATATTATTTATGTATACAGTTTCCATCCGTACAAATACGATTGTGTCTGGCTAGCTTCAAATTAGAACCCTGACACATTAAAAACTGTGTTACATTCCTCTGACAAGTGCAAGACATACCTCCATTAGCTGTCGGTTTACTAGGTTGATCTAAATTTAAATAGATACCAGCATTATGTTTATGGAGCTTGATAGATATATGGTTTCATCGGATTAACTAGATAACAAATGCCCTAGTAACATCGGCTGGTATATTGGGATATATATTTTTTTACTTCGGTTTCATCGGAAATTACTTAGACAGGTTTAACAGTTCGCAACCTCACACTAAATTCCCTATCATGATATCAAATCAATCGTGTAGCTCATGCTATAACTGACAACGGAACAAACAACATATCTCGTCTGCAATAAGTAATAGTTCTTCATTTCCACACATGTTAAACAATTTAGTAAATTCGAGGCTGTCACTTGTTTCAACTTAAAAATACATTCAGTTATCAAGGACGTGCATTTTGATAACACCGTTTTAATCCTGCCTTTATTTTATCACCGCTGCATGCTTTACACCAACAGATTGCACCAAGATACTCAGCTTCGCAGTGAAGGGGCTTGATTTCGTAAAACGCAAAATACCTCCATCCTAACTATAGGAGTGTGTTAATGGTGTTGTAATTTGAAACTAGGTTGTAGGTAAGTAAATTAAATAAATACTGAGAAGGAAATCCCTTGGAAGCAGAACTCAAATGAGAAAAATGGTCCTATAAAACATCACAGCACACAAACGCAATGGCACCGTAAGTCTGCACACTACCATAAACAAAAAGCAAACCAACTATAGGATGAAAAGACAATATACAATAAAAAGATTGGCGAAGACAGGTTTACCGAGTTGGAACGGTAAGCAGGAAAAATGGCCCATTGGTTAGCGTCAATCGAGTTTAAGGGTATACAACCCCGCTATTATCCTTTGGATAACGAATGTCAGTCATTGATGATTATATAACTCGTAGCCTAGTTAGTTACTATTAATAATAACTCGTATGCTTAGTTAATTTTTAATACTATTCGATGTGAATTATGTCTCATATTTTTCGGCAGGTAATGTTAAATTCTACTCGTAAGTTCAGGCTAGTTATATTTAAATGTTAAGTACGATGCGATGGCATACTGATTCTCTATATTCTCCACTATGACTGATAGTGCCAGAAATAGCCAGAAATGACCGATGCTGTCATACCTCGGAAGGTTCTGAGGAAGTATAGAGTAGTCGATACTGTCCAGTAAAGAACAGTTATTGAAAATTATACTTTACATATGATCACTAAACATAAAACGATATTATTTGTTGTGTATATATATTTATTTACTTAATGATTATCACTCGTTCAGTTCACAGTATTGCATGAGTAATGATATTTAAACAGAAGTTGTGATAATATTTGTTTACCTTATGATGTGTTTAATCCTAACACAAATATGTGTGTTCAATGTGTTCACATCATTTAGATGCAATAGTCAATTTATACAAGCATGTGCAATTATAATATGCCATATTTCTGTAAGAGAATAAAACCTGTTTGTTTCCATTTATCTGGATAATAACTCACGAAATTATAATACGTATTGTTCAAGGTTCACGTAACATTACAAATAAGACTAAATTATACGCCTTGTATGCAATATAGCAGCAGCCTAGTGTAGGCAAATCATCTGACATTAAAATAGACGTGTATCATTCATTGTGGAAATATATAATTGAGTTGCATACAATCCATAGTGATTTGGATATTAAAAAGAATTACTGACAAGATTTGCTCAACTGACAGATGCTATCGCAGCATTTCAGATGCCTTTTATTCGAAGAGTCAGCGAGGACGACTGATTAGAATGTAAAGTCACTGGAATTATGAACACCGTATCCGATATTTATTCGAACTCCCTTCAAACCAGGCTACAAAGAAGATTTTAAACAAATGACAAACAAGTATTTTAACTCTTAAATATTGGGTGGATTTTCATAAATATTTTACAAATGTAATTCCTCTGCAGTGTTGATGCCAAGTTATGCTAATTACACAATGGACGAGGTAACGTCACTTATTAAATAAGAAATTAAAAGAAGGTGTTTTGATTTTCATAAATTACTTTCCACACTTTATTTGCATCACTTGCACAAGCCAATATATACTGACATTCGTTAACTAAAACATTTCACAAACCTTCTTTAGTTATGTCAACGAGGTTGCATTTATCACATAATCACTAAATGTACGATATATACTGTATAAGTACGCATATGGTGCATCTGCATATCTTGAAGTAAATAGGAAAAGCATACTGACAAATGTGCCTTTAAAACATATTTAATTTCTACGTATTAGTCTATAGATAGCAATAGTGTTTTGTAAAAACAGGGCTACAGCTAGTTAGACAGAGGACAACACTGTGCTTCAGTAGACGGTTTTATCACAGTAAACTATGTTACACGAAATTCATAAATATTGAAGTCGCGCTTTTTAAAATGTATGCCATTTCAGTAACGTATTTCATGTTAAAATATTGCAACATTTTTATAGCCTAGGTTTGCTCACTTGCTTGAGCCAAACGCGTGCTCTGTCAATATGGAAACATTGAATGGGTAGACAATGATGTGAATTTAAATATTCGTATCGAAATGAAAGTTCTAATGTACCCTTCTAGTATTCGATTAACAGCAGTATACTAAACATACAATAAACAGCGTAAATACACATTATGCGTTTCTTTTTCATTTCAGTATATCTCTGTTTCAGTGTGTCAATACGTGTTAGGGAAAGCGATTATTATTATGATTATAAATAAAATGAACAATTTCCTACATATTCATAATAAATGCAACCTGATAGGTTCCTGATAGGTTGTATTTACAACTTTGAATTCCTAGACAGCGTTCATAACTTTCCGTAAGGTGAAAAGATAAAAGTAAAAGTCATCAACTATATTACATTATATTCACAATGCATGTTACGTGACACAGCTTGTATTTAGCATCTCATTTACTATGCATTAAATCATTGCTGTTCGATGGTTTGTTCAAGCCGAGCATTCAATTGAACTTCGGGAAATGTCAGGAACAAATTAAACAACGTAGGGCTTGTTGTTTACAAAGTATGACACATCACAAAGGTAGCCTTGCGTGCAATCCGAATTGAGACAAACATCTCAGCCTGCAGATTGTGATTCTCATATGTATACTGATTGCGTTACGTGACTGTCGAAATGTCTGCTTTATATAATTGTGTGTATATTTGTTGCAGCTTACGCGCACGTTAAGAACTGTCCTTCAAGTTGTGTCAGGATTTAAGATGCAATATTCCATTGTAAATGTAGAATGACTACGCAATAGAAAATACGTTAATAACAGACAATGATCAAATATGATATGCACGAAGAGATTATTATGTAAACCTCAAAACAGCCATCATGAAATTGTGTGGTGTGCACCATTATGCTGATTCTTCGATTGTTTTGCTTTAACATGGAAATGACGTAGGTTAAGTCGTAATTCTACAAACAAAATGTGTTTTATTTTTCTTTGATACGATTCACCAACAGAACATAAAGCAATATAAAAAAAGATCCGACAGGGAAAGTAGCATTGAAGGAGGACAGTCAACCACAAAACACAGAAACAAACGCGCAAGCAGACAAAAAGAAAACCTCACACTTACCCTACTGTCATCCCATTAAAACAGGACAGTGTAAATAAAGAAACCCCCGCCATGATCTAATCTCTAACCAACAAGGCAGCATCAATAAGCAATATAAGTAAAATACAAATATGCTCGTGTAAATATAATACAAAAAACAATAGCCTAGAAAGCCACAATGAAGGCAGAAGCCAGAGCAACAAGAGAATAAACCATTAAGGGCACGACAAGAAAGATCATAGACAAACATCAAACGCCACCGTACCAATGGGCTTTAGGTAGGCGTTATCATAGGGTCCACAGCCTATCCGCTCATCGTACAATTAAAACAACATTTTATACAGTAATGTTGAAATTTGACATTCCTTGATAAGAACATGATTAGCGGCGTTTTTGTGCCACTGACCGTTCCAAGGCAGTAGCCCTATTGTCAACCCTTTTTGTTTTGTGATGTCTTATTTGGCATTTTATTCACCTTTAAATTTGTTCTTTGTTTCTGTTTGTGTTTGTGGTTGACTGTCGTCCTTGAATGCTACTTTTCCTGTTCATTTTTTATATTTATATTAAGTTTGAACTTTGTATATGTCTTGTTTAATTCAAGAACACTTTCAACTGCTGTAAATGGTGAAAGTCATTCTGCATAATATATCAATTGGGAGTGGCCCGGTAATTAAAAACACACTTCCCAACGATACCTGATCATTTAGAATGCACGCTAAGCTTGCCTTTTTACTACTAATATGCCCATTGACTGACCACCTCAGCTATGAATACATACTATATAATGTTTTAGCACTACTGTGATAGCGCGTCGTTCATCGTTGTCCATCGTTCTCTTTTAGTCTGTTAACCCTTTTTGTTGTTAATACTCTAGTAGTTTTTCTTTGATAAAGTGATATGGTAAAGTTGTATATAATTTCAGCTATGTCATAAGTACTTATATATGAAACTTGACATTTATTGCTGTTAAATGTAGTAAACAATAAACTTGCTGAAAAACACATTGTATGCCACTTGGAGCCGTCACACACAGATGGACGCGATAATAACCCCACCGACGAAACTCAGAGACATCAATTACGTTTAAATCCGGGTTCTCCAGATATTAAGTCCAAGGTGCTATCTACTGGACCAAGCCACCTCCCAAATGTTAAATAAAGAATACTGTCTTCTTGAGAACCAAGTTTGAACATACAACTATAAACTATATGAATACAAAATAAATAATACATGATGCATATGCTCGCTAAAAGTATTACACCAAACACTTTTGTCGTGTTTTGTCATTCATATGTTATGTAAAAAATATTAAAATCCGTTTTTTTATTATCTGTTTGTTCTACACGTGTTTCTTGCATTTCTTTTTAACCAGTTTGTTAATAGGTAAATTTTATTTATACATCTACAAAGTTTTGCTTTTAAGCCCTAGCAAAATGCATACTGGATCAAACTAGTTTCTCATCGTGAAAGAAGGCAATCTGTTCAATTCAAATGGTCGTCAATCGTCATGGCATAAAATAATTACTTACAATTTGTGAGCGGCATTCATATGACCGATGCTTACGAAGTGCATCTATTATAGCAGTTCAGAAAAGTCATTATTTGAATAGTCGGTGGGGATTAAAACTGATGGACATATAAATGGGATGAATGGAACAATAATCAAATCATTACGCGAGTTATCTGTCATCCTGTTCACAGTGATAATAACGAAAGTATTTATTAATTCTAAAGAATGGGTAAATTCTCACAAGAATAAGCGCACTTATTATTAAATATATTATTAGATTACGAGGTATTTACAATTCTACCTAAGTATCGCCAAAGCACCGTGCGATCACTGTCGTAAGACATTCTAAATAATTTGAAAGCTTACGTATCGTTGCCTTTGTTGACGTTGCGCTATATGTACGATGCTATTCATGGCGTTAAATTTACGAAACCGAGAAACCTCCATTTGTTAATACACTGAATAAACCAATAAATACAATAGCAAATATGAGTGTATTTACTGGTCGGTATCGCGTAATGTAATTTGTTTAAAGAATACAGATATTCCGTATTGTTTACGATCGGGGTCAAAACTACAGGTACTTTTTATAGGTGCACCTATACCTGTTATACGTGTATCTGTACCTGCATCTGTAGTTTTGACTCCGATCGTAAACCATATACAACACTGTATCAAACTCTCACTGCGGCTTTCGACCTAGCTCTGACAAATATAACAATACGTTAATACCTTAATATACAAATCGCAAGATGCCACATAATGCCTGTCCACGGCTACAGATGTATATTGTTTGTACCAAATGAAATATTGTCTTCGTGATAAATGATAGCTGACACTAAAAACTCCAAACTTTGCAGAAATGTTTTATTTATATCTCATTGTGCACCTCCCCTTTCGGTTAGAAATGTGTTTGCCATGCCATACAAAACTTATACAAAATCTCTAAAAACGGTTTGTCTTCGCGATCGCTCAAGTACAGCTGACACTACAGACTCGACACATGGAAGGAATGTTTGTGTCATGGTGTAGTTGTGCACCTCCCCTTTTGGTTACTTTCGCATAAGAAATGAGGTTGCCATGGTAACACAACTTGTAACAAAAACATTAAAGATTGCTGGTCTTCGCGATAACTCAAGAACTGCTGGCACTACAAATTTTACTATATTTATTTCGTTTTTTTATTCTTTGTTTTCCAGAAATACAACAGTTTATCACAAAATATAACAAACAATAGGAACATTATTAATGTTGCATATTCTTCGATATGTTCTTAGGAATTTTCGATTCATTAGAATATTTGAGAATTTTTTTTTAAACCTATTGTATGTGGGAGCATTTCTTAAAAATGGTTGACTTTGTGCGATAAACAGCAAACATGTTATATTAACTACATATTTATTAGCATTAAATATGCATATTGTTAATCGAGAAATCTGCTTATAGCACTTTAAGATACATGTATAGCTTGTGACTATTACATTTCATATTTCGATATCGACGATCAACGATCTTGTGTTCGCCATTATGGCGCAAATTGCCGAAAATAACAGAGGACGTCATAGCTGAGAATGTTCTGAAAAATTCCACGGTTATGGTCGAAACTATCAAGGAAAAAAAGATGGTGTGTAGATTGTG
Organism: Cyrtodaria siliqua; assembly: GCA_037043455.1. Classification (NCBI taxonomy): domain Eukaryota; kingdom Metazoa; phylum Mollusca; class Bivalvia; order Adapedonta; family Hiatellidae; genus Cyrtodaria; species Cyrtodaria siliqua. Next base: position 648,595 of record JAWPHD010000054.1, read on the forward strand.
TAAGACGTATTGTATTTAGCAGTTTATATATGTTTACTGAACATAAAACAATATTATTTTATGTGAATGTTCAATACAAGATGTGCCATTTGTTTCTCTAAAAGGATACCGATAACATTGTGAAACAAGACATTTCTCCCTATATATATATATATATATATACATGTATATACGGAGAAATATTTGAGAACTACGAATGATAAGAACAGACAACCTTCGGACGAACAACGGCAGATCGCTTAGCTATGACGAGAGACACATAAATCAAACGTGCATACACACATACAATTATAGTATTTGAGTCAATTTTCAGCAAGTCCAATTCTAATATACCATATGACTGTTTAATAAAACAGCCTGTTTGTTTCTATTTAATATACGTCTGGATAAATTATATCGATACAAAAAAAGCTGATGAGTTACACAATCGTTATTTTAGATTACTCATGACATTATAAAACAAATTGTTAAAGGTTCACGTAACCTAACAACTAAGATTAAATTACATTTTACATAATATAGTAGCAGCTTAGTGGAACAACCTCATGTGTGCCTTAATCAACTGACATTTAAATAGGCGTGTATCATTCGGAATGATTTGGACATAAGAAAGAATTACTGGGCGGAAAAACAAGATTTTATCAATTGACCGATGTTACTGCAGCATTTAAGATGCCCAGTATTTAAAAAATCAGCGGGAATTAAACTTATACCAATGTAATTGGAATAATGATATCATTACTCGTCAGTCATTGAACTCCCTACCAACCTGGCTACAAGGATGAATTTAAACAAATGACAAACAAGATAAAGATGTAACTCTTGATAAAGTGGGATGTAACTCTTGATAAAGTGGGTTTTCAAAAAATGTTTGCGAAGTCAAAGTCTCTGTCGTGTTGATTCTATGCTAGTACTAATTACACATAAGACAATGGTAACGGAAAGTGTTTTCTCTGTTATCACACATGTATTTCTTTTTTGTTCTATTCGCATAAAGTACTCTAAACATAAACGCTTTAATTGCATTACATGTACAAGCCACTATATAATACATTCATTAACTAAAACATTGCATGACCTGTCTTTAAACATGTGTATGAAATGAGTTTATGACTATAGGGAAACAATTTATTTAGTTTCTAAAGTGACTCGATTATTTCAACATTCACAAGGTGTCGCAAAAAAGTTATCAAACAATCACTAAATGAACGATATTTAATGCATAAGAGCGCATATGGTACACATACGGACATAACGAGAGAAGGCAGCATAATCACAAATACCCCTATAAAACACATTTAATTTCGACGTATTAGTTCAGAGATATCCCGAGGTGTTGTGTAAAACAGGGTTTGCTAACCTGATTGGGGCAAACATTTATGATGTCACTTCTGATGCGTTGAAGGGGTAGAACTTTTCGTGTTGTGTGCTATTTCAATTTTCTTTCCGGAAGGAATGTTCTAATGTAGCCCTGTACCATTCGATTTCCAACAGGATATTATACATATAATATATAGCTTTAATTCACATTATCTGTTTATGTTTCCTTTCAGTATATCTCATATCTCTGTTTTAATGCCTCAATACGTTTTAGAGAAAATAATTATTCTGATGAACAATTTCCTACATGTTCATATTACCTGAACGTATGTATGTACAATGTTGAATGCATTGATAGTGTTAATAACTTCCTACAAGGTGAAAAGATGAAAGTGAAAGCTATCACACTATATTCCATTTTATTACATTTCTATGCGTGAAAGATTGGGATTTCTCAGTGAAAGAATATTCATAATCGCTAAATATTAATACCTAACTCGGAACACAAAATAATTAACTGTGACGGGGAGTCATGACGTCAATAACGTGTTGGTGACGTCGACGTTATCCGCCAATTACGTTCAATAAAGCAAATAATTTCGGTAAAATCACATTATAAACGGATTTGAAATGTAATAAATATATTATTTAACTGCTGGGTTCGATTATAGTAAAATCCTTCACTCAATGGTAGAAGTGTTGTTTTTTTCACTCACTCGCATGTAGTTGTTTATGAAAAGAACCGCACGTCTACCATCTCGTGAAGTATTTCCCTATATCGATCCCAGCAGTTAAATAATGACTATATACACAATGCATATTACATGACACTGCTTGCTTTTAACATCTCCTCGACTATGCATTAACTCTTTGGAGTTTGAAAAAATCATCAAGCCGATCGTTTGACTGAATTTCTGGAAATGTCAGGATCAGATCAAACAACGCATGGCTTTGTTGTTTACAAACTACATCGTGTATGTTACGTCACATGCAATGATTCTAATTAAGACAAACATCTCAGCTTGCAAATTGTGATGCTCATAAGCATATTGATTGCGTTAAGTGAATGTCTGCTTGATATAATTGTTTGTATACCTTTAGCAGCGTACACGCATGTTAAGACCTGTCCTACATGTTTCGCAAGGATTTAAGATTGAATATTCTATTGTAAATGTACTTGTATCTTGACTACGCAACAGGAAACACATTCATAGCAGGCCAAAGATTATAATATGCACGAAAAGATAATTATGGAAAACAAAACATCATCATGAAATTGTATGGTATACACCATAATACTGCTTCGTTGTTTAGTTTGCTTTAACGTGGAATGACGTAGTTTAAGTTGTAATTCAACAAACAAAAAAACAAAGTTATACCGGGATACATATTAAAAATAACCAAATCACCTTTAGTAAAAGCAGGGAGTAAGTATACAGGCTTTCTGTTATAATCAACATCACGAAATTACCTTCTTGACAAAGATAAATATGTCTACTATTCACTTTTTGTTATTATTAATGCTTAATATAACCCATACTTCGTATCGCGTTTGCAATAGCTCCACACCATTTTTAATTTGAAAAATTAAAACATTCAGCTGATATCTCAAAAGGCACATTTTCATCTCCTCTTTTTAGGCTTTGGCTTATAATCACCACCATGAAATTACCTTCTTGATAAAGATAAATATGTCTACTATTTACTTTTTGTTATTATTAATGTCTAAATAACCCGTAGTCTCCTAAATCGTGTGCAATAGCTATACACTATCACCATCTTTTATTTGGCGCAGAGTGGCGCCATCTTTGCTACACGGAACCGTCTTGTAAAATGTGCTGTTATACATGCAAACAAATACACGCTCTGTATCAGAGGATACAATGTGAATAAATAATACTTATGTTTATATTTCGCACCTTTATTGAGTTTGTTAGTGTACTAATTTATAAGAATTTGCTGCTTTTCACACATGCGCGAAACAACCGGAAGTAGTCATTTTCACGCAGTAGTGAAACACACGCGCGACAACATAAAACGGCAAAACGATCCGTTTCTCCTCCCTGTATACTTACTCCCTGTTAAAAGAAGCAATACGAAAAAAAAAATTAAATTGTTAAGATTTTAAAATTGGTATAGTAACTAAGGTTGAGAGGAACCGGTGTAATAAATCAAATAGAACCTCATAAAAAATGACCTCCGGGTCATACTTCTATAATGTATACTTTTTCGATTATGGGTTCAGGTAGCGCTGATCAACACAAAAAACTGCAGATAATTAAAAGTAGATATACCAAGATGAACAGGAAATGTTACATTCAAGGAACATAGTCAACCAAAAACACGCACAGAAAATAACACTAATTACAAAGAAGAATAAACGGCAATATTTGACATTAGAAACACAAAACGGTTGAAAATAGGGCGACCGCCTTGAAACGGTCAGTGGCAAAAAAGCCGCTTGGTGTAAACCAGGTTTTAGGGTACACCAAACCTCACTGCAACCCTACTGTAATCCCAGTAAAAAGGGACATGTCCCGCCAGGTAATATTCTGTATCGAACAAGGCAGCATTATTATGCAATATAAATATATCACATACACGATTATGCAAAACCTGCACAGAATTCAAAATAACCTTCTGCGTGCAGATCATCATCATCTCTTACCATCTCGAAACCTGAACTTTGTCATTCCATTTTCTAGCACTAATTACCACCAAAACTCCTTCTTCCACGCACAATTCGATACTGGAATCAACTACCACTAAATAAAAAGAGAGCTCTAGCCTTGACATGTTCAAATCTACGCTCCCACCACCACGTTTTCCATAGATACAGTGTTTTTATTGTTTTTAATTTTTTAAACCCTCTTATATTTCAACTGCAGATCTCTTAATTGTCTTATTTGTTACCCTGACTGCGCCTCCCTCTTATCTTCAATTTGAAGGATGGGAGTATTTCGCAGATTCAGATTCACATGCATTTATCAATATAAAAAAAAACAGAAAGCCACACAGCAAGTAATCAATGTCTTCGCAAAAAACAAAGCAACAAGAGAACAAACCGTTAAGAGTACGACTGGACAAGATTTAAGACAAACATCATACGCTACCGCCTAGTATGAGGACTTAAGTGGATTCATCATAGAGTCCACAATCTGTTCGGTCATCGCACATTCAAAGAGGAAAGAAAAGTGGCGAACTATAAATTGTTCAAGCAGTAAATACGCAAGTACTCAATGACTTTTCCGAAGCAATAGCAACAAGAGAACAAAATGTTAAGGGTACGATAAGACAAGATTTAAGACAAATCAAGCGCTTTGAGGATTTAGATAGGCTCATCCAGGGACAACACAATGTCCGATTATCGCACAATGAAAGGACAAAGCATAGTGTCGAACTGTAGACGGGTCAACCACTAAACATGCAGTGCGTTTCAAAATTATAGGGTCATAACCTCTTTAGATACACGTTTTAAAACGTTTCATAAAGATTGTATGAAACTGACTATGACACAGTTTGAAAATCACATCACCATGGAAGTCAGGTTGTGATAATCCTTGTCGCCAATATCTTTCATCTTTGGACAGATTTAGTTTTTTGATTGTGTAACGGATTTCTTTTAATTCTTACTTGTTTTTGAATGTTTGAAAATAAGGTTTTTTACAGTGTTCTGTGAATGATGGAATTCCTATACCAAAATATTTCAAAAAATCCGAAAGTCCCGTAATTTGTTATAAGTATAAAATGCCTATTAGAAATAGTATTTTCAACTACAAACAAAATAGTTCTGACCTTGATATAGTACATAATACTCCTAAGGAATGTAAATGCAACACATCAAAAATTTGCTATGCTCCAGCAGGTCATGTCATCACCGTTAATTTTGATATTGTTGATAAACGTTTTCGGCATTTGTTTTCGAAAAGTCCTAAATATAGTTTACCTTCAACTATTAATTGTAATGCCTGTCGTGCCCAGAACGCCCACTCCATTGACGATTTTAGTATTAAATGGTGTCATAGAGAAGATGCGGACCCAAACTCGCTTTTTACTTGGAAAAAGTCAATTTTTAAAATTATAGATACACGTATTAACTTTTATAATGTTAACCCCTCTTTACTTCCTCCGAGACCTAGGTGTTCCTTTTGTAATTTAAAATCGGAAATTCAGGAATTTCATAATAAATTTGTTTTAGTTTCTGCAGATAAAGCAGCTAATAATGTAATTTTTGTTTGACGCCTACATTGCGTCAAAGTTTTATCTATGGAACTCAGCAGCACCAATTCGTATACTCCAGTTAATTCTACTGAGGATGATGTTGTTTCCGCACATATCACTCGGTGCACTACTTTCAAGGCTGGTGTAAACGATAAGCAAAATAAACTGCCTACCATGTACTGGATTCCTAAATTACTTAAAAATCCGTATACGGCTCGCTTTATTTCGAATTATAATTCTTGTCTTACTGCCGTTAAAGATCACATTCAACTATACTGTGATAACACTTACGAAAACTCTGGGATTAATTTATTTTGGTCTATAAAAAATTCAGGAGACGTTCTTGATAACATTTTCAATAAAGGCCAAGTTTCATCAATAAGCAAATATGAATTCTCTACACTGTGTACAACCTTACCACATCGCCTTATTAAAGACAAGCTCATTTCTCTTATTCAAAACACATTCGCTAAAGAAAATACTACATTGTTGACATGTAATAATATTAAAGGGTTTTTACTAACGGCAGTTTAGACAATTATACTATGTGGACTTGCTATGACGTTTGTGAAGCACTCGTCCTCCTACTATATAATATTTTCGTCAGGTATGGAACCACCGTTAATAGACAAATTGTTGGTATCACTATGGTTACAAACTGTGCACCACTTGTCGCAGATTTGTTTGTTTTTTTGCTATGAAATAGATTTCATGTTGAGTCTTTCACTAGATTCCCAGGCAGATGTTATTGAAGCCTTTAATGACACCTCTCGGTATCTGGATGACATATTGAACATTGACAACACTTTCTTTCCAACTATGGTTATTACTATTTATCCTAAAGAACTTCAGCTTAACAAAGCCAATATATCTGATAATAACGCTTCTTTTCTTGATTTAGATCTCTCGATTGTAAATGGTGAAATAATTAGCAAAATCTATGACAAAAGAGATGATTTTAATTTTGACATTGTTAATTATCATCACTTGGATGGGGATGTTCCCCCCGCAACTTCCTATGGGGTGTATGTATCTCATCTTATTCGTTTTTTAAGAGCTTGTACTCGAGTTGAGGACTTTATTATGCATAATATTTGTATAACTAAAAGCTACTCAATCAGGGTTACCGTAAACATAAACTTCGTAAAACCTTTGCATAATTTTATTGTCGTAATCCTGATCTTCTTTCTAAACATAAAAGTAATTTAAGGACTCTTCTGCGACAAGGACTATCACAACCCGACTTCTATGGTGATGTGATTTATAATCTTCGTAAGATTCTTGATCATGATCACATTCATACTATCTTTGTTAAATTTGTTCAACAGTTTAACAAAAGCGGTTATGACCCTATCACTTTGCATCGTAATGCATGGTTGGTGGTGGACCCTATTACAGTTCGCCACTATGCCTTCCTCTTTAATTGTACGATGACCGGACATGCTGTGGATCCTGTAGGGTAAGTGTGACGTTTGGTGCACCCTAGAACCGGTTTAAACCCCCGGTGGCCTACTTTGCCACTTACCGTTCCAAGGCGGTAGCCCTATTGCCAACCCTTTTGTGTTTGTGATGTCGTTTGCATTTATTATTACTTTTGCCTTCTTGTTTGTCTGTTTGCGTGTTTGTTTCTATGTTTTGTGATTGGCTGTCCTCCTTTAATGCTACTTACCCTGTTCGAATTTTTTATATTTCTACTAGGTATTGCATGACTTTATCTTCATAACGCCCACGTTCCATTAAACAATCTATCATCGCATATAGTCTTACGTTGCAGTAATAGTTGAATTATGTATATACGTGGACCCGCTGGCTGGATATAAGTTTCCAATATGGTTTTCATTAGGCGAAGGTTTGATAACCTATTATAAATATGATATATTGCTGAAACATAATAATCCACTTGGGACCTGATCTGTGTTCTCTTCCAAATGATTGGGAGTGCCTCCATTCCCCAAGCATGCTAACGATTTACACTAGTAATCATTTGAACCGTATTGGCTTATTAAATGGTATGTAAGTATGACATTATGTGTATGGATGAATGATATGTGATGCTATGTACTCATAACAAACATATGGTATCTATAATTTAGGATGAATAAGTGTTTTATACACTATTTAAGGAATTCGAATGCTTATGTAAATATGAGAAAATATGTTTTTCATTCTTCAAAATACGAGAATGCTGATGTGTTACGTTATCAGACAAATAACGGTATATAGTTTATAGTTCCATTAAACAACCGATTTAGTTGAACGTTATTCGTGCTTTAAGTGTATTGAAGTATATAACTATATCTCAGTTTTGTGGCAATGTTTTCTTTTCAGTAATTGTTTCAGGTATCAAACACGGCCAATATTACGTTTTGTAGGCAAATGATATGTCTTGACATATGTTTGCACTCCAGTTTGATCGAATTTGCCTAGAATATGTTCTATGCAAATGTGTATGACCTGTGGAAACGTTCAGACATTCGGAACACTGCTACAATCTCAGCTATGCATACACTCCAAAACTAAATCATGAAGCTGATGATATAAATGACAACAAAAACACATTTCATATACCCTTACCAAATTGACTTCATTTCATGATTTGCCGACCAATTTCGTCGATTGTAGGCTTTCACTAGTCTCATTTCTATCTTAAATTCAATTGTAGCATGGTCGTTGACATTTTCTTTGATAAATGCAGAGCATTGACTAGTTTAATGTATGGTAACTAAAAGTACGGTCACTACGACGTCAGATTGTTACTAAGTACACCATGCTACAAAAAAAATAGAGTCTGTCTCAGCTCGTTGGTTATATAAACAACTCGATGGGCTACGCCCATCTCGGTGTTTAAATAATCCAACTCGCTGAAACCAGACTCTATCTATTACTTATTCTAGACTCGTGTATTGTCACACAGTTGGAATTGGCGTGCATGTCTCTTTGCCCATTTATACTTTAGTTAAACGTTGCAAACCAACAGTTTATACTATAATTTAGAAAGTTAAATTGAAACTGTGTGATATATATTATGCACTTCTGGTTAAATTTAAGTTTATTTGAATTGCTGTAAACATGCTCATTGACGCATCACCTAAAGTATGTATACAGATCATATACTGATTTTAGCTCTACTGTGGTGTCGCGTTATTCGTCGTTGTTTGTCGTCCTCTTTTTGTCCTTTAACCATTTTATTGCTAATACTATAGCAACACTTTTATATTCGATCTTCACCAAACTCTGTCAGAGTCTTAATATAATTAAAACATCAGACAAGTTCGATAATTATCAATATCGGATATTAAGTAATAGTGACCTTCAAATATCGAACGCAGCGGTCATATTTTGCATATAGTTACACATGTTATATAGAAACAACTTTAATATCTTTCTCTTTGAAACTAGAATAGCTAAATGTCTAATGTCGTGCATAAAACAAAAGCTTTTGGTTCTCTGCTTAGATTCTCCAAATGGTGATTCTGATTTGAAATATCAGGGGTCGCAGTTTTACATAGAGTTATACTGGTCATTGAAAATCACTTTGAAATTTATACAATATTTATTAAACATTTATTAAACAGTTTAACGAAAGAGGTTATGATCCTATCATTTTGCAACGCACTGCATGTTTAGTGGTTGACCCATTTACAGTTCGCCAGTATGCTTTCCTCTTTGATTGTTTGATGACCTGACAGATTGGAGACCCTATGATGACGTCTAACTAAATCCTTATAGGACGGTAGCGTTTGATATTTTTCTTTTATATTGTCTTGTCGTACCCTTAACGGTTTGTTCTCTTGTAGCTCTGGCTGCTACCAAGTAATTGTGTACTTACTTCATTGCTTTCTAGGCTTCTATTTCTTATATTATATATATATATGATCATGTATGTGTTTTACTTAGACTGCCTATTAATGCCGTTTACTGGGATGACAATAGGGTAAGGGTGAGATATGATGCATCCTAGAAACTGGTTCGAACCCCCAGCGGCCTCTTTTGCCGCTGACTTCCAATGCGGTAGCACAATTTTCAATCCTTGTGTGTTTGTGATGTCTCATCTTGCCGTTTATTCATCTTTGTATATAGTTGTTCTTTGTTTCTTAGTGTGTTTCTAGTTGACTCTCGTCCTTGAATGCTATTTTTCTTGTTCGATTTTTATATCTACTTATACTGATAAATCATTGATTTGGTTTGCGGTGACGTTGTTGTTATTGCTGTTCTGTATTTGGGTTAATTTTCCTTTTATATTACCTGTTCTCCTGATGAAATCCGCACATAGAAGGACATTAGACCATTGGGTATTCTATTGTGCTGCGATTGTTGTGATGTCGTTGCCAACCATTGCCTTCGTCGTTGTTGTCGCCCAACAGCACATGTATAAGTATGCAATTTTTATTTGAATTAATTAATATAATAATTAGGTAGATACATGTATATATATAGCATTTTGTAAATTTCATCTTGAAGACGAAACACAAATAGACACTTAAGCAATATAAAATACAAACGTTTTGTTTATAATCCTTTATTGTATTCATGATAAAAAAATATATCTTAAGCAAATATAATGAAAACATCCTATATTTGAATATGCATTTCTACCACTGAATTGCAGCTGTTTATAAAACATTTCTTTCATCAAATACAATAGTATGAAAATAAACATTTAATAGTATATGGGCTGAACATTGTTTAAAATGCATACTCAATACAGTATTAAATACAACTTAAACGATAAAAACAACTTTTAAAAGTAGATTTATATACAATTTGAAGCCAACCCACAGAGAGTAGACTTATACATAAACTACGGGGACTGCCTTACTATTACAAATATCTTGCAATGGTTCCTTAATGTGCTCGAAGGATACACTCCGATAAACTAAACTGCCTGTTTTACATGTACGTCCCTATCAGGCGGATAGGCTGTTGATACGTATCTTGCCTATACAACCTACGAAGAAACGTAATTGCACCGGTGAGGTTTAAACCCGGGTCCTCCAGATGTCAAGTCCTACGGGCTGTCTACCTGACCACGCCAGCTCACAAATAACAAATAAAGAATAATTTACTTATGAAAACTAAATATTAATATACAATTAAAAACAATTTGAAGATAAATAAATGAGAATTATGCGACTGTAACATATTTTTCACATAATGCATAGCTTGTAAAAGCATCACACCAGAATTTTCTATGGATTACATTTTTATTTGTGATGCTAATTTAAAACATATTAGTTGCATTAAATATGTTTGTTGCACATGTGTTTGTTGTATAATTATTTGATTAATTTAATATATAATTTTCATTTCAGCACCTAAAATAACCGAATATCATAAGTTTGTCTAAAAATGCATCAACTGCATAACAGTTTTCTTTTTGTTTATAAGTCCATGACGAGAAGCTTGTGAGTTATGCATTTCAGAGGATGGGCGCATAATGGGAAACTGAATTATAATTTTGTTTTTAAGCGTTAGAATTTTACTGGATCAACAAAGATTCTCTTCGGGAAAGAATAAAACCAATTAACATCGAAATGGTCTTTTTAAAACAACAAACATGTTTGCAGAAAACCCCGAAGAAAAATGACATTCACTTCAGGAAATTACTGACCATTTGTGAGCGGTACTCAATTGACCGATGCCTACGATGCGAATTCATCGAAGCAGTGCAGAAAGGCAATTCTATGGATAGTTGGCTGGGATGTAAAATGACTTATCAATGGGATGAATGGAACAATACTCAGATCATTAGTCAAATTATCTGCCATCGTGTATAAAAGAGAGAATACCATAAGGCTTTATAAGTTCTCAAACAATGTTTAGATTCTCAAAACAATAGGAGGAAGTATCGTCACCACAAAGTGCGATCAGGTCTCTATCAAGATATTCCAGATATGTTGAATCACAAAACGTGTCGTTAACCATATCTTGTAAGTCAATCAGAAAATACAAAATATAATCAATCGATCGAGGTTACACTATACAATTTATATGACGTTATTCCTGGCGTTACGTCACCGTAAACTGTCAATTGCTTTAAACACAGATGTAATGCTAATCCTCATTAGAACGAATTGCATGTGTCATATATATATAAAATATAATCTAAAAAGAAAACATAGAGTGTGGCATATGTATAATAATGATCATAGCGTATGACATAGGTCTGATGTTTCATATCTAGGTCAAATATCCTGTGACACACATATACACATCATAAAAAAGAAATAAAAAAAGATCGGACATGGAAAGTAGCATTCAAGGCGGACAGGCAACCACAAAAATCTCTAGGTCAGATATCGTGTGACATAGTTTAATAAGTTTTATCTCAAGGTCATATATCGTGTGACATAGATATAATAAGTTCCAGCTCTAGGTCAAATATCGTGTGACATGGTTTAATATGTTTTATCTCAAGGTCATATATTGTGTGACATTGATATATTAAGTTTGAAATTTTTCTATAGATCATAAAGCGTGTGACAACTGTTACCTATACGTTTAAATATATTGTTGCATGTGCCACAGAGTGTACATGCATTGTTACATTTTTTATTACTGATTTAGCCTTGAAATAAGTTTAAAAAAAAGTATAGATGTAAACATGTTTAAAATGTACATGCAAATGTTTGTTGCTAATTCATTTATGATGATGATCACTGTTTTCATTGGACTATTTTATGCAAATTCATTTATGATGAAATTTAGACTATTTTTAATGGATGGTTCTAGCCTCCAGGAACTCTCTGTGACGGTATATAAACTGGCTAGTTCTGGGAGTAGATCATTAGCAGTTGAGTTCTATTTATTAAAGTTAATTTAGATTTAGATGGTTTTAGAGAATATAATTGTGAGAGGATTTAATGCTTGTTGTGCTCATTCATAATAACAGTGAAATTGGATATTTGGACTAAACCGGAATTATAGGAAATTAATTTAGACTTAAAGAGACACTTACTGTTTTGGATTAAAGAGACACTTATTGTTTTGGAATAAAAAGACACTTGCTATCTGAATTTGAGGAACATTGGATAATTGTATTTGAAATTAATTTAAACATTGGATACTAATGAAAATCTGGTTTTGTGTATTCTGTAAGTCAACTGTTAATTATAGTTCTGTGTGAGAGTTTTGCTTCCTTCCTCGTTACATTTTACGCGTCCGGGATAGAAACATTTTCGGTACTTGAATAATTTATACAGCCATTGCTTTTGGCAAAAACAAAATAATAAATACATAAATAATAAAAGCACAAAATTAATTGTACATTTTATACATGTTCAATATTATAAATATTGAAACCAGCTACGGTCAAACTGGTGTTTGATCTTGAACAAAGTGGAGTGCGTGGTCCAGTGGCGGAGCGCCGAACTCCAGATCGAGAGGTCGTGGGTTCGATCCTCGCCGCGGCCACGTTATTTATCCTTGAGCAAGATAATTAATCCACATTGCTTAGTACTGGTTCTACCCAGGAAGCCATCGAGAGTGATTAATCTAAGTTGCAATAACTTGTTTCGCAATCGATGTAAAATAAATAAAAAACTAAACAAAGTGTTGCAACGCCTACCCAGGAGGAGTTTGATTCACTTAAAAAAGATGATTTACCCTTGTTTGCAAAACATTATACGTTTTTGAAATGTAAATCTTCAATGAGAAAATCTGAGATCAAAATATTTTGGTGCAATTGTTGGTAGATGATGGAATGTTTGGAGAGAATGCATTACATTTGCTGGTGGAAACGGAATTTGACGTAAAATTAAAAGAAATAGAATGGAAAAAAATGAAGATAGAAAAGGAAATGCAGTTGATCGAAAAAGAAATGCAAATATAAAAAGAAGAAAAAAATAAAATTGGAAAAATGGAAATTAGAAAACGAAATGAGAGAAAAGGAATTGCATTTACAGGAAGACGAAAAAAGGAGAGAATATGAATTAGAGATGCATAAATTGAATTTAGCTTACATTCACCGCCACACTCCCATTCATCTACTTTTGATGTTACTAAACATAATAGATTTATACCGCCTTTTCAAGGAAAGGACGTTGACACATATTTTCTTCATTTTGAGGAAATTCCTGAAATTGTGAAATGGCCAATGTTACTCACACCAAACTGTTAAAGGTGCTATCTTAAAAACTTATGAATTGGTTTCTGAGGCATATAGACAGAAGCTTAGAAATTGTAAAAAGAAAGTGATCAAACACATGTTGAATTTGCTCAAACCAAAGAACATTCAATTTGAAAGATTTTCAAGAAAATTGAGCGCAATCATGATAAGTTAAGGCAACTTTAATTGAAGAGTTCAAAAAGTGCTAACAAGGAAGTTAAACCTATTTAGATGAGAAAAAGGCTGAAACTAAAAATCAAACACCTAATGAGAATACTGATCAAAAGCCATTCTCTCACATTACCTGCAATTATTGCAAAAAAAAGGTCACCTAATTTCCGAGTGCTTTACTTTGAAAGGAATGAAACAGATCATGACAATTTATCGGGATCACAACGTATAATAAATAAATGAATGGTGTTTTGCTGCACGTCGACACATAAACAGGTCATATTGTGCGAAAAAATAATGAAAGATGAAGAAATGAAGTATTAATTAAAAATTAATGTAAATATATCAAGATAAAACTATTAAAAAATAAGGGATGATATGGTGATAATATAATCTATATATGTAAATCAACAAATGCCGGTCAACGGGTATATAAACAAGTAAAAACAAATTATTCTAACTATATAGTCTGATTTCTTTTAGGAAATCTAAAACAAGACTAAAACCTATAGTATCAAATAACTCTTTCATAGTATTAACATTGTAGTACCTTTGACGCATAGGATCAAAGTCTACACATTCCAACAAGATGTGTTTGACCGTTAACGGTGCAAAGCAGGGTATACATTCTGGTAATTACTCACCTTGTAATAAATATGAATGAGTATAACGTGTATTCTCTATCCTGCACCGGGCTAGGACAACTTCTTCCCTACGAATGGGTCTACTAAAAGAACGCCATTCTCCGAGTAACGGTTTAATTGAATGGAGTTTACTGTTAACTGACAAATCCCAAACGGCTTGCCAAGAGTTACGAATAAATGTGTTAATACAAATTTTAAATCACTTTAATATAATTTAGCATTAGATATATGTAAACCTAATGCTGCTTTAGCAGCACTATCAGCTCTATCGTTACCACGTATTCCTACATAACTTGGAAGCCGGCAGAAAATAATAATATCATCAACTATAAGAGAATTGTACTTTTCTATAAGAGAATTGTACTTGAACTTTTGTAAAAGTTGAAGTACAACTGGGTTATCATGTTTCATATTACCAAGTGATTGAAGAGATGAAAGGATCTCAGAAAATATTACAAAATGGACATCATCAGATTCCTGAATATAATTTACGGCAAGTTCAATTGCCTTAAGTTCAGCTGAAAAGATAGAGGCCTTGTCATGCAGGAGGCTCTTTAAGCTGTGTTTGTGATAAACAGCTTCTGAAGCTACCTTATCTCCATCTTTAGAACCATTTGTGTATATATTATGTATTTAATCCTAACACAAATATGTGTGTTCAATGTGTTCACATCATTTAGATGAAATAGTCAATTTAAACAAGCAAATACAATTTTAATATACCATATTTCTGTAAGAGAAAAAACCCTGTTTGTTTCCATTTATCTGAATAATAACTCAAGAAATTATAATACGTATTGTTTAAGGTTCACATAACATTACAAATAAGACTAAATTATACGCCTTGTATGCAATATAGCAGCAGCTTAGTGTAGGCAAATCATCTGACATTAAAATAGACGTGTGTCATTCATTGTGGAAATATATAATTGAGTTGCATACAATCCATAGTGATTTGGATATTAAAAAGAATTACTGACACTATTTGCTCAATTGACCGATGCTATCGCAGCTATTCAGATGCCTTTTATTCGAAGATTCAGCGAGGACGACTGATTAGAATGTAAAGTCACTGGAATTATGAACTCCGTATCCGATATTTATTCGAACTCCCTTCAAACCAGGCTACAAAGAAGATTTTAAACAAATGACAAACAATTATTTTAACTTTTAAATATTGGGTGGATTTTCATAAATCTCAAATGTAATTTCTCTGCAGTGTTGATGCCAATTTATGCTAATAACACAATGGACAAGGTAACGTCACTTATTAAATAGGAAATTAATAGAACGTGTTTTGCATAATATACTTTCCACACTTTATTTGCATCACTTGTACAAGCCACTATATACTGACATTCATTAACTAAAACAGTTCACGAGCCTTCTTTAATTATGGCAACGAGTCGAGTTTACGATTTTATGAAAACTAGTTGTACGTGACTTAGTTATTTCAACATTCAGAGGTTGTCGAAAAGAAGTTGTATTTATCAAATAATCACTAAATGTACAATATATACTGTATAAGTGCTCATATGGTACATATGCATATCTTGAAGTAAATAGGAAAAGCATACTGACAAATGTGCCTATAACACACATTTAAATTTCTACGTATTAGTCAATAGATAGCAATGGTGTTTTGTAAAAACAAGGCTACAGCTAGTTAGACAGAGGACAAACTTGTGCTTAAGTAGATGGTTTTATCACAGTAAACTTTGTTACATGAAATTCATAAATGTTGAAGTTGCGCCTTTCAAAATGTATGCCGTTTCATGTTAAAATATTGCAATATTTTTATAGCCTAGGTTTGTTCATTTGCTTGAGCCAAACGCGTGCTCTGTCAATATGGAAACCTTGAATGGATAGACAATGATGTGTATTTAAATATTCTTTTCGAAATGGAAGTCCTAATGTACCCTTGTAGTTTTCGATTAACAGCAGTATACTAAACATACAATAAACAGCGTAAATAAACATTATGCGTTTCTTTTTCATTTCAGTATATCTCTGTTTCAATATGTCAATACGTGTTAGGGAAAGTGATTAATATTATGATTATTATTATGAACAATTTCCTACATATTCATAATAAGTGCAACTTGAAGGGTTGTATTTAAAACTTTGAATTCCTGGACAGCGTTCATAACTTTCCGTAAGTTGAAAATATAAAAGTAAAAGTCATCTACTATATTCCATTATATTCACGATGCATGTTACGTGACACAGCTTGTATTTAGCATCTCCTTTACTATTCATTACATCATTGATGTTTGATGGTTTGTTCAAGCCGAGCATTCAATTGAACTTCGGGAAATGTCAGAAACAAATAAAACAACGTAGGTCTTGTTGTTAACAAAGTATGACACATAACAAACGTAGCTTTTCGTGCGATCCGAACTGGGACAAACATCTCAGCCTGCAGATTGTGATGCTCATATGCATACTGATTCCGTTACGTAAATGTCGAAATGTCTGCTTTATATAATTGTTTGTATATACCGGCATGTTAAGAACTGTCCTTCAAGTTGTGTCAGGATTTAAGATGCAATATTCCATTGTAAATTTAGCATGACTACGCAATAGAAAATACGATGATGACAGACAATGATCAAATATGATATGCACGAAGAGATTATTATGGAAACCTCAAAACGCCATCATGAAATTGTGTGGTGTCCACCATAATACTGATTCTTCCATCGTTTTGCTTTAACATGGAATGATGTAGGTTAAGTCGTAATTCTACAAACAAAATGTGTTCTATTTTTCTTTGATACAATTCACCAACAGGAAATACACTAGTATACAAAAGTACAAAACACACGACATTCAATGAAATGTCGCCAATCCCGTGCGATAGAAAATTACCTGTCAATATAACAGACACAATGATTGCGTTAATTACACCACGAGCATGTGGCAAAATTGGCAATATACCTATGGTTACGAACTCTTTACCCCTTGTCGCAGATTTGGTTTTATTATATTGATAGGACAAATAATTCGTGTTTACATATATAAATATCGAGCAAGAAATTCAGCATTCAAAGACCACATTCAACCAAAACACGAATCGAAATGAACAATAATTAGGAGTATAAATAAAAGGCAAGGTATATGAAACAATGAGATATAGGGTCCTATAGAAACCACAGCGTCCGAACGCAATGGCATCGTAGGTCCGCACCGTACTGCAAACAAGGACTTGATAATACAATGAAAGAGACAAAAAACAATAGAAATGATGGTGAAGGCCTCTGTGGATTTAAAACAAGTTATATAGATCACCAAATCTCACTCTTATTACCCTATTGTCATAAAATACGGGTCAGTGTATACAGTCTGCAGAGATTCATAATAACCGAGTCTGCTACTTTCTTCTCTTTAGTGTATTTATTGCTTCCAAAAGATTAAATTTACTGTATGTTTTGACATTCAGATTAGCCATCGTTTAGTGCAGTGTGGCAGACAAAAAGGTACCCATGCGCTACGAATCAGTAGTGGTATTACTTACTGTTCCTTTGAGATCAAGATATCATACAGCAGATGCTATTTATACTTAATTTTATATATATGTAATGACCATTTTAATAATGATTTTATTATAACATTTAGTGTTTGTTTTGTACTAAAATATGGCCCTGAACGTGTATAGCCTGAGTTTAAATTACAACATTGTTTACATACTTGCCTCATGTATGTTTAATTGTGACACGTAAGTATATAACATTGCTGCACATGATGAGGCACATAACGTGTCATTTTAACAGGTATTTATATATATATCATGTTTTATTAAGTTGAATGAATTGTACATTTACTGTTAGGCCTTGTGTGGGGCTTTGACGAAAAAGAAACATAACGTGTTATTTACGACAGTATGATAAACAAAACATACTCGAGATATTGCAAACTTTTATCAACGTACAAGCAATGTTAAGCAATGTAAAGAGCAATCGTAAAATTGTTGGCAAAAGGAAATAGCAGGATATATAGCAAATTGCAAATAAAGAAATAGAAAAGATGAATACATGGAGATAAAAACAGTGTCACGGATAGTTCAACCCATGCAATCCTCTCTCACTGCATCTCCACTGAATACTGGATGAACGCGTTAACAACTGACCTACTAAAGCAGTTCATTTGGTGCAAAATTGATACATATACAGAGATAAGAAACCTTTCGTCAGACTTTTCAAAGGAGAACCCTATCTGCAGGAATATCAAATCAATTAAGAAACATTCTAATATCAGCTTAGTTTCAGACAGAACATCAAACAATACTATGCTTTAGAGAAAGATGTATTGACCGTTGTATTTTGTTCACAAAACAAACAAGGCGATTGAACCTATGACGAATAGGTATATTGACGACAGCTCAGACAAACAACATCGCATAGTTTGTCATATGGCAGTTGATGATACTGGGTGTAACTATATACTAGTAACAAAACAGAATTTAGCGCGTGTGTTACCATCCCCTAGTTAATAACACAGACTTATTACGACAGAAAATCTAAGAATATCATTGAGAATGTTAAAAACCGCAAAGATGCACCACCACTTGTCAACAACTTAAGCAAAAGTTTACGTTAAAGCAACACAGACTGGCTTCAATAATCCCAAAGCACTAGTCAGTAGGAATTCTACTGAAGCGCAACCCGCAGATCCTTTTAATCGCCGCCACACACAGTAAACGAACGCTAGTTTAAATCCCTCTAATCCCTTAAAAAGAAATCCTAAAAGCAACGAATATACAAAAGGGAGGGAATTAGAGTAGAAGATTCGTTTTTCTTTACTCTGTTAATGACAGTTAACGTACTCGGCAACACCGACCTCTTTACTCTCAGGAATTCTACCATGAATTGTTTAGTGTTCCAAGATCGGGCTCGATGATCTCATACGATCAATAATAAATATCACTATAAAACATTAAACATTCATGGAATTTTAAAGCCGACTCTGTGAATCAACAGTTACTCAGAAAAAAGATTACCACGTCATTTTACTTAATTGGTCTCATGCAAAAACCATTTGCTAGGGAAATACTACATTTTTGGCCTGTAACAATATTAAAGCGTTTTTACATGAACAGACTCAATAAAACCGTGTCTGCTACATTTCCTCCTCTATATGTTGTGTTTTGCTTCCAAGGGATCACCTTTTCAGTTAGTATTGACATTCACACTAGTGTTTGTTCAGTGCTGTTCAGTAGTGTTATTATGTACTGGTCCTTTGGGATCATCAAGCCCATTCTGAGCTGTTTACAGTAGAATATCGCTTAAGCCGATGCTAGGAGGCGTGATAGGTGTTGTTTCTTATAATTACCTCATATGAATAGACACAATAAAAACGAGTTTGCAACTTGTCTCTCTTGTTTGTGTTTGTTGCTTCCACGGGATCACCTTTCCAGTAGTTAGGACAATTACACTATGTGGACTTGCCATGAAATTTGTGAATCACTTATTTTTCTATTAGATAATATTTTGGTCAGGTATGGAACTACCGTTTATAGACAAATTGTTGGTATCCCTATGGGTACGAACTATGCACCCCTTGTCGCAGATTTGTTTTTATATTGCTATGAAAGAGATTTCATATTTAGTCTTTCACCAGATACCTAGGTAGATGTTATTGAATCCGTTAATGACACCTCCCGGTATCTGAATGATATATTGAACATTGAGAATCCTTTCTTTTCTACTATGGTTAAGAAAATGCATCATAAAGAACTTCAAATGTTCAAAGCTAATAGTTCTGATACTAACTCTTCTTTTCTTGATTTACATCTCTCTATTGAAAATGGTGAAATAATTAGCAACATCTATGACTAGTACTTCACTACAATCATAGCTATCGCAGTCTAAAACAACATTATGAAGCTGATAGTATACTATGAAGCTGATAGTATATATGACAACAAGAAAACACATTTCATATCCCATAACAAAATTTACTTCATTTCCAGATGTTTCGACCAATTTAGTCGATTGTCAGTTTTCACTAGTATCAGATCAACATTAAATTAAATTACTCTGGACTCGTTTTTGTTCAAACTGTTTGACTCGGCGTTCATGTTTCTATATCCATTTCGACTTTAGCTAACAGTTAAAAAACAACATTTTATATAGTAATATTGAAGTTTTAAGTTTAAACTTTGTATATGTCTTGTTTAAATTAAGGACAATTTCACCTGCTGTAAACGGTGAAAGCCATTTTGTATAATATCTCAATTGGGAGTGGCCCGGTAATTAAAGACACACTTCCCAACGATACCTGATCATTTAAAGTGCATGCTAAGGTTGCCTTTTTACTACTTATATGCCCATTGACTGACCACCTCAGGTATGAATACAGACCTTATACTGTTTTAGCTCTACTGCGCGTCGTTCATCGTTGTCCATCGTTCTCCTTTAGTCTGTTAACCTTTTTGTTGTTAATACTCTAGTAGTTGTTCTATAATTGATCTTCACCAAACTTTAAGAGACTCTAAATAATTAAACGATCGGATAAGTTCGACCACTGCCAATATCGGATATTAAATAATAAATTTGTGGAATAGAGCTGTGAATTTTCCTTGTTTTGATGACACATGCTATATTCTGCCTTGTTTACACTCTATCAAATTCATCTTTCATCCTCTCCTTACGAAAATAAGCCACATTATTGATACCTATGAAATATTGGATGAGTTCAAAAAGTAGCTAGATCAGATTAGTCATACCAGACAGTCGTTGATTTATTGAAAAAAACTTTATATCGCTTTGTTAAAATGTTACCTCCTTCGCTTTGCATCTGCTCGTTATTTATATTGCTGTTGTTTTTGATGATGATGATGATGATGATGAATATTGATTCCTATTTTACTTACTACTATTTATTTTTTGAATTCATTGCTATGTTGAATATTATCTGAGATATATTGATATATAATATGTTGAACTTTACATCATGAATAAAAAACCGAAAGTTCACATCGTAGCAACATTAAGTACAAGCAAGTTGCTGATAATCCTGTATTGTATTTATAATAAAAGTATAACTTAAGCACAATTTAAGCACAACTAATGTAATGCCCGGGTGTATATTTGAATATGTTTACTACATGTACATACAAAGGCCTTGCCCATTATAGATATAAAAATCAAAAGGAAAAGCAACATTCAAGGACGACTGTCCACCAAACATACAGAGAAACAAAGAACAAATTTAAAGATGAATAAAATGCCAAATAAGTTACATCACAAATACAAACGGGTTGACAATAGTGCTACCGCCTTGAACGGCTAAAAAGGCCACTGGGGGTTTAAACCAGGTTCTAGGGTGCACCACACTTTACAATTACCCTACTGTCAACCCAATAAATCGGAATAGTGTAAATAAAGAAATACCCGCCACGATAAGACAAGACTCCAGACAAACATCAAACGTCACCGTCGTTATGGGCTTTAGGCAGACGTCATCATAGGGTCCACAGCCTGTCCGGATATTGCACAATTAAAGAGAAAAGTGTAAATGGGTTCATCACCAAGCATGCAGTGCGTTGCAAAATGATAGGGTCATAACCCGTTTTGTTAAACCTTTTAACAAGTTTAACAAATATAATATGAAAGTGATCATGACCAAGGATCTTACGAAGTTTGTAAATCACGTCAACATAGAAGTTGAATAACACGCTTTGTTCATGTTATTTTCCGTTAACAGTGATTCATTTTGTAAAACATTATTTCCTGCACAAAACAAAAGGCTGAAATATTTAGCTGTATATGAGCCGAACACTAGTATGTAAAATACATACTCAAAAAATATTAAATACATCGTAAACATTAAATATAGATTAAAAAAAATAGAACAGGAAAATTAGGATCCAAAGACGAAATTGTAAATAAAGAAATCCCCGCCATGAACTATTCTCTAACCAACAAGGCAAACTTAATAGGCAATACAAGTAAAACACAACGATGCTCTTGTATATATAAATACAAAAAACAATAGCCTTCGCAAGCCACAAAGAAGGTACTCAATGACTTGGCAGAAGCCAGAGCAGCAAGAGAACAAACCTTTGACGGCACGACAAGAAAAAATTGCAGACAAACATCAAATGTCACCGTCTTTTTGGGCTTTAGGTAGACGTCATCATAGGGTCCACAGCCTGTCCGGTAATCGCACAATTAACGAAAAAAGCAAAGTGGCGAACTGTAAATGGATCGACCACCAATCATACAGTGCGTTGCAAAATGATACGGTCATAACCTATTTTGATGAACCTTTTAACAAGATAGTATAAAAAGTGATCATGCACAAGAATCTTACGAACTTTGTAAATCACGTCACCATAGAAGTCAGGTTGTGATAGTCCTTATCGCGGAAGAGTTCTTAAATTACTTTTATATTTGGAAAAAAGATCAGGGTTACGAAAATAAAATTTTACAAAGGTTTTACGAAGTTTATGGTAACGATAGCACTAATGGAGTAGCTTTGTAGTCATATAAAAATTACGAATATTAAAGTCCTCAACTCGAATACAAGCTCTAGAAAAACGAATCAGTTAAGATACATAGACCCCTTAAGAAGATGCTCCGGGAATATTCCCATCTTAATAAGGATAATTAACAATATCAAAATTAAAATCATCTCTCTTGTCATACATCTTGCTAATTATTTCACCATTTTCAATGGAGAGATGTAAATCGAGAAAATAAGCGTTAGTATCGGAAACATTAGCTTTGTTAAGTTGAAGTTCATTAGGTTATGTAGTATTAACCATAATAAAGAAGAAAGGGTTGTCAATAATCAATATGTCATACAGATACCGAGAAGTATCAATAAAGGCGTCAATAACATCTGCCTGGGTATCCGGTGAAATACCAACCCTGAAATCTCTTTCATAGCAATATAAAATTTTCATAAATAGCCTTCTCTGTAGTCTGCGCTGTTTTGTTCTTCCAGGGAATCGCCTTTGTAGTCATTAGTATGTTCTCGTAACCACCCTTGGACATTTCTAATGACAAAACGTCTGTGCATACTAGTTGAATCGGTCTAGTTGTCTCTATGGGTACTAGTTCTGCGGCGGGCCTTCCTTGTGCACCGTTTGCATATATCTCTACGATTCTTTTACGTCCTGTTCACGCCCTGGGCAAAAGAATATCTGTCGAGCTAACCAGAGGCTTTTATCCTTTCCTGGATGGCACATCTCCTCGTGAATCCCCTGAATGCAAGGTCTCTGTGACCTTCCGGAATCACAATTTGCTGAATTGCTTGGCCATCTTAAGATGCGGTCCTGTGTATAATTCCCTCTTGTAAGTATAACTAGCTTCATTCTCTAAGCAATTTCTGCACAGGTGTGCTTTTCTGTCTCTCATCCCTCGGTCGATAACCGCATCTTAAGAGTTCAGAAAAGTCATTCTTTATATAGTCGGTGGGGATGAAAACTGATGGACATATAAATGGGATGAATGGAACAATAATCAGATCATTGCTCGAGTAATCTGTCATCCTGCCTACACGGGATATTAACGAAAGTATTTATAGATTCTAAAGATTGGATAGATTATCACAAGAATAAGCGCACTTATTATTAAATGTATTATTAGATTTCGAGGTATTTACAATTCTACCAAAGTATCGCCACAGCACCGTGCGATCACTATCGTAAAACATTCTAAATAATTTGAAAGCATGCGTAGTGTTGCCTTTGTTTGCTATTCATGGCATTTACGAAATCGAGAAACTTTCATTTCTTAATAAAATGAATAAAATTCAATAAATACTATAGCAAGAATGTGGTGTATTTACTGGTCGGTATCGCGTTATGTAATTTGTTTAAAGAATAAAAATACTCCGTTTTAAACAATTGATGTATGTACAACTATTGTTTACGATCGGAGTCAAAACTTCAGATGTAGGTGCACCTATAATTTATCAGTGGCACCTGCAATTGTACATGTGCCCCGTGTAAGCCTTTTTGAGGGATTCTCGAAGTTCTTTGAGAGTGAACAGTTTATTGTATTTCTCCAAATCTTTCGTCTTGAAATTCAGCTTCTTCTGTTCTTTTATTTTTTTATTTTTTAGAAATTTGGTTGGCAATTTTCAGAAGAAGTGTTTTTAGAAAAAGTTTCTGCTAAAGTGTTTGTAATATCTTTGACAGATGTAATATCTTCATTATCAGTTTTAAGATGATTTCGACAACTAGAATTACCTTTACCGTTTATTTTGCGGACCATGTCCCACCTCTTCTTAAGAGATGAGCGAGAGTTCAGAGACATAAGATCTCCAGGATTTCTTCTTGCTATCCTTATTAGTACGACGCATGAATATCGGTAAAAGTATCTAAATTATCTTGAGTTGGCCGCAAGTAAAAAGCATTCAATGAAGCTTTCCTTGTCCGATCTTTTTATATTTCTTTACGATCGCCGACTGCCTTTTTGTAGTCATCATCGTACCATGGTTTATGTGGGCGTTTCGGATTTGCCGAGGTTTTGGAATAGTTTGATCAGTATATCATGAAGGGTTTTGGTAAAAAGAGCTGTTGCGTCTTCGACATCCTCGAAAATGGAAGGCTTAAATTGTTCCTCACAAAGAGATTGAAACGATCCCAATCAGCTTTGCGAAGTTTCCATCGTTGCGTTTTTTCGAGAATTGGAGTGCCGATATTTTCAAGAAATAAGGGGAAGTGGTCACTTCCGCAAAGACCGTCACCAACACCCCACGAAAAATTCACCAAGAGCGTTGGATCGCATATTGTAAAATATATGTTAGAATGAGAGCCTATAGCTGGAAGTAAATAAGTATGGGATTTGTTATCATTAACAATACACAAATTATTTTTGGCTAAGAAATCCTCAACTTTCTTGCGTTTATCGTTTATATCCTTACAACCCCAAATGTAGTTAAATGTGCATTAAAATCATCCAAGAGTATAAAAAGGTGATGGTAATTGTGCAACTAGGTGATTTAGATCTTTAAGGTCTAGTAAAGACGTGGGCGGTAAATATAAGGAGCATATTGTTATAACTCTGTGCATCGTAACACTGACCACAACAGCTTGCAAACCAGTTTTCAACGCAACAGTTCGGTGAGGCATGTTTCGATTCACAAGCATCGAAACTCCTCCAGAAGCTTTATCACCTGTATTACAAATATAGTTAAACAGTGAATAGTTTTTAAAATATATATTATCACTAGTCTTCATGAACGTTGCTTGAAGACAAAATGCAACAGAGTTGTGTTTATTTAAAAGTAAGCTGATGTCATCATAATTAGGTTTTAAACCTCGGCAGATCCATTGAATGACCGTATTTGATTTTGATGTCACTAAGATGGAAGTACGGGTTTACGGCCTTTGAGTTTGGAAGATCTTGGATACTTTGGGAGTTCCAGACGTGCTGGATCATCAACCTCCATCTCCAAGTCTCCAAATCTGTTGTGCAGTACAATCGGATCATCATATCCTTTTGACTGCTTAACTAACCCGGGAGTTTTCTTTTTTCTTGCTGTCACGTCCGTGGCAGCAGTTCTGCTTGTTGACAAACTCTTGGGAGAGTTCGTCAGATATGACGAACCTTTGGAAGAGTTCGTCGGGTTTGGTGGACTCTTGGTTGCACCAGAGTCTGTCGATTTCGAAATAGATGAAGTAGATGCAGTAGATGTAGGAGTTGTTGAGGATATAGATGAAGGAGTTTTAGGTTTGGAAGCCATAAAAAGTTTGGGAGCCACAGGAGGGTTGACAGGTTTGGAATAAAGGGGTCAACTGGTAGAAATATATCCAGTCTTGATGGTCTTTGGCAGATTTGGTTTGCTGAAAGTAAGCACAAAGTATTGGTATGAGTGAGTTTGCCACCCCGCCTCGTACTGATGTGCGTTACCTCAGTCACACATTGAGACATACGATTGCGTGTCATATCTGATTGTGTTTGTCACCTGCTAGCCAGGGTGTAATTATTGATGCCTTTAATAATACTTCTCTGTATCTTGATGACATACTCAATATTGATAATCCGTTCTTTGCTCTATGGTTACTAACATTTTTCCACCAGAGCTCACGTTGAATAAAGCCAACAGTTCGGATACAGTAGCAGCATTTCTTGATCTTCATCTCTCGATTTCAAATAATTGTATTCATACTAAAATCTATGATAAATTCTACCGCCGTAACGATGGCCTGCTGGAAAAGAACAACACCAACCTTAAGACACTTCAGCGACTAGGCATATCACAAGATGTGATCTATACATTTCGAAAATTAAAGTGGTCTGACGGGTTTCGTGACCGCTTTACAAATTTAATCAGGAAGTTCGTCAGAAAAGGATATAACCCTTTGGTTTTACAGCGCACTGCATGTTTAGTGATTGACCCCTCTACAGTCAGTCATTACGCTTCACTTTTCACTTGTGCGATGACTGGACTACCTCTTGGGACTCTATGATTGTACCTACTGAAACCACAACAAAGGGAGGTGGGTGCATGAGCTTTCGTCCTTCTGGTATTCTGGTCGTACCCTAGATTGGTTTTCTCTTTAGCTGCAACTACTATGGTTGTTCAGTACGATTCTGGATACATCCTGAGATGTTTATTATTTTGTATGTGTTTCTTTAGTTAGTTTCTCAGGATGTGGACTTTATTGTTAGATAATTGCTTTTGATGGGATGTAGTTTTGTTTACACTGTCTTGTCTATTTGGGCGTTGAAGACAGGATAATAGCGAGGATTGTGCGCATATAAAATCGATTCAAGCTAACCAGTGGGCCGTATTGCCTACTGACCGTTCCAAGTCGGTAACCCTGTCTTCACCACCCTTTCTGTTGTTTTTTGTCTCTTTCATTGTATTATCAAGTCCTTGTTTGCAGTACAGCGTGGACCTACGATGCCATTGCGCTCGGACGCTGTGGTTTCTATAGGACCCTATATCTCATCTTTCAATAGTGCAGTGATCCAGTTCCCTGAAGAGTAGAATACCCTTTGAAGAATTGAGAGAAAAATGAGGAGTAACCTCAACACGGATGTTTATGAAAGCTCGAATTTAAAGTAGATTGTCAGTGTGCTTTTTTGGCACACTTAACAAGAAGTTTTCCATTATTGATTTGTTTAACCCTCCTTGGCCTACTTTGCCACTGACCGTTCCAAGGCGGTAGCCCTATTGTCAACCATTTTGTGTTTGTGATGTCGTTTGCATTTAATATTAGTTTTGCCTTCTTGTTTGTCTGTTTGCGTGTTTGTTTCTGTGTTTTGTGGTTGACTGTCCTCCTTGAATGCTACTTTCCCTGTCCGATCTTTTTATATTTCTTTGGCTCACTAGATGGCAAAATGAGAGAGTCTAGTGATAGCTTTGTCATCATCTAGAGCGATAATATTCAGAAAACGAGTCCAATTTAAATGAGAAATATCCTCCGAGTCTTTAGATTCGGATTCGGACTTTCTCGAGATCGTTTAGGAGTATGAGTAGTTTTGTGTGCATGTTTTGGTGCCATAATGGGGAATTGATATTCATTCTTCACGTTTCTCACCCACCTAGGAGTCCAACAATGGGACATTTGCTGTGGATATCCGACAGACAAATGCCAAGAATACGTGAAGAGTATACTCATATAAAACTAACGCATCAAACCCCGCATACCACCCAGCGGACATAACCCCTTAACTAACAAGTCAAAGAGCCGCACTTATGTTCCGCTTAAGAGGTATATAATATCACAAACATAACAGGTTTGACAATAGCGCTACCGCCTCGGAACTGCCAGTAGCAAAAAAAGGCCGCTGGGTTTTTAAAAAAGGTTCTATATTGCACCAAACCTCACAGTTTTTACCCTATTGTCATACAAAAACGGGTCATTGTAAACAGTCTGCGGATACTCTTTTAAACCGATTCTTCTATTTTCTTCTCTTCTTCGTATAGATTCCATTTCCTGTACTTGTTTACATTCAAAATATTGAGAACTAGAAATTCGTTACTGTTATGCACAAGCTAATGTCATCGACGCTTTTAATAACTCACACTATTTGGATGATATACTTAATTTGGATAATCGTTTCTTTTTTTCTATTTTTTTAACATTTACCCTCCAGTACTAAAACTCAATAATGCTAACGTATCGGATTATGTCGCTCTGTTTCTTGATTTACATCTTTCTATTGAAAATGAAGTACTACTAACTAAAATGTATTATAAGAGAGATGATTTCATTTTGATATTGTGAATTATCCACATTTAGATCGTGATATCCCTAATACTGTTTCTTATGGCGTGTATATTTCTGAGTTACTTCGTTTTGCTAGAGCTTGTAAGACTTCAACCTTCGTAGTCTTAAAGTTACTGAAAACTCCTTCAACAGGATTACCGTTACCATCAGTTATGTCAGACTTTTTCTAAGTTTTATTATCGTAACACTGATCTGCTCGACAAATGTAATAGCACTCTTAAAACACTTCTGCAACCATCTTTGATTTACAAAGTTAGGAAGATTATCGGTCATGATGATTTTCATGAAAAATAATATTGTTTTATTTATTAAAATTATTAGGAAATGTATAAACAGAGGTTTCGACCGAAGTATTCTGCGGCGCACTACATGCTTATTTCTAGATAATTCTAGACTTTGCAATTAGTAAATTATGCAACGACCGGACGGGCGGGACGGGGGATTCTATGAAAACGTGTTCCTAAATCCTTTAAAGCGGGAATCGTTTCCGTTTTGCCGTGCCGTTAACGGTTTTCCCCATGATTGCTTTGACTTCAGACAAGTCATCGGGTACACATGAGATTAGCTTCTTAGGTTTAACTTATTTTTTATATATTATATACATGAACATGTCTGTATATTTTCTTATAAGACCTATCTACGCTTTCTCAAATGTTAGGGGTTAACTCGGCGGGGATTATTGTTGTTTACACTGTCCTGTTGTTTAGGGATGATGACAGGGTAAGAGTGAGATTTGGTGAACCCTTGAACCGGTTAAAACTCCCCGGTGGTCCCTTTTGCCACATACCGTTCCAAGGCGGTACCCTTGTTGTCAACCCTGTTATGTCTATGACGTGCTTTTTTATTGAATGTGTTTCTGATGTACTTTTTAAATCAACTTTGCGTTGTAATACTTGTTGGCGTGACTGTATTCTATGAATGCTTCTATTCCTGTTGGACCGTTTCTTGATATTATTTTATAACATGAGAATAGGATAGAACCATTATTTGTATATGTATTAAATGTCGTCACCTATTTTTGTAATAACGGCACCAAATACGTGTTCAGTAATACCTGTCATTTAGGGCATATCAGAGATAAATGAGATGGCAATGCTATTTTCAAATAATAAGCAATATCCGACAATAGTTAATAAATGAACTGACATTTAAATCCCTTAGACGCAATATTTGAAAAAAATATATATCTGGATACATATTAAAAATAATCAAATCACCTTTAACAAAAGCAATACGGAACATTTAATAATACATGCAGTAACATATGTTTAAGTAGTGTTCGTGGCGATGGAATTAAAATGTTTAACAAGATATTTAACAATATATGAGCACGGAAACTGGGGAATAAATTGTAAAAAAAATAATATATATATATTAATAGATATCGTATATCGAAAATTCTCAAACAACCAATACTGTAACGATTTTTGTATTCCACCGCACGTTTTCATTGTGGAATGCAATGATAAAACATGCCTGTATAAGACAGAGATAAAGCATGTGGCAAGAAAATGGTACGATTTTGTTCAAATTGTTAAGATTCTAAAAATGGTATTGTAAAGTTGAGAGGAACCGGTATAATAAATTAAATCAAACCTTTTAAAATAAAGACCTCCGTGTCATACTTCTATATCCAGATTGTAAATAATGCATAATTAATGTCATTTGTGAAAACGACTTAAATGTTTTGCACATCAGGAATCGTATAACAAAAAAATAAGTGTTAGGTGTTCATGTAGCGTTGATCAAGACAAAACCCTGTAGATAAACGGCAATATTTGACATTAGAAACACAAAACGGTTGACAATAGGGCGACCGCCTTGAAACGGTCAGTGGCAAAAATGCCGCTTGGTGTTTAAACCAGGTTCTAGGGTACACCAAACCTCACTGTTACTCTATTGCATTCCCAATAAAACGGGACATTGTTCTGAAAGATATACCCGCCAGGTTATATTATGTAACGAGCAAGGCAGCATTATTATGCAATATAAGTATACACAATCATGCATTTATCAATATAAAAAAACAATAGCCTAGAAAGCCACACAGCAAGTTATCAATGTCATCGCAACCAGAGGAACAAGATAACAAACCGCTAAGAGCACGACTGGACAGGATTTAAGACAAACGTCAAACGCTAACGCCTAGTATGAGGACTTAAGTAAACTTCAAGGACTATCACAACCTGACTTCTATGGTGATGTGATTTATAAACTTCGTAAGATTCTTGGTCATGATCACTTTCATACTATCTTTGTTAAACTTGTTAAAAAATTTATCAAAAGAGGTTATGACCATATCATTTTGCAACGTACTGCATGCTTGGTGGTGGACCCTTTTACAGTTCGTCACTATGCTTTCCTCTTTAATTGTACGATGACCGGACAGGCTGTGGACCCTATGATGACGCCTACCTAAAGCCCATTGGGACGGTGGCATTTGATGTTTGTCTATGATCTTTCTTGTCGTGCCCTTAATGGTTTATTCTCTTATTGCTCTGGCTTCTGCCAAGTCATTGAGTACCTTCATTGTGGCTTTCTAGGCTATTGTTTGTTTTGTATTATATTTACACGAGCATATTTTTGTCTTACTTATATTGCCTATTGATGCTGTCTTGTTGGTTAGAGATTAGATCATGGCGGGGATTTCTTTATTTACACTGTCCTGTTTTAATGGGATGACAGTAGAGTAAGTGTGTGGTTTGCTTCACCATAGAACCGGTTTAAACCCCCAGTGGCCTACTTTGCAGCTGACCGTTCCAAGGCGGTATCCCTATTGTCAACCCTTTTGTGTTTGTGATGTCGTTTTTTTTAATTATTACTTTTGCCTTCTTGTTTGTCTGTTTGCATGTTTGTTTCTGTGTTTTGTGGTTGACTGTCCTCCTTGAATGCTACTTTCCCTGTTCTATCTTTTTTATATTTCTTCATCATAGAGTCCACAATCTGTCCGGTCATCGCACATTCAAAGGGGAAAGAATAGTAGAGAACTATAAATTGTTCAAGCACTAAACACGCATGTACTCAATGACCTCTCCGAAGCAATAGCAACAAGAGAACAAACCGTTAAAGGTACGACAAGACAAGATTTGAGATAAATCAAGCGCTACCGTCCTTTGCGGATACTGTCGAACTATACACGGGTCAACCACTAAACATGCAGTGCGTTTCAAAATGATAGGGTCATAACCTCTTTAGATACACTGTTAAAACGTTTCATAAAGATTGTATGAAAATGACCTTACACAGTTTGTAAATCACATCATCATAGAAGTCAGGTTGTGATAGTCCTTGTCGCAAATATCTTTCATGTTTGGACCCGGGTTTTTCAATGGGTGAAATCATTTACTGTGTTTTGCAAATGGCATACTTACTGCTGGACTTTCATGCCTATTTCTCTTGTCCCAATATCGCTGTTGGTGCCGTGTTGCGTCTTTAACAATGACTATTGTTATCATTTTATTCCACAGGGATTGTATGGCTTTCACAGGTTTAATGTATTTATTGAGTAACGGATTCCTTTTCACTTTTACTTGTTTTTGCATGTTTGAAAATATTTTTTTTTACAGTGTTCTCTGAATGATGGAATTCCTGTTCGACCTTTTTAAACTTAATTTGTTACTACATGTATCCTTGCATTTATCTGATTTTGTATTTGTCCAAAGGCCAGACGAAGCTATGCGATGGCAATTTGTGCGTCGTCATCCGTCGTTGTCCGTCGATGTCCGGCGTTGTTCGTCGTCCTCCGTCGACTGAAGTCGTTGTCCGTCGTCCGTTCGTCCGTTATTGATTGTTTTTGTAAACTGTAACAACTTTATTGTGCAATAATATTAATCTTTGCCAAGAGTGTCGGGATATTTATATATTCATTAAAACCTCGGATTTATTTAATTTAAAAATGCCGATACTTGTTTGTCCCAACGCGGTCGTTTGTCCCAACGCAAACACAGTGCTCGTATGCGTACGACGGTCGTGTTGATAATTATCTTTATCTGGACGATGATCGTGTTGATAAGTGTCCTTATCCGGACGACGGTCGTGTCTTTTAATGGTCCTTATCCGGACGACGGTCGTGCTTTGATTGTCTTTATCTGGACGACGGTCATGCCGATAATATTATTTATGAACACAAAGTTAACGTTTTTACCAACGCACATAACGCACGAGTAATAAAATGCATGAGTAACATGTTGATATTTTTCATTCGTCATTGATATGTACAATATATGGCTTTAAATCCTTCATTCAAACTTATGTGTGACATTTAAAGTTCATTACTAGATATAGCACGACCTGATCTTCATAACGCCCACGTTCCATTAAGCAATCTATCATCGCAAATAGTCTTACGTCGCAAAAACAGTGGACTTATGTGTATGGTTACATTTTCAATTGGTTCAATATACATGAACTCGCTGGCTAGTTATACGTTTCCAATATGGTTTGCATTAAGCGAAGGTTTGATAACCTATTTTAAATTTGATATATTGCTGAAACATAATAATTCACTTAGGACCTAATCTGTGTTTTCTTCTAAACGTTTAGGAGTGCATCTATCCCTCAAGCATGCTAACGATTTACACTAGAAATCACTAGAACCTTATTGGCTTATTAAATGGTATTTAAGTATGACCTTATGTTGATTGTAAGCAGTTTGACATCCTACCATGTCGTATGGATGACTGATATGTGATGCTATGTACTCATAACAAACATATAGTATCTTTAATTTAGTTTGAATAAGTGTTTTATACACTATTTAATGAATTCAAATGCTTATGTAATGTATTTCATTCTTCAAAATACGAGAATGCTGATGTGTTATGTTTTCAGAGCAATAACTGTATATAGTTTATAGTTTCAATAAAACAACATATTCTCAGTTTCACGTTATTCGTGCTTTGTGTGTTATAATTGTATTGAAGTATGAAAAATGTCGCAGTTTTGTGGCCATGTCGTCTTTTCAGTAATTGTTTCAGGTATCAAACACGGTCAATATTAAGTTTTGTAGGCGAACTATATATCTTGACATATGTTTGCACTCCAGTTGTATCGAATTTGCCTAGAATATGTTCTACGATAATAGGTATGACGTGTGGCATGTTCAGAAATTTGGAATGCTTTACTACAATCTCAGTTATACACTCCAAAATGACAACAAGAAAACACATTTCATATAACAAAAACAAATTGACTTCATTTCCAGATTTGACGACCAATTTAGTCGATTGTAGGCTTTCAATATTACATTCAATTATTCTAGACTCGTTTATTTCACACTATTGTACTCGGCGTGCATGTCTCTTTATCCATTTAGACGGGTTTCCTGACCGCTTTACAAATTTCTGAAGTTCGTCTGAAAAGGATATAGCCCTTTAGTTGTACAGCGCACTGCATGTTTAGTGATTGACCTCTCTACAGTCAGTCATTGCGCTTCACTTTTCACTTGTGCGATGACTGGACTACCTCTTGGGACTCTATGATTGTACCTACTGAAACAACAACTAAGGGAGGTGGGTGCATGAGCTTTTGTCCATCGGGTTTTCTGATCGTACCCTAGATTGATTTTCTCTTTAGCTGCAACTACTATGGTTGTTCAGTACGATTCTGGAAACATCCTCAAATGTTTATTATTTTGTATGTGTTTCATTAGTTAGTTTCTCTGGATGTGGACTTTATTGTTAGAGAATTCCTTTTGATGGGATGCAGTTTTGTTTACAATGTCTTGTCTATTTGGGCGCTGAAGACAGGATAATAGCGAGGATTGTGCGCATATAAAATCGGTTCAAGCTAACCATTAGGCCTTATTGCCTACTGACCGTTCCAAGTCGGTAACCCTATCTTCACCACCCTTTCTGTTGTTTTTTGTCTCTTTCATTGTATTATCAAGTCCTTGTTTGCAGTACAGTGCGGATCTACGATGCCATTGCGTTCGGACGCTGTGGTTTCTATAGGACCCTATATCTCATGTTTTAGTTAAACGTTGCAATCCAACAAATTATACTATAAGTTAGAAAGCTAAATTCAAACAGTGACATATATTGTGAACTTGTTGTTTAATTTAAGTTTTATTTGAATTGCTGTAAACATGCTCATTGTCGCTTCACCTAAGGTATGTATACTTATCATATACTGATCTTAGCTCTACTGTGATGTCGCGTTATTCGTTGTTTCCTGTCGTCCTCTTTTTTGTCCGTTAACCATTGTGTTGCTAATACTATAGCAATACTGTTATATTTGATCTTCACCAAATTCTGTCGGAGTTTTTACATAATTAAAAGATCAAACAAGTTCCACAATTATCAATATCGGATATTATGTAATATAGTTTTCATCAAATATCGAACGCAAGGGTCATATTTTGCATATAGTTACAAATGTTATATACTGAAAGGAAAAAAGAAACGCATAATTAAAAACTTGCCTATACTACACTATTATATACACCTAATTCTACTTAATAATCCAAATATATCTTATCGTGTTTTGTAGAAAACGGGACTACATCTAATTACAGAAAGGACAACTCTGTCATGTAGTAGACCTTTTAATCACGAATGTTGAAGTTTCAATTGAAAAATTCAAGCCATTTCAGCATGATTATGTTTAATGTTAAAAGATTGCAACGTTTAAAGCCTAAGTTTGCTCACCTGCTTGAGGCCAATGCGCATTCTGTCGATAATGAAACTTTAAAGTGGTAACCATTGGTGTGTTTGGTGCTGTTTAAACCTTCTTTCCGGAAGTACAGGCTTAACGTCGCCTTGTACCATTAGATTAGCAGTAGCATATTAAACATACAATATATAGCGGAAATACCCATTATGCGTTTCCTTTTCCTTCCAGTAACTTTACTATCTTCCTCTTTGAAACTAGAATAGCTAGATGTCTAATGTTGTGCATATAGCATACTCGTTTGGTTCTCTGCTTAGATTCTCCAAATGGTGATTCTGGTTTCAAATATCAGGTATCACAGTTTTACTTAGCGTTATACTGGTCATAATCACTTTTATACAATCTTTATTAAACTTGTTAAACAGTTTATCGAAAGAGGTTATGACCCTATCATTTTGCAACGCACTGCATGTTTAGTGTTTGACCCATGTACAGTTCGCCACTGTGCTTTTCTCTTTGATTTTGCGATGATCGAACAGATTGGGTCCCCTATGATGACGTCTAACTTAATCCTTATAGGACGGTAGCGTTTGATGTTTGTCTTTAATCGTGTCGTGTCGCACCCATAACGGTTTGTTCTCGTGTTGCTCTGGCTGCTACCAGGTCACTGAGTACATACTTCGTGGCCTTCTAGGCTTCTATTTTTTATATTATGTAAACATGATCATTTATGTGGTTTACCTATTAGTGCCGTTTATTGGGATGACAATGGGGTAAGGGTGAGGTTTGGTACATCCTGGAACCTGGTTCAAACCCCCAACGGCATTTTTTGCCACTGACCGTTCCAATGTGGTCTTGCCTTTTATTCATCTTTATATATAACTGTTCTTTGTTTCTTAGTGTGTTAGCAGTTGACTGTCGTCCTTGAATGCTACTTTTCCTGTTCGATTTTTATATCTACGTATACTGATAAATCATTGATTTGGATTGTGGTGACGTTGTTGTTATTGCTGTTCTGTATTTGGGTTACTTTTCTTTTTTATATTATCTGTTCTCCTTATGAAATCCTCACATGGAAGTACAATATACCATTGGGTATTATATTGTGCTGCGAGTGTTGTTATGTCGTTGCCCACCATTGTCTTTGTCGCCCAACAACAAATGTATAAATACTGATACAGGTGATCCTTTGGGAGCGACAAACACAATGAAGAGAATAAAGCAGCAGACTCGGTTTTATTGAGTCTGTTCATGAGAAGTAATGAAAGAAGCAACACCTCTCACGCCCCCAAGCACCGGCTTAAGCAGTATTCTACTTCAAAGCCACCTATATTGGGCTCGCTGGTCCCAAAGGACCAGTAAAAATAACACTGATTCGTAGCACGGGGAGACCTTTTACAGCCGCCACACTGCACTAAACGAACGCTAGTGTGAATGTTAATAAATACTGATAAAGGTGATCCTAAGTATGCAATGTTCATTTGAATTAATTAATATAATAATTAAGTATATATATATAGTAGTTTGTCAATTTCAACTTAAAGACAAAACACAAATAAACATGTAAGCAATATTAAATACAAACATTTTGTTGATAATCCTTTATTGTATTTATAATAAAAAATATATCTTAAGCAAATATTACGAAAAGCCAGATCCTATATTTAAATATGTTTGCTTTGTAAAAACGCTTCTCCCGAGGCAGAGTTAATACCACCATTTACACACTGAATTGCAGCTGTTTATAAAACATTTCTTTAAATACAATTTAAACGTTAAAATATTTTTAAAAAAAGTAGATTTATATACTTGAAGCCAACCCACAGGGAGTAGAGTTATACACAAACCACGGGAACTGCCTTACTACTACAAATATATTGCAATGGTTCCTTAATGTGCTCGAAGGATACACTCCGATAAACTAAACGGCCGGCTGTACATGTATGTCCCCATCAGGCGGATAGGCAGTTGATATGTATCTTGTCTATATAACCTACGAAGAAACTTAGTTGCACCGGTGATGTTTAAACCCGGGTCATCCAGATGTCAAGTCCAGCGGGCTATCTACTGGGCCACGCCAGCTCATAAATGGCAAATAAAGAACAGTGTATTGTTGAGAACCAAATAATAATATATAGGAAGACACATTAATGATCATTATGCGATTGTAACATATTTTTCACATAATGCATAGCTCGTTAAAAGCATCACACCAGACACTTCTATGGACTAATTTTGTATGTGTGTTGTTAATTTAAAACATATTAGTTTTATTATATATGTTTGTTGCAAATGTGTTTGTTGTATATCTGTTTGATTAATTTAATATAAAATAGTTTTCATTTCAGCACCTAAAATAACCAAAAATCATATGTTGGTCTAAAAATGCATTTATTTTAACTGTATAACAGTTTTCTTTTTGTTCATAAGTCTACGACGAG
Source organism: Cyrtodaria siliqua (assembly GCA_037043455.1). NCBI lineage: Eukaryota > Metazoa > Mollusca > Bivalvia > Adapedonta > Hiatellidae > Cyrtodaria > Cyrtodaria siliqua. Next base: position 686,305 of record JAWPHD010000054.1, read on the forward strand.
AAGCTTGTTAGTTATGTATTTCAAAGCGTTGGCGCAAAATGGTAAAACTGAAATATAATTTGTTTTTCAGCGTTAGCATTTTACTGGATCAACATAGATTCTCTTTATGAAAGAATAAAATCAATTAACATCGAACTGGTCTTTTTTAAAACAACTAACATGTTTGCAGAAAACCCCGAAAAAAATTGACATTCATTTCAGGAAATTCTGACCATTTGTGAGCGGTAATTAATTGACCGATGCCGACGATGCGAATTCATCGCAGCAGTGCAGAAAGGCAATTCTATGGATAGTTGGGTGGGATGTAAAATGACTTATCAATGAGTTACATGGAAAAATAATCATTAGTCGAATTATCTGTCATCGTGTAAAAGAGATAATACCATAAGTCTTTATAAGTTCTCAAACAATGTTTAGATTCTCAAAACAATAGGAGGAAGTATTGTCACCACAAAGTGTGATCAGGTCTCTATCAAGATATTCCAGATATTTGTTTAATGTTGAAATCAATCGTGTTGTTAACCATATCAATCAGAAAATACAAAATATAATAAATCGGGTTGAGGTTACTCTATACAGTTTATACGACGTTATTCATGGCGTTACGTCACCGTATAGTGGCAATTGCATTAAACACAGATTTGATACTAATCCACTTTAGAACGAATAGCGTGTGTCATATAATTATATATAAAATATAATCTATAAAGATACATGTAGTGTGGCATATGTATAATAATTATCATCTCTAGATCATATAGCGTAGGACATAAATATAATAAGTTTCATCTCAAATATCGTGTGACATAGCTTAATCAGTTTTATCTCAAGGTCTTGACATAGATATAATATGTTCATCTCTAGGTCATACATCGTGTGTCATAGATATAAGTTATTGTCAACCCGTTTGTGTTTGTGATGTCTTATTTGGCCTTTTATTCATCTTTAAATGTGTTATTTGTTTCTGTGTGTGTTTGTGGTTGACTGTCGTCCTTGAATGCTGCTTTTCCTGTTCGATTTTATATCTATATTTATCGAATTTGAATACGACAAACATGTGTATGTGTGGATCGTCCAGATAATCGGAACACTACAATACAGTTACCTCTAAAACTAACACGATCATATATCATACAGCTGATGGTATAAAATGACAACAAAAAAATAAATTGCATAGACAATAACCAAATTTACTTCATTTCCACATGTGTCGACTAATTTAGTCACTTGTAGATATTCATTAGTCTCAATTCAATATTAAATTCAATTATTCTGTACTTGTTTTTGCACACTGTTGGAAATCGCGTGCATATGTCTTTAATCATTTCGACTGTAACGTTTGATATTTATCTTCTATCGTTTATTTTCTTGTTGCTATTGCTTCTGCCAAGTCACTTACTTTGTGGGTTTCTGTGTTTCTTTTTTGCCACTCTATTGTTATGTTGGAATGAAAATATGATAATAGTGAGGTTTGGTTCTCCCTAGGACCTGGTTTAAAAAGAACCGAACATGTACAAGGCAGTAGCCCTACTATCAACCTGTTTTATGTTTGTGATGTCATATACCTTGCCTTTCATTTACTTGTTGTTTGGTTTCATAGGTGTTTGTGCTTGACTGTGGTCCTGCAATGCACCAATTCCTGTTTACCTTGTTTACTTATATGTTGCAAATTATACTGTAATGTTGAAGTTTAAAGTTGAAACTGTGTGTTATGTAAATCGATTCAATCTAACCAGTAGGTCTTATTGCCTACTGACCGTTCCAAGTCGGTAACCCTGTCTTCGCCACTATTCCTGTTGTGTATTGTCTTTTTTATTGTATAGTTAATTTGCTCTTAGTTTGTGGTACTGTGCCATTGCGTTTGTGTGCTGTGATTTCTATAGGACCATTTTCCTCATGTTTGTTTACTTCCTGTTTCATTTAATACATACTTAAAGTGGATCCATTATAAGCAACAGCCGCAAAAAAGAGAGGAACGTAGCAGATCCGTTTTTATGTTCGCAAGTCAGTAAACTGGCGGTACACGTACACAATAGACAATGTATGATTTCTGCATTGCATGGTTAGTTGTGGACCCATTTACATTTCGCCACTATGCTTTCTTCTTTGATTGTGCGGTGACCGGACATATTAAGGGCCCTATAATGACGTCCACCTAAATCCTTATAAGATAGTAGCGTTTGATGTTTGTCTTTAATCTTGTCTTGTCGTACCCTTCCTGGTTCCCGAGATTATAACCCGGCAGGGATATCTTTATTTACGATGTCCCGTTCTTGGGAGACAATAGGATAAGATTGAGGTTTGGTGCACCCTAGAAACTGGTTTAAACCCCCAGCGGCCTGCCTTGCCACTGACAGTTCCAAGGCTGTCATATGCCTTTATTCTTTATTAACATTGCCATTCATGTTTGTCGTTTTGCGTGTTTTGTGGAATACGTTGTTCTGTGAAAATTGCATTTCCTGTACGACTTTTATTCTTATTTTTAATAAATCTGTTTATGAAAGTTTATATAAGGTGCAACATCTCCCACGTACCCTAGCACCGGCTTAGGTTGTATTCTACGTGAAAGACACACACACTGGGCTTGATGATCGCATCGAACAAGTCAGTAATAAAACTACTGATTCGTAGTCGGGCCGACAATTAACAGCCGCCACACAACCCTAAATAAACGCTAGTGTGAATGTAAATAAATACTAAAAAGGGAATCCCTTGAAGCATCAAACGCGAACAAGAGAGAAAAGTTGCACACTCGGATTTATTGAGTCTGTTCATGAGATGTAATACAAATGTGTAACACCTCACCTCACAAGTCCCCTAGCACAGGCTGAAGCAGTATTCTACTTTAAAGCCACACATATTATTCTTGGTGATTCCAAAGGATCAGTAGGTTAATAACACTACTGATTTATATTCGAAGAGACAAACAAAAGATACACATAGCAAAGTGTTGTATTGAGTCTATTCGTGTAATTTGATATAAGGGTCAACAGCTCTCACGCCCCACTTGGTTATTTCAATTGTTGTAAATGATGAAAATAATATCTCAATTGCGAATGGTCCTTTAAATAAAGACATATTTCACCCGCTATCATTTAAATGCATGATAAGGCTGCCTTTTTAATGTCAGCTCGCTCATTGAGAGATCACCTCATGTATGTATACAGAATATATACTGAGTTTAGCTCTATTTGGTGGCGCGTTGATCATCGTCGTCTATTGTCCTACTTTAGTCCTTTGACCCATTTTGTGTTTTAACACCCTAACACTTATAGATTATACTTGATTTTTATCGTAAATCGAAATAAAAAATATGGCCCTTGTTTTGACGACACATGTTATATTCTACTTAACACTCTATTACATTCATCTTCATCAGCTCTTTACCAATCTGAGCCATATTATTGATATCTTTCGAATCTCGGATAAATTCAAAAAGTACGAGGGTGCTTCAAATGTTCTGTCATTGGGCATATATCCTTTGAACTGGATAGTACACTGAGATAAAGTAGTGTATTTATAGTACTACTGGGTTTGTTCTCTTAAATTCTACAACAAAAATGAAAAATTTCCGGTTATTTATACCCCTGACTTACCTCCCCCTACCACACCTTTTGGATACTGGCATCTCTAAAAATGTCCTTGATACAAAACGTTGTAAACATTGTTAGAATAATTCTATGCTTTTACATTTTCTTGTACGCCATCTGTTGTTATTCGCCCATAATCCATGAAAATGATCGTCGAGAATTCGGAAAGGTCTTGCTGCAAACCAGATATGAGTGAATGCATATCCTTTAATTTTAGCAGAAGTAACACTGATTTTCTTCATTTTGTTTACGGAAATGTTATAATATCTTTTAAATGTCGTAATTATTCTCATAGTATTAATATGTTTTCATATTTTTTTACAAATCCTAGTCCTTCAGTGTTAAAATTTCATATTCAACACATTATTGTAGAATTTTGTACAATGTTTAGTGAAAATATTGATCATCCAAAAGCGCTATTTCAGAAGACTGCCCTTCCATTTATGTCCATTTATCATTAATTTAATTTTACACGTTAGCTTAAAATGTTAATTTCTAAGACAATGCCCTTTCATTTACCATGCTTAAATTCTGAATCTTGTAATGAACAGATATAACTGGTAATGTATGAGAAATTTCAAAGGTCTTCGAAAAGTACTTAAAGAGAAACAGGCATTTAAAAAAGTAATAATTAACATACCTGAAAAATCTCAGGACGAAAATGCCTCAGTATGTATAAGTGATGTGTATTAAATGTTGCATAACTTTCGTCACACAAAAGATACAGCATTCATTTTACCATCAATGGAATGGTATTGAAACTCTCTTTCATTTGGTACCAAACATCAACACTCACAACGCGCACATAATTGTTAAAACGCGTTAGTGACATAACTTATTGAATGACCCTCGTAGCTAAATCGCAATAGCAGCACTAAAGGAATGGACTCTTATTCTCGGAATAGCAACACTGGAGGTACGGACCATAATTTACTGGCACACGAACAATACGGATCCGTAACAAGTTGAAGGAGGCAGAATGTTGACAAACAATATTCTAACTCCTTCAGTTTGTTACGGATCTGTATTATTCTTGTTGATGTTGTTGTTATTTTTGCTGTAATAATCGGATGTTGTGGTACTCTACTAAGTTCATTCAAATGATGTGTGATCCTGGGGTCTATTATTTCCCCATACCGCCCCGAGGTTCACATGTTTATGTATAATTATAGATGAATATGTTTTAATATCGTCATCTCTGAAACAACAAAAGCAAAGCGTCTAGTATTTGTCATGTGATAAATGTTTCTAGTTGGCTACTAATTTTGTTCTACTGGTTTAACACAGAGTTGTACAACAAAACCTTAAGCCAATTCTGAAACTACAAAAAAACAGTTTTGTATGTAGCATAAACTCATAGCTGTTTCTAAGTTTGCTCAAAACGGCAGCCTGCGGCCAAATGTCAAATGCTAGGGTCACATTTTATATAAAACTATACAGAACAATATACACCTGTAGAACAAGAGGTATTTGTATTGTTTTGCACATACTAGTAGCATAAGCGTATGGTTCTCTGATAAGTTTGTTGATTACGGGTTCAAATATCAGGGATCAGAGTTTCAAATAGACGTACATTCAAAAATCACTATTTTTATTTGGGTTGTGGTTATTGTTGTTGTAGATTGGGATCTTTTACACTAAAATCATGTTTTCTCCTGATGGAATTATCACATGTTTAGCTGAGTAAAATTAGACATGCTACTGTTGCAGCTAATGGTGTTTCTGTTGTTCACTATTGCCGTCGTCATCGTATAATACAAGATGTATTACAAGTAAAGACAATGTATGCAATCTCTATGCGAATACATTGCTATATTGAATATTACCAAATATAAAAGTAATTTAAGTACTCTTCTGCGACAAGGACTATCACAACCTGACTTCTATGGTGACGTGATTTATAAACTTCGTAAGATTCATGGTCATGGTCACTTTCATTCTATCTTTGTTAGGCTTGTTAAAAAGTTTATCAAAATAGGTTATGACTCTATCATTTTGCAACGTACTGCATGCTTGGTGATGGAGCCTTTTACAGTTCGCCACTTTGCCTTCCTCCTTTAATTGTACGATGTCCGGACAGGCTATGGACCCTATTTAATGGTTTATTCTCTTGTTGCTCTGGCTTAGGCCAAGTCATTGAATACCTTCGTTGTGGCTTTCTAGGCTGTTGTTTTTTATATTATATTTACACGAGCATATTTGTGTTTTACTTATATTGCCTATTGATGCTGCATTGTTGGTTAGAGATTAGATCATGGCGGGGATTTCTTTATTTACACTGTCCTGTTTTAATGGGATGACGGTAGGGTAAGTGTGAGGGTTGGTGCACCCGAGAACCGGTTTAACCCCCCAGAACCGGTTTAACCCCCCAGTGGCCTTTGTTGCCACTGACAGTTCCCTGTCCGATCTTTTTATATTTCATTATCTGATGTACAGCTATATAATAGTGTAAACATTTTAATGATAATAAATACAAAAAATAAAGCGCTGCTGATAATCCTTTATCATAATTATAATAAAAAATACAACTTTAGCATAATTAATGAAAAGCCATTCTATATTAACATATGTTTACTACATACAAACACTTCACTAGACACAACGTTGAAAACATATTTGCTCGACATGTAATTGTTGGCCTAACAGTGAATTACAGCTATGTATGAATGTAGGAATAATTTTACAAGAAATGTAAGTTTCACAAAACAATGTCAACCACGCATACAAACAATCAAAGTCGATATGGAAGTCGTACAGGAAATATAGCATTCATGGACCACAGTCAACCAAAGACACGCACATACAAAAATAATAATTACAGCAATGAGTACAAGGCACATGGCATCACAAACATAAAATTGTTGGCAATAGGGCTACCGCCGTTGATCCCTGGTGGTTTAAAGCAGGTTCTAGGATGCACCAACAATAAAATATAGGGTCCTATAGAAACGCCAGCGTCCAAACACAATGACATCGTAGGTCCGCACTGTATTGCAAACAAGGAGCAATATTTAATTAATTATACAATGAAAAAGACAAAATACAACGTACAGTGTGTGAAGACAGGGTTACCGACTTGGAACGGTCAGTAGGCAATAAGGCCTACAGGTTGGCTTGAATCGATTTCATGTGTACTCAATCCTCGATATATTTCTGTCTTCAGCGCCCAAATAGACAAGACAGTGTAAACAAAACTACATCCCATCTAAATTATCTAACAATAAAGACCACATCCAGTGATAAAAACAAAAGAAACACTAAGATGTTGTTGTAAAGCTATAAAAAAATAAAAAATAAAAACCATCTCAGGATATATCCAGAATTGAACTGAACAACCACAGCAGTTGCAGACAAAAAGAAAACTAATCTAACCTCACTCTTACCCAATTGTCAATAAGGAAATCCCCGCCAGATTATATTCTGTAAGAAACAAGGCATCATTAAAATTGATTCCAAGTATTACACATGCATGATCATGCAGATATGCAATTACAATGATAATAAGAGGCAAGGCATGTATCATCACATACATAAAAGTGATGACATTATGGCTACCGCTTTGGATCGGTCAGATGGGGTTTAAACGAGGTTCTTCTTTGCACCAATCTTCCCTTACACTGTCATCCCAATAAAACGGGTCAGTAAATATAAGGAAATCCCCGCCAGACTATATTCTCCAGCGAACAAGGCAATATTAATAGCAAGTATAAGTACAACACATAAATGATCATGTATATATGAATATAAAAAAGCCAAGAATGCCGTAACGGAAATACACAATAACTTGACAGAAGCCATAGCAACAAGACAACAAACCATTAAGGGTACGACAAAACGAAATTTAAGACAAACACCAAACGCCGCCGTCCTATTAGGATTTAGGTAGACGTCATCATAGGGTTCCCAATATTTTCCGGTCATACAATCAAAGTAGACTTTCCGGTCATACAATCAAAGTGGAAAGCATAATAACGAACTGTAAATGGGTCAATCACTAATGTTTAAACATGCAATGCATTGCAAAATGATAGGGCCATAATATAGTTCCTTCACATTCGATAGGATGGCAGTAGACATTTCATCAGTACATACTGACTCAATACAATATTAAATACAATGTAAATTTGACGTTTGTAAAACCACATCCTTACCAAAAATATAGGCATCTGGCGACTATTTGCTGCAACTCTGCGGCAAACATTGCTGCAAAGCTGCGTCAAACAAGTTTGCGGCGAAGAAATATAAAAAGATCGGACAGGGAAAGTAGCATTCAAGGAGGCCAATCAACCACAAAACACAGACACAAACACGCAAACAGACAAACAAGAAGGCGAATTTGCGTACACGTTTACCATCCAAATGAGGTCAGCGGCAAAGTTACAGCAAACGAATATGCAAATGAGCTTCTGGTGATGTTCTGGTGATGTTCATCGCAACTTTGCTGCAGAACTCATTTGCATGGTAAAAGTGTACTGCAATTTTGCAGCAAACTTAATTTGCATAACACTTTTAGCTGTAATCTTCTGGTGATGTCTTGGCGATATTTGCTGCAACTTTGCCGCAGACCTGATTTATATAGTAAAAGTGTACGGCAACTTTGCATCAAACTTCATTTGCATAAAATGTTTCTCTGCAATATTCTGGCGATGCTTGTGGTGATGTTTGCTGCAAAGTTGCGGCAATGTTCGCCAACACATCGCGGCAAACGTTTTCAAAATAAATAAAATGGACTGAAATTATGAAATAAAACAATGGTGCGCCGTTTAAAAAATATAAATATTATGCAGAATTCATACTGTAAATTAAAATCTGGCATACAAATTTATCCTAATCCCTAACTTACAAAGTTGACAGAACCATACAATAATAAATTCCATCCAGACATGCGTAAAATACAAATGCTCATTTTGATGGAAATGTCAAAAACTCCAGGAAATCTTTCATTCAAATATTACTCTCATTTACATTGGAATATCAAATGTTGTCTTTTTCCACATTACTCCCATTTTTATGAAGATGTCGTGCGCTTTCATTCCTGCATTACTCTCATTCTATGGAGATGTCGAGAGCTGTCATTTCCGAATTAATTCCATTTTCTTGAAGATGTCGAGCGCTGTCATTTCTGCATTACTCCAATGTTGATGGAGATGTCGAGGATTGTCATTTCTGCATTACTTCCATTTTCATAGAGATGTTGTGTGCTGGCATTTCTGCATTATTTCTATTTTCATGAAGATGTCGGGCTCTGTCATTTGTGCAATACTCCCATTTTCATAGAGATATCGAGCATGTCATTTCTGCATTAATCCCATTTTCACGGAGATGTCGAGCGCCGTCTCTGTATTACTCCCAATTGCATGGGGATGTTGCACGCTGTCATTACTGCATTACTCCCATTTTCATGGAGATATCGAGCGCTGTCATTTCTGCATTACACCTATTTTCTTAGAGACGTCAAGCGCTGTCATTTCTGCATTACTCTCATTTTCTTGGAGATGTCGAGCGCTGTCATTTCTGCATTACTCCCATTTTCATAGAGATGTCGAGCGCTGTCATTTCTGCATTACTCCAATCATTATGGAGATGTCGAGCATTGTCATTTCTGCATTACTCTCGGTTTCATGGAGATGTCGAGGGCTGTCATTTCTGCATTACTCCCGTTTTCATTGGCGATGCCGAGCGCTGTCATTTCTGCATTACTCCTGTTTTCTTAGAGATGTCAAGCACTGTCATTTTTGTATTACTCCCATTTTCATGGAGATGTCGAGCGTTGTCATTTCTGCATTACTCCCATTTTCATGGAGATGTCGAGCGTTGTCATTTCTGCATTACTCCCATTTTCATGGAGATGTCGAACGCTGTCACTTCCGCATTACGCCTGTTTTCTTAGAGATGTCAAGCACTGTAATTACTGCATTACTCCCATTTTCATTGGCGATGCCGAGCGCTGTCATTTCTGCATTACTCCCATTTTCATTGAGATGCCGAGCGCTGTCATTTCTGCATTACTCAAATTTCGATTGAGATGTCGAGCATTGTCATTTCTGTATTACTCTCGGTTTCATGGAGATGTCGAGGACTGTCATGTCTGCATTACTTCCATTTTCATAGAGATATTGTGTGCTGTCATTTCTGCATTACTTCTATTTTCATGGAGATGTCGAGCACTGTCATTTCTGCAATACTCCCATTTTCATAGAGATGTCGAGAATGTCTTTTCTGCATTACTCGCATTTTCATGGAGGTGTCGAGTGCCATCTCTGTATTACTCCTATATCCATGGAGATGTCGAGCGCTGTAATTACTGCATTACTCGCATTTCCATGGAGATGTCAAGCGCTGTCATTTCTGCATTACACCTATTTTCTTAGAGACGTCAAGCGCTGTCATTTCTGCATTACTCTCATTTTCTTGGAGATGTCGAGCACTGTCATTTCTGCATTACTCCCATTTTCATAGAGATGTCGAGCGCTGTCATTTCTGCATTACTCCTATTTTCTTAGAGATGATAAGCGCTGTCATTTCTGCATTACTCCTATTTTCTTAGAGATGTCAAGCGCTGTCATTTCTGCATTACTCCTATTTTCTTAGAGATGTCAAGCGCTGTCATTTCTGCATTACTCCTATTTTCTTAGAGATGTCAAGCGCTGTCATTTCTGCATTACTCCTATTTTCTTAGAGATGTCGAGCGCTGTCATTTCTGCATTACTCCCATTTTCATAAAGATGTCGAGCGCTGTCATTTCTGCATTACTCCCATTTTCATGGCGATGCCGAGCGCTGTCATTTCTGCATTACTCCTATTTTCTTAGAGATGACAAGCGCTGTCATTTCTGCATTACTCTCATTTTCATGGAGATGCCGAGCGCTGTCATTTCTGCATTAATCCCATATTCATAGAGATGTCGAGCGCTGTCATTTCTGCATTACTCAAATTTCGATGGAGATGTCGAGCATTGTCATTTCTGTATTACTCTCGGTTTCATGGAGATGTCGAGGACTGTCATGTCTTCATTACTTCCATTTTCATAGAGATATTGTGTGCTGTCATTTCTGCATTACTTCTATTTTCATGGAGATGTCGAGCACTGTCATTTCTTCAATACTCCCATTTTCATAGAGATGTCGAGAATGTCTTTTCTGCATTACTCGCATTTTCATGGAGGTGTCGAGCGCCATCTCTGTATTACTCCTATATCCATGGAGATGTCGAGCGCTGTAATTACTGCATTACTCGCATTTCCATGGAGATGTCAAGCGCTGTCATTTCTGCATTACATCTATTTTCTTAGAGACGTCAAACGCTGTCATTTCTGCATTACTCTCATTTTCTTGGAGATGTCGAGCGCTGTCATTTCTGCATTACTCCAATTTTCATAGAGATGTCGAGCGCTGTCATTTCTGCATTACTCCAAATTTTATCGAGATGTTGAGCATCGTCATTTCTGCAATACTCCCGGTTTCATGGAGATGTCGAGGGCTGTCATTTCTGCATTACTCCCATTTTCATAGAGATGTCGTATGCTGCCATTGCTGCATTACTTCTATTTTCATGAAGATGTCGAGAATGTCATTTCGGCATTACTCCGATTTTCATGGAGATGTCGAGCGCCGTCTCTGCATTACTGAAATGTTCATGGAGTTGTCGAGCGCTGTCATTTCCGCATTACTCCCATTTTCTTGGAGATATCGACCACTGTCATTTCTGATTTACTCCCATTTTCATAGAGATTTCGAGTGCTGTAATTTCTGCATTACTCCCGTCTTCATTTGCGATGCCGAGCGCTGTCATTTCTGCATTACTCCTATTTTCTTAGAGATGTAAAGCGCCGTCATTTTTGTATTACTCCCATTTTCATGGAGATGTCGAGCGCTGTCATTTCTGCATTACTCCCATTTTCATGGAGATGTCGAACGCTGTCACTTCCGCAATACTCCTGTTTTCTTAGAGATATCAAGCGCTGTCATTTCTGCATTACTCCTATTTTCTTAGAGATGTCAAGCGCTGTCATTTCTGCATTACTCTCATTTTCATGGAGATGTCGAGCGCTGTCATTTCTGCATTAATCCCATTTTCATAGAGAAGTCGAGCGCTGTCATTTCTGCATTACTTCAGTTTTGATGGAGATGTCGAGCATTGCCATGTCTGTATTACTCTCGGTTTCATGGAGATGTCGAGGACTGTCATATCTGCATTACTTCCATTTTTCTAGAGATGTTGTGTGCTGTCATTTCTGCATTACTTCTATTTACATGGAGATGTCGAGCACTGTCATTTCTGCAATACTCCCATTTTCATAGAGATGTCGAGAATGTCATTTCTGTATTACTCCCATTTTCACGGAGATGTCGAGCGCTGTCATTTCTGCATTACTCCCATTTTCTTGGAGATATAGAGCGCTGTCATTTCTGCATTGCTCTCATTTTCATAGAGATTTCGAGTGCTGTCATTTCTTCATTACTCCCATTTTCATTGCGATGTAGATCCTGTCATTTCGGCATTACCCCCATTTCATGTAGATGTTGAGCGCTGTCATTTCTGCATTACTCCTATTTTCATGGAGATGTAGAGCGCTGTCATTTCTGCATTACTCCTTTTTTCTTAGAGATTTCAATCGCTGTCATTTTTGTATTTATTTCATTTCCATGGAGATGTCGAGCGCTGTCATTTCTGCATTACTCCTATTTTCATGGAGATTTCGAGCGCTGTCATTTCTGCGTTACTCCTATTTTCTTAAAGATGTCAAGCGCTGTCATTTCTGCATTACTCTCATTTCTATGGAGATGTCGAGCGCTGTCATTTTTGCATTACTCCCATTTTCTTAGAGATGTCGAGCGCTGTCATACTTGCATTACTCTCATTTTCATGGAGATGTCGAGCGCTGTCATTTCTGCATTACTCGCATTTTTAGAGATGTCGAGCGCTGTTATTCCTGCATTACTCCCATTTTCATAGAAATGTCGAGCGCAGTCATTTCTGTATTACTCTCATCTGTGTGGAGTTGTCGAGCGCTGTCATTTCTGCATTTCTCCGTTTCTGGATATCTTAGAAACATGATGTTTTGGCGAACAGAGATACTGCAGATCAGAATGGAAACGTTTGTCGTGATGTTGTGGCGAATAAAGAAATGGCAAATCTGAACTGAAAAGTTTGTGGCGATGTTACGGCGTGCAATAAAAACAATAATCGGAATGTATAGCTTTTTGGTGAGTTTGCGGCAAATTCGACAAAGATTACCATGGTGTTTGCGGCAACATCACCGCCAGTGTTCGCACACCGCTAGTGGCGAACACTGGCGAACAGATAATAATTGTTCTGGCGAAAAAAAATGCAGCAACCTTGCAGGAAACCGTCTCATTTGGTAAAGGCAATTAATATAAAGGATCCATTGATAACTGTCAGTTTTCCTTTTACACTTTAATCCAACTTTTCAGTGAGATTCATCATCCTTTTTCAAAGTTACACACAGTGCAATTAATATTTGATTATTGTGTAACCTTGAAATAGGTCGATGAATCCCACTGAAACTTTGAATTAAAGTGTTCAAAGAGCATTAAACTATCTTTTGAAAATATATATAAATGTGGAATTCGCAGTACGCAGTCAACCAGAAATACGCTTTTAAATAAATAAGTACTTAGCAAAATAGCAAATTGATCGCGGTTTAATGTTTCATCAACACATCATATTTAATTGGGCCACCCCACTTGGAGTGGAACGATGCATAGGAAACCGAGAACCTGCCCGACTCTTACTATCGAATAGACTCATATCGCTCGTTAGTGTGGTTACACCCTGGTAAACAGGACTGCCTGCTTTACCTCCGTATCCGACAGAGAGGCTAATAAGGGAATGCATTCCGCAAAATAAAACATACTGACAGGCACATGTGGGGTTCTCCAGAATACAAGTACAATGTGTTTTGTACTGGGCCACGCCACCCGCCAATATACAAATGAAGAATAATGCATGTTTGAGAACTAAAAGCTATAAAAGCCGGACATGAAATGTAAAATTTAATTACCATTTGTGGTCAATGTTTCCTTGACATTAGTATAAGCTTGATAAAAATAACACACAAAACACTTATGTTTTTATTTTCATTTGTGATGAATTAAAATAAAAATTAAACAGTAGTTTGTTATTATCTGTTGTATATTTGTTAGTTGCACGTCCGTTGGACTTTTTTAAGAGGATATACAAGTTGAACAGACAATATAGCATTTAAGGCTACAGTCGCACAAAAACGCACAGAAACAAACAACAACTACAAAGATGAATAAAAGGCAAGATAGGACATCACAAACATAAAAGGAGTTATAATACAGAAGAGTATGATACTGGACCTTTGGAAATGGCCGAAAACGACACATACGAAATATTGCAGTCTCGGTTTGATTGAGACTGTTCATGAGCGGTAGTGAAATATGCTAGCTACCGCTCACGTCCTCTAGCCCCGGGTTGAGCAGAACTCAATAATCATAAAATCAATAGTACACAAATTTAAACCATCCCGAAGATGGCATGCATATGGCGGTGGACATGGAGTGTAATGCATCTCCATGTCGTACGGCGTATCTAATAAAATTAAATGCCCCAAAGAGCGAAATAAACAGAATGGAATTTAGTTGGGAGCAGAGGTTATGGGACCTGCATATATGGCTACCGTCTAGGAACGGTCATTGGCCAAATATGTCGCCGCGTGCTTATACGGGTTCTGTGGTGCACCAGACCTCACGGTTACCCCCACCTTATACCAATAAAACGGGACAGTGTCAAGAAAGATATCCCTGCCAGGTTATTATCTCCAAAACAAAGTAGCATTAAGAGGCAATGTAAGTAACAACATAAAGGATCATGTATATATAATATATAAAAAATGCATACAAAGCCACAAATCATACTCAATGATCTAGCAGAAGCCAGAGCAGCAAGAGAACATCCCGTTAATGGTACAACAAGATGCCGCCTAATGGCAACATAGGGCTATTGTTTGTACCACTTGATAATCATGTTACAATTATAATTCAAGTTCTTAAACAGTGTGCAGATTCTTAAAAGAAAGCGATCTAATGATTAAGTTATTATCATATTATATTTCGAGGTATTAACAAATCTTTCCAAGTATCGTCAATATTAAGTGCGATCAGGTCACTGTTAAGGGACATTTCAAATGTTTCGAAAACAAACGTGTTGTTGCCTCTCTTGGTATATCAATCAGCAAATGGGAAAATTAATAGACATAACACTATATATAGTCCGTCATTCATGGCGTTAATTGTACGCCACCGAATAGCTTACATTTTCATAACACACAGCATAAAGATTAAACAAATGCAACAGTTACTTGTTAGTATCGCCTTGTGCAATTTGTTTAAATATAAATGTTCTTCGTTTTAAGAAATTAATTGTGTTATTATAACATATCTTGAAACGCTCACTCCAGATTTTTCCCCAGCTCTGAGAAAACTGACATAAATCTACCTTAATATACAAATTACGTGATTCCACCGAATTCCAGTCCACGACAACATATGTGTATTGTTTGTACCAAATGATAACCACGTTACAATGATAATCAAGTTACAATGCCAATCATGTTAGAATTGAAACATGATGTCTATGATACATCAACTTAATGACAACATGTCAATTTAGTTTACATATAATGAGTTCATTGCTGATGCACTGTAGAATGCCAAATTGTGTTATTTATTCCAAAATTAACCATTTACCAAACACCAAATTGGGGGACTATGTTACAAGTGGGGGTGTTGGTTTAATTAATTTGTTCATGTTCAACACTTGTAAATGTAAAGAAATGGTGTGAAATGTAAAATAAGCTTATATTTAATCCTACAAGAAAGCGACATATGTAACAGGCATAACCGTCACTGCAAAGGTTAGTGCATTAAAACCTAACAATATTTCACAGAGATAAGGAACATCAACGAGGTATTACGTCAAGCGGTATTTTGCTTTGAAACCACACATATTGGAATCAATGATCCCAAATGATCACTAATAACACTTTTGATTTGTTGTCGTACACAAGTAATAGATAGAGTCTGGTCTCAGCGAGTTGGCTTATTTAAAAACCGAAATGGGCGTAGCCCATCGAGGTGTTTAAATAACCGACGAACTGAGACAGACTCTGTCTTTTTTGTAGCATGGTGTACCGAGTAACACTGTGACGTCATAGTGACCGTACTCTAAATTCCAATATCCGGTAGTTGTAGTACGGTAAAGCCACGCCCCTTTAGTTAACCTAAATTAAACGATTTAATGCTCTGCATCCATCAAAGGAAATGTCATCGATTATGCTACAATTGTAAATTATTAGACGTAAAATGTAATGCAGTAAATAAACGATGTAGAAACATTGAAAGGTGTTGCATGCCACATCACCAAGTAGATATAAAAATCGAACAGGAAAAGTAGAATTCAAATACGACAGTCAACCACAAAAACACACAAAAACAAAGAACATCTTTAAAGATGAATAAATGGCAGGAAAAGATATCACAAACCCAAAATGATTGACAATATTGATACCGCATTTGAACGGTCAGTGGCAACAAAAAAGTCGCTGGGGGTTTAAACCAGGTTCTAGAGTGCACCAAAACTCACACTTACCCTATTTTCATCTTAATAAACAGAACAGGAATTTAAACTTAAAACAACTGATTAGAAGAACTTTTATTTCATAAACACATACATATCATGTCATTTGGGTACACTTGAATGTAAGTATAGAAGAAATTGTTATGATATACATTTATCTGAAAACACGATACATGTCGGTGCTAATGAGATTACTAAAGCAAGAATACATGTTGTTGTCTACCTTCTCGAATGGCTTGCTTCTAAGTAGAAAATAATTACCATAATGTACCATCCTATATTCACGGTAATGTACTATTATATATTCCAACGACACTTATGTACCATCCTATATGCGCGATTATATATATGGACAATAATGTACCATTCTATATACCAATCAGAATGTACTATTATATATACCAATCAGAATGTACCATTCTATATACCAACCACAATGTACCATTATATATACCAATCTAGTGTACCATTATATATGCCAATCACCATAATGTACCATTATATATATTATGGAGCTATGGAGTATGTTTAATCAATATGTTTTGTCAATTTGATTTATATATTTTGCACATTTCAATTGATTTCTTATTTTGGTATATATATTTCAAAATGGGCATACGGCATTTTTGTTTGTTATCATGGTCTGCCCTAATCGCCTTGCATAAAAAGGAAGTGTTTAGCCATTGTAAATGGAGAAATCTGCTTCTATAACAAGCACTTTAAGATATGTTTAGACCTGTGACTATTACATATCATATTTTTGATTGTCGGAAATGTGTAGGATGCTGCAAGTAAGACCCCACTGCTTTTAACAAAACCGTATAGCATAATTCAACTTAAAAGTTTCGATCTATTTGTTATACACGCGTTTATGCAAAATCATTATATTAAAATCGCCTCCGTTCTTCCATCCGTCCGTCTGTCCGTCCGTCTGTCTGTACGTCTGTTACCATATCTCCTCCTAAACTGCTGAACGGAATTCAACCAAACGTAAGGTATGACTTCACCATTTGCTTACTGCGTGCAAGAGCAACATTATTGTTGGCTCCGCACCCAGTGACCCTCAAGGCGTGGCGGGTGTGTGTCAAAAGGTCAAATGCACTAACAATTCAAGTACACTGTCATTTTGCCATATGTTGGCACATAACTTGGTATATGTAATCGTCTATGAAAGATAAACAACATATCAAACGATTTTATTATTTCAAACTATGACGTCTGTCCAGGGGCCCAGGGTGAATGGGTGGCCTGATGTATTTTTTTATTATTTCTGAAATTGAATGTTACGTTGATGGAATTATACCGTGTACTATTTTTCCTCCTACGTCACCCGTTGGACCCAGGGAAAGGGTGTCAAAAAATCCAATACACTAAAAAATCATTTACACTGTAATGTTTTATAATATTTCATATAACTTGGTATGTATCTTTGCTACGAACGATTAACAACATGACAAACAATTTTATTATTTTAATCTTTGACGTCTGCCCGGGGACTGGGTGTATGTGTGTGCGGGATGGGTGGGTGGGTGGAGGTAATATTGGGTGTCAGTTGATCTTTTTAGTATGTCTCAAATGCAGCGTTATGATGATGGGATTACATTGTATACATTTATTTCCTCCTGCGTCATCGTTGAGGCCTTGGTAAAGGAGCATCAAATACACTAATAATTCAATTACATTGTTATTTTCACATCCTTTTGCACATTAGTTAGTATAAATAGTTATCTGTAAAAGAGATACAGAGCATGTCAAATGATTTATTATTTAAAACTAGTACGCCTTCCCTGGGGTTTGGGTTGGAGGGTGTTGGTGGTGGAGGGAGGTAACAGGGTGTCAATGTACTTTTTAATTGTGTCTCAAACCAATATTTTGAGGAAGGGATTACAGTGTACAATAATAACGGGCGGTGTAAGTGGCGTCAAAATGTACAATTTATTCACACTATAATTGCACTGCCTTTTTTCTATTTATCCAGGTATCAATGAACCATCGTATGAAAAGCAAACCACAGAACCAACCAACATTTAACTGTACTATAGCTGTAAGCCGTACAACTCAATATGCAGCGATTTTGCTTCTCTTCATAGTGTGATAGTAGGTGGGCTTTCGTTAACACCATATAATCTTCTATTAAGGCCAACTGGTTCAAATTTGGGATGCGGAGCGGTGGTTTGTAACAGCGTAAGATTATTTTCGTGTTCATTCACCCAAAAACACATCTAACTGATATATTATTGATGTATACAGTTTTCATCCGTACGATTACGATTGTGTCTGGCTTGCTTCAAATTAGAACCCTGACACATTTAAAACTGTGTTACATTCCTTTGACAAGTGTAAGACATACCTCCATTAGCTGTCGGTTACTAGACTGATCTAAATTTAAATACATACCAGCATTATGTTTATGGAACTTGATAGATAAATAGTTTTATCGGATTCTCTAGATAACAAATACCCTAGTATACTCGGCTGGTATATTGGGATATATGTTCTTACTTCGGTTTCATCGGAAATGACTTAGACAGGTTTCTCAGTAAGCAACCTCACACTAAATTTCCTATCATGATATCAAACCAATCGTGTAGCTCCTGCTATGACTGACAACGGAACAAACAACATATCTCGTCTGCAATAAGTAATAGTTCTCCATTTCCACATATGTTAGACAATTTAGTAAACTCGAGGCTGTCACTTGTTTCAACTTAAAAATACATTCAGTTATAAAGGACGTGCATTTACACCAAGCAACTCAGCTTCGCTGTGAAGGGGTCTGATTTCGTAAAACGCAAAATACCTCCATCCTAACTCTAAGAGTGTGTTAATGGTGTTGTAATTTGAAACTAGGTTGTAAGTAATTAAATTAAATAAATACTGAGAAGGGAATACCTTGGAAGCAAAACTCATATACCAGGGAGATAAGTAGGGAATCGGTTGTTTTCTTCATGGCAGATATTATAAGCAGCCACACTTCGCACGCCTTTGTGTTTAGTTATAAAAATGAGAAAAATGGTCCTATAAAAATTCACAGCACACAAACGCAATGGCACCGTAAGTCTGCACACTACCACAAACAAAAAGCAAACCAACTATACGATGAAAAGGACAATACACAATAAAAAGAGTGGCAAAGACAGGTTTACCGAGTTGGAACGGTCAGTAGGAAAAATGGCCCACTGGTTAGCTTCAATCGAGTTTAAGGGTATACAACCCCGCTATTATCCTTTGGATAACGAATGTCAGTCAATTATCATTATTAAACTCGTAGCCTAGTTAGTTACTAATAATTATAACTCGTATGCTTAATTAATTGTTAATATTATTCGATGTGAATTATGCCTCATATTTTTCGTCAGGCAATGTTAATTTCTACTCGTAAGTTCGGGCTAGTTATATTTTAATGTTAAGTAAGATGCGATGGCATACTGATTCTCTGTATTCTCCACTATGACGGATAGTGCCGGAAATAGCCAGAAATGACCGATGCTTTCATAGCTCGGAAGGTTCTGAGGAAGTACAGAGTAATGGTCGATACTGTCCAATAAAAAATAGTGTGTGGGTTGTGTAAGAAGAAGTTTATGAGCAGTTATTGAAGCATTGTACTTTACATATGATCACTAAACATAAAACGATCATATACATCTATTTACTTATTGATTATCACTCGTTTAGTTCATAGTATTGCATGAGTAATGATATCTAAACATAAGTTGTGATAATATTTGTTTACCATATGATGTATTTAATCCTAACACAAATATGTGTGTTCAATGTGTTCACATCATTTAGATTAAATAGTCAATTTATACAAGCAGGTACAATTTTAATATACCATATTTCTGTCAGACAAAAACAACTTTTTGTTTCCATTTATCTGGATAAGTACTCAAGAAATTATAATACGTATTGTTCAAGGTTCACGTAACATTACAAATAAGACTAAATTATACGCCTTGTATGCAATATAGCAGCAGCTTAGTGAAATAACCTCATTTGTAGGCAAATCATCTGACATTAAATAGACGTGTATCATTCATTGTGGAAATATATAATTGAGTTGCATACAATCCATAGTGATTTGGATATTAAAAAGAATTACTGACATGACTTGCTCAATTGACCGATGCTATAGCAGCATTTCAGATGCCTTTTATTCAAAGAGTCAGCGAGGACGACTGATTAGAATGTAAAGGCATTGGAATTATGAACTCCGTATACGATATTTATTCGAACCCCCTTCAAACCAGGCTTCAAAGAAGATTTTAAACAAATGACAAACAAGTCTTTCTTTTAACTCTTAAATATTGTGTGGATTTTCATAAATATTTTACAAATGTAATTTCTCTTCAGTGTTGATGCCAAGTTATACTAATTACACAATTGGATAAGGTAACGTCACTTATTAAATAAGACATTAATAGAACGTGTTTTGATTTGATTTTCATAAAATACTTTCCACGCTTTAATTGCATCACTTGTACAAGCCACTATATACTGACATTCATTAACTAAAACATTTAACGAACCTTCTTTAATTATGTCAACGAGCCGAGTTCACGCTTTTATGAAAACTAGTTTTATGTGACTCAGTTATTTCAACATTCAGAGGTTGTCGCAAAGAAGTTGTATTGATCAAATAATCACTAAATGTACGATATATACTGTATAAGTGCGCATATGCATATCTTGAAATAAATAGGAAAAGCATACTGACAAATGTGCCTATAAAACACATTTAATTTCTACGTATTAGTCAATAGATAGCAATGGTGTTTTGTAAAAATAGGCCTACAGCTAGTTAGACAGAGGGCAAAACTGTGATTCAGTAGACTTTGTTACACGAAATTCATAAATGTTGAAGTTGCGCTTTTTAAAATGTATGCCATTTCAATAAAGTATTTAATGTTAAAATATTGAAATATTTTTAAAGCCTAGGTCTGCTCCCTTGCTTGAGCCAGTCGCGTGCTCTGTCAATATGGAAACATTGAATGGGTAGACAATGATGGGTATTTACATATCCTTTTCGAAATGAAAGGCCTAATGCACCCTTGTAGTATTCGATTAACAGCAGTATACTAAACATGCAATAAACAGCGTAAATACACACCATACGTTTCTTTTTCATTTCAGTATATCTCTGTTTCAATATGTCAATACGTATTAGGGAAAGTGATTATTATTATGATTATTATTATGAACAATTTCCTACATATTCATAATAAGTGCATCCTGAGGGGTTGTATTTACAACTTTGAATTCCTGGACAGCGTTCATAACTTTCCGTAACGTGAAAAGATAAAAGTGAAAGTCACAGCTTGTATTTAGCATCTCCTTTACTATGCATTAAATCATTGGTGTTCTATGGTTTGTTTAAGCCGAGCATTCAATTGAACTTCGGGAAATGTCAGGAACAAATAAAACAACGTAGGGATTGTTGTTAACAAAGTGTGACACATCACAAACGTAGCTTTGCGAGCGATCCGATTTGAGACAAACATCTCAGCTTGCAGATTGTGATGCTTATATGCATACTGATTGCGTTACGTGAATGTCCAAATGTCTGCGCATGTTAAGAACTGTCCTTCAAGTTGTGTCAGGATTTAAGATGCAATATTCCATTGTAAGTGTAGCATGACTACGCAATAGAAAATACGTTGATAACAAACAAAGATCAAATATGATATGCAAGAAAAGATTATTATTGAAACCTCAAAACGCCATCATGAAATTGTGTGGTGTACACCATTATACTGATTCTTCGATCGTTTTACTTTAACATGGAATGACGTAGGTTAAGTCATTATTCTACAAACAAAATGTGTTATATTTTTCTTTGATATAATTCACCAGCAGAACATAAACTATACAAAAGTACAAAATACACGGCATTCAATGAAGTGTCGCCAATCCCGTGCGATAGAACATTACCTGTCCATATAACAGACGCATTGATTGCGTTAATTACACCACGAGCATGTGGCAAAATTGGCGGTATAACTATGGTTACGAACTCTGTACCCCTTGTCGCAGATTTGGTTTTTATTATATTAATAAGACGAATTAGTCGTGTTAACATAATATATAAATATCGAACAAGAAATTCAGCATTCAAAGACCACATTTAACCAAAAACACGAATCAATATGAACAATAATTACGAGTATTTATAAAGGCAAGGTATATCAAATCCCGAACATACCAGGGTTGACAATAGGGCTAACTCCTTGAAACGGCCTGTGGCAAAAAAAGGCCTCTGTTGATTTGAAATAGGTTATATAGATCAACAAAGCTCACTTTTATTACACTATTGTCATAAAATACGGGTCAGTGCAAACAGTCTGCAGAGACTCATTAAAACCGAGTCTGCTACTTTCTTCTCTTTTGTGTATTTATTGCTTTCGAAGGATTCAATTTATTGTATGTATTGACATTTAGATTTGCCTTCGTTTAGTGTAGTGTGACAGAAAAAAAGATACCCCTGCGCTACGAAACAGTAGTGGTATTACTTACTGTTCTCTTGAGAACAAAACGAATATTTATACTCAATTCTATATATGTAATGACCATTTTAATAATGATTTTTTTATAACATTTAGTGTTTGGTTTGTACTGAAATATGTCACTGAACGTGTATAGCCTGAATTCCAATTTACACCATTTTTTACATACTACCTTGCCGCACGTATGTTTAATTATGACACATATGTGGAGTTAAGTATATAAAATTACTGTACATGATGAGTATGCACATAACGTCATGGCATTTTAACAGGTCGCTGTGGTTTCTATAGGACCCTGTTTCTCATTCTTTTATACATACATCATGTTTTATTAAGTTGAATGAATGGTAAATGTATTGTTAGACCTGGTGTGGGGCTAGGACGAATAGCATAACGTGTTATTTACGACAGTATAATAAACATTACGTACTCGAGATATTGCAAACTTTACATCAATGGTCAAGCAATGTTAAACAATGTAAAGAGCAATCGTAACATTGATAGCGAAAGGAAATAGCGGAATCTATAGCAAATTGCAAATAAATAAAAAAAAAACTGAGATAAAAACCCATGCAATCCTCTCTCACTGCATCACCACTGAATACAGGTGACGATTTAACAACTGACCCACTAAAGCAGTTCATTTGGTGGAAAATTGATACATATACAGAGATAACAAACCTTTCGTCAGACTTTCAAAGGAGAACCCAGTCTGCAGGAATATAAATCAATTAAGAAACATTTTAATATCGGCTTAGTTTCAGACAGAACATCAAACAATATTATGATTTAGAGAAAGATGTATTGACAGGTTGTGTTTTGTACACAAAACAAAAACAAAAACAAATTAAGTATTGATTAAATAGAATTAAATAGAATTAAATTGAACAATTCTATATACATGCTGTGTTTTAGATCTGTGTATTGAAATATTGAGAACCGGGAAGCTTTATTTTATTTCAAAACTCGAACATAGAATAGAAATTTCCTTTTGCTTTGTATCAAATGTCATAACCTAGTTGTTTGAATGGCACTAAATACGAGTTGCTAGGGGGCGTGAGAGGTGTTGCTTCTTTCATTAGTTCTCATGAACAGACTCAATAAAACCGAGTCTGCTGCTTTATTCTCTTAATTGTGTTTGTTGTTCCCAAAGGATCACCTTTATCAGTATTTATTCAGTTACGTGACTATGTTTCTTTAGAGTATATCAGAGGTAAATGATGTCGCAATGGTAGGTATTTATATAATATGCCATTTCCGACATTAGTTAATCAGTGAACTAACATGTCACTTATATAATATGCAATGTCCGACAATAGTTAATAGATGAACTGACATGTCACTAGTTATGTAATATATTTACCTTAGATTTATTATTTAACAAAACCAGAAACATTTTGATACATATATTAAAAATAATTAATTCAAATTTTAAATTAATGAAAGCATTACGAAACGTTTAAAAATACGTTCAATAACATACATTTAAGTAGTGTTCGTTTTCGATAGAATCAAACTATTTTAAAATTAATATGGACGTTGCATTTAGGAAAAGTTCAAATCGGATTCGGAAACGGGCGAAAAAAGAAAAAGAGGAGAGTAAAACATATTCTAATATATATCATATATCAACAAATTCTCAAACAATCAATACTATAACGATTTCTTTATTCCACACTATACCTACTTGTATGCTGTATACTTTCAATTCTGTTAAAATTCTCAGTTGAAATAATTCAGAGCGTAGATCAGTTGAAGACATACACTTATTGTCATTTGTAACAACTAATCTGTCTCAGATGTCTTGCACATCGGGAATCGCACAAACGAAAATACGTTTCAGATGTTCAGGAAGCGTTAATCAACACAGAACCCTGTAGATGGATACATTACTTCTTTGGATCCAGGTTTTCAACGAATGATTTTGTTTGACAGTGTTCTGTAAATGCAACGCTTACTCCTCGGCTTTCATTCCTACGTTTGATGTCAAAATAGTTTTGATTGTGCCGTTTTGCGACTTTAGCAATCACTATACAAGGATGTTTTTAGCATGACATATTAGCAAGAATTTGACCAATTAATTATCATTCAAGGGACACATCTCCAAAATGGTGGAGATGACAACATCTTTGTTTGCCGACCGGAGTACTTCTCAGCTGTGTTTTCGCAGATAGCCCGCCAGTTTTGATGCTTCAGTCGACGTTTTAAGCGATGTCCAGCATTCATTCCCAGCAGGTCGGGACAGTAGCATATCGCGCACCGAGGCAACCAGGGTTCCTTTTGATGGGATGTAGTTTAGTTTACACTGTCTTGTCTATTTGGGCGCTGAAGACAGGATAATAGCGAGGATTGTGCCCATATAAAATCGATTCAAGCTAACCAGTAGGCCTTATTGCCTACTGACTGTTCTAAGTCGGTAAACCTGTCTTCACCACCTTTTCTGTTGTTTTTTGTCTCTTTCATTGTAAGTTCAAGTCCTTGTTTGCAGTACAGTGCGGACCTACGATGCCATTGCGTTTAGACGCTGTGGTTTCTATACTTCTCACAACACAGTTAATTTTACATAGCTCTGCATATGTAGCAGGACCCCTCTGGATCACTGTAGAACTTAATGAATTTTCTTAAAAATATTTTCTTAGTGAAACGTGATGTCTGTTGCACGTAATATCAAAAACAAAAAAACGTGGTTGACCAATTTGCTTTTTTTTAATATCAGTAGTTTGAAGAGACCCTCTTGAATTTGTCCAATGCATCACTACCCAGTATTAGATTCATAGATCTGGGCTCAGAAACATTCAGGCATATCCTAACCTGTATGAAATCATGAACTTTTCCCATTTTTGCCACCTGCAACAAAAAAAAAAGAGAAAATATTTGCACATTTTAAGATATAAGCAAGAACCGAATAACACAGATCCTTTTTTTTAAGCTCCAGAAAGTTCCTACCGTGACTGGCAAGGGAAATAACTGTTTAGTGAGACCTATAGGACCATATATCTCATTTTTGTACTATTTTTAGAGATTCATAGATACTAAGTATGATTAATCTCTTGAAATGTGTAATTAATCATTGAATTAAAATGCTTCATTCAAACAAATGTATGACATTAAAATGTCATTACTATATATAACAAGACTCTTGATCTTTATAACTCCCACGTTTCATTACACAATCTATCATAGCAAACTTAATCTTACGTCGCTATAACAGTTATATTGAGTGTATGATTACATTTTCTATCGATTCATTATACGTGAATTCGCTGGCTGGATATATGCTTAACAAGAAAAGCTATTATGTATTATATCATGGGAGTACGGACATGTTTGAAAGGCAGTGAAATATCATTTTAAGCATGATATGTTAGCAAGAATTTGACCAATTAATTATCATTCAAGGGACACATCTCCAAAATGGTGGAGATGACAAAATCGTTGTTTGCCGACCGGAGTACTATATCAATAAAACAATGAAGTTATATACTAATTGTATTAAAGGAATTATAGTTTAATAATATTTTCCTTTTGGTTTTGTCTGATTTCAAATATTATGGAAAGATGTGTTAAACTAGTATAATTGCTTAATGGACAAAGTTGTATTTTAAAGTTGTGGTTATCCCAGAACAAAGTTTATACAGATCAATAGGTGTGCCAGGATCGCCGCCAGGAACCGAACCTGGATCTCTTTTCTCGAAAGAAAAGCATACTTCCTTGCACTACAGAGATGTTCCCAACAGCACAGAGCGTACACTTTTAAAAAATAATCAGCCAAGTTAAATTTAGATTAAGCATATTTTACTTAAAAAAAACACTTAAACTGTATATTTACATAATTATAACCATCCATTCTAGGCACTGATTCTCACTCTTAAAGCATGGCCTTTGAATCGATCAGATGAAGCTGCAGGTTATGCTTATGAGTTAATTCCAACATTTCATTAAAATGAAACCCAGAGAAAACAACATTTAGCAAATAAAAAGTCCCCTATAGGTGTAATCCCCTATCACTGCACAAAGGATATTTCTCAACCCTGCCAAATTTCATAAGACAGCCCTCAAGGGAACGTTTTTGCGGGAAAAAAAGTGTTTTATTTATAATAACACAAACCTTGAACTTTGACCCACCGACCTGAATAACAATCTAGTGCTTCCTTTCAATGAGCTGCATATTTTTATGAAGTTGTCTGAAACTCACTAAAACCATACTTTGTTTTGTAGCATGTCCATTTCAGCTCCATGCCAAATTCTGACTTCCAATAACTGGTAGTTGTAGTACACCATTTATACTGACAGGTGTTATTTTCAATTAACGATTTACACCTGTGCTATTACAAAGGGAATTTTCAGTGACTATGCTACAAATTTATTGAACGGAAACTATATTTTTATATTTAGTAAAAATTACCTCGAGGCTTGACATTTTGACAAAACACCCTGAATAACAATCCTGAGCTTCCTTTCCACAAGCCATACATTTTGGTGAAGTTTCCTACAAATCATGCAAGGGAAATCCAATTTCACATGTGGCCTAGATCAAAAATCAAATTACCTAAATAACAATCCGAGATTCATTTAAGTGAAGTTTCGTTAAGATTCCTTAATGGAAGGTGAATTTATTCAGCAGAAACAAAATTTTATTTGTAGTAATAGTGACCTTAACTTTGGGAAAAATGACCTGAATAACAAGATCATGTTTAATTCCATTGAGGGGATTTTTTTTGTTATTTAAATCTGTCACAGGAAACTAAATTTATTAAATGGAAACCAGTTTCCAATAGCAACAATGACCTTGACTGAAAACCAAACTACCTAAATTACAATACCGAGATCCTTTCCATGAGATGCACTTTGAGGTGAAGTTTTCTTAAAATTCCAAGTAAATTTATTCAGCAACAACAGGTCAATACCTTGAAGACCTACTGATAGGTTTTGATAGCTAGATCAGCATTCCTGTGAAGTTACATGAAAATCCGTCAAGTTGTTTCAGAGGAGTAGTCGCTGCAATGTTTTAATTATTTAACATTATGTAAACAAATATAGCCACTGGCGGCCATGTTTAATGTCGAATCAAGGTAACTTTTGACACGGATCAACATCATGTCATGCTAATCATTTTAGAAAAAAAAACATATCAATATCACTCATAGTTTTCAAAAAGTAGTCCCAACAATCTTGTATTTAAAAAATCTATTTGAAGCCATGGCACTCATCTTCAAAATCATGCCACCCTGAAATTCTGTTAGGATCAATTGGACATCAAGAGTTACATTCCTGTGAAGTTCCATGACAATCCGTCAAGTGTTTCAGAGTAGTCGCTACAAGTATTTATTATATAACTCTATGTAAACACAAATGGCCACCATAGCAATTTTTAACATCAAATCAACCGATTTTCGACATGGACCATGTCATGCTGATCCTTTTAGAAATTGTCACATATCAATATCACTTATAGTTTTCAAGAAGTAGCCGCTATAAAATTGTTTTTTAATAATATATTTTTAGCTATCGGCAGCCATGTTTTTAGTAATAGTGTCCTTGATCTTTGGATAACCTAAGTAACAATCCCATGCTAATTCCGATGAGGGGAAGTGTTTGATAAATCCATCATGGTAAACTACTGTTATTGAGCAAAATCCTATTTATAGTAACAGTGACCTTAATCTTTTACCAAATGACCCGAATCAAAATCCTGAAATTCCTTTCCAAGAGACCTATTTTGAATATTAATTAAGTGCATGTATACATTCAACCGATGATTGATTATAGACTTGAGTGTGTAAATTCGCGTACTTATGATGACAAACTGCTTGGAGTAGAAATCATCTACGTGAAAAATTAATAGCCTACCTAAGCCAAGATATTTTGCATAGAAACTCAAAATCTGGCCATGTCGAAATTACACAGGTAATGAGTGCATATATTTATCCATTTATGTCATTTTTGTCCATAATTCTTCAGTAAGTTTAGAGAGAGAAATGTTAAACTTTCTATTTTTGGATGTTGGAAACATTTAAAATTTAATAGGTATTTTCTGGATATTTTCTTGCGCCAAAATGCAATTTATACGACGGTTCCTATTATTGACTTTACGGTAATGGATCATTTCCATTCGAGTGGAAATGTTGCTTATTTTAATTTAAATATTATTTTAATTAATTGCTTTTTTAGATTTGAACTGAGTTTTATGGTGCACCAACACGTATACGTTTATATAGCACAGAACAGGAATGAACATGCAAGGTTCTTTCTCTATAATTGTATACATCAAAATAGAATGTTCCACTCCGACTGGCTGTTGTAAAACACAGAGCCTGAATGGTATATGTTACACATAACCCTGGTGATGATGGGGGCCCGCCCCCGCTGTTTTAATAAGCCAATGGAATTCGTGTTGCGTTATAAACACTGAAGCGCGTAATATGTTTATAAGCCGGGGTCCAGGCCGTACGTACAGAGAACAAACGCTTTGCATAAATATCCAATTATTTCGCAATTAGATTATATGGGAAATGGGCTTGAGGTAAGGTGAAGATGTCTATGAAGTTGTATGAACATAGGCCAAATACTTTTCAGCTGGCCAAGGTTAGGTTGCAGGGTAAAGTGTGACGGATGATGGCTACGACGATGGACAAAGTGATCCCTAAGTGTCTGCCATGCTACTAAGACAATACAAAATGATTACGATAAGAAATTATTAATAAAGTCATTTGTTTCAAGTACAGAATAAATTCAACCGTAAGTTAATGACAAAATCCGGGGTAAGTCCGATTCAGGGCAAGTTCGTTTCTCATTTAGAGATGATGGAATGATGGAATTTATATAAACAACAGAGCATTTTTTTGGATATTATTAATAAAAACCTAATACGTTCATTTAATTTTCGGGAGTAGCCGAGCACGATACGTATGAAATATTGCAGTCTCGGTTTGATTGAGACTGTTTATGAGCGGTAGTGAAATATGCTAGCTACCGTTCACGCCCTCTAGCCCCGGGTTGAGCAGAACTCAATATTCATAAAATCAATAGTACAACATTTTAACCATCCCGAAGATGGCATGCATATGGCGGTGGACATGGAGTTATGGTCCAGTATCTAATAACATTAAATGCCCCAAAGAGCGAAATAAACTTAATAGAATTTAGTTGGGAGCAGCGGTTATGAAGCCTGCGTATAAAAAGCAGACAACATATCCTATGAGTGGTTAAACAATACACAGAGCCTTTTATCGGCCGTAGTAGTGGAACCACCGAATCAAAAAGTAAGTAAGAAAACAAAAGCAATTCAAAATGTACCACCGTTAACTAAATATAAGTATCGGGCTCAGCGATCTCCAAAGATAGAATGAATAACAGTACTGATTGCAAGCGCGATTTTTTAAGTCCGTATAAATTGAGTGATTTTGTAAGGTCCGTATGAAATAGGAAGTGCCACATCATTCTATTCATTATCAGAATGGCTTCTAAACGTGCTTTAGACATATGTGAAACACCGTCTGCTGAAACGGCATAACTATCTCAAAATACTCTATAGAAATTTCGGCGCTGTCACAATTTGAGTAAACTGATTTTACGACTTTTTTAAAGTGTTTTTCTTATGGTTTTCTATGTAAAATTGCAATGGACCAAAAAGATTTTATTCCCATGTATAACGGTTTTTTAAGCTATACATTTTTGACCTTTTCTCCACATCGGCCATTTTTTTTTAAAAAATGCCAACCAACAACGATCGTTATTTTGGTACGAATTCCGCGATTTTGAGCATGAGGACACATATGCATATCTACAGTAAAACAAGCGGAAGGTATGTATTTGATTAAAGTTACCTGTCAAGTTGTTATTATATATGAAATCTTCGATTTATTTTTGCACCTCACGACTTTCTCTTTCTTTATGACGGCCATTTGAAAATAGAAATAATCACGTATAATTTGTTGAACACCAGTCCTAATTGTGTGACCAACTATGTAACAACTCATGCGATTGGTCGGTTTTCAACAATTGGCGCACGCAGTCTGGTATTATTTAATGGACTTTCCATGAATGAAACTACTAATGTTGATATGAAAGCATTCAAGAATACAATGAATGAAATTATTCTCTATCATTTTATTGGCTGGAAATACAATTACAAGGTCAACTTTACTACTTCTTTATTACGTCACACACTTCGTCTGCAAAATTGTAGTATTTGTCGTCCGATAGTCCGCCATAGATATAGATTACAAAAGTGTGTAGCTCACACGTAAAATCCGTTAAAATAATAATAATTACACAATTTATTAACAATGTTTGTTAATATCAATGTTTTATTCAACATGGATCATGTGATTAAGTTATTATAAGGATTTTTCTGTGTCTTTTCTACTGAAAAATGCCTGATGTGATAGTGAACTGTGCATTTCATTTGTAAACTTCCAAGATGGCAGAAAACACAAGGTATAGGGCTATTTACACATCATCTTTATTTCAAAACTGTTGCCTTAATTACACATGTGTTAACAATCTACAACATTTAAGCCAACGATTAACAAAGTTGACACATAACAATTCTGATGCCATTGTGTATGGAAAAAACAATGCGGACAATGTTTGCCCGGAGTGTTTCCATCCGCGACGGAGTAATAGTGACATGCAGTTAGTGTTTGAAAAAGCCAGTGATATTGGTAGGGACTTGTTAGCACAAGGTTATGCAAGGGTAGGGAACTGCCATCCGTGGGCACTTGTTGAATGTTATATGATGTGCAAGTTGCGAAAGATTTATCGCCATCCACTTGTTCACAGGTTTACCCGGAGGAACATTTTAAATGTTATCATGATTCTGCCTGGGCGCAATATTATATTGACGCACCACATGACCTTCCGATATATACCGAAGTCAGTCAATGTTTCTATACTTGCAGAGAAGCAAATCATTCAGGCAATTGATCAGATAGAGTGCCAAGTTGACTCATTTGGTATCAACCTGTGTGGCTGCACGCCGACTATTGATCATCCGAGTGACTGCACATGCCAACAGGCAGTAGAAGAATAGGTCAGTATTTGTTTTTTGGAAGTATGTTATAGTTAGTATATACACACACCAGCAAGAAGTGGGCCACAAAAAATAAAACATTAAATTGGCAACAGATAACAGGTAATGAAAAACAGTAATTCAAAATAAATAACAGAAACAGCTGACAATAACAGGTAATGATATTAACAAGCAAAAACAGATAACAAAATATAAATTTCGAAATAACAACATAAACCGTATACAATCTTGCCGACATTGATTTTGCAAATCTAACCAATGAAATCACTGAAATTTCAGTACGTTTTAATTATGATTTTCAGGATCATGACGTACTGGAACTGTTTCCCCAGGCTGGAGAAGAACCGTACCAAATATTCTCACCTGAATGCCACTGAGTCCCGAATTGGACAAATAATGTCTTTAATGTCTATTACACCAGACCAATATACTTTTACTTTTGGAACTATTGAAAATGACAGTTCAATTTTGAATTTAATTAAAGACCAGGATCTACTATGGACAGTCAATCATTTGGAGTCGGTGTACGTATTTGGGAGACGCAGTTTTGCCTATGAATTTTATATTGTAAACTGCCGGTTACCATACATTGTAATGCACCGGAAAAAAGATAATTTGAATTTTGTCAGCCATTTTCCAGGATATGTCAAGGAATTGCTAACAAGCAGTACTTATTCTTCTTCTTATAGGTGCTTCCTGATGATACAAGTCATGAAGAGGATCCTGGGAGAGGACATGGACTGGACGGACGAGTTGACAGATAATTAGTTTTCATAACTGACAGACGGACAGACAGACCAAAGGACAGTATTCAATATTACCATATATTAGATATAAATATCAACATATTAATAAATATATACATATAAATATGCTAAATAAATATATATATTTATAATTATTACTGCAAAATACCAGTCTCATTTTCTGACATAGCCAAGATTACTGGCTGTGTTAATAAATCCTTGAGGTTTTTAAGGACTCATGAGATTATTAGGTCTGGAAAGTTTTGCAACCACTGCCATCAGTGGATGGTTTCTACTGTTGACATTAGTAGAGCTGATAAGTACAAGTTTGTCTGTTTATCTTGCAAATCTCAGACTAGTATCAGAGAAGGTAGTTTCTTCTTTGGGCAAAGATGCACCTTGCAGACATATATTCATCTGCTATTTCTTTTTTGTATGAAAATATCTGGCCATGTTGCCATTGCTTTATTGAATGGAGAGTGCTCCAAAAACATAGTCTACAACTGGTTCAATTTTTACCGAGATTTGATGTCTCGTCATTGCGTAGTAAACCCACTCAGACTTGGAGGCCCGGGGGAAGTTGTTCAAATCGATGAATCGAAGTTCGGTAAAAAACGTAAATACAACCGGGGTGCTGTACCCAAGCGAGAAAATTGGGTATTGGGGATGTTCGATGTTAATACTAAAAAAGTAGTTTTACTACTTGTTGACAGACGTAATGCGGACACCCTTGTCCCCTTAATACAACAGTACGTTGCCCCCGGGTCTACCATCCATACTGATCGATGGGGTGCTTACAACACACTTAGTACACTTGGTTATCACCATGAGACAGTTAACCATTCTGAAAACTTTGTCGACCCAGCAACGGGTGCGCATACACAGAATATTGAAGGATTCTGGGCTTATGCCAAAAAAACACTAAAAGACATGTTTGGGATAAATGAAGCGCAATTGCCTGCCCACATTGATGAGGTTGTGTTCCGTTGGAACCACAAGGATGAAGATGTATTCATGAAGATGATTGAAATCCTTGCTCATTTTTATCCGGTTGGTGAGCAAGGTCTCGACCTCTTAACCATGGGCGCCATGCCGCCATGCCGTTATGTCCCAATTGGCGAGGAATAAAAACAGCTATAGAAGTTGTAGTAAATGTGTTTCCAATGAATACCACCTCATGCATATATTTCACTGTTAATATGGCGATGGTCTGCCATTATGTATATTTAGACTGGTCAACTGCCTCATGGTGATAATATAGGATTAATTTCATGATAAAAACCTGTAACCCTCTAATAGTATACATGACCGTAGTTTAGCAACAGTGACTATTCTGTATAATAAATGTGCAATTGTATTTATGGATGTGTATATTGTGTGTGATATTCTGCATGGCTTGATCCAGTAATTCAACTAATTCAGTTGTTAATCTACAATGATTGAATTGTCAATACAGTAAAACTGTTCAAAGAAATTAATGACTGACCACAATTATTAATGTTTACTTTCAACACATAACACACAATTGTTATTGTCATTCCTAGTAAGTTGTTATTATTTACCTGTTATTTGTGTGTAGTAATTATTAAATTATTTGGTATTGTTGACACATATCCATATCAATAATATTGATACTAGTCACTTCCACATAATTTTTATTCCAGCAAGTTGGTAATGATGTGTTATTGTTGCGCGATATATTTAATTCCAGCATGTTTATACTTGACTGATGTGATATATTGAATTCCAGCATGTTTATACTTGACTGATGTGATAGATTGAATTCCAGCATGTTTATACTTGACTGATATGTTTCTGATGCGCAAATTCCAGCATGTTTATACTTGACTGATGCATTACTGTTGCGCGAATTCCAGCATGTTTACACTTGACTGATGTGTTACTGTTGCGCGGTATATTGAAATCCAGCAAGTTAACGTAGACGGATGTGTTATTTAAATCCAGCAACTAGACTGATGTTTACTGTGGCAACATATAGCTACACTAAGGGCTAGTATTAATGCTGCTTTAGTGTTATTGACATTAATCCAGTATTTATGTGTCAACATTCCATCAATTTGCTACTTGTTATTGTTCAGCCAGTATATGATCTGTTTATTTGATCTTCATATCTGATGAGGTACTTCAGGATTGTCCTGAAAAAAAAAAAAGGATAAATATTTACATCATTGTCACTTTTATGTTTCCATAAGAAATCTAATGTAATCTTACAAAAATATATTAAAATATAAAAAAACATTGCAAAAGAAGAAGAAAGAAACATACCCCATTATTCCCAGACACTACCGTCCATCCAAACTGTGTTTGCTGAACACGAGCTGCTGAACAGTACAATTTCCAAATCTACAAAATAAAAAGGTCCGTTAAAATACATGTATTCAATGTGTTGTCGAAACGTCGGTGTCATCTATTCTTGAATAAACTGATGTTATTCATTCCCTTTATTTTTTGGTTGAAACGTATGTGCTAATTTTAGGGTTAGATGTTATTCATTCCCTTCAAACTGTTGTCGAAACATCTGTGCAAATTTAAGGGTTTCATGTTATTCATTCCCTCCAATTTGTTGGGATAAATTGGGATAAATTCCTTTTCATTCCCTTCATGTTTTGCAACAGTGACTGACCAGATTTTAAAAACGGCCAAGACACCGCAATTCATCATCACCTTACGTGTCCACATTTCCAAAACAGACAAAATTGCCTATTTCAACAACATGATCTGTGTCCACATTTCCGAAACAGGCAAAAATGCCTATTTCAACAACATGATCTGTGTCCACATTTCCAAAAACTTGATATTTTACCCCCAAAAAGTAATCCAAGCCCCTTTTTCTATGTATTTGTCCCCAAAGGAGACCCTTTCCCCGGAATATACCTTCCATGTATCACATTATAACAACTTCTAAAATGTGGACACGGCTCTATAAGGCGGTGTGTCAACATTTTAAAAAAAGACACTTTTCTTAGGAAAAACAAACTTTTCAAAATGTGGACACGCCGCCTTATAGAGCCGTGTCCACATTTTAAAAAAGACACTTTTCTTAGGAAAAACATACTTTTTCAAAATGTGGACACGCCACCTTATAGAGCCGTGTCATGGACACGTTCAATCTTTCAAGTTTTAAAATTGAAGGGAATAAAAAATAATATTTTTTCAATTTACAACATATTTAGTAGAATGCTGCAAGTTCTGGAGGGAATACAAATTAATATTCTCCATTTACAGCTATTTAAGTTCTGAAGGGAATGAAAAAGAGTATTTATTCGAAAGAATTTATTTTTATTCGAAAATCCTTGCCATGTGCTTTTCGGTTTTCGCGAAATATTTTCACAGAGAACGGAGTTTAATATGGCCTTTGTGCATTAAAACAAACTCCCGAAAGCTACCAATTCATGGGACGTAAAAAAAAAGCTGTAAATAAAGGAGGAAACGTAGAAAACTCGAAAACTCACGTGTTTTCCCGATCGATCAGCTATCCGTAACCGCCCTCGACGCATTTTTTTTTTCAAATCATCACGTGACAGTCTAATCTAATAAAAAACGGCGTTACAACATATGTCCTTGAACGCTATAATTTCGTAGACTGGTACAGTGTGAAATATCCAGGTAAATAAATGCGATAAAATCAGTTTACTCAAATTGTGACAGGGCCGAAATTTCTTTTTTTGCATCGAAGTTTACAAAGAATGATTGCTGTTTAAAAACGTGTTGTTGAGTCTTCTTTGAATTAAATTTATGTTGGATTTAATAGTTTTTAGTTGTGTAGTTTTACCAATTTTATCAAAAAATGCCGCAAAATTTCTCAATTCCGGGCAGGGTCATTTTCCCAAAATACCTGGAAACTGCATCAGCTCCGAAATATTTATTACACGATGTATTTTGTCATCACGTTTCATTCCAAGGTGATTTGACTAATGATTTAATTGATCGATTTCCTGCGGAATATATGGGAAATGTGTCCCTTTCTAAGACCAAGATAAGAAGTAATCCAATCGCAACAACTTGTACACTTTGAAATGTATATCGAATGTCACCATATCGGTTACGTCACAATAGCGTGACCCTCATTCCAAAATTGTGTTTTTGCTATTTTCGGCAATCTGATGTACTCAAGATACTACTTACACGATAATGCAGAACATAATTACGAATTATGACGTCAGTTGCAATATCTTGGATTGCATCCGATTGCCGAGAAAAACAGATACATAATTCTTGAATGTTAACCAGAAATCCAGACAATTGACGAGTATATTTACATGCAAATTGCACTTTGGTGAATTAGCACTTTGATATCTCGACGAGTAGGAAGAGTGGCACTGTCAGATAGGAAATTCTTCTGCACACGACAGTGTATACAATGTATGCATTTGTAAACATCTACTTGACCGCAGACAAAACATCACTAAAATTTCCGCTTACAGTCCTTCATAAATACTTATAATAAGTTCCAAAGTAATACTAATCAAAAGATGCAATTTCCTGCGCCACAACTCCTCCACAACTGAAATTATATCTAAACTATGTTCAGTTAATCATGTTAATGTGATGGATAATAATCTAAGTCATTATTGTTTTATTACATTCATTTGTTGTTCAGTAAACGATTTAACTATCTCATTTTGTTTTACTTCCGTGTCGGAAGTAGATATGGTTCAATTTTGACTGGATCCCAGTTTCGCGTTCGCCAGTAAATTGACACAAACGGTTTCATAGTTCCAGTCATTGTTTAATAATAGGCTGATATGGTGATAACTTTTGTCTTTGACTTCACGGTGGTCCGATCAATGAAAAGTTACTACAGTTTAATAGCGTAATGAAGGCCTACTTGTCCATTCCCTCTATGGAAGTTTAGAGTCCCACACTTGCTCAAATAATGTTTACTGCGACTTAGCACGCAGATGCCATAGTTACGTCACCTGCAAACTAAATTAATGTTACATCTACCCACCAATCCTTTCAAATCAACTCTTCAGTAACACTTCCTACTTGAAATAAAACTATCACGCAAAAGCAACACGCATATAATTTTCAAGATGGCTGTGACAAAGTGATCCTAACTTATGCGCATGCGCAAACAATAACAAACACAAAACACAACAACAAACATGCCCTACATATGGCAACCTTTTTCACACTCAATATAATCTTATATAAATCAATATAGACAATCCACAACATACTTATCATACTTATTACCCCGTAATGGCGTGCGACAAGTTCTGAACACAGCCTAAAGCCATAGCCACAGATTCATGAACTTGTGGACAGCCCAGTGAAGCATGACTTACTTTTCTACCAAAACCATCATATTACCTACCAACACGTACATACATGTACGGTACTTACCTTTCGCCCAAAAATATTCTCGTCCACGGTTTTGAAACGATTACAATGGTTTCAAACGTCCAGTATGTCGACCTACTGTACACCAAAGCAAAATGGCGTTCATTAAAGCGTAAATACCGAGCTGCGCATGCGCGTCGGAAATCAACCGGAAGCCAATAGTCTATTGAATTATACTAGAAATATACAGACGTTAAAGGATCTACTTATGTAATGGCCAACTATTACGACCCGTTCATGTATCTACATCCATTAGTGTTTTTCCGTACT
Organism: Cyrtodaria siliqua; assembly: GCA_037043455.1. Lineage (NCBI taxonomy): Eukaryota > Metazoa > Mollusca > Bivalvia > Adapedonta > Hiatellidae > Cyrtodaria > Cyrtodaria siliqua. The sequence continues at coordinate 724,439 of JAWPHD010000054.1, forward strand.
AGAAACTCTGGTTTTCATGAAGCGAAGGTTGTTTGATAACATATGTTGAATTTGACATAATCCATCCCCTTGGAACCCGACCTGTGTTATTGCAAACGTTTAGGAGGGCCTATATATTCCCAACCATACCAACGATTTACACTATTTATCATCTGAAACCTACTGGCTTGTGTTAAACGGTATTGAAACGTATATAAATATGACCTTATATGTTGATTTTAAAAAGGGTTTGATATCCTACATCCTACGTGTTCCAATATCGTATATGGATGACTGATATGTGATGCTATGTACTCATAACAGACAGATGAGATCTTTAAATTAGGTCTAATAATGGTTTTTATTTACTATTTAACGAAATAGAATGCTTAGGTTAATATGAATTGAATTGAATTGGGGTTTTAAGGCGCACGAACACATGACATGTTATATTGCGCCTAACAGGAATGAACATGCCAGGCTCATCATCCGTGTACATCGAGATAAAATATGGAGAACAGGCCTAGAACCTTCTCACCCTGAACTGCAGAATTGCTGCAAATTCTATTGTAGACACTCCATTTACGCTGGAGCCACATTATAGTTTTTCTGCCACTGCTCTAGTGATATGAGCGAGATGGCACCTGAAACAATGTAGGGGTCATGATGAAGACCTTTAATGAAGACCCTTGTTCATTTGAACAAAAATGATAAAATGAACAAGAATTTAGGGGTTGGGTTCTACCCCACTGCCTTCCCCTACAACGGGATCTTCAGTGGCCCTATTATTTGTCCCGTAAAAAAACGGGCCCCCGAAACGACACGACGCATGTTAATACGAGATTATATGTGTTTTATTCTTCAAAATACGAGAGTGATGATGTTTGTTTTTGTTTTCAGAGCAATAACTGTATGTAGTGTGTATGCTCAATAAAACAACAGTTTCACTTTCTTCGTGTTTCAGATGCTATAATTGTATTGATGTATGTAACATATATCGCAGGTTTGAGGCAATGTCTTCTTTTCAGAGTAGGAATAGGCTTCAGACATGGCCTACATCACGTTTATGATAGGCACATGATATTTCATGACACATGTTTGCACTCCGGGTTTATCGAATTGCGGATGACGTGATGGCATGTTCAGACATTCGGAATACTTCACTACAATCATAGCTACCGCAGTCCAAAACTACATTATGAAGTTGATAGTATAAGTGACAACATTTCATATCCCATAACAAAATTTACTTTATTTCAAGATTCTTCGACCAATTTAGTCGATTGTCAGCTTTCACTAGTCTCAGATCAATATTAAATTTAATTACTCTACACTCGTTTTTGTTCAAGCTGTTTGACTCGGTGTTCATGTTTATATATCCATTATCCATTTTGACTTTAGTTCAACATTTTGTACAGTTATGTTGAAGTTTGACATTCATTGATTATAACCTGGTTTAAACCACCAGCGGCCTTTTCTGCCACTGACCGTTCCAAGGCTGTAGCCCTATTGTCAACCCTTTTGTGTTTGTGATGTCATATTTGGCCTTTTATTCATCGTTCAAGTTGTTCTTTGTTTCTGTGTGTGTTTGAGGTTGACTGTCGTGCTTGAATGCTGCTTTTCCTGTTCAATTTTTATATCTATATTAAGTTTGAAATTTGTATATTTCTTGTTTAATTTCAGAACAATTTCAACTGCTGTAAATGGTGAAAGTCAGTTTTCATAATATCTCAATTGGGAGTGGCCCGGTAATTAAAGACACACTTCCCAACGATACCTGATCATTTAGAATGCATGCTAAGTTTGCCTTTTTACTACTAATATGCCCAATACTAATACCACCTCAGCTATGAATAGAGACTATACACTGTTTTAGCTCTACTGTGATAGCGCGTCGTTCGTCGTTGTCCATCGTTCTCCTTTAGTCGGTTAACCTTTGTGTTACTAGAGCTAGTAGTTGTTCAATAATTTATCTTCACAAAACTTTAACAAAGTCTTTAAATAATTAAACGATCGGACATGTTCGACCACTACCAATATCGGATATTATCACATAACATGAAGTGTGGGAGTGTAATAACACTATTCAATATTTTAGATATTCCACTAGTGGTATAACATAACGTTACCTTAATATACTTTTTTTGACGTAATGTGACGTTATAAGTTATGTGATAAATATAATCTAACATTCGTTCTCATTCAGTATTGAATTTATTAAACTCGTTAGCAAAAATGATATAATAAGAGCCTCGCGTTATATCATTTTGCCAACTCGTTTAATAAATTCAATAATGAATGAGCATTCATGTAAGATCCTCTAGTTAAATAATAGAGTTGTGGGTTGTCCTTGTTTTGGTGACTAAAGCTATATTCTAACTTGTTTACTCTCTATCAAATTCATCTGTCATCCTCTGTTTACCAAAATAAGCCACATTATTGATACCTATGACATCTCGGATAAGTTCAAAAAATATCTAGATCAGATTAGTCAGATTAGTCATAACAGAGATACAGACCTTGATTTATTGAAAAACTCTTTATTTTGCCTTGTTAACATTCTACTTACTTCGCTTTGCATCTGATCGTTGTTTATATTGCTGTTGTTTTTGATGATGATGATGATGATGAATATTCATGTAATTCCTATTTGACCTTAATGTCTACTATTTAGTTGAATTCGTTGCTATGTTGAATATTATCTTAGGTATTGATATTTAATATGTTGTACTTTACATCATGAATACAAAACACAAGTTAATATCGTAGCAATATGAAGTACAAGCCATTTGCTGATAATCCTGTATTGTATTTATGATACAAGTATAACTTAAGTAGGATGGTGTTCCCTAATATCGCGGTACTTACCGTTTGCAATTTAAATAATTGATAATACAACATTTATCTAAAAAAAAAATAATCTGGTTACGTTCACAAACATCTCATTTGTATTTGTACATAGTATTAAAACATTAGATGGATTACATATTGGAACAATTTTATCCGATATCGACAACTATGTTTTTACTGTTGTCAGGGGAGAGTACTCTTATATCGCGGTAAACAGTGGAGGCCCTGACAAGAGTTTATTGATTGCAAAAAAATCTAAATGAAATAAATGGGTATATCTACAAATAAATCTACAACTATATGCTGAAATTCAACAGTTTCTTTTAATAATTACGCAAGTTATATCAATTCATCACTCAACACTATTGGTTTCTTTACTTTTTTAACTTTTGTACAAGTATAGTGAGACCTTTGTAAGGCAGTGTGGACATTTGAAAACAGAGTCACGCCTCAAAACTGTAACATTACAGCTGTACTTAAGGTGTGTCCAATGTGGACAGAAGTCACACTTTCCCCAAGAAACAAAACAAAGTGTCTTGCACCGTCTCAATATTTGCGCCTACAAATCAATTTGGGAACTCCGTAGGAACTTCTTAATTTATTGGCGCAGTTGGCAGGTGCCCTGTTCGCAACATAGCGTCGTCAGGTGACCACAACAAGTTCATTCATAAATATCATTAAGCAGACGAAGATTTGACGGAGCCCCAACTTTGATAAACTTATTTTACGAAGTGGTATGAGTTCTTTCGTTGGTAAGTGGGTGGGGTAAATGTACACACTATGATGTTTTTATGTATTTATATGGAAAACCAATTTTACTTACCATGAGTTAGGACATTTTGCCGATATGTATTTGTAAACATTATATAGCGTGAACTTCGGGTATAAATTGTGAGATTTTGATCACAGGTAGGTGGCGCTTGAGGTGATGTCGTCAAAAATTGTGTTTACCGCGATATTAAAGAACCCGCGATATTAGGAGAAACCACTATACAACTAATGAAAAGCCAGGGTGTATGGTTACTACATGTACATACAAAGGCCTTACAAACTGAACAGGACAAGCAACATTCAAGGACGACAGTCAACCACAAACGCACACAGACACTAAGAACAACGTTAAAGATTAATACAATGCCAAAGAAGTTACATAACAAATACATAAGGGTTGACAATAGGGCTACCGCCTTGGAACGGTCAGTGGCAAAAACGGTAGTCTCGGCCAGCTAGACCGTATCCATGCATATGTCTTAATTGCAGATATCGGTCTGGGCATATTAGGCCAATTAAAGCGTTTTTTTCACGCGCATAAAGTCAATGTTTGCGTGACGTCATGTTGTAAATAAACGTACAACGTCAATTGTTGATGCATCAGTTAAACTTTTTAACGTCACTTTCTGCTCCTCATAAGTTAAAAATAAGACTTTATTTTTAAATTAACTTAAAAATATGTTTTTGAAAGTCTCGTTGAATCTCTAAAATAACTGCCAAAATCGCCCAGAACGTTTGGGCAATTTTAAACGTCCTATTTTCCCCAGGCCCTGGTTCTGGATCTGTCTAGCATAGCGTAACGAAGAAATCAGAAGCGGGCCGGGTGACCGAGGCTACAAAAAAGGCCGCTGGGGTTTAAACCAGGTTCTAGGGTGCACCAAGCCTCACACTTACCCTACTGTCAACTCAATAAAACGGGGCAGTGTAAATAAAGAAATACCCGCCATGAACTATTCTCTAACCAAAAAGGTAGCATTAATAGGCAATACAAGTAAAACACAAAGATGCTCGTGTATATATAAATACAACAGAACAATAGCCTATATATAAAGCCACCATCTCGAAACCTGATCTGTGTCATTCCATGTTATAGCACCTATTACCACCAAAACTCCTTCTTCCCACGCTCAATACGATACTGGAATGAACTACCACTAAATACAAAGAGAGCTCTAGCCTTGACATGTTCAAATCTAGGCTCCCACCAGCACGTTTTCCATAGATACAGTGTTTTTATTGTTTTTTTAAATATTTAAACCTCTAATATATTAACTTCAGATCTCATAATTGTCTGATGTGTTACCCTGTCTTGCGCCTCCCTCTTATCTTCAGTTTGAAGGATTGGAGTATTTTGCAGATTCGGATTCACATGCATTTATAAATATAAAAACAAAACCTAGAAAACCACACAGCAAGTGATCAATGTCTTCGCAAAAAAAAGAGCAACAAGAGAACAAACCGTTAAGAGTACGACTGGTCACTATATAAGACAAACATCATACGCTACCGCATAGTATGAGGACTTAAGTAGATTCATCACAGAGTCCACAATCTGTTCGGTCATAGCACATTCAAAGAGGAAAGAAAATGGCGAACTATAAATTGTTCAGGCAGTAAACACGCAAGTACTCAATGACTTTTCCGAAGCAATAGCAACAACAGAACAAACCGTTAAGGGTCCAATAAGACACTATTTAAGACAAATCAAGCGCTACCGTTCTTTGAGGAGTTAGGTAGGCTCATCGCAGGGTCAACAATATGTCCGGTCATCGCACAATCAAAGGGCAAATCATAGTGTCGAACTGTACACGGGTCAACCATTAAACATGCAGTGTGTTTCAAAATGATAGGGTCATAACCTCTTTAGATACACTTTCTAAAACGTTTCATGAAGATTGTATGAAAGTGACTATGACCAAGGATCTTACACAGTTTGTAAATCACATCATCATGGAAGTCAGGTTGGGATAGTCCTTGTCGCCAGTATCTTTTATCTTTGGACAGATTTAGTTTTTTGATTGCGTAAAGGATTCCTTTTAATGTTTACTTGTTTTTGAATGTTTGAAAATAAGTGTTTTTTTACAGTGTTTTGTGAATGATGGAGTTTCTATTCGACATTTTTAAACTTATTTTGTTACTTTATGTATCATTGCATTTATTTGCTTTTAGTCCTACTGTCCGAAGGCCTGACGAACCTATGCGATGGCAAGTTGCGCGTCGTCCTCCGTAATTGTCCGTCGATGTCCGACGTTGTTCGTCATCCTCCATCGACTTACGTCGTCGCCCGTCGTCCGTTCGTCCATTAATGATTGTTGTTTTTTTCTAAACTGTAACTGTTACACCTTCATTGTGCAATACTATTGGTCTTTGCCAAGTGTGTCGGGATCTATATATGCAATAAAACCTCGGATTTATTTAATTTAAAAATGCCGATACTTGTTTGTCCCAACGCGGTCGCTTGTCCCAACGCGAACACAGTGTTCGTAAGCGTACGACGGTCGTGTTGACAATTCTCTTTATCTGGACGACGGTCGTGTCGATAAGTGTCCTTATCCGGACGACGGTCGTGTATTTAATGGTCCTTATCCGGATGACGGTCGTGTTTTAATTGTCTTTATCTGGTCGACGGTCATGCCGATAATTTCTTTACGAACACACAGTTAACCCTTTTTAGCAACGCACATAACGCTCGAGTAATGAAAAGCACGAGTAACCTGTTGATATTTGTCATTCATCATTTATACGTACATTATATTACTTACAATTCTTCATTCAAACAAATGTGTGACATTAAAAGTTCAATACTAGGTTTAGTATAACTTGATCTTCATAACGCCCACGTTCCATTAAACAATCTATCATCGCAAATATGCTTACGTCGCGATAACTGTTGAATTATGTTTATTCAATTGGTTCATTATACGTGAACTCGCTGGCTGGATGTATTTCCAATATGGTTTTCATTAAGCGAAGGTTTGATAAACTATTTTAAATTTGATATATTGCTGATAGATAATAATCCACTTGGGATCTGATTTGTGTTCTCTTCCAAGCGTTTAGGAGTGCCTCTATCCCCCAAGCCTGCTAACGATTTACACTAGTAATCACTTGAACCTTATTGGCTTATTAAATGGTATTTAAGTATGACATCATGTGTTGATTTTAAAAGCATTTGATGCTATGTACTCATAATACACACATGGTATCTATAATTTAGTTTGAATAAGAGTTTTGAACAAGTCGGTAACTCTGTCTTCACCACCCTTTCTGTTGTTTTTTGTCTCTTTCATTGTAGTTTCTAGTCCTTGTTTGAAGTACAGTGCGGACCTACGATGCCATTGCGTTTGGATGCTGTGGTTTCTATAGGACCCTATATATCATTTATACACAATTTGAATGTATTATGTAAATATGAGAAAATATGTTTTTCATTCTTCAAAATACGAGAATGCTGATGTGTTATGATTTCAGACCAATAACGGTATATAGTTTATAGTTTCATAAAACAACACATTTAGTTTAACGTTATTCGTGCTTTAATTGTATTGATGTATAAAAATATATCGCATTTTTGTGTCAATGTTTTCTTTTCAGTAATTGTTTCGAGCATCAAACACGACCAATATTACGTTCTGTAGGTAAATGATGTCTTGACATGTGTTTGCACTCCAGTTTTATCGAATTTGCCTAGAATATGTTCTATGCAAATGTGTATGACCTGTGTCACGTGCAGGCATTCGGAACACTGCTACAATCTCAGCTATACGTACACTCCAAAAGTATATCATGTAGCTGATGATGTAAATGACAACAAAAACACATTTCATATACCCTTTACAAATTGACTTCATTTCCACATTTGCCGACCAATTTAGTCGATTGTAGGCTTTCACTAGTCTCATTTCAATCTTAAATTCAATTGTAGCATGGTCGGTGACATTTCCTTTGATGAATGCGGAGCATTAAATCGTTTAATTTAGGGTAACTAAATGGGCGTGGCTATACCGTACTACAACTACGAGATATTGGAATTTAGAGTACGGTCACTATGACGTCAGAGTGTTTACTAATAACAACATGCTCCAATAAAGATAGTGTCTGTCTCAGCTCGTTGGTTATTTACGCCCATCTCGGTGTTTAAATAGGCCAACTCGCTGAGACCAGACTCTATATATTACTTATTCTAGACTCGCTTATTTTCACACTGCTGGAATCGGCTTGCTTGTCTCTTTGTCCATTTATACTTTAGTTAAACGTTGCTAACCAACAGTTTATACTATAATTTAGAAAGTTAAATTGAAACTGTGTGATATATATTGTGCACTTCTTGTTAAATTTAAGTTCATTTGAATTGCTGTAAACATGCTCATTGACGCATCACCTTCGGTATGTATAAAGATCATATATTGATTTTAGCTCTACTGTGGTATCGCGTTATTCATCGTTGCGTGTCTCCTCTTTGTGTCCTTTAACCATTGTGTTGCTAATACTATAGCAATACTTGTATATTTCTTTATATAATTAAAACATCAGACAAGTTCGATAACTATCAATATCAGATATTAAGTAATACAGTTTTCTTCAAATATCGAACGCAACGATCATATTTTGCATATAGTTACACATGTTATATGGAAACAACTTTAATCTTTAAAACTAGAATAGCTAGATGTCTAATGTCGTGCATAAAGCAAAAGCTTTTGGTTCTCTGCTTAGATTCTCCAAATGGTGATTCTGATTTCAAATATCAGGGGTCGCAGTTTTACATATAGTTATATTGGTCATAATCATTTTGAAATTCATACAATCTTTATTAAACATATATTAAACAGTTTAACGAAATAATGTATAACCCTATCCTTTTGCAACGCACTGCATGTTTAGTGGTTGACCCATTTACAGTACGTGTCATTATGCTTTCCTCCTTGATTGTGTGATGAACTGACAGAGTGGGGACCGTATAATGACGTCTAACTAAATCCTTATAGGACGGTAGCGTTTGATGTTTTTCTTTAATCTTGTCTTGTCGTACCGTTAACGGTTTGTTCTCTTGTTGCTCTGGCTGCTACCAAGTCAGTGAGTACTTACTTCGCGGCTTTTTAGGCTTCTATTTCTTATATTAAATATACATGATCATTTATGTGTTTTACTTATACTGCCTATTAATGCCGTTTATTGGGATGACAATTGGGTAAGGGTGAGATATTGTGCATCCTAGAAACTGGTTCGAATCCCCAGCGGCCTTTTTTGCTGCTGACCGTTCCAATGTTGTAGCCCAATTGTCAATCCTTGTGTGTTTGTGATGTCTAATCGTGCCTTTTATTCATATTTGTATATAGTTGTTCTTTGTTTCTTAGTGTTTTTGTATTGTCTGTCGTCATTGAATGCTATTTTTCCTGTTCGATTTTAATATCATACTGATAAATCATTGATTTGGTTTGTGGTGACGTTGTTGTTATTGCTGTTCTGTATTTGAGTAATTTTTCCTTTTATATTACCTGTTCTCCTCATGAAAGCCTCACATGGAAGGACTTTAGACCATTGGGTATTCTATTGTGCTGCCAGGGTTGTTATGTCGTTGCCAACCATTGTCTTCGTCGTTGTTGTCGCCCAACAGCAAATGTGTAAGTACGCAATTTTTATTTGAATTAATTAATAGAATAATTAGATAGATATATATATATAGCATTTTGTAAATGTCGTCTTAAAGACAAAACACAAATAAACATGTAAGCAATATTAAATACAAATATTTTGTTGATAATCCTTTATTGTATTCATGATAAAAAATATATCTTAAGCAAATATAATGAAGACATCCTATATTTGAATTTGTTTACTGTTAGATTAATGTAATATATATTTTTCATTCAAGCACCTAAAACAACCAAATATCATATGTTTGTCTAAAAATGCAACAACTGTAAAACACAAATAAGCTCGTGTAAATATAATACAAAAATACAATAGCCGAGAATACCACAATGAAGGTACTCAATGGACCCTATGATGACGCCTAACTAAAGCCCATTGGAACGGTGGCATTTGGTGTTTATGATATTACTTGTCTTGCCTTTAATGGTTTATTATCTTGTTGCTCTGGCTTTTGCCAAGTCACTGAGTACCTTCATTGTGGCTTTCTAGACTATTGTTGTTTTGTATTATATTTACACGAGCATATTTGTGTTTTACAGTTGATGCATCTTTAGACTTTGTCTTTATTTACACTGTCCCGTTTATTGGGAGACAACAGGGTAAGAGTTATGGTTAGAAATTAGATCATGGCGGGGTTTTCTTTATTTACACAGTCCTGTTTTAATGGGATGACAGTAGGGTAAGTGTGAGGTTTGGTGCACCCTAGAACCGGTTTAAACCCCCAGTGGCCTACTTTGCCACTGACCGTTCCAAGGCGGTAGCCCTATTGTCAACCATTTTATGTTTGTGATGTCGTTTGTTTCTATTATTACTTTTGCCTTCTTGTTTGTCTGTTTGCGTGTTTGTTTCAGTCTGTGTTTTGTGATTGACTGTCCTCCTTGAATGCTATTTTCCCTGTCCGATCTTTTTATATTTCTTTACCGGTTAAAATTTTGATTTT